>CM037878.1:100481628-101204538 GCA_021292165.1 Shinisaurus crocodilurus
ATGGGACAAAGACCGGTTTTGAGGCTCCAGTCCTCTGCACACTTACGTGGTGGTAGGCCTCATTGAACTTAGTGGGGCTCACTTCTGAATAAACATACATAGGATTGCACTGCACATCTCGTCTAATATTTAGCGTTACTTGGTCAGAAATAACCGGAACCAAATGGACATCGCGTCTGGTTTCCGATTGTCTAATCAGAGCAAGCATTCCAGCCAAATCTTCTAATCCCAAAGGTTTCATTTGGTTTATGGTACACCCTACAGCAGGGGTGTCAAACCTTTTTCAGCAGCCCAAGGGCTGAACTTTATTTCAGAGAAGCTTCTGGAGGCTGCATTCCAGTGGTGTATGAGGCTGAAGTCAGAAGGGGCTGGGCCAGAATAGCAGCATATTTTAGCATATAGCTCTTACTGCCGGCAGCTGAGCCTTGGGAGAGGCATTTTTACCTTTTAGAATGGAGAATAAAATGTGCAAAAGCTGGGAAACCACCAAACAGTCAGTGGTTGGGGGATGGGGTGGGGCCAGGGGAAGGGGGCGGGGCCATCTGGGGAACCCCGTCAGGCTGGATTGGAATCCCAGTTGGGCTGGATTTGGCCCCCTGCCCTACAGCTCTGGAATCATAATGCCTCCCCCGTTAGATTCCAATTACATGATATGCATTTATTGTTCAAGGAATCAAGCCTGAAGGCAAGTACGGTACTTATTGGGGGTAGATTGAAGGCACAATTTCTTCTATTTGTTTTGGACTGCTTACACCCAAATTTTAATGTAAATGGGAAACAGACAGGGCCTGTGGCTCACGCTGAGCGTGGAAAGCTAAGCAGGGTCAGGCCTGGTTATTACTTGGATGGGAGACCCCTCCTCTAGTTTCCTGCATTGAGCAGGGGGTTGGACTCGATGGCCTTGTAGGCCCCTTCCAACTCTATGATCTATGAATCTATGAATCCCTTGGCCTCTGAAGGCATAATAAATGCTACACAAGCAGGAAGGTGTCAACAGCTCAGGGCTCCCTGTTTGCACCTAAAATGCCAAGCTCCTGTAGCTTGAGCTTGATTTTTGTGGGGAAACAGTTAACACTGGAAGGAAAGAGGCAGATGCCATCACAGCATTCCATGTATGATTCTGAAACATCCCAGAGATCAGTGTATTCCTGCTTGGGCATAGATTTCTGTGTTTCAGCTTTTCCACGTGAAAGTTTGATACAAAGACCTGCCTACCACTAACTGCATTCCTTTTCATTTTAAGCGCCGCTTGGGAGTTTTATCAGTAATCACGTCTCCTGTCAAGTGGGCATCATGCTAGGAGGATTGCTTGCATCTGCTGGACTTATCTTGAGTTCTTTTGCCACAAGCCTGGAACATCTTTACCTTTCCCTAGGAGTTCTTACAGGTATTATTACTGTTGCTGATGTTCTTGTTCTGTTAAAATTTGACAGTTAAATCTTTCTTCTCCAAGTGTTGGGAACATTCTCTGAGACCCATCTCTATAATATTTTCTGGGAAGTCAGCCTTATTGAATTCAGGGACTTATCCACAGATAGGTAGATATGTATACTATTGCAGCCTTACAGCTCAATCCTATGCAAGCATGTTACTTAGGACTGTTTCTCACTGTGTTCAATGGGACTTACTCCCTAATATGCAGCCTTAGGGCTCAATTCTAGGCATGTTTAGATAGAAAAAAGTCCCACAATTCCCAGCATTAATGCTAGGAATTAAGGGACCTGTTTCTGTCTAAACATGCCTAGGATTGCATCACTCGTACTCATTTATACTGGAAACTGAGGAAAGAAGCTGGGAACTTGCACAAAGCCATCATGTAAGATGATATTTGAAGAAAGGAGGGAATCAGACCATGGACCATAGTAATCAAAATCAGCAATGGAGCATAAAGGAAACAATCAGGATAGAGCTAAGGATAATTTTTGAAAACAATAATTCTGACTCAAATTCTCAAACATCACGAGTGATGAAAACCACAACAGAATCTCAATTTTGGAATTCAAAATTTGGGTTTAAAAAAATATTGGTGGATTTTTAAAATTTGTGTGCATGTGAATGCTCAAACGTTGATATTAAGACTTGAGTTTTAGCAAAATAAATACCGTACATATCTTTGGAAGCTCAAACCAAATTTCCCCATTGATTCTCACTCAGACTCTCAAGCCTGCAAATGGAATTCTACCTCTGGACAAATAAAACAAAAACATTTCATTGTTCTCCTCTAGTTTATTTTCTGAAAAAAATGAAGAATGGAAGTGTTTATGCTGAAATTGCTGACTTATTAAAACTAGCATTGTAGCCATGGGTGATGTGAGCTTAATTCTCAGACTCCTGCAGTTTAATAACAATTTTGTAGAAATCATGTACTCGGATGCTGCCAATAGCTTGTTTGCTTTGGGGGGGAAAATCCATTATTGTAGCATGTGTTGTGCTAGCAATTCACTGTTGAACTTCATTGAATGTATTATCCATAAATAAGAAAACCCTTGTTACTGATAGCACTAACACATTTCCATGGAGAATTCCTTACTGAGAATTATTATGAGAATCATCTATGGCAGGGCTCTCCAACCTTGGATCCCCAGATGTTGCTGGCCTACAGCTCCCAGAATCCCTTGCCATTAGCCATGCTGGCTGGGTATGCTGGGAGCTGTAGGCCAGCAACATCCTGGAGAGCCCTGATCTATGGGACTCACCTCTGTAACATAAGGGGATGGCCACTACCCAAGATAACTTTTTAAAAAAGGATTGGACAGATTCATGGAGCGTAGACCTCTCAGTGGCTATTGGCCAGGATAGCTAAATGGAGCCTCCATGTTCTGAGGCAGTACACCTCTGAATATACCAGATTCTGAGAACAATGAAGCAGGTCTGTCTGTTGCCTTCATGCCCAGGTTGTGCAATTCTTGAAGGCTAAAGTTAGAAACAGAATATTGGACTTGAGCAGCCTTCCTCAAGGCAGGCCCCTCCTGAAATCTTTGACTATAACTCCCATGATCAGCCCCAGCCAACATGACCAATGACCAGGGATGATGGGAGTTGTAGTCAAAAACATCTGGAGAAGGCTGGACTAGTGGAAGCCTTTGTTAGATCTAATAGTCCTTATGATTAAGAGGAAAGAGAAACGATGTGATCTGCATTAAGGAATTGTTTACATATGCTGTGATTTCTTATCCCTCAAGTATTCTACATATGAGTACTTTTTACCTGATGACTATTGAGAGCCAATCTACACATTATGGAGAATTCAGTAGTTGACTAAGTTTCCAAACTGTACAATTTTAGACTACAGGGAAGACGGGATGTCATATTTCTGAGGGCTCACCTATGTAAAAAACAAAACATCACTCACTGCATGTAATAAGCTAGCACATATGACGGGAAATTTTTATCTGGGCAGAACATTAAACAATATGACCACCACCACTGTTAAAAATGGTGCAGTGCAGAATTCTGCTACCTCATTCTGCATAACAAGTTGAGCTGTAACAAAGTATTGTGGTATGGAGTGCTCCTGATGAGGTTGCCAGCCAGCCATGCCCTCTTCCAAGATACTCCATTCCATTTCCCTTCCACTTCTCCCTAATTTTCCATTCCCCTCCTCAAAACTCAAAATATGTTGTTTCGAGATAAAATGTTTATAAATGCATATTTTGTAAGATACATTCAAAAATACATGTATTTAAAAATGAATTTTTGTGCAGACTAAAAATAAATAAATAGCAGAATAATGCAGAAATGGACTTGGGGATGAAGATGTGCAAAATTGACATGGACCATCTATCCACAGGGTACAGAATGTTGTTGTGGTACGGGGGCTGGATTGCCCCCCGCTCAGGCCCTCCGTGGGCTGGATGATGTCAGTTGGTGTGGCTACAGCTTTGCGCACTCCCACGATTTTGCGGGATCGTGGGAGTGCCACACGCCACGCAAAACCACAGATTCAGCTGGTGCCAGGAAAAGTGGCTGCTTTTCCTAGTGCCAGCCAAGTCCCCCACCACCTGCATCCTCACTGAGATCCTTTGCCCATTCTATTGATTTTCTGGCTGAATAGAGTTTTTAAAGTAAAAGAGCATTAACTAATGTGATCCCGCACCTGAAATGGTAAAGTCCATTCTCCCCTTTCATTCTGCTGCAGGTGTGGACCAGGCCACATATTCAGAGGAATGCCATTTTTAGGTGCCGTCTGTTGTTCACATAAAACATCAGAATCCATCCTTTCCCCCCTGAAATACCCCCCACTCCCACCATAAAACAGGATTCATATTGTATTCCACATACTCTCTCTGTTCATTTGCTGTTAACTTGTATTTTGCTTGTGTGTGTGTGGTTTTTCTTCTTCCAGGGCTGGGATTTGCTCTTTCTTATTCGCCAGCCATCGCAATGGTGGGCAACTATTTCAACAAGCGGAAAGCACTGGCTTATGGGATTGCCATGTCCGGCAGCGGCATTGGCACCTTCATCCTGGCTCCCATGGTCCAGCTTCTGATTGAGCAGTTTTCCTGGCGTGGAGCCTTGCTCATCCTGGGTGGTTTCGTTTTAAACCTCTGTGTCTGTGGTGCCTTGATGAGGCCCATTGCGGGAAAAGAGGACCGCAAGAATGGGCCTGAGTTCCCCGAGCAGGAGTTTGAGCTCGAAGCCCAAAAGCCAGACTTCAAGCAGTGGTCAGTCTGCTCCCCTCTGGTCAAAGTGTGGTCTCACAAATGCCTGTGCCAGTGTTCATGGCAGGAATACCGCTTTTTACTGATGCCAGACTTCGTGGTGCTTGCGGGCTCGGTCCTGTTCATGGCTTATGGCTGCAGCCCGCTCTTTGTCTACCTGGTGCCTTACGCATTAAGGGTTGGAGTTAGTCACCAGCAGGCGGCATTCCTCATGTCCATCCTCGGGGTCATCGACATTGTTGGCAACATCACTTTTGGATGGCTCACGGATAGAAGGTAATCACGGAGCGCTGGGTAGAAAGCCGGGGCGCAGCAAGTGGTGCAGGATAATGCACGCCAGCGTATGACTTGCGCACGTTTGAGAAAGCAGCCCCTTTCCATTTTCCAAATGGCATTTTTAAAGGTATTGTTTAAAGGGTTTATGTCACTGTTACTCCTTTTCCTTTTTGCATCTTGTTTGTTTTGAAGATTTATACCCCACTTTTCTATCAAACGATTCTCAGGGCAGCATGTAAGCAACAGGTAATAATACGAAAGCAATACCTGTAAGCAACAGGTAACAATTCACACATATAGCAGTCCATTGTCCTCTGGCTGATAGATGGGGCCGGAACATGCCTACCTTCAGCTCTGCAGTCCCAGAGCAAATGGCTGTTGGAACTGAGTTTTCTTTCTGGCAGGGAGGAGGAAACAGCCTCTTTGTCTGGACGATGGATGGGGGTAAGCTGGTCTCCCCCTTGCCAGGATGTACTTCTTGGGAGGCAGGGGGTGCAGCCTTCCAGTGACCCTGGGTCCCCTGGCCAGTGGCAGAAGCTACAGTGTGCTGGTCTTTAGTTCTGCAGTCCCACAGCAAAACTATCAGCTGGAGTCGAGTGTTCTTTCTGGCAAGGAGTGTGTGTGTGTGTGTGTGTAAAGCAAACTCCTTGTAGTTACTCCTCTTTTGATTAATACAAAACCTACAAACAAACCTTTGGACAATTTACTACCCCAGTAAATTGGAACTGGCTTTGGAACTCCCTCCCAGAAATGCTCACATGGCACAAAGTTGTTTTCTTGTCGGTGCCCAGCTCATTGAACCCTTCAGTTTTAATTCTGTTTCTACTGGGTTACTGCTTGCTCTGATCTCAAATGTTTTACATTATTCTTACCGGGGGTTTTTTAAAACCAGGGGTGCAGATGTTGGACTGCAACGCCCATCATCCCTCACCACTGGCTATACTCGCTAGAGAGTTGCAGTCCAACAACATCTGGAGGGCCACATTTTACGCACCCATTTTAAACTATTGTTTTAAATTCCTTTGTGAACCCTTTTTGAGTTGAAAAGTGGGATATCAAATACTTAAATAAACCAATAAAATCTTGAAGGACAAGTGGATACAAACCTAGTAGCAACTGGTGGTGAACGTGAGCAGGTACCAGCAGTTAAGGCGTACCAGCATGAGCTTTCATGACTGTATGGTAGTCTTCTCCAAGCTGGTAGCCTCCAGGTGTGTTGGACTGCAACTCCCAGCATTGGCTGGGGGATGCTGGGAGTTGTAGTCCAACAGATCTGAGGACCACCAGGATGGGGAAGACTGCTGCTGCATGGTGGTACTGTCAGACTGTAAGCTTGAAAAACTTTCCCAAAGAATTTTGGGCTTGGTTCTCAGAAGACTGATAAGGAAAGTGGGGCAACGCTTAATTTCTAAACTGAGGAATCGGGGTTCAAGCCTACATGGAAGCCCTGCCATGTAATTTGGAAAGCCGCCCTGCTCCTTTATTTTGAATGTATGATGGCAAGGGCAAGACTGCAGTTTATTAACTGGGTGGGGGAAATGCTCTGTACGTGCTCAAAGGCACTTTTCTGATCTGTTTCTTTCAAAGTGGCCATAGCCACATATGGGAAGGAGAGGTGAGAACTAAATGGGTGTGGTTCAAGAAGGAGGGGAGGGGTTACAAGGCCAGCAATGCCTGCAGGAGTTTGTGTGTTTTCTTCCGAAGAGCACTGATAACAAATGTTGTGCAGTGCAGAGGAATTTGCCACGGCTCATTTGTTCCTTCCTTCACTGTCCCCAGGTGCTTGAAGAAGTATCGTTACGTTTGCTACCTCTTTGCAGTAGGAATGGATGGCCTCTGCTGCCTTTTCCTTCCGATTCTCCAAAGCTTTCCACTCCTTGTGCCTTTCTCTTTCACCTTTGGCTATTTCGATGGAGCCTATGTCACCCTGATCCCAGTGGTCACAGCAGACGTGGTGGGCACTGCTTCATTATCATCAGCCCTCGGGGTGGTGTACTTCCTTCACGCAATACCTTACCTAATCAGCCCGCCTGTGGCAGGTCAGTGTATATGTGAATCAATGTGATATACAAGCGTATTTGAATCCAGTGTATGGCTTCACTTGCTTCTTCCGTTTCTTTCCAGTCCTTACTGACGTATGCTGAAGATATACAGCAGGGGTGTTGAACCTCAGGCCCGCAGCCCAAATAGAGCCCACCTGGGGTCCCAATCCAGCCTTCCAGGATGTTCCAGATGACTACACCCCTTTCCCCTCACGACCGCCGATAGTTTGGTGGTTTCCTGGCATTTGCATGTTTTTTCCTCCTTTCTAAAAGTTGTAGTGCCTCTCCTAAAGGCTTAGTTACTGGCAGTAAGAGCTTTCAAGGCGCAATCCTATGCATGTTTAGACAGAAAAAAGTCCTACAACTCCCAGCATGCCCTAGCCAGCATGGTTGGCTGGGAAAAGCTGGGAGTTGTAGGACTTTTTTCTGTCTAAACATGCATAGGATTGTGCCCTAAGCTACAACATGCTGGTATTTTGCCCTTCCCCTCTACCTTCACTTCAGCTCTGTCCACCACTGGAATTGGCCCCCAAGACCTTTTCCAAAATTGAATTTAGCCCTTAGGCTGATAACAAACCATGGTGAACAACCCACAGTTCACAACTCAAGAACAAACCATGGGTTCTCTGCGTGGGTTGTTTGTGGTTAACAAGCTATGATCTGTTATCTCGGCTAACACGATAACCCATGTTTCAACAACAACCCACAGTTCAACGACAACTCACACTCAACCCTTGAGTGTGAGCCATTATGTTGTCTGAACCCAGTCATTGACTCCCAACATTATCCATGTGACAAAGAAAATGGGCTGTAATGTGGGACACAACTGAGAAGGCTAGTCATCTTGCAGTGTCCCCGGCCTCCTCAGGAGGCCAGAGCCTGATGGCACAAATGGGTTGAATATCCATCAGACTTTATCCTGGCCTCAGATTTAGTCCTTGCAATTAGAAACCCCTGCTTATTGGTAACCATATTAGTGCTGGCCTTAACATTTACGGCTTTGAGCATTTCTAGCCCACATGGCCCAGATCTGCCTTTTTTTTTTTTTTAAGAGGAGAAGGAAAGGGAATAGAGGGCGCTCCCAAGCATTGTACAGTAAGGCATGCCATTACAACTGTGTGATAAAAGGAGCCATAGCTCAGGGGCAGAGCACATGCTTTGCATGTCGACAGTCCCAGCATCTGCAGTTGAAAGGATCAGGTGCTGGGGAGACCCTGGAGAGTCAGTCCAAGTGCACAGTCCCAGGTTAGAACAGGAGAAGAACCCTGCTGGATCAGACCAAAAGCTTATCTAGTTTAGTGTCCTGTTTGTGGCCAACCAGATGTTTGGTTGTGGCCAACCAGATGTTTGGTTAGTCTGAACTGGCATAAGGCTGCTTCCTACGATACTGGAGCTTGAGGAATTTGATCTTAGTGAATTCAGATGCAAACTGACCTCTCAGTTTAGCTCTCAGACTAATATGTAGATCAGATCATAGTTATCCTTTAGATTTCACATTTCTTTGAATTTTACAATGTAGTTCTTGGCTCAAAAACACACACCAAAAGGCCTTTATCAGTGCATAAGGAAGAAAAAGCGGGAATAAGTGCACGCCTTTTGTTTGGTAGTGCTAGGACTCATACGCTACCAACTCTATGATCTATGAAATCTATGAAGCATCCTAGAAATAGACTGATGCGTAAAATTAAGCAAATGCTTGCTTCCCATTACACCAAACACTAGAGGGCAGCACATTCCTTATATCTCCTCCAGGATGCCAGGAAAATGCAGAAAGAGGAATCAGGAGAGCAACAGTTTAAAAGGAAAATATATTGCATTATGACTGTAAAGCTTGTGAGGCGTGTGATAAATCTGAAATATTATGAACAGTTTTCTTCTCCCCTTTAAAGAATGTTCCATGTGTTTTGTCCTTTCACTGCAAATGCTGAAGGGTCTCCCATAAGTCAAATTCACACTGTGTTTTCTTTAACATTATGTCCAGGCCTGCTGTGTGTACTCTTGTGATACTACAAAAAAAGGGGGGAAAGAAGTAGCAGCAGCCAAAATTTTGGGCCAAGACAATCATTAGTATTTGACCTATATAAGTGATGCAGATTAAAGCATAATTTCTGTTGCTTGTTTTGTATAAGAGAAGCAGTGTGGTGTAGTGGTTAAGACAGGGGTGCAGAACCTGTGGGCCTTGAGATGCTGTTGGATTCCAGCTCCCATCAGCCCCAGCTAGCATGGCCAATTGTGGGGATGATAGAAGTTGGAGTCCAACAACATCTGGGAGGTCACAGGTTCATCCCAGATGTTGTTGGCTGCGGGAAGAGGGGAAAGGTCAGAGTTCAAACCCTCCCTCAGCCCTGAAGCTCACATGAAGCCTAACCTACCTCACAGGGTTGTTGTAACCCACATCCGTGTACACCACCATGAGTTCAATGGAGCCAGAGGGAGATACAAATGCTGTTGATAGATTCTGCTTCTGTTAGTTATGGGGATGAGAACAGAGCAACGTAGAGAATGGAAGCCCTGCCTTTCATTGCTGGACATGTGATTCAGCAACTCCTCTCGTTTTTTGAGATTTTACTAGGCACTTGTCCATGTACTCTCACAGTCATCTTTGTGGCCAAACGGGTTAGAAACTTGCTTTATTTCAAAAGAAATGAAAGTTGAGTTTCTCTGGTAGGTGAGAAGTGTTGAGGACAGGAATTCCATTTTGGCAGGTAGAATTCCAGTGTGGGCATGCATGTGCACACGGCGCACATGGCAGGCATTACAATACTACAATGATAAAATCTCAAAACTGCACGGTCATTCCAACAGGCTGTACTGAAGGGGAAGCTGAGCCACTCCACCAGTCCTGATGAAAGGCTTAATTCCCCCCTCCCCCATTCCTTCCCCCTTGAGTGTTGTGTCTTTTTTGATTATAAGCCTGAGGGCAGGGACTGTTTTCTTTGACTGATTATTTGTAGGTTGTTCCGGAAGGCTTTTTTTTTGGCTGAGGAGTGGGATAAAAATACTCTAAATAAATAAATAACCACGTAAACACACTATTAAAAGCAACATATAAAGAAGTGGCGGTGTATCTTTCTTGCAGCCGTCCAGCTCAGTATTGTCCCTTCTGCCTGGCAGCAGTACTCGAGGCTTTTCCGGGCAGGACCTTTTGCATGTGCTCTACTGCTGAGCCATGGCCCTCACTCCAAAAGCCAGTCAGGAAGGATAGAAAGGTTTTCGCTGATCTGGAATCTCTGCCCTCACCTTTGCTGGACCTTTCTTTCCAACACAGGCTGGGGGTGGGAAATTGGGGACATGCTTTAGAACGGTGTCCTCCAACCTTGGGTCCCCAGACGTTTTTGGCCTACAACTCCCAGCATGCCCCAGCATGCTGGGAGTTGTAGGCCAAAAACATCTGGGGACCCAAGGTTGAAGGACACTGCTTTAGAAGGTGGGAGAAATTCTCCAGACTTTTGGGTGGGGAAGTAGTATTTCCAGATTGCATTACAAGGTGGTCCTGGTGCTTAGGTTGCCTCCCATTTCTGTAGCCTTTACATGTGCTGCTGTGGCTCAGCTGAGCACCTACTGGTAGCACGCTGCTGCGCACTTTGGAAATGGGGCTGCAAAGGGCCCTGGGAAGAGGCTCCGTGGCGATGTTGCATCATAGAATCATAGAATCATAGAATCATAGAAAAGTGCCGCACGCATCATCCCGGAACATCTTTCCAGGGGCATTTGTGACCCCATTTTCAAAGCGCACATTAGCTTCACTAGCACTGGCAGCAGATGGTCAGCTCAGCCACTGCAGCACTTTTAAAGGCTAGAAAAATGTGTGTGTAGGGGGGGATTAAGATGCCTTTGTACCAACTCATTATTTAAAGTGCAAATCTTTGTAAACTGCCAAGAGAGCTTCAGCTATTGGGTGGTATAGAAATGTAATGGATGAAATGAAACTGCCACTGCCATCCCAGCCAAAATCTGCCCCCCGCCGAAAGATTCACCCCTTCCTGATCTTCTGCCCCCCCTCCCATGAACCCCCTGAATGTGGAAAAATTGGGTGGGTGGGGCACTAAACTTTCAGATCAGCCCTAACTTCTGTAGGGAGGGGACTGGATTGGATGTCTCAACTACTAGGTTATGGTAGCGGAAGAGACAGGTAGAGTTGTGAAAAGTAAATTGTGCCTTAAAGAGAGATGTTCCGTGTTTTTCCTTCACTCCCAGGTTGGCTTGTGGATACAACTGGCAACTACACTGCATCATTCCTGCTGTGTGGGTTTTCCATGATATTCAGTTCGACGTTACTGTGCTGTGCAAGGCTGGCAAAGAAGGTCAAACGGACTCCCTTGAGGCCAGCTGGTAGAGACACCGATGCCAAGCAACAAAGCTGGACAAACGGAGCAATAGTTTATTCTGTGAATGGAGAATTAGATCAAAAAGGTGTGGAGTTGCTGGCTAGTGAGGTGAACAGCTATGGCAAAAGATGACAACGTGCTAAGAGTCCCCCTTAGTGTACACAGTAACCTTTTGCTAAGATAGATTTTGCTAAATACACTACACTATTGAAGGGTGGGTGGGGGGTGTTTCTACCAGTGGAAAGAAAGAAAGAAAGAAAGACTTTCATCCAGAGTTTCTCTGTCCTTTAAACAGGCTAAAAAGCCTGTGGCTAATGAGAGAAAGAAGGAAATGGAGGACGTTCTTCTCTTAGAATGTGGTTAAGATAATATCTAACACAATCCTATTGACAAGAGGGTGGATTCGCAAAGAAGGAAAACTGGACATTCAAATGGATGATGTGCTTAAGACTTGCACAGTAAGCCTTTTAATGTTGCACTTGCACATGCTTGCTCTTGCCTGGAATAACCTGGGAGTGGGGGTGGGGCGAACAGTTTAAACACGTATATTTTCTATGGCCTTTGGTTAACTCTGAAAATCACTCTTAACAGGTGCCAGTGTCATTTGCAAAAGGACCCTGCTGGAGACCTGTGTTTTATACTGTGGTTGACCTGATTTTAAATATGATGGAATCAGCTTTAACTATATGATGTGCCTAGATTTGATAAACAACTGGGATATGACTTTGGAAGACTGATGATTCTCAGAGGTTTCCTTTTCAAAGCATCTGAAAACAATTCATAGTATGAGTGCAATACAAAGGCTGCTGTCAGCTGGAAGATTGTTAGAAATGAGATTTCCATTTGCAAAATGCTGTTACAGTAATGCTGCAGCAATTCAAGGAATTGTTGTCACTTTGGTGGCCCAGAGGAAGTACAGTTGCCAACTTTCACTGGATCATTGTTTAGTCCTAGGCTTCTGCTGCTTTGATTTGTTGCAGTTTAGAAATTGGCCTTTTGTATTCAAGCCAGAGAAAGACAACTGAATATCTTGAACCACTCATAGGAGGATGTTCACATCAAACAGGCATCTATCCAGATTGGTGCTTGCTTGTGGAGGAACCCCCACCTATTTATGATAAGCTTCAAACTCTTGCTAAAATACAGTGAGCACTTTATAAGAGGCCTTCGGTAAATTTAATTGGCAAGTTATGTCCCTGATACTCAAATATAACTTAAAGCAAACCCTTTGTACTTTTCCTAAAAGGTTACCAATTATTAATTGTTTCCAGTTATATTCTTCAGAAGGCAGTAAAAATTTAGCTCTGATGTTCTTCATTTTTTTCCTCCTGTTCGATATCAAGCTTATTAGAATCCAGATAATTGTTGTTAACGTTGGGTGCATTCACACCTACCCTCTTAAATAGCAAGGTTTGGATCCAGACTTAGACATGCTGAGGGTAGATCGATTAAAATCAATGGGAGTTACATTAGTTATGACTTGTCCCTTTGATTTCAATGGGTCTACTTGTAAGCTAAATCTGGATCCAACCCCAATTGTTTACTAGTAAAATACTTCTCTTCTGTACTACTTCCACTGCCACAGAGGAGAGTAAACTACTCCTGTTTACTTCGTACATCCACACCTACCAAGTTGAAGTAGCTTACTACTGTAGGTACTGCAGGAGTAAATACTGCTTTTTGACAGGGTAGGTGTGGCAAACACATCCTAAGTTAATCGTGTACAATTGATACTTTGTCTGATCAAGTCTTTCTAATTCCCTGCATTGTTTTGGCATATGAAGCAGAAGTAATGATACAGCAGTCCAATGCTGAATTTATTAAGAAAAGTGCTGTGAAACTTCAAAGGTAGGACAATTAAGTAATTAAAACAATAGTAATAAATTGTAACAAAAACACTGTAGGGCTGTCAAAACAACCTGGACTTGTTTCAGTTCATGAACTGAGGCTCAGTGACCTATAAAAGTTCTGAGATACTCAGCAAAGGGATGTGTGTGAAATAAACCGCATAATGCAGGAATATTGCACATGAATAACTTAGGATGTGTTATCCACATAGGATGTGGCTATCCACATATATGCTTGCTTGGGATGTGACCATGCGAGACAGGTGCATATGTTAACCTGTTGGTGTGAGGCAGCCTCCATGCAGTTGTGGTGTTGACCTCAAATACCTTATTTCAAATGCATTCCATTGATGTGGGTGAGATCTCTGCATCTGCACAGGAGCCATAAAATATATGACTACTCACGTGGAGTTTCGCACATACTTCACATAGGTGTCTGAACTGGGTCTTTGCTCCTGAATAGTACTGTGAACTCTACCTATCAGACATAATAATTCTACCACATAATCACTTGTGAAAGAGTGGTAAATCAAGAACCCTTGATCTTATAAAGGGTTGTCAAACCTCTTCAAGCTCCTTGAAGGCTCTGATCTACCTACTGAACATGTAAACTAATCCAAAAGAGGCTTTGGGTGGGGCTTGTTCTCTCCAGATATACCCAATTGCATAGGCAAGCTCTAGTTTTTGACATATAGATCTTTGACATTTTTCTTGTCGTTTGGACATTTCATTTTCCTGTTCAAGCAGATTATTCTGCAATCTAATCCTTCACCTAAATCAAAGTCTCATGAGTCCAGTTGCATAAATATCTAGACAATTTAATCTTGAATTGATAGTGTTCCTTCATCAGTTTCAACATAAAGCAATATACAAGTTCATCACAATCCAAGCTACCAAAGATTTAACATGTCCAGTTCCCAAAAGATAATGTTTTACTAAATTAGGTTACTAGTACTCATGTTCGTGCTTGTGAGAAACAATTAAGCGGAGTTCTTTCCTATTTGTTTCGGCCAACATGGAGTGTTTGTCCTAGCTATAGCGATGTTATCGCTTATGGCTCATAGATGTTCAAATGTCACAACATAGTCCTGCTTGACTGAAGAGAGCTGCTGGGACTGGACAGTGACAACCAAGTGCTGGCACAGGAATACAGCTCATTGTTTCCGCCCCACAACTTCCTCCCTAGAGTAGGGGTGGGCAACTTGTGGCCCTCCAGATGTTTTGGCCTTCAACTCCCATGACCCCCTCACCATTGGCTGTGTTGGCTAGGGCTGATGGGAGTTGCAGGTCAAAACACCTGGAGAGCCCACCTGTGCCCCAGAGGCTTGCCGTAACTTAATGGACTAGTGAACTGAATACAGGCCAGTTAGAATGGCCCATGGTGCATTACATTCGTGCAAACGCATAGCTCAATTTTGACAGAATGTGAGTGGGATTTCATCTCACTTAGCACCACTTTCCAGGTTTGGGACATTGTTTTAGTGGCACAAACCTGTGCTTGTTTGTTTCCTGGCAGCTAATGTATGCTGTTTCTAATGATAGGCTTGAAAGTCTGCATGCCAGCTTGTGGCCAAATCCTTAAGTGATACTAACAACAAAGAGTCTTGTTACACCAAAAGGCAAACACATTTAGGCTGCAATCCTGTACCCACTTATCTGGAAGTAAGCCATTGAATTCAGTGTGACTTCCCTTTAAGCAGACGTGTGTAGGATTGCAGAGTTATTGTGGCAATAGCTTCTGCAGCCAAGAACCCTTTTGGGCTGCAATCCTAAACATAATTACTAGGGAGTAAGCTCCATTGGACACAGTGGAACTTACTTCTGAGTAGACATGCAGTGTTAAACAATGAGTGCAATGAGTCACTGACTGGAATGGGGTATCAGAAGCTTCATTTTAAACTCTTGAAGATATGCCAACACTGATTTAAAAAAAAAAATGCAGATCAGCTCAGCACTCCTTTAAACACTCAGCCATGTGCAGCCAGCCAACATGCTGTATCTGATCCAAGTCCTACTGCATAGTAGAGGGTTGAGAGCAATTTGTGGATATTGTGAGCACTATAATACTGGCATGGAACTGTCTATTGAAAGGAAAATTATTTACCTTGGCCTCCCTTTGGTTGATTTGGGAGAGAATGAGCGGAACAAATTGTGGACTGGTGTCAAAACAGATGTGCCCACAAGCTGCTGCAAAACCTCCCGTTTGCTCATAATAATTCAGCCAAAGCCCTGCTTCCTTCAAGACAGGGTTGGATCCAGAATCTGCCTTCCATTGATAGAAGGGCTCCAGTCACTGAATGTGCCTCCACCCAATTTTTGGGGATTCCCCCTCCCCCCAGCTCGCCCTATTCAGCAGGATCTTCTGACCCTCTGTGTAGCATTTTCAGGGGGCTGAAGGGGTTGCTGTGGGGAGGAGTAGTGGGCGGGGAAGTCTGCTCCTACCAGCATAGTGGCACACACTCAAATCTGGATCCAACCCAGTAGTTACAATTTCACTTTTTAATTTGAAACTTCAAATATTGAAGATGAGCCATTGAATGCACGGACTGAGCTCAGGAATTCTTTGCTGTGACCAAAATATTGTAGTCTGTAGGCTCCTGATTCAGCATTCTTTGGAATGTGCCATTCTACAATAGCTGTGCTGTGTTTCATCTTGCCTTTCTGCCAGATGAACCTAGTGGGAGAAGCAAGTATCATGGTTTAAACAAATTCACCAATCTTAAGAAGAATGAGTGCTCTGGCTCAGTTTACCATAAACTACCCTTTCCCCAACCTGGTGTCTTCCTCCAGATGTGTTGGACTACAATGCCCAGGATCCCTAGCCAGCTGGCTGAGGATGCTGAGAGTTGCAGTGCAACATATCTGGAGGGTGCCAGGTTGGGGAAAGGCTGCCGTAGGCACTCACATTTGTTAAAACGCAAATAACGGTTAAGGCTATCTGTGTGTGACCTCGTCATCATTTTCTTTTCTGAATCTCTTAGTTCCAGCTCAGTGCTTAATCTTACAAATCTCTTACTTGTTGAGGAATTGCTGTATTGTGCAGTGTATATCCAGAGCTCATTTTTACTTACTTACAACATGAACACAGGAAAAGAAATGGCAGAATCAATGTCCAATGTTGCCCTGACCTTTTAAAAAACTGCAACCATCCACTCCCATGGCTAGAAGCTTGGAGCAGTAACCAAGCCAAGGTCTCAGGGAGAAAAGAGGCATTTTCTACACATTCCCCCCCCCCCTCCCCTAGATCAGGGAAAATAATTCACTCTTAAAGACTACAAATCCCAGTATGTCCTGCAAATAGGAAACTATGCATTACAGGAGTAAGGAACACTCTTGGTTTTATGGTCCCATGTGCTGAGGAAAGGAATGAAAAAGAAGGCTGCAAATGATCCTTCTTTTGTCCAACATATATTCTTTACTGCGTGTAGAAGAGCTAAAGACCACGGGATGCTCAGTAGGGCATTTGGCCTTGCCTTACCTTTATTGCAAAATGTATGTCTTACAGTGTTTACTTTCTGTGTCTAGCTGGGTTGAACATGAGCCTACTATTAGTAGCCACAAATGTTCAGATTTCTGACTGAGGCCTTTAAAGCCATACTGTGTGTAGCTGAAAGGCTAAATAATAAATCAACGTGTGCTAATCAGTTGACTATTTATATTTACATTTGTAACCTCAGTTTCCACCACATGGCCCTCAAAGTAGCCAGATGGACTGCGGCTGCATCACTGACCACCAGCAGCATTGGTAACCCCATGCCAGCCAGCACAGGCTTACTCACTTAGGACAAAGTACTGCTGGGAAGCTCTGTGGAAGACCACAGTTCGAATATTGGTGGTGTCAGGCATCATGTCTACCCCATAGAGCAAAGTTGCCCATCATGTTCAAGTGATGTCATCATTGATAACGGAGCACCTTATTCAGCTGTTGTATTAAACTTGTGGCTTAACCACACAGGTTATGTTTATGGATACGGAACTTCCTGAGAACACACTCTGCAGCCTCCAAGGAACACAAAGACACTAAGGAAGTGGCATCTTTTGGCAGGTCAACCTAGCACTCAATGATCGTTTGGGAGACTAGATGGAAGAAGCGGGCCAAAGGCTTGTAGAGGTATGAATGAAACTGGTAACAACGCAGGGACAGGAATGAACTGAAAGAGCCAGAGCAGAGTTTATATCAGTCTTCCCTTAACCTGGTACCCTCAAGAGGTGTTGTACTGCTACTATCATCCCCATCCAGCATGTTGGGATGAAGAAACTATTAATGGTGGATTTCCACAGGTTGGAAAATATGAAATCCAGCTGTTACCCAGCAGTCCTACGGATAGTCCTAGGTACAACCTGAAACCTGTGTATCACCTAGCAGATCAGGGATGGGCAACTTGTGGCCCTCCAGATGTTTTGGCCTACAACTCCCATGATCCCTTCCTGGCTAGGGCTGATGGGAATTGTAGGTCAAAACATGTGGAGGGTCACAAGTTGCCCACCCCTATAGTAGAGCCTCATTTAAATGCCTGTTACCTCTTCCCACATTCCACCTTGAGACTGTGACCCAATGTAGACTGCATGGCTCCAACATCAGCCAGCTTTTCCACGCCACCACCCCATCTTGCCTGGTAAAGAGTTCTGCAGAACGCAAAAGCTTGTGCACTATTTTGATACCTTTTGGTTGGCCCAGATATGGATTTTGGAATTTTTCTTATGGGTCAACATGGCTACCTTTGGCTTTTTGTGTGATAATACAGTAATACCTTGGATTGCAAGTAACTTGGTTTGAGAGCGTTTTGCAAGACAAGCAAATTTTTAAATTTTTTTAAAAAATTTTTTACTTGATATACAAGCGACGTCTTGCAATACAAGTACTGTAGTAGGGCTTAAATTAAAAATCTCTGTACAAATTTTTTTGGGGGGGATTTCGTTTTGATATAAGAGTGTTTTGGATTACAAGCATATTTCCGGAACGAATTATGCTCTCAATCCAAGGCATGACTGTACATTGTTTGCTCGGCCCCAATTATCAATAGTATGTTCTCAAAGCATCCACAGAATTTCTGTGCAAATGTACAGCTGCATGGCATTGTACAGGTGCACTAATAGGGGGACACACTTCATGTGGGATCATGCCATTGGGAAAGTTTAAAAAATCTTCTTTTTCCTCTCATGCTGTGGTCCTGACAAAAAACACAGATTCCCAAGCTATTATTTGACATGGGAGGGAACCTCCTGTTGGTGCCCAATGGGAACTCCCCTCCTGTGCCAAATAGTAGCTTTGGGGACGGTCAGGACCTTGGCACAGAAAAAAAGGGTTAAACCCATTTCTCTGCATGTCATGGCCCTGATCCTTATTGGGATTGCCACAGCTGCTATTTGCAGTTTTTAAAAAATCCATGCAACTGCAGGTGATGGGTTTAGTGTTATGTGCAGTTTAGCCATGGCGGTGCTTCTAGAAGAGGTTTTTATCACGCTATCACCCTGCCTCATCCATGAAATTGTATTTGGGAGCGGGGCAGTTTCCAGATTACATGGTTTCCCACTTATAACCCTTCTATGTTTTCCCACCACGACATCCATCTTACCCCAGAAAGCCTGTTAAGGAGAAAAGGACGGACTATCTGTGCAATGCCTTCTCACTAGGCACACCCCCAAGTCTGCAAGCACCCCCAGCGTGCACCTGTTTGTAGGAAGTGAAATGCTGCCAGATCTGAGGGGTTTCCCCCCCCCAAATATGCAACGTCTTGGTAGAATTACTCACCTGGTGTCCCATGAGGCATCATCATGCACTACTTGCCAACTTTTGGAAGTATTGTCATATTTCTCTACCATAAGGAAAGTGAAAGTGGCCTGAAAAAAATGGTGCAACTAGTAAGAAACTAAACAGAAAAATATAAAACAGTGACCCAGAGAATGACATATGTGGATTTAAGATGCACTAGGTCAGAGCTGTTTTAAAACTATTTATTTATTATGTTTATATCCCAACTCTTTTTCCTGCAAGGAACCCAAGGCGCCAGCTTACATAATCCTCCTCCTCCTCCTCTCCATTTTATCCTCAGAATGACCCCGTGAGGTAGGTTAGGCTGAGAGTCCATGACTGGCCCAAAGTCACCCAGTGACCTTCATGCCAAGTGGGGACTAGAACCCGGATCTCCCAAGTCCCAGTCCAACACTCTAACCACTACGCCCCACTGGCTCTCTGCCAGTGCTTTTATATTTGCTTTTATAACACCGAATCCTACTCCTCCTTTGCCTTTGTTTCTTCTCCACCCTCATTGCTCTTGTATTTTTTGCACTCCAGACCTCTACAGGGAAATCTAGGAGGGAAACGATCGATAAAAATATGTCTTTTAAGAGTCTTACCATATTTTCTGCAGAATTCCTTGGATTTGCACCAATAAAATGCACCTCAGCAACCTCTCCCTAGGTGAGAGGGAAGAGTTTGTTATGAGAAAATGAACTTCTATGTTGCATACAAGAATATAATCCACCAAGTATTGCTCCTGCACAAGCCTCCTGAAATTAGGTGGTCACTCTTTGTTCACCTCAAGTGACTTCCCCCGAGTGCTGTGGTGGTGCTAGTTCCACTCCTGCATTAGTAGTGCAATTAATGTACAAATGTAAGGGCACGTGCATATTCTATAGTGTAATAGCTTTGAAGGATATATTAAGAAACTGAATAAGTTCCCTACTAAAAGTGGTATGAACAAAGAAAGTAGTAGGGGTAAAAAAAGAAAAGATATACATACCACTCGATACTTTGGCTGCACGTCTTGTAGCACATCTCCATACTTAGAACCAAGTGGTTTTGCATCAACAAGAAGAGGCAAAAAGTTCAGGCTTATGTTAAACAGGACTGGCTCTGGATTTTTTGGTAAGTCCTGAATAGTATCCTGAAATAAAGGTAATTTGCTTTGAAATGAAAACTGTTGATTTCATCTTAACCATAGAATACAGAAATAGAAAAGAAGGTGGGACAACAGGTCAGTGATAGAACAAAAATTTGGGACCTGTACAGCCCCGGTGCAAGCACTCTTGCCACCTGAAGCAGGAAAGAACATGGGCCACATTGTGCCACATCACACCCCTTCCCGCCACATAATGCTCCCCTAACACCTTCCCACGCCTCCCTTACCTTTGCTGCTGCTACTGCACTGGTTCTATGGAGAGCCATGTGGCCAGAAGATACAGCTGCCTGGGTCTCATGAGACCCAGAGGATTTCTCCCGCGAGCCCCACAACCACTTCTGGCTGCGTGGCTCTCAATGAGAGAAACAGAAGGTAGGCAGCTGTTTCAGAGAGCCCCACTAGCTGTTCTCTTGCTGTGGCAAATGCCACAGCGGGAGAGTGGCTGACAGGCTTCTCTAGAGCAACTGTTGGAGGTGGTGGAGGGGCAGTGGTGGCGGCAGAGGGGAGCAGTGCAATTCACAATTTCTCCCACTCTGCCACCTGACGCGGGCACCTCATCCTGTTTAATGGGTGGGCCGGCCCTGGACCTCTTACAGAAAGTTGCAGTGTGAAGTACTTCTGTTCAGGGTTCCAGCCAGCCATGTCCTCTTTTAGGATACTCCATTCCATTCCCCCTTCTCCCTGGTTTTCCATTTTTTCAGTCCCTTGAACAATCACCCAACATTCAATGGTCATTGAGCATGCTCAATCCTTATTTGGGCTGTCTTTTTGTGGGGCGGGTCTCCCTTCAGTTTTTCTTTTTTCCCCCTAAAGATTTTTTTTTTGGTACTTTGTCAAATCTTAGGGTTTTCCTAACCCTGCTAATACAGTCATGCCTTGGATTGAGAGCATAATTCGTTCCGGAAACGTGCTTGTAATCCAAAACACTCTTATATCAAAATGAAATCCCCCCAAAAAAATTTGTACAGAGATTTTTAATTTAAGCTGTACTACAGTACTTGTATTGCAAGACGTCGCTTGTATATCAAGTAAAAAAAAATTAAATAAATATTTAAAAATTTGCTTGTCTTGCAAAACGCTCTCAAACCAAGTTACTTGCAATCCAAGGTATTACTGTACCTTTCTCTTGTGCATGGATGGAGCTACTTTAGCTACACGAGGATTCACATTCAGAGAATTAAGTTTGCGATTCGCATATAGGATGCTTTGCATGTAGAAAGTTTCAGGCTCCGTTTCTGGCATTATCAATTAAAGGAACTTAAGCAACAGGACTGAGATGGCTTCTGTCTTCAACTAGACCAGAACCTGGGGTTATCCAATGAAGCTGAATGGTGGGAGATTCAGGACATACAAAAGGAAGTACTTCTTCATAGAACACATAGTTAAAACTATGGGATATGCTTCTACAAGATGTAGGGCTTTTCTACACAAGACATTTATTGTGCTGTTCATCACTATCTTCTACTTTTGGTTTTGTCACAGCATTGAGATCTGAGCTCTACACAAAGAGCTCTTCCTTACCGGGGTTTTTTTGCTACATAACCTCTAGATCAATGTTCTCCAACCTTGGGTCCCCAGATGTTTTTGACCTCCAACTCCCAGCATGCCCCAGCCAGCTATGCTGGGAGTTGTAGGCCAAAAACATCTGGGGACCCAAGGTTGGAGAACACTGATCTAGATCAGAGGTCCCCAACCCCCAGGCTGCGGACCGGTACTGGTCCGTGGCCTCTTAAGAACCGGGCCATGCGGCGCACGGCCGCCGCAGCACCTGGTTTTACCAAAATGCTCGTCGGGGAGGCGAGCAGAGGGATGAGTGGCAGGGGGTGCTCACTGGAGCTCATGAGCACCCCGACAGCCAGGGGGTGCTCGCGGCGTGTCCCGGTGGGTGGCGTGCACCGCGCTCGGCCGCTGCGCCACACGACAAGCACCCATCCTGGCTCTCGGGGTGCTCGCGAGCTCCAGCGAGCACCCCACCACCACTCATCCCTCTGCTCGCCTCCCCGACGAGCATTTTGGTAAAGCCAGAAGTGACGCAACGGGTCTCCTGTCGCATCACTTCCTGGTTATCCAGCGCTGCCGCCCAGGCCGCGCTGCAGGTGAGTGGTGGGCGACTCCCTCCCCCCCCCTGGTCTGTGGAAAAATTTATTCCACGGACCCGGTCCCTGGTCCCAAAAAGGTTGGGGACCGCTGATAGATGGAGCTGTGTTATAGTGGTATAGCACAAATACACCAGGAGGGAGAGCACCATTTTCCCTGTTGTAATTTAATAGCTCATTTTCCCCATTCTAAAAAACAAACAAACCCTGGGAAAGTGCTCTGAAAAAACAGAAGTGAAACTGAAAGATCACGATGTCATCTAAAGAGCCTGGAAACAACTGTGAGTAAGGAATCACAAGTGCACAATAAATGTCTCATGTAGAAAAAGCTCATAGTGATGGCCACCAACTTGGATGGCTTTATAATGAGATTAGACAAAGCCCCATGGTGGTTCTTACCAGCAGCAAACTGTTTCATCCGCCACTTCTGGAGAAAGGGATGTGCTTGGGGTCACTACTGAGATGAGGCTTAAAACCTGCCAGGTGAGCCCTTGTCTACAGCCTGAGCTCCAAACACAAGTTTAGAACCCTAGTGAGAACTAGGCCAGGATGACATGGGCCTCACTGGAGAGGAAGGCGGTATGTCCCCACTGCATCTCCCCAGGAGTCCTTGCAATAGGCAAGCTGCCCGCCACCTCCACCACACATAATTCAATAGAATGAGGGACATTTTGCTGATGAGCATTTTTACTATAACATCAATTTAAGAGTAAGAATAATTGCATTTTTATACTGCCTCTCCACCACAAGGGTGCTTAAAGCCTTTAAACTGGCTTAAATGGCGTAGAAAGTGCCAACCCAACAGTTCTGCTTACATTTAAATAGAGAGAGAAATCTGCTCTGTGTCCCACTTCTCTATACATCTATGCATCTATACAGCTTTATTACCGTAGCAATAGCCTTGGCCAGACCTCGGTATGACTGGATATAGGCAGAAAGAGTGTGAGGTCCAAAAATGGTGGAGGCAGCCTCATATCTTTGAACCTATGAAGCAAGATAAGAAGACATTTGAATTATTCAACATTACAGTGTCCCAACAAATACAGAGGTGGGCAGATTTCCGGCTTGCATGGTCTGCTTTGATTTTTACTAGAAGCCAACCGGAGTCTGGTGCAAAAGACATACATTTAGGATTAAAGAATTCTGAGCCCAGGAATTTGTTTTGAGTACAAAAACTGGATGGAACTCACAATCCTTACACACACACACACACACACACACACACCTAGTTAATCCAAGCTTTCTTAATTTCAGCAATATAATTTAGGGCATGAAAGGAGAGACAGTTATTCCTAAAGTTCATAGAATCATGTAGTTGGAAGGGGCCTACAAGGCCATCGAGTCCAAATCCCTGCTCAGTGCAGGAATCCAGTTTAAAGCATCCCTGACAGATGGCTGTCCAGTCTCTGCTTGAATACCTCCAGCGACAGAGAGCCCACCACTTCCCTAGAAAGTTGGTTCCATTGTCTGACTGCTCTAACTGTTAGGCCTGTACTTCTATTGATGCAACCTAAAGTTGCATTTGTAGCCATGTCGCACTGCTGACTCATATGCAGCTTGTGATTGACTACAACTCCAAAATCCTTTTCACACATACGATTGCCAACCCAGTTATCCCCATCTTATACCTGTGCATTTGTTTTCTTTTTCCTAAATGAAGAACTTTGTCTCCATTAAATTTCATTCTGTTACTTTCTGCCCTGTTTTCTAAGCTATTGAGATCATTTTGAATTTTGTTTCTGTCTTCTAAGGTATTAGTCATCCCACCCAACTTTGCGTCATCTGCAAATTTGATAAGCATTCCCCCCAGTTCTTCCTCCAAGTCATTATTAAAAATGTTGAAGAGTACAGGGCCTAGGACTGAACCCTGTGGCACCCCACTCAGTGCCTCCATCCAGCTTGATGAGGAACCATTGACGAGTTAAATAATTAGGAGTCAGCAATCCCTGCCAATCTACTGCAAGTCATCCAGAGATAAACCAGTAGATCCAGCTCTACCTCCTGCCCACTCCTGGATTACTAGATGGTAGATAGATTGCAAAGGTATTGCATACGATATATTGGGCTTCCAAATCTCTGTACATTTATTCCTGGGAGCAGCTAATTCAAAATTTTAGCTTTTGATAAACAAATGGTTTTTTTTTAGGGTGTTTGTGACACTAATGAAAGATGGCAGAACATTAAAAAAAGAAGTTTTGTCTTGGGGCGTTGCCAGTGTATTTACCTGATATTCTTCATAAGTAGTTATATAATGAGTATAAATGTTGCACAATCCTGAAAGTATAATATTCATCCCTGGTTTCCCATGAGTTTCAAATTCCTAAGAAACAGGTGCACTGGTCAGTAAATCAGCACTCAGCAGAAGAACCATTCCCATTTTAGAGCACAGGTATAGTAACGATTCATTTATTTATTTGTTTGTTTATATAATTTATATTCTGTACCTTTTATGTTCCTACAATGGCTAACAATATAGATAAAAAAAATATAATGAAAAGACAAAATATACAAAACTAAAACAAAGCAAAAACAACTACATTAAGTTAACCCTCAAAATATCAAAGCTGTCCGAAAATTAAAATACTAACATTATTTTCAGTTCTTAAACACCTGGGAAGACTGAAACATTTTGACCTGTTGCCTAAATTATAATAATACAGGCACCAGGCAGGCCTTCATGGGGAGGGCATTCCAGAGGAGAGGAGCCACCACTGAAAAGGCTCTCTCTCTGGTCACCCACCACCACCGTACTTCAGGCAGCAGGGGTACCTCTCATGATGATCTCAGTGGATGGGTGGTTTGGTATGGGAGAAGGCAGTCCCCTTCTGTTTATCATAAAAACTGGATGAGGCATCATGCATTTCTATATAACTATATATCTAGATATATATGCCACACTTTAGCAGATTTTGTCCTGTTATTACTTCCTTATCCCTAATACATGGCAGAGTTAATTATAAACCTTTAGATCTTCAGGACCAAGCAGCTGTCAGGAGACAGCTCTTTTAGAGGCAGACAGATTTTCTGTCTCTTCCAGTTTATAGCTATCACCCAGTTGAGGTGATAGAGATGCCTATCATATGATCAAATGTAGGCCTACCCTACCTGATAGCAGCTGGGATTGTAGCTACAAGCGCTGCTCAAAGATTTTCATTGGCGGCTGCTGGACACTTCATTAAGGGGTGGTCCAGCCAAGCCAGGTGGATACTGGGACTTGAAGTAGCTGAATGTGCTGCATCCAAAATGAGCTGAGCATAAGAGGCCAGGCAGGAGCAGTGTCTTAAGAGCTCCACCATCACTCAGGTCCCCAAATTTGGCCTTGTCCTTCCAAGAATGCTAAACGGCTGAACTGGAAGAGGCAGATATAGGGGCCAAACATCTTGCAGGGCAGACAGGGACAGTTGGGCAAAGAGCACTGCAGGAACAAAAGAGTTGGACAAAGAGTACTACACAGCTGGACAGCAAGAGCTATTCCTGTGGCCATACAGTTCAGCCCCTTCTCCATGTACCCCTTGGATATCTGGTTTTTAGAAGCTCTGATTGCTAACAGAGAAGTGACTAGCCAAGGTACTATCTACCTGGGACTATGAATTGCCATTATGGAAATGGGTGTGCCTTCACGTGTTTTATGATGTGTGCGATTTATAGGAATGCCAATTTCTGTTTTTCTCAGTTTCTCATTTTTCCCATCTTAAGTTTGAGATTTTTTTTTAAAAGTTTGCATGAAAATTCACAAGCATTTTTTTTTGCACATTTCTCCTACTACATGCATTTTTGTGTGTATTTTTTTGCCTAATATACACTTTTTTGCAGTTTTCCTAATATAATGTATATTTGTTTTCTCCAATATGTGCATTTTTGTGTGCATTTTTCATTTCATTTCATTTCTACATTTATTATATTTCTATACTGCTCAGCAGCCAAAGCTCTCTGGGCTGTTTACAAATATTTTTTTTGATTGGAGAACTCCATTGCAAAATTCAGAAAAGTGAGAATTTTAAAAGATAACTGAGTTTTGCTTTGCATAGTGGTTTGAAAGTGTATAATTGGGGAATTTCTGAAAAATTTCTCCCCCACCCCTAGGCCATGTGAATGGGAGGATTGTGACAGAGGGTTGTGGTCCGGGCATGTGGGCAGTGCGAGAGGCAGGTATAGCATAGAATCATAGAATCATAGAAAAGTAGAGTTGGAAGGGGCCTACAAGGCCATCGAGTCCAACCCCCTGCTCAATGGTAGGTATTGCCCAAAGTGGCTTAGTTGGCCTCATATACAGTAATGCCTTGGATTGCAAGTAACTTGGTTTGAGAGCGTTTTGCAAGACAAGCAAATTTTTAAATATTTATTTAATTTTTTTTTACTTGATATACAAGCGACGTCTTGCAATACAAGTACTGTAGTACGGCTTAAATTAAAAATCTCTGTACAAATTTTTTTGGGGGGATTTTGTTTTGATATAAGAGTGTTTTGGATTACAAGCACTTTTCCGGAACGAATTATCCTCTCAATCCAAGGCATGACTGTATTAGTCAGTTAACTGAAAGGGAAATTGAGAAATGAGGAGGAGGAGGAGGAGGAGGAGGAGGAGGAGAACTCCCTCGATTGGCCATTCATTTCTACCTAATTTTGAAGCTCTTTACTTACACTTTTAACAGCTTCACGTAGTCTCCGTCCAGACATTGTCCTGAGAGACATGAAAACAGTAATATCAATTTCCATACCCTTCCATAGAGCAGTACATGCAGAAAGATAGGTGTCAAAACTATCAAAGCACCTTAGAGGGTTGTAGGTCATTAGTTCAGGATACAGGTGTGTGTGTGTGTGTGTGTGTGTGTGAGTGAGAGAGAGAGAGAGAGAGAGAGAGCATGCGTGAACGGTGTCTGTGTATTTATTTTATTTATTATATTTATGCCCCGCCTTTTTTCCTGAAAGGAACCCAAGGCAGCTTACATAATCCTCCTCCTCCTCTCCATTTTATCCTCACAACAACCCTGTGAGGTAGGTTAGGCTGAGAGTCAGTGACTGGCCCAAAGTCACCCAGTGAGCTTCATGGCTGAGCGGGGACTAGAACCCAGATCTCCTGAGTCCCAGTCCGACACTCTCACCACTACGCCACACTGGCTCTGTATGGCTCTGTATGTGTATGAGAGAGGAAGGAAGGGTGAATGTGTGGCCTCACCTGTCCTGGCTCCGCCCACCCCTGCCCTGCCCTGCCCACTACCAGCCCCACCCACCCATGTGGCCTCCGAAGGATTCCCCAGCCACCAATGTGGCCCTCCACTCAAAAAAATGGTGCCTACCACTGGTTTAGGAGAAGGTCAAAGAAAATCACTGACATCTCTGACCTTGCAGAAAAGAGTAGAGTAAGAATTATAATATATTGGTTCCAGTCCAGCTGAATCCTACTGAAACTACAAGAACAAGTTAATCATGACTGGCTGAAGTCCCATTGCATTCAGTGGGGCTTGCAGTGCAACCCTATACATGTCTACTCAAGTCTCATTGAATTCAATGGGGCTTACTCCCAGGTAAGTGCATAGAGAATTGCAGCCTTGGTCATGACCAACATTTGCTGGATTGGAACAATTTTGTTCTAACTGTACTGTTAAGTCAAATAGGGACTGGATTTTCCCTTGTTGACTTTACAGAACATTAGTAGAGTATTGTCTATTTTACCTTGCCATAATTCCAGTTGTTCCTCATTTCACTCCAAAATGTGTAGCTGCAGATGTTTTCCAGAACAAGCTCTTTTGCATAAATAAGTGTGTAATCTTTACCCTATTTCTGAGCTCACCACAAAATCCCACAGATGTACATTAATAATACGGTAAACACAGAATATGAATACATACGTAAACTCTCCTGGTAGAGCCACTATTGCCGCAGATCCAATGGTAGCTATTTGAACATCAATCATTTTTGGATGCCAAGGGTAAGGTTTTGAAAGCTTGTGACATTCAGGAAAGAAGGGGAATCTCGTGTTAATCTTATTTGGCCATTAACAAAATTAACATCAACAACACAGCCAAACTCTTCTCCACTAATGTTGCTCAAGGGTCTTGTGAAAGATTAGGGAAAAGTGATTAGAGGGTATGAGGAGATGGTAAATCATCATCTAAGGCAGGTCTGGGCAACCAGATGTGGTCCTCCAGATGTTGTTGGCCTGCAACTCCCATCAGCCCTAGTCAGCATAGCCAATGGTGAGGGATGATGGGAGTTTTAGACTAAAAGCATTTGGGGCCACAAGTTGCCCTGCTTTAAGGGAAGAAAAAATAGTCCAGCTGATGAACCCTACAGTCTTACAAATATTCTCTGCCTGCATTCAATTTTATCAATGAAACCATATGTTTAGACCAGGGGTCTGCAACCTTTAAGACAAAAAGAGCCACTTGGACCCGTTTCCGAAGAAAAAAAAAAAACTGGGAGCCGCAAAACCATTGTGACATTTAAAACAAATATAACACTGCATATATTGTTTGTTACTGCTATATATACAGGATCGTGCAGTCAGCTGTCAATCTGAAGAAAAAAAGGACTTTCACTTAACAATGTAAAATATATATTTGCAAATTAATAGCTAATTAAAATATTAGCTATTGATGAGGGTGCTACTGCTGGATGGTGCTGATGATGGGATGCTACTGCTGGGGGGGAGGGTGTTGCTGGTGGATGATGGGATGCCACCAGCAACATCCTCCCCCCCAGCAGTAGCACCCTCATCATCCACCAGAAACACCCTCCATGTGGTAATAGCACCCCTCATCATCCATCAGCAGGATTTGCTGGGGGGGAGGGTGTTGCTGGTGGATGATGGGATGCCACCAGCAACACCCTCCCCCCCAGCAGTAGCACCATCATCCACCAGCAAATCCTGCTGATGGATGATGAGGGGTGCTATTACCACATGGAGGGTGTTTCTGGTGGATGATGAGGGTGCTACTGCTGGGGGGGAGGGTGTTGCTGGTGGCATCCCATCATCCACCAGCAACACCCTCCCCCCCAGCAGTAGCATCCCATCATCAGCACCATCCAGCAGTAGCACCCTCATCATCCACCAGAAACACCCTCCATGTGGTAATAGCACCCCTCATCATCCATCAGCAGGATTTGCTGGGGGGGGAGGGTGTTGCTGGTGGATGATGGGATGCCACCAGCAACACCCTCCCCCCCAGCAGTAGTACCCTCATCATCCACCAGCAAATCCTGCTGGTGGATGATGAGGGGTGCTATTACCACATGGAGGGTGTTTCTGGTGGATGATGAGGGTGCTTCTGCTGGGGGGGAGGGTGTTGCTGGTGGCATCCCATCATCCACCAGCAACACCCTCCCCCCCAGCAGTAGCATCCCATCATCAGCACCATCCAGCAGTAGCACCCTCATCATCCACCAGAAACACCCTCCATGTGGTAATAGCACCCCTCATCATCCATCAGCAGGATTTGCTGGTGGATGATAGGGGTTGCTACTGCTGGGGGGGGAGGGTGTTGCTGGTGGATGATGGGATGCCACCAGCAACATCCCCCCCCCCAAGCAGTAGCATCCCATCATCAGCACCATCCAGCAGTAGCACCCTCATCATCCACCAGAAACACCCTCTTTTCCCCCTTTTTTTCTAATCATTACTGCTTTCACGCAGGCCTACCTGCCTCCTCGCCTGCTTGTGCTCTCCGCAGCGAGCCGGCCACGCTGGTCCCTCGACAGGCTGGACCCCGCGCTATGTTGTGGGCGGGGGGGAGGGGACTTTGGCGCGTGCAGGAGCCCTCCTCTCTTCTGCCGCTCACCGTCCCTGCTGCCCGGGGGGGGGGGGTGCTGCTGCCGCGCCAAAGTTCACCCCGCCAAAGTTCCCCCGCCAAAATCGGGGATGTGACGTAGCGGCGGCGGCGGATGTGAGGCGGCGGCGGCGGCGGCGGCGGACGTGACGCGGCGGCGGCGGCTTCAGCAGCTCCGGGAATTACTGCAGTGGCGGCGGCGGCAGCTAGAGCGGCGCAGAAGAGCAAAATCGGGCTGCCCCCGAGGCGGCGGCGGCGGAGCAGGGCAGCCTTGTCCGGAGCCGCGGCAAAGGCTTGAAAGAGCCGCATGCGGCTCCGGAGCCGCGGGTTGCCGACCCCTGGTTTAGACTAAGTAAAAATGAAAGCTCAGATTCCATGTATTGTGTGCCAATTGCTAGAATGTTTGCCAAGTACCAAATTCCCTACATACAGAAGTATGATTAAATGTAAGCCCTGAACCCAGGACGCTATACAAGCCTCTCTGCTTCCTTCCTGTGAATGGTTGTTCCTATGGCAGAGCTCTTGGGGTGGGGGCAGGGAGCAGAGTGAAGAAGACCTTTAGGGGGCAATCCTATGCATGCTCAGACAACCATGGTGGGTTGTCATGACGTCCAAAACAGGCACAGTTTCCACAGTTTCCACACCATTGGCTATGCTGACTAGGGCTATGGGAGTTGCAGGCCAACAACATCTGGAGGACCACATGTTACCCTGAGAACCCATGGCTTGCTGTTGGGCTGTTCAGGGTGGCTTGTTGTGACATCCAAACCCGGCAGGGTGACTTCATTGTGGGTTGCTGGGAATGGCTAGAGAGCTGCCTGGCAAGAGCGGTGAAAACCCCTGCCGTTCCTTGTGATCTCACTAGTGCCGTCACCATCCTCCCTCATCGCTTCTCAGTGCTCTCCTCCCTAAAAGAGGAGAAGAAAGGGAACCAGAGTGTGTCCCAAAGGCATTCACAACTTTGGTTTTTCTGTTCTTGTGCAAATGCGCACATTCAAAAGTCTATGGCTATGAAATTGGCATAATTTCCCCCTCCGCTTTACTGCTCTGCCATGCAATTTATGTATATTTAGTTACCAATCCCCCTCACTTGTCTGCCTTGAAATTTGTGTATCTTCACCGATTCCCCTCACTCCCTGCTCTGCCTTGAAATCTGCGTATCTTTACCCAACTACTCTAATACCATTACGTATATCTGACAGCTATCATGGAGTGGACACCAGTGAAAGGAAGCAGCAAGCATGGGTGGGGTGAGAGCTGAAAATGGCTGGCGGTTGCAGGAGAAGGAGCTTTTTGGGTGGGTGTAACTGGTATACGTGAAGCAGCCTTAAACAATTTTTTTTTTTTTAAAGGTATTATTTGCTAGCAAGGCAAGCCTGGAAGTGCAGGATGAAATTAACAAGGACATTGACAAGAGGGAGATCATAGTGGTATGCTGAGCTAAATGACGGACAGGTGGTCTTGTGCTCTTCAGCACTTGCGTGAGACCCCAGGAAAAAAAGTTTGCAAACACATTACCACATTCATAGGAGCTCAGAAAATTAATTCTATTTGGTGACCTGACAGAGAGTGGAGAGAGTTTCCCTCAGGAGCCAGCAACCCCAGCGGGCCAATTGCAGAAAGGGTGCTGACGTAGGGACTGAGGAAACAAGGAGTTCTGTGGCAAAGGCACCTGCAATACATGCCAGAAGCAGGCGGGAGGACTGAGGGGGAAACAAGCCATGGAAAGCCACCGAGCGCCCGATTGTCAGGTTAATGAGCGAGAACAACCAACCCATGGTGGCTTATTCTTAGGGTGGCTTAGCATGACGTGTGAACTCACCCAGAAAAAAGTCCTACAACTCTCAGAATCCCGCCAGACAGCCATGTTGGTTGGGGGCATGCTGGGAATTGTAGGACCTTTTTCTGTCTCAACACACATAGGATTGTGCCCTTAATCATGAATGAAGGTGCTCTAGCAGCAGAGCAGGCAATCAGAAGTAAACGAAACCTGTCTTCATTAGGTGGCAACCGTGTCAGATAGTGATGTTATCACTGATGTGGTGGTGAATTTTGAAGTGTATGTGCTCATTGTGACATTCCCCGTTTCCATGCTCCCAAGGAGAGTCTAAAAATGCAGGTGGCTGTAATCCATGTGTGTGGGTGTCTCTCTCTCTCTGTGCCTCTCTCTGAGTGTGTGTGTACATACACATATACACACACACACACCAGCTCAAGATTTTTCAAGTTTCTTTTCCCAGGGAGAACCACTTTATCTCAAAGTCAACAAACCAGCTCTAGCATTCATCATCTCCACCCCAAGCAGCTGGTTTGTAAAGCTAATGGGTCTTAATTGCCCACTTAATTGCTACAAAGACCATTCTTTGTAGCATTACAGCAGGGACAGCTAACAAAAATAAACTGTGGAAGGGAAAATCCATCACCTTCCAACCCCACCCCCACCCTGCTCCCGCCACTGTGAGGATTGCAGCTAAACTCAGAAGGAAGTCTGAGGGGGGTGGCAGATGATGTCAGCATCCCTGCTAATCAGAAAGCCCCAGTGCTTTGACCCTGTGAGCCCCAGCTCCACTACACCACTAGTGTCAGATCCTGCAAAGGCAAATGGCATCTGTTGCCAGCACGAGGAGCAACAAAAGCAGAGCCTCCCAGTTGCTCCAACCAGTGAACAAGTCTGATCTGGAAGGCTTTATAGCAGGGGTGGGCAACTGTTGGCCCTCCAGATGTTGTTGGACTTGGACTACAGCTCCCATCATCCCTGACCATGGGCCATGCTAGCTGGGGTTGTTGGGAGTTGGAGTCCAACAACACCAGGGGGCCCACAGGTTGCCCATGCCTGCTTTAAAGGAGTCAAGAGGTATATCTGGCCAGCTCAGGCCTGTTGCTGGAAAGAGGGAGGCCACCCATTGACTATTCAGGAGGGGAAGCAGGGCGTGGAGCTGATCTCCCCACACACTTTTCTTTCCCCATCCATCAGCTGATTGGCAGGACTTCTGCTTTTCAAAAAAGGCTCTGCATTTTGCAGTCCCAGCTGCTCTGCATATACTCTGATATACCGAGGCCATGAACCATTATAAGAAATATATATATTAATAAACACTTTTCATTGATAAGATCTGATGTCATGTAATTTTGCCATCTTAGTGTCACAGTTTCTGATTTTCAGATAACAGCCTCTGTTATGTAGTATACTTTGGAAAACAAGGAGACTTTCAAAAGCTCTTTGCTATGCGATGTGCTGAACAGTGGGGGGCAGGGGATTAACTCAGAAGGCTACTTTACCCTCCTGCCCCCCCAAACACCCCCAAATGCTTTAGGTTCTTCCTCTAAGGCAGTGTTCTCCAACCTTGGGTCCCCAGATGTTTTAGGCCAAAAACATCTGGGGACCCAAGGTTGGAGAAAACTGCTCTAAGGCTTCTGCAAAAACCTTTTGAGCATGTCTAAAGTACTGTTGTAAGTTTGAGGGTTTGGACAGGATAGGATTCATGGGGCCAGACCAGAAGGACTGAATAAAGCTGCTTAAATCTGCTGGTCTGGTATGGTCCGACCATGCCTTTCCTTTGTTTGGGAGACCATGGAGGCCACACTAACTAATCAAAGGCCATTGGCTTTAATCAAGTCAGAGTTGAAATGAATGTATTCCTGGCTGCCAGATCTACTGTTTCATACCTCTCCTGTAGGAATGAGGATAGGCTTAGGTCTATGGCATTCTTCTGTTTCATTGGACGGTTCGACAAGGATGCCATCACGGACGGTGTCCCAGAATGGATCACCTTCCAATGTGCCTGTCAACAGATAGGTGTTGATAGAACATTTCCCATCCTTCTTTATATTTTTGAAGAAATATATAATGTATTGTGGAGAATATCTAACTACGGTAATTCTCCTCTCCACTATCACACATTTTTTTAAAAATGAGTAATTTACATAACCTGTCCTAGAGGCTTCATTGGATATGTGGTTTCAGTTCTATTATTTTTAAAATAAATTTTATTTAGTTATTATAAACTACATACAAAACTATAAAACACAAACATACAACTAAAATAAATCATAAGTGCACCCCCCCCCCCCGCCTAGGGACCAACTAATATACACCTATCCCCTTAATCAATTAAATTCCACATTCCAAAAATATAACATATCCTGGCAAGGCATACTCCCCTTCCCCTTAATTGATACATAGTCTACAAATTGATTCCATATATCCATAAAATTCTTCTTCTTTAAATGTCCCTTTTTGCATTTGATACTGCAAGTTAGTTTATCATTTAGGGCTATATCCCAAACTTCCTTATACCAATCAGTTATTTAAAAAAAACATGTTGTACTTTCCATTTCCTCGCTATCATTAACCTAGCCGCAGTTAACAAATTTACAATTAGTTCCTTCGTATTTTGGGCACAAGTGATTTTATCGGTTATTGAGAACAAAGCAAGTTTAGGACAGACCTCTAGATAATACCAATAATTTCTGATATTTCTATAAAAACCTCTCGCCAAAATTCCAGAACATTTTTACATGTGGTTTCAGTTCTATTGCCTTGAAAAAACATACAACTAGATGCCAAATTCCCTTATGTTTCCCCCACTCACGAAAATGTGTATAGTGGTAATCACTAGTTTATATTGCTGGTCAGTACTGATTTTCAAACTAAGCAAGGTTGTTAATTACTGCCATCCACTGGTTTAAGAGTTATAGCCAATTAGTTTAATCAATTAATTAGTTAATCAATATAGAGCTAAACTTTTAAGATGTGATCATTTGCAGTTTAATAGCCACCCTGATTATGGTTTATCACAGACAGGCATGGTTGGTATAAGTGCCAGAAAATGGATTACCACGTGTTTTTAGAAGAAAACATGGTTGCTCCCACACTGGTAGAGATAATGCTGGAAGGATGAATTTTAGTGGCAAACGCAAAATCTTATCCCAAATATTAGAATACAAGATATCCAACACATCAGAATCAGCAACATCATATTTCAAGGTTAATACTGAATGCTAAATGTTATAGAAATACGTAGTAACAATAATGAATACAATGTATATGTATTTTTCCTCACTTGCCTTGGGTGAAATTGAACATTCCTGGTCCGTCTATTGTGCCTGCAGCAAAGCTGTACCCCAAGGCCGGCTTACATGTTTTACCCTTTGGGAAAGCATTATGAAAAGTTAGGTTATTTATTTTATTTATTTATTATATTTATACCCCGCCTTTTTTCCTGCAAGGAACCCAAGGCGGCTTACATAAACCTCCTCCTCCTCTCCATTTTATCCTCAGAATGACCCCGTGAGGTAGGTTAGGCTGAGAGTCAGTGACTGGCCCAAAGTCACCCAGTGAGTTTCATGGCCGAGCGGGGACTAGAACCCGGATCTCCCGAGTCCCAGTCCAACACTCTAACCACTACGCCACACTGGCTCTCCATTATAAATACCACAACATGGTTTCCCACCTAAAATGTGGCATCAACAGGACTTTACCGTATGAGTGGCATTGAGCTGTACAGTAACGTTAGTCATATCCACCCACTGGTGAGCTGAACTGATGGGACCATTTATCTCTTCAGAGGCCGTCATATATAGTTCCTAAAATACAAAGGGTCATTTGAAAACCAGCTTGTTTATATCTCCAAATGCTCCATCCCACCAACTGTTTATTCGGGCAGGCAAAGCTGGAGAGAGTTGAAGCACATACACATTTATTTATTTATTTATTTATTATATTTATACCCCGCCTTTTTTCCTGCAAGGAACCCAAGGCGGCTTACAGAAACCTCCTCCTCCTCCTCCTCTCCATTTTATCCTCATAACAACCCTGTGAGGTAGGTTAGGCTGAGAGTCAGTGACTGGCCCAAAGTCATCCAGTGAGTCTCATGGCCGAGCGGGGACTAGAACCCGGATCTCCCGAGTCCTAGTGCAACACTCTCACCACTATGCCACACTGGCTCTACGCTCCAGAGATGGACAGAGCCCCAACCATGTCATTCCTTTGGCAAAGCATAGGAGTTGTCAACACTGGCAGGGCCTTTTTCTCTTCTAATATTATCTCTCATGCAGCCAGTCTTCTCTACTAGTTGGGATGGGGGAACTGACAGTATTAGCCACATGAGATATAGGACTGTGAAAGAAGAAAACCAGGACTACCATACCTCCTCCTACGCTCTGGAAAGGAGTTGCTCCTACTGAGGCTAGGCAGCTTATATCAGGGGTAAGCAACATGATACCCTCCAGGATGTTTTGAACTACAGCTCCTATAATTCCTGACCATTGGCCATACTGGCTGGGGCTGATGGGAGCTGTATTTCAAAACGTCTGGAAGCTGCCCCTAGACTGTATTCTTCCTAGATATTTATTTATTTAAGATATGCTTAGGCTGCTTTTTAGGGAAAAGCCCTCACACAAGGCAGCTTCCCACATTTAACAAACACAAAATATATAATTAAAACTTCTAAAATATACCCAAAAAAGCGCCATACAAACAGGAGTGGAAATCCATAACAAAACAGTAATAATGTTTGAAGTGGCTATTAACAGGAAAATAATATTTGCCTTTTAAAAGCTTCTATGGTAGCAGTTGTTACTGGCTTATGGTATGGCTCGGTTTGACTGTAATAATTACATTGAAAGTGACGCAGGCTAGTATTATCAAGCATATTTTGTAAACAACAACAGTCTTCTCCATTCAGTGAAGCTCACCGGAATGGTCTTGGGCTAGTCATGACCAATCACCTATAGGATAAGGGACCTATAAAGATAGGATTAAGATAAAGTAAGAGAAGAAGAATGTATAGTTACTTGACCTGTGCCCTTGGGTTAGACTGGAAAAAGAAACCTAAAGAATTACACTTGGACATATTAATTTACAACTGGAAAAATTACATGTATTGAAGACATTTTCAAAATATCACAGATGAAAACTTAGTTTTCAGGGGGGGGGGACACCTTGTTTACAATGAGACCCTAGAACAGTGATGGCGAACCTATGGCACGGGTGCCACAGCTGGCACGCAGGGACCTCTCTGTGGGCACTCGAGCCATTGGTCACCAGATCGTGAAAAGACTGTCCCCTTCTGCAAAACACTAATGATTTTGTTCTTTCTCACAGAGTGGAACAGAATGATTTTATTCTAGAATTCCTGTTACAGAATTCTTTTCTACATTGTTATTACATTTAAAAGATTTTGAAGAATGATGCACAGAGCATGGCTTGGATGTAAAGCCCTAACAGTTGACCTGAGTGCTGCGTGTGTTGCTCTCAAACTAACGAAGTATGAGCCAAGGTTTGACAAATTATCAGCATGCATGCAATAGCAAAAATCACATTAATTGTGCAAAAGCATGCCCAATGCAAACTTTTACCTAGTGCAGTGTTTGCAGTCCAAGACATAAAGTGTTTAAAATGTGTTAAGCACGTTTAGTTTTCTTGTTTATCTTGCTCATCCTAGTACAGGTTGACTTTTACTTTTACTAATCCGACACCTGTAGAAGCAGGGAAAGGTCCCGGGGTAAAGCTTGCTCCATACAATTTCAGTCTGGCATATAATCATATTACAAGTTGAGAATCCCTTATCCAAAAATACATGTGCCTAATTATTTAAAAAGTTTGTATAAATTCCCTTCAGGCTATGTGTACAATGTAGTACTATAATAACTACTACATTGAGTTGATTTTTTGAGTTGATTTTTTTTTCCAACAAAAAACTGTTTATATCATTGAAAGCTCTGTTAATTAGTTCTGACAACTGTATGAGTTGTTTTTCTAAAACTAAAACCTCGGTATTCAGGTTTAATTGCAGTGTTGGCACTTTGAAATAAATAAGTTGGTTTTGTGTTGCAGTTTGGGCACTCAGGCTCAAAAAGGTTCGCCATCACTGCCCTAGAATTTACAATCCTAGAATATGAATCCATTCAAATGGCTTCAGTTGTAAAACCTACCTTTGCTTTCAAGTAGATCTTTCTCCCAATTATTTGTGTGCTCTCCACCATATCTTTGCCAGGACCTGTAGCCACGCACATCTTGACCTTGGAGGAACAAATTAAAAGGGGGAAAGTTGCAAGCGATTAGAATACAGTTTTATACCATAGTACAGAGAAGCAAAAATGTGGCGTAGAGGCATAGAGCCAGTGTGGTGTAGTGGTGAGAGTGTTGGACTGGGACTCAGGAGATCCGGGTTCTAGTCCCTGCTCGGCCATGAAACTCACTGGGTGACTTTGGGCCAGTCACTGACTCTCAGCCTAACCTACCTCACAGGGTTGTTGTGAGGATAAAATGGAGAGGAGGAGGAGGATTATGTAAGCCGCCTTGGGTTCCTTGCAGGAAAAAAGGCGGGATATAAATATGATAACTAAATAAATAAATAAAAGCCATTGTAGTTGTTGCATCAAAGAAGGCAGCTTCCTAATTCCATGCATCTGCCCTGCCAGAAATTTCCACACATTACCCAAGTAACACAGGACTCCCATGCTACTACGGTAAGAGATGATGTTTTGGTGTCTCAGAACATGCTATAGGCCAGGTTAGTGTATAGTAGCTTCCTCCAACCTGGTACCCTCCAGATGTGTCAGACTAAAACTCCCATTACCGCAGTCACTATCCATGCTGGCTAGGGATGGTGAGAGTTGTAGTCCATCACCGCCAAAGGCCGCCAGATCGGAGAAGGCTGGTGTATGGTAATTATACAAACAGTAACAATAATGAATATGCTATATAACAAGCTTCCCGTCCTTACCTGGAAAGCTCTCCGTCGTCTTGCTCCAGCCCAGCTCTGCACTCTTATATCCCAATACATCCCTGCCTGCGATTTTCAGCCCTGCAGCTCCACCTCCCACCATCCAAAGGTCTCCTGCTCTCTCAAAAGATCCTGCCCTTTCTCCCCTGCTATTCTGTATTCCTTCCCTGCTTACCCACATCTCCCCTTCTCTCCTTTTCCTCTGTTGTTTCCCCTGTACTGAGTTACAAAAGTTAAGTTCCCGGGGCAAGGACCTGCCCTCTTATACTCTGTAAAGTGCTAGAGAGAGAGAGAGAGAGAGAGAGAGAGAGAGTGACACACTGATAGTGCTATATAGAGAAATAAGATGGGAATGAGTGAAAACCACTGATGTATACTTTTATTTATATACTGCTATAGGCCACTCTGGGGCACTGTTCCTCTAGTACTAATGTAAAATGGATTTTATTTGCCTTCTTTGAAACAAAACAAAAAATCACCCTCCATTTGGTCTCATCATATAGATTTCATAGATCATAGAGTTGGAAGGGGCCTGCAAGGCCATCAAGTCCAACCTCCTGCTCAATGCAGGAAACTAGAGGAGGGGTCTCCCATCCAGGGATGTTGAAGAGTCCTTGGTCTCGAGTCACGAGTCGAGTCACGAGTCTTTGGACCTGAGTCTCGAGTCCGAGTCTGAGTCCTTGGTCCAAAATGGTGACTCATGAGTCCCGAGTCACTCCCAAAACTGACTCCACGAGTCCCTATTAAAATCAATGGGGTTTCCCCCCAAAAATAAGGCTACTTCAGATGTGTGGCTTAAATAAATTCTAGGCACAAGTGTGCCTTTTTATTTCAAAACTCTGCAACTGATTTTGGCAAGAACAGACCAGGCAGACAAGCCCAGAATAACCAGGCAGGCAGAGAGGAGGCAGGGAACCCCAAAGCAGGCAGGCAGAGGCGTTTGTCTTGGACAATTCAAACTGTGGAACTGCTTAAGAAGAGATCAGGCAGGCAGAGGAGTCTGGGAACCCCAAACAGGCAGGCAGAGGCAGCCAAACCCAAAATGTCTGACCCTAACCCTAACCCCCCACAACAACACATCAATCAAAATAAATCTCTACACATTGTTGGGGCTGCGCTCCTGGTAGCTGCCTGTCCATAGTGGCTGAGCAGTGGCGCGCCTCGCTTCCATGCGCTCTTCACCAGTGATCGTGCTCCTCTCCACTCCTTCTGGCACAGCCCAGGGATGTTGACGAGTCCTTGGTCTCGAGTCCCGAATCGAGTCTCGAGTCCCATTAAAAATATTGGGACTCGAGTCAGACTCGAGTCAGAGGGGGGACTCAGTCCGACTCACGAGTCGAATCCTCGAGTCCGAGTCCCCATCCCTGCTCCCATCCAAGTAATAACCAGGCCTGACCCTGCTTAGCTTTCCACACTCAGACAAGCTGAGCCAGCATAAGCTTTGCTTGCAGACTGGTAACTTGTTTTGTGTGTGTGTCCAGTACAAGTATTTTTTATTTTTTTTAAGGACTAAGAAGTGTTCCTCACCCAGCAATAAAACAACAACACTAATAAGTAATGGAGTTGATAAACTCCTGCCCTGCGAGGGAAGGTACAACCATGGGGCATATTCCTCCTGTACAAATAACAGGTGGAAATTTCAGGGAGACAGATTTCGGCTAAGCATTTGGAGAAACCTCCGGATGGTGAGCGCTGTGTTCAGCTGCAGAACAGGTTGCCTTGGGAGGTAGTGGGCTCTCCTTCACTGGTGGTATTTTAAGCAGAGGCCACCTGTCAGGGATGCTGAGGTTGCATCCTGCATTGCAGTTTTTGCACTGAGCAAGGGTTTGGACTAGATGACCTCAAAGGTCCCTTCCAACTCTACGATTCTGTAAGTAGGAGGAAGATTGGTATCAAATAGAAATGGGGAGTTTCAAGTACAACATGTTTTCCTAATAACTGATTGGTATAATGAAGTTTGGGATATAGCCCTAAATGATAAACTAACTTGTAGTATCAAATGCAAAAAAGAAGAATAATTTTATGGATATATGGAATCAATTATTAGACTATGGGGAAGGGGAGTATGCCTTGTCAGGATACGTTATATTTTTGGAATTTGGAATTCATTTGATTAAGGGGATGGAAGTATATAAATTGGTCCCTAGGAGGGTGTGTGTGTGGGTGCACTTTAAGATTTATTGTATGTAGTTTAAGTTCAATTTTGGTGTTATTGTTGTATTTTGTTATATTTTGTTTTGAAAAGTAAATAAAATTAAAAAAGAAAGAAAGAAAAGAAATAGAGAGTTTCCAGTGGCAGAAATCCAGGCAATAGCTACAGGAGAGTGGCTCGGCATCCTGCTTTTCAGTGCTTTTGTACCTCTGGGGATGAAAGATGCTGACGATGCTCGCTCTCCCAAGTTCATGAACTAGGTTACGAGCTGGGCTACTTTGACCTAGATTCTGGCCAAACTCACTGACTAATCATCCTGGGTCATTGGGTAATATGGTAGCTGGCACGTCATTAAGGATCACAGCTGACTTAATTCATGAGGTCAGCTGGAATGCTGCCAGGTACAGCACAGCACTCAGAAGCAATGAAGCAGTCAGTGCTGTGCTCAAGCCCGGCCTGAACAGCCCAAAACAGCCAGTGGGTAATGATGTCACTAACAGCAGCACAACCTGGGCAGTGGCAGAGTAATTGTTTTTATTTTAATTGCTTTCATGGACATCCGATGCAACTTCTGCACCTCATGAGATAACCTACTAGACAAATTACTCTGAAACACAAAGAGCCAAACGCAGTGGCCAGTGCATTGATAACATTGTAGTTTTGTCCAGCCTACTTACTGGGATTGTTTGTCTTGGGAGTGAGGCACGCACGGTGGCTTCAGCGGGAGAGGGCTCAAACCTTTGATCTAGATGCAATACCTACCCCACCTACTGGGCAATAATTGTTGAGGTTCTCACACGATTCCCCTGTGTTTATACAGTGTGGGCCTTTTATATTTGGAGAAACGTCTCCCAGGTTAGCGGATGCAAATGCTGCAACGTACGGCCCCTGAAAGAGAAAGACAGTCACATCCGTGATTGTATCAAAGATATGGCTGGTTGCAAAATTTATCTCACAAATTCGTTCTTGTTGTGCCTCATGGAAAATCCTGGTAGATATAAGAATGTGAAACCAGCATGTGCTTCCTAGGGATGGACAAATCTGTCAATTTTGGTTTCTCTCAGTTTCTCATTTGTCCAATCTTAAGTTTGGGTCGTCTTGAACTTTGAAAACTTTTCCAATTTTAAGTTTGGTTTGTCCCAAACGTTGACTTAAAACAAACAGAAAAACTTGCATGGAAGTTTGTACACGTTTTTGGTGCATATTTCTCCTAATACATGCATTTTGTATGCAATTTTGTCTAATATACACGTTTTTGCAAGCAGTTTTCCTAATATGATACATTTGTTAATATTAATTCCACTCAGATATGCATGTTTGTGTGAACTTTCCCCTAAATAATATGCACAATTCTGTATACATTTTTTGACTGAAGAACTCCATTGCACAATTTGTAGAAGTGTGGATTTTGAAGAATGACTGAGTTTTGGTTTGCGTATTGGTTTGAAAGTGCAAAATTAGGTAAGTTTGCATTAAAATGTGAACCAAACAAATTTTGCCCTCATCCCTAGATAGCATACATGCCCTACAATTTTCCATCCCTATTTAATTAAGGCAAGTATCGCAAGAGATTATTTGAGCAAGTGTAGGAAATGGTTCTTTATCCTTATGGCATTCAGTGAAACCTGACATTTATGGCATCTTTGTTGTTTGTTTCTCCCCCTTTTTTGTCTCTTAACTTTCAGCATGGTTTAATCTTTGCATTTTTAGCACCTAACAAAACCTCAACATTTTCCTTACAAGGTGATAGTTTATATAAAGCCGGGGGTGGGGGTGGGGGGTGGGGAAGACACGGCTTTCTATGCTGTCATGCGAAAATTGTGTGACTGTCCTTTTTGGTTGTGATCATATGTGTCGCAGGGTTTCCATGACTCATTGCCCCAGGTTGATTCTGGAGTAGTTATGGGGCTCCACTTGCCTTTACTATCAGGATGTAGGCATCTGGACCCCCTGTCCCCCCTTTTCTTTTTGCAGATTGTGACCTTTACTTTAATGAGTCGGCAGAAGGGTGGGCAGGAGTAGGTGGGAGCCAAGCCCAGAGTTCTGTAACTCCTGGGCTCTGAGCTTAGCAGATCCCCTTGTCAGGAACTACCTTGTACCCTTGTCTGGTCTGTAAGATGGTTGGTGGTGTTATGGTTGTGCCTGCCCACCCTTCTCAAATCATGACTTGAAGCTGTGGGGAAGCCTGCAACCTCCTCCACTGGAAAGCTTGTCAGCCCCACCTGTCTCCCATGATGCACTACTGTCCCCAATGCTTCCCTGCCAGCCAAAGAAAGCAGCACACCTGTTGACTCCACCCCTTTCCCTAGGATTCCTGCCCATCACCAGTTGCCAGGGCCAGCCCTGCCATTAGGGAGAATGAGGTGTCTGCCTCAGGTGGCAGATGCTGGAGAGTGGAAATCTGCTGTTGGAGGACAGAGCTGTGTGCACTGTCTACCGCCTGCCCAATGCCCCCTGAGCAGGGGTTGGACTCGATGGCCTTATAGGCCCCTTCCAACTCTACCATTCTGTGATTCTACTCCTCATTGTGACATCATATCATTACACAAATCTCACCCTCACCAGTGGCAGCTGATGATGTGGCATGGGGGCAGGCCAACATAAAGCGTGGTGAGAACTCAGATGATCCCCGCATCATCTGTAGCCTGCCAATCTGCCCTAAGAAACTGCATAGGAAGTGTTTAGAAGAACACTCAGTAAAATGCTGATTGTTAATATTATATCAAGTTAAGAAATATCTGTGACTTAATTTAGCCACAAAAATACTAGCATGGAAATGTATTCTTTGGGTGTACAATTATTAACATCCGGTAGCCCTATTCAGGCATTCAGCCTGCAGACAAGAGGACTGAGGTGTGGGTGGCAGTGAGGATGTACATGCAAGCTCCACCCCCTGTGATCCTTCCTTCCCTGTTCCCAACCTTGCTGCGTTGAGCAGCAAGGTCTGATGTGGGCTTCTAGTCATAGTTGCTTGACTGTGAGTAGAAACCTCTGTGTGATCAGGAACCCGCTTTATCAGGGTTCCCAATCATGTGGAGGATTCTGCTTGTGTTCAAGTGAACATGAATGGAAGCCCCCTTCAGACCTTGCTGCACAATGTGGAAAGGTCAGGAACAGGGAGGGCACAGCCCGTGTGCAGGTAGCCTTGGGCTTGCGTGCATGTCATAACCCCATCACCTTCTTAGCCCTCATAGAGCTAGTGCAATTTTGTAATGCAAAATTTTAAGTATTGTTACATCCCATTTATTTCGAGGGGAGATTTAAGGATGTCCTTTACTGTCTTCCATTCAAATTTATTTGTTTAATTATTTGATTTGTACCCCACCTTTCTACCATTCTATGCCACTTACAATCACTGATAAAAGAACAATACGCAAATACTTTAAAACACAATTAAGAACAATTAAAAACACACAACAACAGAATCAAAACAGCATCGAGTTCAACAGACCCGCTTATACACCAAAGGTCCGCTTGAAGAAAGGCCCGCTGGGGGAAGGATAGCAGAGAGGGAGTGAACCTGGCTTCCCTTGGCAGGGAGTTCCACAGCCAAGGAGCAGCCACCGAGAAGGCCCTCTTTCGTGTTGGCACCAAATGCACCTCTGAAGGTGGCAGTCTCAAAGAAGGGCCTTTCCCAAAGATCTTAAATGAATCTAAAAATGCTTAGCTTTGGCTGGATTGTGACCAATGTTTTATGAGAATGTAGGCATAATTTCTGGACTAAAATTCAGGTTCCAGCAGGAGAAAAAGCAGAAGAAAAAGCCTCCTACTATTGTTTTGGAAGGGACTAGTATGTAACTTATCATTGCTAAAATCAGAAAAAAACATAAAAATTAGAAACAATGTGGTAAACTACGGTATATATGGAACTTTTCTATCAACCATAAACACAAGTTATGTTGACTGATATATATTACCGACTTGAACCCTAGAATATATTGAGGTTTCATATTGGTAAAATCTTCATTTATGTTAAGATGATCACCATAAATTGTTCATACCTTTCCTGTCAAGTATCCTTTATTCTTCTCTTGTTCAAAGAGATAAGCTGCATAACCAACATTGTCACTACTTGTAAGACAGTTGCTGCTGTTCATACTGACCGGGTGAATGGCAAACCAGCTAGGAAACAATCAGAAGATTAACATTATTGGAAAAGTATTCACTTACAGAGAAATCCTATTTGGGGGGTGGGGTGGGGTGGGGTGGGGTGGGCAAGGAGCTCCGACATCAGAAGATCGTAAGAATCCAAAGCCCTGCTGAGCTCATGGTGGAAGGGCAGAAGTTAGCAGAAGTGGTGTCCCGCCCTCAACGTGTGCGCTTCCCCCAACCTTTTTTGTGGTCTTTCTTTTTACAAATTGTTTTCTCATTGTTTTCAATAGAAGGAAATTAATTATGTCTGCTCCAGGGCTGGCATAGATCTGGAGTTAGTTTGGGAGCCTGTCTGGGGATCGAGAAGGCCCCTTCCAGCACACTGGAGTTCTGATGTCAGAGAAGAACCAGGCCTGGAGGCTTCCATTGTGGCTGAGAGATGGGTTCCAAGTTCGGACCTTTCCTTCTGAGGACAGACCTCTCTTTCTCCCCTCAGAGAGGGATATCTGTTGTATCCAATGGCCCCCTGGGATGCCCTCCCAGAGACCATGGGATTACAGCAAAAATGTATAATCTTTTTAGGTGATCTTATTTTATTCTCTAATAACGAATTCACCCATGTAAGCTCGGCCGAGAGTTCTCCCTTAGAGTGAGCTCTCGTTTCACGTAAACGAGATTTTGTGCATGCACAATATCAAAGTGCATCTTGGCAGCCGTAGTTTGGAAATGTGTAATGCGTCATGATGTCAGGCATCACCATATTATGTACCCTCTTCCTGATTGGTTGTTTTCATGTGGCCTACCTATGTGATGTGATATTTACTCGCCATCAACGATCACCGGTATATGGAGGAGAGAAGAAGATGGACCCACAGAGTCCTCCTCTTCCTCCTGGAGGAGCCGGAGCTGCAGTGACAGTGATGATGAAGGAAGCAGCGGTGGGCACTGCTGGATCATTCAAGCGTGAAACCAACCAACTCAGTGCATGTGCAGAAATGGCATTGTTTAGATACAGGCTGCGCATGCTCAGAAGCTCGCGATCATTTCCAAACTTAATAGCGAATTCGTAAAATGCCAGTACAGGCTTGTTAAAAGGGTGAGCGTTAAGAACAGGTGAAGTTCAACCAGCAAGCTGACTAATTATGAAATTTGGCGGCATCACTACTTTCGATGCAGGTGGAGGATCACAATTTTGAATGCTCCCCAATATGAAAAATACATACAGTAATACCTTGGATTGCAAGTAACTTGGTCTGAGAGCATTTTGCAAGACAAGCAAATTTTTTAAATACCGGTAAATTTTGACTTGATAAACAAGCGACGTCTTGCAATACAAGTAGGTAGGGATGTAATCGCTCGCCTTGAGCGGGCGGAGCGGGCCAAAATCGGCCCCGCTCACGCCCGCCAGAGACTCGCTTTGATATAAGCGTGTTTTGGATTACAAGCACGGTTCCGGAACAAATTATGCTTGCAATCCAAGGTATTACTGTACAAGTAGAAAACTAGTGCATCTACGGCAAAACTAGCTTGGCTAGGATCTTTTCTCCCTGATGTGCTAATCATTGACAAGCAGGAAGGGATTTTTTTTAAATTATAAAATATGGGGGAACATTCAAAACTAGTACCCACCCTCTTCAGTCTGAAGGGGTATAGCCCTTTCCACCCACTCATTCTGCCGCGTGTGTAGACCAGACCTTTGCATGCCACTTGACATTTTTATTAACTCAAGAGATTCAAGTTCAATGTTTCCTTTTTAGCCCATTCTCTGAACTCCTTTCCCCCTCTTTTTTGTCCCCACTGCATGCGTTTTCTTCCTTATTTGAAAAACCACAGATCTCTCTGAATTCCTCTGTTAACTCTCTCTCTCTCCTCTCTATGTCCCTCTGCATCATCACAAGTCAGCACACCCATCTCTCAGTGACCCCTTTTTTCTGTTTCCCCACCCACTGTTCCCTCTGTAGCTCCATCTCTCAGCTCCCCTGCTTTCTCCATAAAATGGAAAGAAGAAATGCATTCTGATGTGGCCTTTATCTCACCTTATTTTTAATGGAACTTTGAGAATTCTTACCTTAACATTCCTAATTCTAGGCCGTTGTCAGCCACCATCTTCAGAACCACCATTTCTTTGTCTGTGTTTGATGAATATCTAGACCATGTAGAAAAGAGAGATACTTTCCACAATTAGAGTAATCAGCTGCAGAGTTGGAAAGAGATACATAGGATTAGGGGAGGGAGAAACTTTCTGTTTCCATTTCTCTCCGTTGCTCATTTTTCTCAATCTTAAGTTCAGTTTGTCTTGAATTTTTTTTTTAAAGTCTGCATGAAAATTCATAAGGATCTTTGTGCATATTTCCCCTGATGCACGCTTTTATGCATGCATTTTTGTATGCATTTTGTCTAATATCCACCTTTTTTGCAAGCAATTCCCCTACTGTATAATACATTTTGAACATTTTTAAAACCCTAGTATACACATTTTTGAATGCAGTTTTCGACTGGAGAGCTCCATTACCAAATGTAGAGAAGTACGAATTTCATGTATAAGGAATTCCTGAAATTTCAGTTGTGGCACAGAGATAAACAATGCAATGCTCACTTCGAGCATGCTCTCTTGCATATTTTATATTCATGTTCCAGGAGTGGATTAAGCCTAATCTTTAGGAACAAATGGATCTTCTTGGTGCATACAGTATGGGCCAGTTCACATCATGATTGAACAGCCCACAGTAGCTTATTAAAGCCATGGTGGGCTGCAGCGTGTGCGTGCGGCCATTTTGAATATTCACTGCCCAGCTGTGGCTTGACATGTCATGCGAACCTGGGAGGTGGGGGTTATGCGAGGGTTAAACAACCCCCGCATAACCCATGGTCCCCAGGTTCACATGACACGACAAGCTGTGACTGGGCGTTGAATATGCAAAATGGCTCTGCCGCAGCTCACCATGGCTTAAACAACACACAGTGGGCTGTTTTGATTGTGCAAACCAGGTCATTATAATATTCAATGCTATATTAACTAGGAACGTGAAATACCCTCCCGGTTACATAAAAAAAGGATATCGCATGTTCAAGACATTTATCTGAAAAAAAGCAGATATGGACGGACTTTTCATAAGGTTTGGATTTTCCGCGTGGTTAGCTGGGCCATCAGCTCGCATCCTATAATAAGTGTACACATTGTTCCTTGTCCAAAGTGCAGAACAGCTTGTTACTGTGCATACGGTTGGACTATTCGTTATCGCTTTCCCCCTGGCTGAAGTGCTGAGCAATGCTAAGTGCTGAATTGCTGTTATTTATCCCGGTTTCCAATCTAAGTGCTGAATCGCTTGCCACTGCATATTGCTTGCCCACCCCAATCAAAGTGCTCAGCAGGTCTGCAAAGTATACAGCTTCTTTCATAAACAGGTCACTGTTTGTTTCGGTGGTGAATGGGGAACTGTAATAACTGTTTATTCAGGATATTTATGATTATATATACTCTGCCCCACACAATGAAAATGGCAACTGTTCACTGCAGCCCTGATAGACCTGGGGAGGGGGTGGGGAGAACTGAATCCAGTTCTCAACTCTCCTTCCAGAAGAACTGGTTGGGGGGGGGCAACCTCCTTTAAAGGGCTCTGTGTCTGCAGCCCCAGTTGATGGAGTGAGATGAACACTGCATACAGCAGTTGTGCTGCTAGTGGGATTTCCCATCCACTTAAGCCCCATTCAGGCATTATGCCCAAGCAAGATATATATATAAATGCATGTAAGGGGCATGCATGGGGCTGCGCACACCAGCCCTGCCCCCAATGTCTCCAGCGCCGCCCTCCCTGTGTCTGACCGTGCCAGGTGGAGCAGCAAGGTCTGAAGAGAGGCTCTGCCCGTGTTCACTTGAATGCGAGTAGAATTCTCCACGCAATTAGGGGGCCCTGCCTGAACGGGGTTCCTGATCGTGCGGGTGCAGGGCTGCTGCTGGCTCTATCCACATTCAAGCAAATGTGAGAAGCAGCCCCCTTCAGTCGCCCCCGCTCAGTGTGGGGTGGTCAGGGACTGAGGAGGCAGTGCAAGTAGGTTCAGGGACACGGGGGGCTGGGGGCCAACCTGTATGGTCCTGGGCCCCTTACACACATCTGTATTCCCTATACAGGCATGGCATCTGAATAGGGCTCTAGAGATACAGTAATAACTTGGATTGCAAGTAACTTGGCCTGAGAGCGTTTTGCAAGACAAGCAATTTTTAAAAATAATTTTTGACTTGATAAACAAGCGACGTCTTGCAATACAAGGTAGGGATGTGACCGCTCGCCTCGAGCGGGCGGAGCGGGCCGAAATCGGCCCCACTCACGCCCGCCAGAGACTCGCTTTGATATAAGAGTGTTTTGGATTACAAGCACGGTTCCGGAACAAATTATGCTTGCAATCCAAGGTATTACTGTACACAGGTGGAACCCTAGTTGGATTGGGGGGGAATGTGAAAAACGACCATCACATTAAGCTGATTTTCAGCCATAAAATCCCAGACTCCTAATACCGAACATGTGTGGACCTTTGTTTTCTTGTTGAAAAAGTTCAATTCATAAACTTTTCATGAGACAATAAATCAATCAATTAATCATTGCTTAGTACTTAACATTACAGGAGTATTAGTGAGAAACTAAACACAGTTGAAATATAACTTCTTTACCTGAGCCTTTCAGACACTGGATTGTGAAGATAAGAAAGGGGACTTCTGTTGATCTGAGCATTCTCTACCAACCCTTTATTGATAAAAATTCGGCCTTTTGTCATATTTTGATGAGCCATCTCAATACTCTAAAAATTAGAAAACATGAGGAGGAAGATCAGTGATGTAGACAGAGATTGGCCTTGATCCAGCTCGAGGAGTTCACAATTTAGGAGTTCAAAAACAAGGTGTTAACATAAGACTGCTTACATGAGACATGAAAAGAACAACAACAGATCGTCTTGTGGCACATTAAAGATTAACAGATTTATTATGGCATAAGATTTCATGGACCAGACTCCACTTTATCAAATGCACTAAGGCAGGGGTGCAGAACCTCAGGCCCGGGGGCCAAATCCAGCTTTTCTGGAGTCCCAATCTGGCCTACTGGGGTTTCCCAGATGGCCACACCCCTTCCCCTGGCCATGCCCCCTTCCCCCAACTTTCTATTGTTTGGCTTTTGTGCCATCCCCCCCCCCCCCAATTCTAAAAGGCTGAAGTGCCTCTCCTAAAAGGCTTCGTTACTGGCAGTAAGTGCTTTAGGCTAAAATACTCTGGTATTTGGGGCCCTTCGCTGTTGGCCCCACCACCTTTTGCCTTTGGCCTGCCCACCGAAAGCTTTTAACTTTACATAGAATTGTCGCTGACAATTCCTTTTGTATTTCGTGGCTGTTTGGTCCTGCTGTTTACAATTTCTTCTTTTTCTCTATATACCCATCTGTATATATGTCAGCTGACGATAACATTTCATGCATCTGATCTCAACTCTAATCCATCAACGCTTATGCCATAGTAAGCATAGTCTGCATACCTGAGAGTAAATCCCTTTGAACTCAATAAGACTGACTACTCCAGAGTTGACATACAAAGGATTATGTTGTTAGGCTTTAACAGGGATGTTGAAGAGTCCTTTTATTTATTTATTTATTTATTATATTTATACCCCGCCTTTTTTCCTGCAAGGAACCCAAGGCGGCTTACATAATCCTCCTCCTCCTCTCCATTTTATCCTCACAACAACCCTGTGAGGTAGGTTAGGCTGAGAGTCAGTGACTGGCCCAAAGTCACCCAGAGAGTTTCATGGCTGAGCGGGGACTAGAACCCGGATCTCCCGAGTCCCAGCCCAACACTCTCACCACTATACCACACTGGCTCTCTTGCTCTCGAGTCACGAGTCGAGTCACGAGTCTTTGGACCCGAGTCTCGAGTCCGAGTCCAAGTCCTTGCTCCAAAATGGTGACTCACGAGTCACGAGTCCCAAGTCACTCCCAAAGCTGACTCCACGAGTCCCTATTAAAATCAATGGGGTTTTTCCCCAACAAAATAAGGCTACTTCAGATGTGTGGCTTAAATAAATTCTAGGCACAAGTGTGCCTTTTTATCTCAAAACTCTGCCACTGATTTTGACAAGAACAGACCAGGCAGACAAACCCAAAATAACCAGGCAGGCAGAGGAGGCAAGGAACCCCAAAGCAGGCAGGCAGAGGCCTTTGTCTTGGACAATTCAAACTGTGGAACTGGTTAAGAAGAGACCAGGCAGGCAGAGGAGGCAGGGAACCCCAAACAGGCAGGCAGAGGCAGCCAAACCCAAAATGTCTGAAAGGTTGCATTAGGAAAATGATTAAAAAAAAATAAACTTGGATTGTTACTGCAACTGGGTCCAGGCAGCACCTGCAGGTGGCATCAAGCAGGGATGTTGACGAGTCCTTGGTCTCAAGTCCCGAGTCGAGTCTCGAGTCCCATTAAAAATATTGGGACTCGAGTCCGAGTCGAGTCAGAGGAGGGACTCAGTCCGACTCACGAGTCGAGTCCTCGAGTCCGAATCCCCATCCCTGGCCTTTAACGTGTTTTGATGTTTTTGCTGCAACAGATTAACATGGCTTCCCTTCTGGCTGCTTCACGAGGGATGCCCATTTGAATGAGCGTGCACATCGGCAAGCACAACACATTCAGAGCAACACAGTGCAGATGGGCTGCATCCTACCTCAGTTGCAAATGTGATTGCACATCCAATTTACGCCGGTGGTTCCCAAAGCAGGAAATGATACACAAGCATAAGCCTGCTTACACACGAAGATCTCCTTCACTGGACTGGAGTGAGGAAATTTACATCGCGATCCTATGCACGTTTACATGGAAGTAAGGCTCACTGAGTTCAGTGGGACTTACTTCCAAATCCAAGTAAGTGTGAACAGGATTGCAGCCTTATTTATTGATATAGCACATTTAATTAATTAATTAATTAATTAATATATTTATTTTAAATATAAATACATAAATAAAATGATAAATAAATTAGAAGCAGCACATGCATTTCTTAGACACACTATTTTAAAATAGCACTATGGCATTACATTAACACGATAGCATTCTTTCCTTAAAGAATGTGCATTGCTTTGATGATCACTTTTTATTTAGCCATTGAATACATACAGAAAATGAAGGGATCGCACGATAGCGTTATAAAATCTGAAACAAGTCTACCAGATCATGATAACCTTTTCCACAGCACCACAACCGTACAGATTTCCCCACTGCAAGCTGCAACAAACATAAGGGCACACAATCCTTAAGCACAAGCATAGCTGGGGCATGCTGGGAGTTGTAGGCCTTTTTTCTGTCTAAACTTGCTGGCTGGGGCATGCTGGGAGTTGTAGGCCTTTTTTCTGTCTAAACTTGCTGGCTGGGGCATGCTGGGAGTTGTAGGCCTTTTTTCTGTCTAAACTTGCATAGCATTGCACCTTATGGCAGTTAAAGTTAAAGGCTGGGTTCATTCTTACCTCTAGGATCCCATTGACAATGGCGTTAAGGGATGGCCTTATGAGCCCCTTGCCTGTGATCAGAAAGATTGTGTACTGAAAGTACCCGCCAGGTCCCGAATGGGTGTGAGTTCCACTCAGTATAACGTTGTCGTGCCTGTAGAGGTCTCCGTATCTGTGTTTCAGCTGTTTCATCACCTAAGAAGAAGAGCGCTGGGATTATTACCCTTTCTGACACTCTCAAAATGGGATGATTAATCCACTCAATTTTGATATAAAATCTCTCCACTAGAACAGCAAGAGGATAGCGCATTTTGAGAATGTATTTTCAGCAGTGAGAACCAGAGGTGTGAATACAAAGAATGCCATGGCACCTGAAAGACCAACACATTTCTAATGGTGAGTGACGGCTTCGGTCAGGGAGACCCTACTTCGGCCTTCCCCTGCCTGGTGTCCTCCAGATGTGTTGGACTACAACTCTCATCATTCCTGGACAAGATCCAAAGCTTTTGTTGTGATTCATCGATACAGAATATAAAATCAATATTGTTTTTAACCACATCGCATATATTTAAGTACACTGCAACCCCCATATATAACGAATGATAGCTGTGAGAGTCCAATAGTTTTTGGATAATGTCAAATCAAAAAAAGGAACGGCAGCAGCAGCAATTTCTTTCCCTGACTTACCTCTAGCCGAACCCTGTGAGATATCATTCCTATCTCAGCGGAAACAAACACCACCCGTTTGGTCGCATTATTGGGCTCTGCAGTGATGAATGCTCTACAGTATTGCCGGGAGAAAATGCCAGCACCGTCCTGGTCTGGACTCGCATAGCCCATCTACGGTGGAAGACAGAATTTCATTAACCACACATGCAGCGCAATCCTGTATATGTTCACTCGGAAGTAAATCTCATTGGGTTCAGTGTGGGGACAGGTCAACCTTTTTATTTCTAGTCCATGTCACTTTCACATGTTTTTACCTCTTATTGGCCTCTGACTGCAATAAATAATCCATTCACATGTTTTTGTTCATAATTCTGTTCAGTTTCTATATTCATCTACATGTTTGCTTTATTAGGAATTGATCTCTCAAAATTTCAGAGTGAGAGCCAGTGTGGCATAGCCGTTAGACGGTTAGAGTGTTGGACTGGGACTTGGGAGATCCGGGTTCAAGTCCCCCCTTCAGTCATGAAGCTCACTGGGTGACTTTGGGCTAGTCACTGGGTTGTTGTGAGGATAAAACAGAGAGGAAAAGAAGGATTATGTAAGTCGCCTTGGGTTCCTTGCAGGAAAAAAAAGGCAGGATATAAATATAATGAATATATAAATGAAAATACTATTTGAAACGATTAGCCTAGGCCGGGGAACTAGACAGGGTTGTCCCCTTTCCCCAGTATTATTTGTGTTAATTATGGAATTGTTAGCGAATGCGATAAGACAGGAGAGGAAATTATTGGGGATAGGGATAGAGGCTAAATGTAAGATAAACCTTTTTGCAGATGATATATTGTTAACATTAGAAAGGCCTATGGAAAATTGGGATTGGATAGAGAAACATTTAGATGAATTTAGAGAAGTAACGGGGTTAAAAGTTAATTGGGATAAATCGGAGATAATGACATTTAATTATAGTAAACTGGAGGAAAGGGGATTTAAACAAAGGAAAGTTGATATAAAGATAAAAAATATAATTAAATATTTAGGTATTGATATATTAAAAGATATGGATAAAATAGGGGAATGGAATTTTAAAAAATTAAAAGATGAAGTTAAAAATAAAATAGAGGATTATAAAAAATTGGGACTATCATGGTTCGGTAGGATAGCTTTGATTAAAATGAAGATTTTACCGAAGTTTAATTTTTTATTTAGAATGATACCATATAAGATATCAGAGAAAGAAATCAAAGATTGGCAAGTAATGTTAAATAGTTATTGCAATGGGGGGAAAAGATCAAGGATTACCAAGAATAGATGGTATAAAGCTCAAAAAATAGGGGGACTTGGTCTCCCTAATTTAAAATGGGATTATATAGCTAATCAACTTAGATATATTATGGATATTATTGTTCGAAAAGATTTTATGTGGTGGGAAATAGAAGCATTTGAATTGGGTAATAGGGTGGAGAAATTTTTATTTACAAAACAAGGACATATTATGACAAAAAGATTAGAAAATCCCTTTTTAAAAAATATGTTAGAAATTTGGGGTAGAAATAAGGAAATATTTTTACCAGGTATATCCCCGCTTACTCCAGTGGTGGTTATGGAGGATTTTCCCGAGAATGTTAGACATTTAGAACGAATTTTTAGAGAGAAAAAGGTGATAAGTTTAATGGATTGGCTGGAAAAAATGGAGGCAAGACAGCAAATAATTGATAGGGTTGGGGCAGGAAGAATTTCGTGGTTAAATTTAATTCAATTAGTACAATGGGGTAAGAAATGGAAGAGGAGACATGAGCATGAAAGGGATTTCACCGCATTTGAGCAGTTGGTTATGTCTAGAGAACTCATAGAAGAAAATGCATCAGCTAGGGGTCTTACAAAGATGTTATATAAAATGTTGCAGAAATCAGAAGAGCAAGCAGAAAATCTTAAAATAGTTTGGGATACAGAGTTTGAAGAGGAAATATCAAAGGATGAGTGGAACAAGATTTGGGATAGGCGAATATTGAAAAATATGTCTATAAGAATTAAAGAGAATTTTTATAAGCTAATTTGGAGATGGTATTTGACTCCGGTGAGATTAAATAGAATAGATAATAAATGTTCTCCAATGTGTTGGCGAGGATGTCAGGAGTTGGGTACATATGCTCATATGTGGTGGAGTTGTAAAAATGTAATGGATTTTTGGAAAATGATTTTTGAGGAAATATCAGAAATTGTTGGAGCTGATTTAGAGGTTTGTCCTAAACTAGCTCTGCTATCAATAACGGAAAAGGTGATCGATCCTCAAAATGTTAAAGAATTAATTATAAATTTGTTAACGGCAGGTAGACTAATGATAGCAAGGAAATGGAAAATTCAGCAAGTTTTCACTATTACTGATTGGTATAAAGAAGTATGGGATATGGCATTGAATGATATGTTGACTTGTAATATCAAATGCGAAAGGGGTCAATTAAAGAAAAATATTTTCAAGGATATTTGGGGTTTATTTCTGGAATATGTGTTAAAAAAGGGGAAAGGGAGTTTACCCTGTCAAGATATGTTGTATTTTTGGAATAATGAACAATTATAGAGTCATTGTATTATTTGGTCCCATGGTGATGGGAGCACTATATTAGTTATATGTGTGTGTTATTTTCTTTGTATTGTTTAAAAATTTTTAAATAAAAAATATTTAAAAAAAAGAAAAGAAAAAAAAAGAAAATACTATTTAAATGTACTATTTAAATGTTCAAACTACCTTTCTATGCAACATTTGGAGAAGTGCAAAACTGAGTGGCTTGCTAAGTTCTGATTTGCACATTAAACCAAGAGGTGTAAATCAGCTCATTTCATATGGGAATTTGGAAAAATCAAATTCCTCAGACACCCCTATTTCATGGGGCTTATTCCCAGATAAGTGTGCATAGAGTTGCAGCAGCCATATTGTCAAATTTTCCAGCAACTGATAGATGAAGTCAACACAGTAGACCTCTTCAGGTGTTCTTCCTCCCATGTTGAATGAATACATGAGGAGAGGAAAGCTCCAGTTCCATTCCATCCTTATGCGTTTCCATCACCTTGTACGCGTGGAGGGCAACAGTCTGAACAGGAGAGCCTCCTGTATCCACAGAGTCTCTCCACACGATCCAGGACCCTGATTTCCCAAAATCTTTCTATACTCATAAGTAAGTCTTGTTTAGCAAAGATCCCCTGCAAAATTAATTAGTAGCTTCTTCCTCTCAGGCTCCACCTCTTTTTATTGCTTCCTGTTTAACACAGAGGGGGATTAAGGATTGTTTGCCTCTTATTACTTATTTTCTGTTCCACACACAGGGGAGGATCTTTAATTACTGGTTTCCATATACAGTTTTTCCCCTTTTGTTTATATTTCACTTATTTATTTACTGTAATTTTAAAATGCCCAATGACCAAAGTTCTCTGGGTGGTGTACAATACATTAAAGACATAAATTACAAATATTAATACAAAGAATGAAAACAGTGCAGAATAAAACCAAGATAAAATCAGCAAATAGTGTATAGAGATGAGTACTATTATTATAGCAAATAGTACTATTTTGCTATAATAGAAAGAAAAGAAAATCAAAGGAAATGAATATTAAAGCTCCTCTCCTGTGTGAGGAAAAGAAGCTGACTAAATAAGAGGGCTACTAATTGCTGATCTATTGCCTCAGTGGTGCTGAATGTGGAGCAATAAAAGAGCCTTTACCTACACAATGAAGAAGCTTTTAACTGAAGGCTTGTTGTTTATTTTTATTTATTTATTTATTATATTTATACCCCACCTTTTTTCCTGCAAGGAACCCAAGGCGGCTTACATAGTCGTCGTCCTCTCCATTTTATCCTCACAACAACCCTGTGAGGTAGGTTAGCCTGAGAGTCAATGAATGGCCCAAAGTCACCCAGTGAGTTTCATGGCCGAGCGGGGACTAGAACCTGGATCTCCCGAGTCCCAGTCCAACACTCTCACCACTACGCCACACTGTTGTTGTTCACCCAAAGCAGTGAAAAACAGATTGAAATGCAGTCAGATAAAAACAATATAAAATACGATGAGTCGAGATAACTATTTCTAAATCAGCAGGATCATACAATCAGAGGATACGTTGGCAAAAAGAAGGGGGGGGAGTGCCAAACCAGGTACTCACAAAAGGTACTTCAGCAACAGGGCCAGTACAGTCTGCCCGACCAACACCAATTAGGTAGCCATCTAGAGACAATATGAAAATTATAAACCTAGAAGAATTGGTTACAAAATGACAACACCCGGGTTTACTTCAGTCTTATCACTGCCATTTTCTGTAAAGTGATCTCCCATTGCTAAGATAGAGTCACAAGCGCCAAGGGTGTGGGGTGAACAACGTAGCTGAAAACGGAATGAAAGTGTGTCATGCTTTGGTTTCTCACCCCGGCAAAGAGCCCCCGAGTGAAGCCAGTAACAGCCTGGCTGTACAATGGAAGCAACCAGCACTAGAAGTATTAGTGGCTGGGCGGAAATAGTCCCACCCACCGCTATTCTGGCAGGAAGGGAAGGACGAAGATGCTTGAAGCGCTGTTTTGGCCCAGGCCTTCCCTCAGGAAAGAGGGAAAACCCCAGAAGAATTGAGGGAGCAGTAGAAATAGCTCGATTTCTGGGAGAAGAAGACTTGTCATAGCCACTGCCATGTCACAGCTGGCTATGATCCCCCACCCACCCACCCACCCTGCCCTGTAAAGGAGCAGGGAAGAGTTGCAATTCAAGCGTTAACAGCTAGATAGCAAAACATTCATTCATTTTCAACCCAATTTCACTCACTTCTGAAGGTCCCAAGAAAGAAACTTCTTGGGCTCATTACATGACATCTAGTACCAATATGATTCTTTAAGCCAAAAAGATTTTTTCTGGTTATATTTTAGATCATTATGTGAAATGTGGCCTTCCTCACATTTGTAGCTCCTGGCCTTGGGTAACTTTCCTCTGCCTGTTCTCTCTTCCTGTTTTCCTTCCCTTCTTCCACTTGTCCCTCTGGAGCAATGTCTCTTTCAAATCTTCTATTTTATTCTTCTGCACATTTGGATCTCGCCCTTCCTCCAATTAACGTTGAGTGTTATGCATGGACAACCCTGTTTGGTAGGTTAGGCTGAGGGAAAGTGGTTGGACCAAGGTCACCCAGTGAGCATCATAGCTGGGTGGGGATTTGAACTCTGATATCCCTGGCCAAAGTCTAATACTTTAACCACTACACCACACCGGCTCTCTGTCTTAGCCTTCCTCCTTGGCCCGCTGCTTTCTCAGTCCTGTGCCTCTTCTTTCCCTAAGCCCTTGCTTCTTCTGCTCATCATGCCCTAGATCTTTCTTCCTTGCCACTTTAGAATCAGAGCAGCTGAGCCTACGGGAGCCACCCTTTGACCCGTCCCATCCCTCAATGACTTTAAGGCAATTGCGTATATCATCAGTAGCTTCACCACCACCACCATCACCCTTAGGCATTACAATAGAGATATAATAAGACATGAGACTTACCGCCACTGCTCCCGTTACTACTAGGAAGGAAGTGGAGAACTAATAGGGTCACGGCAACTATTGTCAGCAACAACAGGAGGACAACAAGGACAATTGCCACCCGTGTGGCAGCTGATTTGGGCTTGCTCATTTGGGGAACAGCTATAAAAGGAGAAGTAGAAGAAACAGGTAAGGTAGAGGTGGGTAGACGTCTCAGTTCATAACTCTGACCTTTCCATATGTAGTGTATACAGAACCTGGGGGGGAAGTTAGTATCTTGAACTGAAAAAAAACAAAATACCAACACCCATAACTGCACGAAAGGTTGATTTAAGTCAAAGATGAAAAAAATACAGAAATGCAAATATTTCTTTGCTAAACTGTGCAGCCTTTGGATTGTGTTTTTGGTTCATGGACAGCTACAGACTTCCCAAGGTCTGCAAGAAACACAGAACTGTTAAAATGACCTGGCAGCTTTGTGGGACTGTTGTAATGACCATGAGTCTCAGGGCCAAACTAAACATTCTCCTAATCACGCATAGTGGAGCTACGCGTGTTTGGATTCCCTTCTTTCCTGCAAGCACGCATGGGCCCAATTTGGACTAGAACTGTGGCTCTTTGGGAGAGGGGGGCTTAAGCTCCCCCCCACCTGTTTTCATCCCAAAACTCCATGGGGGTTAAAAAAAAGAAAAGAAAAAAGTTTCCATTGGGATCAATGGAGAATGGGTAGTTTGGCCCTAAAGCAACGGTGGCTACGAAATGCTTGTGCAACACGCAGTGCTTTGATAATAACTAGCTATAAAGAATGAAATATTTGGTGAGGATTCCTTGATAAATTATGCCATATCAGTTAAAGGCAAGAGATAGCTAAGCATTATGGATCACCTAAGCCTTGGACTTCTAACATTCTGGCATTTATTGCCTATAGGTTGCGAAGTTCAGGGATGTACATTCTGCAACCTTTCACAAATATCTACGAATATATTTACAAATATACAAGTAGAGCGTAAGTGGAGACAAAGAGCATGTGCTCCTACTAGGTAGCATTCAGGGCCCTATCCCACGTACAGAAGTCAGCCGGACAGCGTCTAGGACACCGACCAGCAATAAGACAGTATCCTCCACCACCATATCTGAAGGCAGCAGACTTCTCCGGCATCTGCCAATTGAGGCAGATGCCTCACTTTGCCTAATGGCAGGGCTGGCCCTGGTAGCCATTCAGCATCAGTTCTCTGGAGAGATGTGCCCTGCACCTCAAGGTGCTTCCAGCCTCCAGCTAGCTTTCAGCTCTCTATCCGCTTCTGTCTTTCTCTGTGCTTAATGAAAAACTGCCCTTTCTTCATCCACACACCCCTCCCCCTTATATCAGCTTCCTCCCCTTAGGGATGCCACCTTCCAGACTGATAGGCCTTTTTTCTGTCTAAACCTGCATAGGATTGCACCCTAAGAAACATTAACATTCTTTTGCCAAGCCCCGGACTCTAATCAAGCATTGCTTTAAGCCGGGGATCTCCAATGTGGTGCACATACGTACCAATGTGCCTGTTGACACCTCTCTTGGTGCCCAGCAGGCTCCAAGTCCCTCCTGATTTTTATTCTTAAAGTATTTTTTTGTATAATTAAAAACAACAACAACTAGGAGGCTGGCATGCTGCAAAGTTAAGTATCAGCCTTCATTGCCATCTTTATGTCCAAGAATATCTCTGTGCCCCACATCTCTGAGCCTCAACAGTTTGCTTTCTGTGAAATGAGTGTTAAAGTAGAAAAAACATCAGTCAAAAAGCGTGGTTTTTGGAGCTCAGGAGGACCCACCTCTCACTTGTATTTACATTTTCAAGCAAGTTACGTACTTCCTTTTAGTCTCACCTATTTGCCTTTTGGGAAATGGGTGTTTTGTGACCAGCCATGCTCATCATGGCACCCATTTTGTGAATGGGCAAGGCCCACTCCCCCATACCAGCCATTTTGTAAGACTGCCTGCAACACTCTCTCAGCATTCCAAATGTGCCCACTGACCCAAAACTGGTCGGAGATCCCTGCAAAGGTAAAACTATTGTAGTAGTTGGACAGCAAACCCACATTATTTCTATCCATCTCTCCTGATACTTGGAATTAATATCCACTGCTAGTCAAGAAGATTCTTTTTCTGATTTACTTGCCAGCAGCAGTGTACCACAAAAGCAGAGGCCTTGCAGGAAATGCCTGGTTGAAACACTGAGTCTAAGCATGAAGTCCCAACTCCGTCACATCAATAACTAGGGAATGTGGCCTGCACTGATATACCAGCAGCCACTCACACAAACTCACTCAGGTGTGTGGCCCATAATCGCCTGTACCACATTCCACCCGATCATCATGGAGCCTAGGGCCCACGGGCTGCCATGCTGGTCAGTGCAACCTAATCCCAGTGCCCTGCTGCTGAAGGCAGAGCTTGCTCTCATGCGGCTGCATATTAAGCAGTGGCAACCAGAACCATGGTCTGTGGGGTGGCCCTCTGCAGAATGCACATTCCTGATAGACACAGGGATGGATTTTGAGACACTGGTGTGCACCTTCAGCCTGCCTTGAGCGGGCACTGAACTGTTCCCAGCAGACATCCAGGAGCAGCTGAGCGAGGAGGTACTTGAAGACGAGGTATCTAAACGGGAGGTGTAGCGCACTGTTGTAACTGAGGGTGTATCCAAGCACGACCCTGTTGGACCTTGGCACGTTCCATCCCTTGGTAAGAGCACAGCCTGGGGGCGGGGGCAGTGTCATTCTGCGTGTCTCTTTAGGATCACAGCCCCTGTAGGGAGCCGGTTTTATTTGTTCCACACGTATCCCAGGCATAATTTGGAAGCTTTTTGCATCCTGCAGGGGTATTTGTTGTTCCAATAAACTCTTCCATTATTAGCAACCAAATTGCCCGTTGTGGGTGGAAAGGGAAGGGCCGGGGAGCAATGGGAGGAGGCGATATAAGGAATAGCGGGGAGGCAGTATAAGGCAACGTTCAAGGATTTAAGAAGAGAGGAGAAAAGGGGATGCAGGTGTTTGGGAGACAAAAGGGTAAGAAAAGGGAGAGATGTGGGGAGGGCTTGGAGAAGAAAGGTGAAAAGAAGGGAAGGGGCCAGGCTGGGTGAAAGCAGGGGAAATTACGGAATGCCCACAGGCAGAGGCGATGTTATGGGCTCCACAAGTAATGAAGGCAGGATAGAGGCAGAAGATGACAGACTGGGTGGTGGGTGGGTGTAGGAATAGGTATATAACTAGCTCGTAAAAATGCCACTATGCTGTCTTCTAAGCTATAGAGCCACCAATAAAAACAGATACTGAATAAACAACCAAGAGTCTTGTGGGCTGGCACCTTAAAGACTAATACATTTATTCTGGCATCATCTTACATGGACACTGTCAGGTGCAACGGGATGAAGACCGGGGACGCAGAACCTCTTTCAGCTCAAGGGCCAAATTCTCCATTACAGAGAAGCTCTCGGGGGCCGCATTCCTGTGGTGGGTAGGGCCAAAGGCAAAAGGGGCAGGGGCAAAACACCAAAAAAGACCAGCAAATTTTTAGCTTGAAGCTCTTCCTGCCAGTAACTCAGCCTTTTAGGAGAGACAGCTCAACCTTTTAGAATGGGGGAAAACTGCACAAAAGCCAGGAAACCATCCAATGATTGGTGGTTGGGGGGGGGGATGGGGAGGGGTCAGAGGAAGAGGCTGCGACCTTCTGGAAAACCCTGGAAGGCCAGATTGGGACTCCTGGGAGGCCAGCCAGGTTCTGCAGCCCTGAAGTAGACAGTGCTCACGAAAGCTTATGCCAGCGTAGTTGTGTTAGTCTTTAAGGTGCCACAAGACTCTGTTGTTTTTTGCTGAAACAGACAAACACGGCTACCCCTCCGGAAACAGATACTGAATATCGCATCAAGCAGCTTTTCTATTAATGATCAAGGTCCAAGTACAGGTCACTGTGAAGATAAGATATTCTCTAGCAAAACAGCAAAAGTGCTATTACTAAAGGTGGACTTTGTTCTTCAGGGCATGATAATTTTGATAATAATAACTTGGATAGTGATAATGACTGCTACAGTTTCTCGCTGTCAGCCTGTCTATTAACTGGTCACATAAAACAGGAGTTTTAGCAAGTCATGTTTTAAATCATTAGACTTGCTTATATACTGGCCCCAATCTCACTTAACGTTTAGCATGACAACAACATCTCCTTGAAGGCAATGAGATTTACTTAGGGGGAGAGAGAGATCGTATGGCCACTAGACCTCGTCTGACAGAGCTCCGACCTCAGAGATGGGAATCTGCACTCCGATCCCCCTGCCACCGCCCCACAGCGGGTGTGGAAAGAACCACGCCGGCTGCCTCTCCAAGATGGGGAAAGTGACCTCAGAGAGCAGGTAAAGGGGGCATTCCCGCGGGGAGGAGAGGAGACCGGGGCTGCCAGGGTGCAATGTATCCTGAAACTGCTCCAGCCTCCTTCCCTCTCCCCCCCTCCAAAGCACCTCAGCTAGAAGACTGAAATTGGCCATCTAGCTGAAATGCAGAGTGGGAGTTGCAGGGAGGCGGAGATCGCCTCCGCCACTCCTCCTGCTCTGCATTGGATGCTTGTAAGTCTCCCGAGTTCTGGGGCTCACGAGCATCGAGGGCGCAATCAATGGATGGCGCCCTAACTTGCAATCATCCTTGTTCCATTGGCTTCCGTGGGACTTTCAGTGTGAATCCTATGCTCACTTACTTGGGAGTAAGCCCAGTAGAACTCAGTGGGGCTGACTCCCAGTTAAACATGCATAGGATTAGACTGTTAATCCTGATTAATTGTAGCTGGATGGATCAGAGACATTATTGTTTCCCTGACAAACATCATGGCTTCTCTGAATTTTGACAGCATGTGGTGCAGGAGGTACTGAAGTCAAAAGCCCTGCTTCGCATAGGGAATTAGTCACGCAGATTATTTTCTGGCTCGTGGCCTTCATTCATTTTGAATGGCATCTTGTACGGAAATAGGTCAAGCAGCTGCAATAAATCTTTATCTGCACTATTAAAGTCAGATAATAAGCAGAAACTCGAGCAACTTGAGCAAGTGATTCTGAACTTTGCAAAGAGAGAGTTATCAAACTCAACTTTTATTATTAGTCTCATTTCACCATGGTTTATAAAGATTTAAATCCTGTCTAAAACTCTGCATTAAAGAGGAATGGAAGAGATAAACTTGTATATTTGTGGCATAAAATTCTCTCTGGAACCAATGCAAGAAAGGATACTGTTTTGTACTCTCTCTTAGAAGTCATCATGAGTGTTCCCTAATGAACATTCTCTCTCCCTTTCACTTATTCATACATGCGTGCATGCACACACATACACACACACTTCAAGTTTTTGTGTATATCTTGATTTGGCATGGAGATGGGAGAGTTCAGCTACCCATACCGTTCTACTTTGCGCAGCATAGTCTTTGCTGGGGCTGTGCAGCGACTGAATAGTTCATATTTGATTAACCATTGACCTTTTAATTGCTTAATTAATTTCATTTCAGTACATTCGTCCTATTACTAAAAGTTCACCATAGGTGCCTTTTTTGAGCTACTGAAGGAAGTGTGTGAACATGCAGTCAAAAACTACTACTAGTTGCTAGGAGGAAAGATAGGAACGAACGCTCGCCCTGCCTCATGATATGTATGGCACTGTTTGGGAATCGTGTGCAGGGATCCAACGTTTTGTTTGGTAAATGGTTGCACCCAGGACTGCCATGTCTAGCTATACGTACGGGAGGGGTGTGTGTGGAAGGGACAGGGCCGGCGCAAGCTCTCCCACACTGCCTGAGGCAAGAGAGCACCCGCATGCCTCTGCCGTATCTCTCGCCACTGCCGTCTCCCCGCCACCTACTGCTGTGTGCCACGTCTCCCCTCCATGTCTCCCGTCTCCCGTCTCCCGTCTCCCGTCTCCCACTCTTGCTGCTGCTGCTGCTCTCTAAAGAGCCATGTCGGCCGGAAAAACTGGCCGGCACAGCTCTGCAGAGAGCCAGCCAGGACCAAATGCCTGGCCCTGAGAGGGTCCTTCTTCAGAGCCAGGCACGGAGGGAGGGGTGTTTCTGGAGATCACCCGCCGTACAGATGAGGACCCCTCACAACCAGGCATCGCGGCCTGGCTGGCTCTCCAAAAGGCCACGCTGGCTGCCTTTTTTCTCGCGGATGCAGCTCTTCAGAGAGAGCCCTCTGGGTCCCCCTGAGAGGATCCTCAGGGTGAGCCAGAGGGGGAGTGCCAGCTCCGGAGAGCCCCGCAGGTTGCTCTCCGGCAGCGTTTGCCATAGCGAGAGAGTGGGACTGGTGGGGCTCTCTGGAGCACCCACAGCTCTCTCTCGAGTGCGACTGGTGGGGCTCTCTGGAGCACCCCGATATGCTGCCAAGCCGGGCGGCAGCTCTGGAGAGCCCCGTTGGCCCCACTGTCTCACTGTGGAGAATGCCACAGTGAGACAGCAGGCCCAAAGGGGCTCTCCAGAGCTGTGGCAAATGCCGCAGTGGGAGAGTGGCCAGTGGAGCTCTCTGGAGCGCCCACCTGCCCAGCAGTACCCGTGGGAGGCCCTCATAGTGGTAGTGGTGGTGGTGGAGCTCTTGAGGCTAGTGATTCACTCTGCCTCGTGGAAGGGCCAGCCCTGGGAAGGGACTCATCTAGTCCAATCCCCTGCTCATGCAGGAAAATAACAAACCGTTGTGCCAAACCTTTGCTGATTGCATGAACTGAACACCCAAATAAGATTCTTGCCTCTTCCCCATTGCTACTACTTCCTGGTTCCCTGGCCTCTTTGCAATCTCCTCCACGGGCTTTTATCTTGTCTAATTGGGCCAGATGCCAGAAAAGCAAGGCTGGCTTTCAGGAGCCTGCGCAGGCGTTTCTGGAAACTATGTTAAGCAGGCCCCACGCAAGTGAGAACAGCGATGGATTGATTTTATCTTTGGTGCAGAGTTGCAATAGTAGCACTAATGCCAGTGTCAATAGGCATGAGCCTGTCAACATTAAATACCAGAGCAGCCCCAATCCTAAGCATGGTTACTTGAAAGTACGTAAGTCCCACCGAGTTCAATGAGGGTTCCTCCCAAGAAACTAATTAGAGCAGTGTTCTCCAACCTTGGGTCCCCAGAAGTTTTTGGCCTACAACTCCCAGCATGCCCCAGCCAGCATGGGCAAGGGTCTTCAGTTGGAGTTAGACGAAGTTAGGCTTCCTTTCTGGAGTCCATGCTGCATGTTCTGCAGGGAGAGACTGCTCTTGTGAATCTCCAAATTAGTTCACCCTTTCAGATGCCTGGGGAAACTAGGGTTGTAAACCCCAGACTTACTACCTCCCTCTTCTAACCCCAGATCCTACCCCCTGTGAGCCTAATCTCTCCAGCCCCACTCTGTTTACCTTCCTCCTAATCCCAGATCTCATTTTGCGCCATGCTGCTTCTAACCCCCAACCCTACAGTACAGTGTACAAGGAAGGACAATAGTATAGTAGCTTATGTTCTAAAAGCGATAGGGGAAAGTTTGCATAGAGATGCCGACAATGAAGATTATTGTATGGTGGTATAGTATTGGAATCAGAGAGAGAAAAATACCACTTAAAAGTGTCAGGATTGACTTGCCCACACACACACACACACACACACACACACAAGAAAGAACCAAACTACACACAGTGAGGAGGACTATAGTAAGGAATGTCTATGCATAAGAAAAAGATGGTTGGACTATGAAGGATACTTACTGTCTGCAGCCTTTGCAAATGAGTTGAGGATTTCTTTATTAGAGTTGTAGTGCAATCCTATACATTTTTTTTTACTCAGAAGTAAGGTCCATCGTGTTCAATGGGGCTTACTCTCAGGAAACTGTAAATAGGATTGCATCCTTTGGCGTCTTACAATATACAATTGTCTTAATTCTTATTTAGGCTTTGAGGGTTGAAATATACATACAAACGTATCTAAGGGTGCAATCCTATTCATGTTTAGACAGGAAAAAGTCCTACAAGCAAGGCTGGGGAATGCTGGGAGTTGTAGGACTTTTTCCTGTCTAAACATGAATAGGATTGCACCCTAAAAAAAAACCCCAGCCATCTGTTTCCTTCCTATAAAGCAGAGGCATGGAACTTGGGAGTCCAACAACAGCTGGAGGGCCACAACTCCCACCAGCCCCAGCCAGCATGGCCAATGGTTAAGGATGATATGAGTTGTGGTCCGACAACATCTGGAGGGCCCCAGGTTCCTCAACCCTGCTATAAAGCATCTCCGAAAAGGGTAATCAGCCAGCCGGGGTGTGTGTTTTTCTAATCCTTTCCCAACCTATCAACATGATCTGCACAATTAGCAAATGATATGCAAATTAGGCTTCCCAGAATTGGGGAACTGGAATCTGGTAGCAAGCTCACTCTAGAGGCAGAAGTAGTGTGGAGACGAAGTGGTAAACAGAACGTGCATAGGGCACTCGGACACTGATTCAGCATCCTCCTTTCCCTTCTCAAAGTGCCCCTGGCCTGAAAGCTGGATCCTTACCAGGATATTGGATTGTTTTTAAGCCAAAGAGTTCTGCCTTTAAATTTCAAAGTTTAAAACTTGTTGTTAGGGGTGACCTTCCAATCTTGTGCCAGTCAATCATTTCACACTTCTGAAACACTGCTGTGGGGATTACAATATCCATCTCCAATATGTTGGCTACTTTGCATTGTTGTTCACCAGCTCAGACTGACCATTTCAGAATGGGGAGTGACTCCCCTCTTGGTTCTGACTTAAGCTCTTTGTCCACATCTGGTTTAGGCTGCATGAGGGTAAAATCATTTTCCTTCCGGTGCTCCATCCTTCACTGCAAATGTCTGGTCTGTTAGCATCCTCACCCAAACCCCCGTAGCATAGCTGGTTTTGTTTCAATGGGCAAACTGGGGCATACTAAAAGGGATTGGTCAGTCTTGTGGCATAGGAGAAAAAACAATGATTTTAAATAAAAAAATTAATAGATTTTTAAAAATGTAAATCAGATTCTTTTAATTTAAAGCAGATTTTTTTAAAAAAACAAAAATCTCTTAAAGAATAACTTAGGGTGAAACCCTATGCATGTTTAGACAGAAAAAGGTCCTAAATTTTCCCTGTCTAAACATGCATAGGATTGTGCCCTTACAGAGCAATCCTACTTGGGGCTGGGGAGTAGCAGATTTGCTGCCACATCCTAAGCGGTGCTGGTTCATGCTAGCCAGGGCAGAAGGTGTGCAGTTTCAGCAGGCTTTTTAGCTGGGAGGATGTTCGCATCCCCCCACTGGGCGGGTGGTGGTGGTCGCTACACCAGTGCCATACCCCGTTTGTTGGAATGGAGCAGATTTGGATCTAGTGGATCCAGAGCTGGCTCCTCCCATCTCGCCTCTGGAATGCCCTGTTCACAGGGTTTCTGTGGCTGAACTGCCAGGCATTCAACCGCTGATGTTCCCTCTACAGCAGGGGTGGGCAACTCGAGGTCCTCCAGTCCAGATGCTGTTGGGCTGCCACTCCCAGGATCCCTCACCATTGGCTATGCTGGCTAGGGCTGCTGGGAATTGCCACATGTTCCCCGATCCCGCGCTACAGGTTCAAAAAAGGAAAGTGTACTTTATGGCAAATAGATGCAAGAGTGAAACCACAGTGTAAACCAGGGCTCTCCAACCTTGGGTCCCCAGATGTTGCTGGCCTACAGCTCCCAGCATACCCAGCCAGCATGGCTAATGGCAAGGGATTCTGGGAGCGGTAGTCCAGCAACATCGGGGGACCCAAGGTTGGAGAGCCCTGGTGTAAACAATACTCTATTTAGTTGTAAATTAATATGGGTTAGAGGCCAGATTTGCACCATCATTTAGGAAATTTATTTATTTCATTATAATTGATTAATTATAAATTAATATGAAGCAGCATCACTAGGAAACTTGATTTAAATCAATAATTAAAAGCGGCCTTTTCCCTTGCTGATTTAAATCCATCCATCCTGCAGAGGAGCAGTTGTCAGTTAGCCACTGAACCTGCTTTCAAGATAGCCTAATCCAGTGATGGCGAACCTTTTTGAGCCCAAGTGCCCAAACTGCAACACAAACCCAACTTATTTATTTCAAAGTGCCATTAAATTTGGCAGGAAGGAGGAGGGGGCACTAGCTAATTGCGCTCCGCTCTGTCTCAGGGCATGGCTCTTCACTGGGCGCGCAAAGATTCGGGCGTGCGCGCACTGTGCTTCTGAGCTGTCTGTTCAGTTAGAAGGAGGGCTGGGTGCCTGCGCAGTCTGCTTCTGGGGGTGGAGATGTTGGAGTGTGCCTGTCTGTGGAGGCCAGTGAGGAATAAGTGGAGAGGAGTTAATATGGAAACCCGACGCTGAATGCAGAAGGGGATGGTCTTTTTGCGATCTGGCGACCAATGGCTCGAGTGCCCACAGAGAGGTCCCTGCGTGCCAGCTGTGGCACGCGTGCCATAGGTTCACCATCACTGGCCTAATCTATACATCTCACTACTGTTGCTGTGAAGCCTCCAAGGAAAATCACTTAGGGTGCAATCCTATGCAAGTTTAGATAGAAAAAAATGGTCTATAACTCCCAGCATGCCCCAGCCAGCTATGTTGGCTGGGGCATGCTGGGAGTTGAAGGTCTTTTTTCTGTCTAAACTTGCCTAGGATTGCGCCTTTACCAGATTTCTCCCCTACTTTGTCAACCTTCCTGCCCCAGCTCAAGTATTCCTAGCTTCAAATTAATAGTTTAGAATTTAGGTTTCTAATATTCTGTTAGTGGCTCCCGTCCTCCTTTTTTCCTTCCCCTATAAAATATTATAGTTTATATTTCTAAGCGATGCCCCAGTTTAAAGAAATAAAGTTTGGAATGAAGCATACTCACATATTGGATGATCACCTTGGCCAGGTAGTAGGTGCTCACAGTGAGTCTCCTCTTGCCTTCTCATCATAAATGTTGTGTTGCTTGGTACTATAAGTAGCTATTACAAGGACTCTGACCCTCCCAGCAATTTATGTCAACTGGCTTTCTCTATGATTCACTTGCTTCACAATGCAGCATTCCAACAGACTAAAGTCTTCACCTTGGTGGTAAACATGTGCCATACAAGTACAGGTGGTGCTCATATCATAGAGTGCTCTGTGAACAAGAACAAAAACAATATCCCTCCAGACAGAGAAACAGATGTGAAGGAGAAGAGTTCTAGCAGAGCCTCCTCCTTGGCAAGCTAGCTTTCTGTTGCAGAGCATTATTATTTTTATTTTTATTAGTTTTTTTAAAATGTGAATTACACCAAAGCAAAACAAAAAACATAAAAAAGAAAGAAAAAAATGAACAACAAAAAATACAATTTTCTTACAGCATTTTAAATGGATCACTTACAGTAAATATGTATGAAATATATATCCATAAGTATCAAAAAGTATGTAGTAATACAATTATCCATAAAAATAGTTATGCATATACTTCAGAAAAAGCAGACCAAATATCCATATATCATGATATCCTCCAACATTTCACAGATGAAAATAGGGACACAGACACATGTGAATGTGTAAGAGGTATGGTTAAGCAACATGAAGGTGTGAACAAGAGGGCGTGGCCAGGCAACATGAGGGCGTGGCCAAGGGTATGGCCAGGCAACCAAACCCAAAGAGCATGGTCAAGTACAAAAGTTATTAGGGAAAACACACAAAACCTGATATATTATAATTATTGCATTATTATATTATATATTATTTTATAATATTTTATTAGTGGCGTTTGTATTTTCTAGTAAACCCTAGAACAAGCCTTGGCCACTTGGGGGTGGTTTATAAGCCACCCCGTGGGAAGCGTGCTGGGTTTGAACAATGACCTTCCCCCGCATCACGTGCAGCTGTGGGCGGGGAGAAATTTTGCGGACGTGGGGGGAGGAGAAGCGAGACTTACCAGTTCTCGCAGGTACGCCTCAGGTAGGGGGGGCGGGGTTACAGGAGCCAATATTAGGACCTGCAGCACCGCCCCACACCCTCTTTGTTCTTTGCAGCTCTCCTGCGCGACTCATCTGGTACTCATCTTCCACGAGGAACACGTGCACGGTCAGCTAAGGGGACGGGAGAGCAGAGGGGAGGGTAAAGGGTGGAGGACTAAATGTAAGAAAGGGTTCGCAATATATTTAAGCCAGCCGTTGCTTGCCCATCACAAGCAGCACGGCCCTCCTTTTAAAGCCTGCGTGCGTGCTGCAAACAACTACCGCCACCACGCAGGGGTTAGCAGCTTACTGGACGGGACTTCCCTCGTCTGACTGCTTCACCCCAAAAAGCTCCACCGCGCCGCTGACGCCCACGCCTCAGGGCAGCCGGAGCACGAAGTATGTCCGGGGGGGGCGGGGGAGGGCCTGCGCCGGAAAAGAAAAACCACAGTGGCCGCTTTCACAGCGGCTGGCCGGCCACCAGCACCAGCTTGTCCTGGCAGAGCGCGGGGGTGCGACCGATGCGTAGCGGCCCCCCCACACACACTCATTTCGACGGGCTGGGCGCCGCGCGGACAGGAGCGACGTGGCCAGCACCCGCTGGCCTAGCTGCCTTGGACGCTGGGGGGGGGCAGGGGCTCCCCCATGCCCTCCCCCCGGAGCCATCCACCTTCCAGATGGCATTTCGACCCAGCCACCTGCAACGCAGCCGGGACGCCCCCCCCCCTGGAGCCAGCGACTCACCGGGCAGCCCTGCCGCGCCGCCGCATGCGGCCCGGCGGGCATTTCAGTACAGCCGCCCGTAACGCGGCTGGGACTTCCCCCCCGGAGCCATCGACTTACCGGGTGGCCAGGCCGCGCCGCCACGGACAGCGCGGCGGGCATTTCGGTACAGCCGCACGTGGCGCGGCGGGGGCGCCCCCCCCGCGGGCGGCTGCCTCTTCTGCCGGGCCGCCACAAGCGGCTCGGCGGCTGCTTTGGCCGGTCGGGCTCGGAAGAAGCCCGGACGGCACACCTGCCACGGCGCGGCCGGGGGCGGGTCTGTCCCCCTCTCGTGCGCCGGCCGTTGCTGGTCGGGCCAGCCGTGCCGGCGTTGGCGGCGCAGCCTGCACTCGGCTCCCGCGCATGCGCAGGACGCCGACAGACTGGCCCGGCCTCATTGACCGCGGGGGGGGCGGGGGCGCCCCCTCCGCCCCCCCGCTCCCCCCCTATGTGTACGTGTATGTGCCCAGCCACATACACAGCGGCAGGGGCACCTCACCCCCTCCCAGGGCTGCACCCTCTCCTTCGACCCCGCCGCAATACAGCGCGGTCATCACCGCGTCCGGCTGGGCATGGAGACGTGCCCCGTCAGCCCAGCTGCGGTGGGGGCGGGAGCAACGCCCCACCCGCGCGGTGCACGGCCTCACCCAGCGGTCTTGCCTGCCCCCAGCCAGCCCGGCTGTCCAGCCACACCACCACAAGCTGTGTGGCTCGGGTGTGTGTGTGTGTGTGTGTGTGGGTGGGTGGGTGGGTTTTTTGTTTTTGTTTTTTTCTTTTTCTTTTTTTCCCCCTCCCCTCTTCCCTCAACTCGGTCCTACGCGGTGTGCAGTCCCGGCCAGTGCCACAGCCTCGGTCTGGCCGGAGGCCCCCCCCCGGTGCACGGCTGGGCCAGGCACGGGAATGTATGACCTGGGATATGCGCGCACACACATTGACTGTGCGCCCATATCCAGGAGATAGAAGTAGTACAGATGAAGCAGTGCTTACACTAATAAATAAAATAATAAATAAAATTGCTCAAACAGCGTTTGATCTGGCCAAGACATAAATCCCCCAGGCTACGCGCACAGCCAACGACTACTTTTAAGCAAAGAAAATGACAGCCTTATGTATACCAGACTCCAGAGGTGGCTCCAAGGCGACACAGCCTTCGCACACAAAACATCGGTTGGCGATGCGGGCATGGGCAGACGAAAACGCAACACCAGGTACAACTCACACATAATTGATTTCCTTACGGCATATGCTAATTGTTTACTTTATTTTGTCAATATAGCGAGCCACCTACCCGAAGAAATGCCTTCAAAGAGGAAATCAAGCAGCAAAAGCAACAAGGGTGCTACAACGAACAATGCGGCCAAAAAGCATCCACCCAAACGCTCACGTAACCTGGTGACCTACTCATCCTCATCCGACGAAGAGGAGATCGACTTATCCACTCTCACGCACCAAGTCGAAGCAGCTGAAGAAGCAGCGAGCCGGTTGGGTAGACACCGAGCCCCTGGTACGCAGGTGAGTGGAGAAAAGTTGCGCACAAGAGGTCAATTCCAACGTGCATTATGGCATTCCCTTGCAGATCGCATCGATGCAGTAGAGGCCACGACCAATGAAGCTGTACGACAAAAATACGCATCACCCGGTGTCAGTTCCAGGGCTATAAGAGAGGAGCATCATACAACATGGTCACCCAGGGCAAGTACATACAGAAGACAGCAAGCAGAGAACAACAGCGACAGAAGCTCCCCTTATGCACATGAACACGAACATCAACCCGGACCTTCAACGCGTGACGGTGAGTACATGAGACAAGAGGCACGAGGCGGAGGCTCTGACCAATACCCTGATAGGTACAGGCACGCCTCCTCTAATTTACAACCCCCCGCAACACCTGTGACAGGGCAAACACCAGCCATAACGGGGACTCCCAGTGCACCCCAAGTATCACTACAAGAATTTGTCAACGTCCTAGCACAAGCATTAGGGGGTCTTAATTCCGGGGCGAATGTCAGAGGGCAGCTGCAGGCAGCAAGGAATAATAACACGAATGCAGGCAGCCCCGACAGATCGACCACGACGACTCCAGGGCAGGCAGAACATCAGGGTACACCCAACACTCAGGCTCTCTCTAATACGGCATCTATCGCGGCGGCAGAACCAGGCCGAACACATATGAGCGATGCCATCCCAACTAACTCACTTGACGCACAACAAGTGGCCCTCAATACACTTCCCAACCCACCTGCAGGTGGCACCTCAACTTTGGCTGAGGCATGCGCACCAGCGTGGGGCGGACCAAACACAGACGGTACAGTGAGGGGTTTTGCACCAGCAGCTGTAGACAACTACCCAAACTCAGCAGTTGGAAACAGATATCACGGAGGGCCTTCATTCCCACTCGGCTTCCATCTATCTCAATCCACAAAGGACAAAATATTGAGGGGCGAGTTCATAGACATGTTCTCCCTTTTACAAAGGGAACCTGAAACCCAGGAATTAGAGAAGCTTAGTGACACAGAGAAAGAAAAAGCAAAAAAGAAGAAACCCCCGCGCACATGGTCTAACTGGCTAGCGGGATACTTGACTTACTTGGGCGTAGTTCTACAGAAATACCCAGAAAAAGGTGTCGTGCTTGTTAAATATCTGGACATAATATTTAGAGCATACTCCTGCTACGAAGGACCAGCGTGGCTGCAGTATGACGAGGCCTTCCGTGAAAAGGCCGCAGCAGATCGGTACATCAGATGGGACATTAAAGACAGTGACATATGGATGGAATACACAATTCCAGCACGGCCGATATTTGGGGAAAGAGCGGCCACCGGGCATATCATGGCTAAATACCAGGGATCCCCCGTGATGTACAACCATCCGGGTCAGCCGGTTCAACCCCGGCCAGTCTGTTGGGATTTTTCAAGGGGAGGCTGCAAACGATCCGGATGCAACTTCAGACACGCCTGTGGGCTGTGTGGAGCAGCGCACGCCGTCAGCACATGTCCCAAGCTTAAGCCCCATAAGGGCCAATCCAGAGCAAGCAACCAGACCAATTTCACACACGGACCAGGAAATTCCCAGGTTCCCAAAGGGCCCCAGTCCAATTAAATTACAAGCTCTATTGCCTCTATTAGACATCTACCCGCACAGGGAAGATGCAGGCTATTTATACCACGGCTTTAAATACGGTTTCAGAATCCCATACACAGGTCCGCGACTACATTGTATGGCCCCCAATCAAAAATCAATTGCTGAGCTCCAACACGTAGCGCTAGACAAAATTAAAAAAGAAATAAATGAAGGGAGGGTCCTCGGCCCTTTCGACGCGCTCCCTATACCATCCCTCCGGGTGTCCCCGCTGGGCATAGTCCCTAAGAAGGCACCCGGAGAATATCGTTTGATACATAACCTGTCATTCCCAAGGGGCGCCTCCGTGAATGATGCAATCCCCGAACATTTATGTTCGGTGAAATATGCATCATTTGATTCAGCGGTGGCAATGGTCCGAAATTGCGGACCAGGCGCCCTGATGGGAAAATGCGATATTAAATCAGCCTTCCGTTTGTTACCGGTCCACCCACAAGACTTTGACCTGTTAGGCTTCCATATACAGGGCCAGTTCTTCTTCGATAGAGCTATGCCGATGGGGTGTTCCATCTCTTGCTCAGCATTTGAGCGCTTCAGCTCATTTTTGGACTGGGCAGTGCAGAACAGAGCTAACCTCACACACGTAGTTCACTACCTGGACGATTTCCTGTTTGCTGGCCCACTCTACTCCAACCAATGCGCGAAACTTATGCATCAATTCAGCATACTATGCAATACAATTGGAGTACCATTGGCGCATGAAAAGACTGAGGGACCAGCAAATAGGCTAACCTTCTTAGGTATAGAATTGGACACAGTGCAACAGTATTCCAGGCTACCCGAGGAGAAGATCAAAGCCCTACGGGTTAAAATCAACGATACGCTGCACTTAAAAAAGATCACGTTAAGAGGGCTGCAGGAACTGGTGGGACATCTCAATTTTGCTTGTAGAGTAATCGCACCTGGTAGAGCTTTCTTGCGCCGTCTGTGCAATGCCATGCAAACATTGACTCGACCACACCACAGGTTGCGGGTATCGGCATCCATCAGAGCCGACCTGCGAATATGGGCCAGATTTTTGACACAATTCAATGGTGTTTCATTTTGGAGACAAGACAGGTTATTGGACGCGGAGTTTAGGGTCCAATCAGATGCATCCGGCACCTTGGGTTTCGGAGCCATCTTGGGGGAGCAGTGGTGCGCAAACAGCTGGCCAGAGCAATGGAAATCCTCTGAACTGGTGCGTGACCTCACTTTTCTAGAATTGTTCCCGATATACGTAGCCGTGCACATATGGGCAGAACAGCTCTCCAATTCTGTGGTACATTTCCTCTGTGACAATCAGGCAACTGTTCAAGTAATTAACTCACTTACCTCAAAGAATAACAACGTGATGTGCCTAGTAAGGACCATCACGATGCAGTGCCTCAAATTCAATATTCTGTTCAGAGCTCGACACGTGCCAGGGTTAGACAACGGAATCGCCGATGCATTATCACGAAATCAAATGAGAAGATTTAGGCAACTAGCCCCATGGGCGTCTGAACTTCCTATAATGATGCCAGACTATCTTTGGCAGATTGGAGGTCTGCGGCTGAAAATGCCATCATGAGTTCCCTGGCGCCCAGTACGCGGGCAGCCTACGACAGGGCAGGTAGGGAATTTCAAAACTTCAGAGTAATGAACAGCGTACCCGAGACATGGCCCATTCCAGCAGAACAGCTGATACAATTCTGCGTATATGCTAGGAAGCAAGGTGCATCTGTACGCACACTGAGAGCAAAACTATCAGGCCTGGCATTTTTAGCCAAAGCTAGAGGCTGGAGTAACAACTCGAGGGACTTTAGGTTAAAAAAGATGCTAATTGGATGGTCACAACAAAACCCCCCAGCACCTGATGCGAGAATCCCCATATCACCAGAAGTACTTATGGGATTACATTCACAGTGGCCAGGCATATGTAAGTCTAACCACGAAGCAGTTTTGTTCCATGCCACGGCATTAACAGCCTTTTTTGGCGCATTCCGTATATCGGAACTGGTGGTTAGGTCCAAAACTGATTCATCAAGCCGAGCCTTGCAATACGCTGACCTCACATTCGTGGCAACTGGGGTAAAGATTAAATTGCGCAGGTCAAAAACTGATCAGTTAGCTAAGGGGACAGACATATTTCTTTACCAGGCCACTGAAACTGAACTGTGCCCAGTTACGGCATTAAGCACATACGCCTCCAACAGAGGAAAGAAAGATGGTCCGCTTTTCCAACATGCGGATGGGTCACCACTCACCAAGTTCCAGTTTTGGGCTGTAGCAAAATTAGCGCTGGGAGCAATGGGCCTAGGGGACAAACAATTTGGAACACACTCATTCCGTATTGGCGCGGCGTTGACGGCGGCAGCCGCAGGCTTACCCGCCGACAGAGTACAGGCAGTAGGGCGTTGGCAATCACAAGCATATCGGTCTTATGTACGCAAATTTCTATGAACGATACTGCGGCCTCTGTTTCTTCATTGCAGAATATCCGGGGGCCAAACCGGTGCGTGTTTTGGTGTGCGGACACAGCTTTGTTTTCTGGGCAGCTCGAAGGGCGGCAGCCTCGGGCCAAGGAACTCAGCTGGGAATGGGCTGAACGGCTGAAATCCATTGGCTGGGATACCGCGGCTTGCGGTGGCAGAGCTTGATTAAAACCCTGTTCGGGTTCGGCTTCAAAGAGCAACCCCCGCACCTGCTGGTGCTGCACCTTGGGGGGAACGATTTGGGTTTACTCAAGAGTAAAGCCCTGGTGCTACAGGCGCTCGCAGATTTCCAATACATCAAGGAAAAGTGGCCGGCGGTCCAGATCATTTGGTCTCACATCATACCACGACAGTGCTGGAGGAACAATGCAAACCCCCGAATTATGAACAGAGCAGCCAGAAGGGTTAACAGAGAAATTGTAAAAGGACTGGGGGGCGTGGGTTATAATGTACCCCATCCTGATATTGTATTGGCCCGGAGGGAGCTGTACTGCATTGATGGAATTCATTTGTCTGACAAAGGTAATGATGTATTTATCAAGGATCTGCAAAGGGCCCTGCTGGAAATTATTCCTGGCAGGTGGGGGAGAGGGGACTAAGTAGGCGCTGGTCCCTCTCTGTGGCGGGTAAGTGCGGGTTAGGGTATGGATAGGGTGAGGTGAGCATCCCTGGCACCATTCAGGTGACAGGTGGTTTTAGGATGCCTCAGATGGATGGGTCAATAGGCTCAGACAGCTGGGGGTCAAGAACGCCTGTGAGGCCTTTGTTCTCGCCAAGCTTGTTGTCGTGAGACTGCGAGAGGGTGCGACGCAACAAAGGCTCCCAACACTGGAAAGTGCAAAAGGGGGAGGCGGCGGAATTCCTCGCCACCTCCCGGTTTTGGATGCTCCGCCCAAGTGCATAACAGAGCGGCCTACCAGGCCAGAATAGAATAACCCGCACTCGATCCCTTTGCAGTTCTTTGTATGTAAATATGCAAATAAACGTGGCCCAGTTAAACACCAACTGATGGTCTCGGTTCTTCATTTCCCACCTATACGTCCGCAATGACCTTCCCCCGCATCACGTGCAGCTGTGGGCGGGGAGAAATTTTGCAGACGTGGGGGGAGGAGAAGCGAGACTTACCAGTTCTCACAGGTACGCTCAGGTAGAGGGGGCGGGGTTACAGGAGCCAATATTAGGACCTGCAGCACCGCCCCACACCCTCTTTGTTCTTCGCATCTCCCTCCCTCCCTCCCGCCCTATATTCAGTATGGGCTCCTCTGGTCGCCATTAAGGGGCCGAGTAGGAATTTTGGCTTATCCCTTTTAGAGGGGTGGGCGCGTTTCGCCTACTCCATACTACTGCAGGGTTGGGAGAATTTTTAGTTAGTGCACATAGCAAGAAAAATGGTCATAGATAGATAGTTGGCAGGTAAGTGCGGGTTAGGGTATGGATAGGGTGAGGTGAGCATCCCTGGCACCATTCAGGTGACAGGCGGTTTTAGGATGCCTCAGATGGATGGGTCAATAGGCTCAGACAGCTGAGGGTCAAGAACGCCTGTGAGGCCTTTGTTCTCGCCAAGCTTGTTGTCGTGAGACTCCGAGAGGGTGCGACGCAACAAAGGCTCCCAACACTGGAAAGTGCAAAAGGGGGAGGCGGCGGAATTCCTCGCCACCTCCCGGTTTTGGATGCTCCGCCCAAGTGCATAACAGAGCGGCCTACCAGGCCAGAATAGAATAACCCGCACTCGATCCCTTTGCAGTTCTTTGTATGTAAATATGTAAATAAACGTGGCCCAGTTAAACACCAACTGATGGTCTCGGTTCTTCATTTCCCACCTATACGTCCGCAATAAAGCCACAGTGGCTTAGCATGTCGTGGGAACCCAGTCAATGGCTTGTTTCCTTTGAATTGTGTAGGCAGGGAAGAAAGGTTTGTGTGCTGATTTCTCTTTACGGGGAAGGGCACGAGGATGGGGAGGATAAGGTGCATGAAGACACCAATCAAGGCATCAAAGCAAAGGAGAAATAGATAGGTGTAAATGGACAGGAGATGAGGAGGGGACACCAGCTTGCAGGCACGGAAGTTGCAATTTGAAGAAAGGATCTATCTTGCAGCCGAGGTTGACCTTGGGAGATATTGAAGAGGTGCGCCAGAAGGCTATAACGGATCGTAAAGGACAATATGCTATACTCCAGGAATACATTCAGATGAGTAGAGTTTGTTTGCTTAGAAAGAAAACAATGGAAGAAATGGAGTTTCGCTTCTTTTGGAGAGTATAAGAACCCCCGAGGACACAGAAGCAAGTTGGGAGATAAGGCAGGACCTTGGATCAGGCATGCGCATGTTATGCCATGGCCTGGCCAGCAGTGGTTGTGCATTTGTAAGTATGAAAGAGCAGATAACCATCTTTGATCATTCCTACTGCATTTTCCTAGCAGGGTTTGAGTGGCAACCCACCCCACCTGCTTTCTTTGGGAATAAAGCTTTAAAACAATGTCAACCTTGCTGTGTTCCTTATCTCTGCCTCTGCAAGGTCCCAGGAAACTCTCCCTGATGAAATGAGATTTCTGGTTTGGTAAAAAGTGCAGCAACACCCCATTCCAGGGCCCAGATCAAATGCCAAAGGTAGTGTTGCTCAGTGGTTAGGCCACATAGGGAGAGAAAGCCCTCTCCCTGGGATCTTGTTTAGAACCCTAAATCACACACTTCCCATCCAAATTAGAAGAAAAAATTCATATTATTATCACAAGGGCTTTTGCATCAACAAAAGGACAACAGAAGATACATAGAACAGAAAAAACAAACCTAAGCTTGTCTAACCTGCACAGATTCCAAACTTACTCCCACAAAACATTAACCAAGAAATACCTCCCTCCACTTCCTTATCAGGAGGGGAGCCAGGGTCCAGAACAATAACACATCCAGCTACCAACAAACCTGTCTCAAAGGAGAAGGAACTCCACATCCTTTTATCAGGGCTAGCCAAAGGGGAAAGGAAAAGGCATCACACGCCTACTCCTGGTTCAGCAGGTGCCAGTTGTTAATTAAGGGAAAGATACTTGGCTCAGTTTCAGCAACCTGACTGTCTCAAAAGAGACTTGATAGAAGAAGCCAGGCATGAGAAAACAGCACCACACCACAATCACCCAGCTTATTATTTATACTGGTTGTACAGGGACCACTGTTAGTTATTGTGGTTTAGATTTCCAGTCTTGCCGATCTGTATTACAAATGTTTTTATTTGAGTTTTTACAATTGTTTCCTTAACTTCTTTGGTTGCTGCATTAGCTTTTCTGGCTAAGGTTATCACGTTTCTCATCTTTTTTTCTACCCCTCCTCTAAAACAACACCATATTTTCATGTGTGCAGAGTTTAAGATACAGGGGGCAATCCCTATTCAATCCCAGGGATGTTGAAGAGTCCTTGGTCCCGAGTCCCAAGTTGAGTCCCGAGTCTTTGAACCCGAGTCTAGAGTCGAGTCTAGAGTCCGAGGTCCAAAATGGTGACTCGAGTCGAATCCCGAGTCACTCCCAAAGCGGCGGCCCATGGAGGGAGCGGGAGGATCTCCGCGAGAGGAAGAAGAGCTGCCCTTCCTCCCGCGGAGACCCTCCTGCTCCCTCCACGGGCCACCGCCGCCGCTGCCGCCACTCACTGTCCTTCCCTCGTCCCTACTCCTGCCGCCGCCGGGGGCAGGGATGTATTACGAGCCCTCCCTGGGCTCGTAGTTCTCCGCGGCGGAGCGGCCCAAACTCGCTCTTCTGAGCGCCGCGGAGCATTCTCTGCGCCGCTCGAGTCGCTGCTGCCTCGACGCCTCACCTCGACGCCTCACCTCGCCACCGCCCCGCTGCCGCCCTCACCTCACCGCTGCCGCCCTCACCTCCACCTCCGCCGCCCTCACCTCACCTCACCTCCTCCTCCACCGCCACCCTCACCTCGCCGCCGCCGTCCTCGCCTCTGCCACCGCCGCCACCGCTGCCGCCACTGCCGCTCTCACCTCCTCCTCCTCCTCCTCCGCTGCCGTCGCCATCGCCATCGCACACAGCACGCCGCGTCACGCCGCCAGTGCCGTCGCTCTGTTTTTGGCAGGAGGAACCACAGCAACCCCGCCAAAAACAGACCGACGGCGCTGGCAGCGTGACGCGGCGTGCTGTGTGCGATGGCGACGGCGATGGCGACGAGGTCGGCGGCGGAGGAGGAGGAGGAGGAGGTGAGGGCGGCGGCGGTGGCAGAGGCGAGGGAGGCGGCGGAGGTGAGGTGAGGGCGGCGTCGGCGGCGTCCTTGGGCTCGAGTCCCGAGTCGAGTCTCGAGTCCCACATAAATTAGTGGAACTCGAGTGGGACTCGAGTCAGAGGGGGGACTCAGTCGGACTCACGAGTCGAGTCCCTGAGTCTGAGTCCCCATCTCTGTTCAATCCTTGCACAAATATAAAGAAGGGAAGAAACTTCTGGATTCAGGGGCCTTCTATGAAATGTAAATTCCCAGGTTTCTTTCATCAGTTCAGATCTCACATTTTACCAAGACTGTATACTCTGTATTAAAAAAAATCAAAGTTCTTTACCAGCATAACACAAATTCTGTGCTAAAGAAGGAGAATTCTATGATCTGCATAAATTGCACATATTTGCATAATTGCTCATATTTTGCATGATTTATTCTGCAAATTTGATTGTTTTGCATAATTTAGTCTAGTCACGGGAAGGTGCAAAGACCTGTGCTGGACACGAAAGCCTGAGCCCCTTGTTGCTTTAGTTTTTGTGCACTGCCCAGAGAGCTTTGGCTTTTGGGTGGTACAGAAATGTAATAAATATCCTCCTTATGTTCTTTACGGAAATTCTCAATTGCTTCTGTATGTTTCTGCTGCCCTGATTCAATAGAATTTTAAAACTGTAATAAAAGCTTCTCCCAATCTGGTGCTGCCCCTTTAAGCTTAACTGGAGATGTTGTCTTTGGCTTGGCACCAGCAGTGAATTTGCCAGCTGAATCCGCCATTTTTCCGCCCCTCCCCCTCACTGTCTCGGAACTTTCACTGCCTCGCAGCTTCTTATCTGGACCCTGTTGCTCAAATTGATAAGAAAGTTCAGTAGCTCTCCTGTCAAGGATCCTAATTACCGTAACCTTTTCAAACTGTTATCCGAGGGATGCGCCCGTTCACGTTTCCAAATTGGGGGAAGGGACTTTTTCTCCCGTCTGGAGCTCATAAACAATCAAGGGCAAGCACAGCAAAGGAAAACTGTTCTTTTTATTTCCTTTTTAACTCCGTATCTGCATATACCTTCCAGAAAGCAAACAGCAAAGGAATTTTAACTCACGATTTGTCTTTCCTGTGTATTTTGCAGATATTATCAAATCATTCCGGGAGCTCTGTAGAAAGCTACTGTTCCATAGCTGGCGAAGCTCCTCCCCCTGAAGCACAGAAGCACAGAAACTTTCATAAAAGAATGTGGTTGATTTGCCTAGCATTTGAATCCAAGACAGGGAATACGGTCTGGGAACTGGCATTTAATGCAGGCTGGCCGGCCCGTGGAAAATCCCAGTAGATTCTGTCCCCCGTATCTAATGGAAGAACTATCAGCAGAGAATGCCTTTGTCCTGCCTGTGACAGAACACTGAATTCCAAGTGCAGGTGATCTACCCTGTGGCACCTGGGCACAAAGCCCACCTGATCAACATGTATTAAAAAGTAAGATGAGCCCACCAGAGTGGAAAAGAAGATTGTCTTATCCACATTAATAATATGAAGTATTGGTCTATAATTGACATGAAGTTGAGGGTTTCTGACAAGTTTCAGTAAAACCATTATGTCCATCCCATGCTTAGGCTGGGTTCACACAACACTTTAAACCCACAGAGGTTCAGAAACCTCTGTGGGTTTAAAGTTGCCTGGGGCCCCAAATAATGATCAGGCACAGCAGGGTTCCCTGGCCATCTGGCCTGCCCTCTTCACTAATCAGTCCTCCTGCAGGTATCCCAGGATACACTGCAGGAGCACAGAGTCATCCCCCCCCCCAAGCTGTCATTTGCACTATCCCCCCAGCACAGGGGATTCCCTCTTCCTGAGGTGCTATTGACTTGGGGTAAATGGCAAAAGTGAGGGGACAGTTGGGGCTTCCCAGCACCCCCCAAAACCCCCGGGAATCCTGTGTAGATGGAGGGGTATTGAGGAGGTGTTCCCCAAAGCACCCTTCTTTGTAGGATCTTGGGTTTTGGGGAGGGCGTGTGCCTCTGGGTTATCCACATTTGGGAAAGTGAGGGCAGCCCAGGGGGACATGAGCCCCCTGCAAAAAACCCAAAGATGCTGCTGCAAAGGGTGCTTTCCACTCCCCCAACCTTTTTTTTTTAATGTAAAAGAAATAGCAGTGGGCTACACAGTTCTGATTTGGCATGGACACACTGTGTCCATTCAGACAAGTGTCCATGCCAAATTGGAACTTTATAGCACATGGCTAACTATTTTTTTTACATTTAAAACAAAAGTTGGGGTGGGGAGTGGAAAGCACCCTTTGCTAGCCCTTTGGCAATAGCGGTAGCCCTTTTTTGTTGCTCTTGACAAGGGGCTCTGTACCTTTTTGGCTTCTCAGTGGGTTAGCCTGTCGTCTGGGTTCAGACAACACATTTAGACCTACTAGGATTTTCTTAACCGTACTGCAAACCATGGCTTAGCAGCGTGGTTTATAAGCCACACCAGGTTGGCTGATAAACCACCACACAACATTCAGACAACTCGCTAATCCACTCTCTGCCTCTTAACCCTCTGAGGTTCAGCATGTTGTGTGAACCCAGTCATATTGTTATGAAGGGTCTTCCATTCTAGTTTCCCATAACAGAGTCCCTAGAAAAGATGCAGGGGTGTTCCCCAGGGCTCTGTACCAGTTTAGATAGACTCATCTGCTGGGACTTCCTTAACTTTATCTGTGTTATTGGGTGCTCATTTTCAGCTACACTAACTGGGTCTTGAAGATATTCTTTTTGAGCCTCTGTTAAGGACCAGCATCTGAACCACTTAAAGAAATGTTTCTACCAATGCAGACTGGGTGAAATAGCCTTTGGTGTACAATTTGGAATAGAGCTGCTGAAATAAACTGTTGATGGATTGAAGCTGCAGTCCTATACACACTTACCTGGGGGAACATACCATTGAACACAATGGGGCTTACTTCTGAATAGACACATATAAGATTGCACTACACAGCTGCAAACGTACACAACCGTGCCCGGGAATACGTTCTATTGAACACAATGGGACTTACTTCTGTGTGGACATGTATAGGATTGCACTGTTACACTGCAATCCCAAGCACACTTACCTGGGGGTAAGCCCCATTGAACACAGCAGGGCTTATTTCCATGCAAACACACATTGGATTGTAGAGTTAGTGGTTCTGTAGATCTGCCCGTGTGGCCTTTTGATTCTAGCGATAATTGATCTGCTTTTAAGATCAATTAAAAGCAGATCAATTATCAAGAAGGCTAGGAGTTCACCTGCCTTCTCAAGTGACTCTCAGTAAACTTGATGTGTTACTAGCTAAAAGAAAATCTGCTTGCTGAGCATGAATCTTATTAACTGCATACTGATTGTTAAGCATATAATTATATGTCTGAGCTAAGGAATTGTTTGAATAGGGCTGCACTTCTGCTTCAGTTTAGACTCAAGGTAATTCAGAGCCTCAGGCCTGGCTCCTTTCTTATGAGAGATGAAAGAGATAATGCAGTACTAAAGAGATGCTAATATTAGTATAATGTCGCAAAAACTCTTGGATTTGATAACTTGACTAGGGCAGCCTTCCGCAACATGGCATCCTCCTACAAGTCCCATCATCCCCAGGCAGTGTGGTCATTAGCCATGGAGTGATCGGGTTGGTCTAGGGTACTTTAGTAAAGAGTAATCACTCCACCAGGGTGTGGTTTCTGGCTAGCTATCCCGGGGCATTATGAGGACGCTTACCAAAGCTATCAAAGCTCAGGCTTTCTTTTAAAATGGGGTTTTTGACAGGGCTAATCAGGGGTGTTTTTTTTTGACAGGGGTGTATGCATATACATATGGATATGTCCCAGTGAAAAAACCATGACTAGCCCTGCCAAAAATGGCTCACGATTGTGGCGGGGGGGGGGGGCACCAAGCCAGTGACAATCACCCCAAAGTGCTGCTTTGGCACTTGTGGGGTGGCTCTCACTGGTGGTGGCCCAGGTGAGCTTGGCAAGTGTGGCAAGTGTGGCTGCTCTTGTCAAGAGGCTTGCTTGCTGCTTCCCAGTACCCACGATGGGGTCAGTCATCTGGGTTTGGACAACATGACAACCCATTGTGTGTACAACAATCCCTACAACAAGCCATGGGTTGTCACAGTGGCTTCTTGCCCATGAACAACCCACCCTGTGGGAAATTGTCCAGGTTTGCATGGCAAAACAACCCAACCTGGCTTGTCACCCATGATAGATTGCTGTGTCATGCACACTCAGTCACCAGCACTAAGCCTCTGTGTACCAGTTACTGAGGAACACAAGTGGGAGGGAGGGTGCTATTGTGCTAATCTGGTTGGCCACTGTGGGAACAGAAGGCTGGATTAGATAGGCTTATGTATGTGCCTGAGCCATCTCCCACCTCTTAATCTATTCTCAAAGCCAGATATTTTGCAAAGAACATTCCTACCCACAGTACTTTAGAATTGCTGGTACCACGAGCAGGGCCTGCACAATCCTTCTGCAGGTGATCCACTTCCAGTATTGTTGCAGCAAGACAGCATGTACTTTTACCATTTTCAAATATCTCATTGGGCAAGTTCTCATGATACAGCCGACCCTGCAAACAAACTACACAGTGTGTAGGGTTGCCAGACTTCCGGCAAAAGGAGGACATGTCCTCCTTTTTAGCCTAATGTCCTCCGTCCGGCAGGCAAAGCTAAAAAAAACCTTTAAAATGTCCGGCTTTTGCCCAGGCTGGAAATCCCCGGCGCGCGCTGCGTCCCCCCCTTCTCTCCCCTCTCTCTCGCCCTGCCCGGCTCTTTCTACAGCGCAGCAGCCAGGCGCGGCTCTAGGCTGGCTGCTCGTTGCAGGCGGGACGGGGGAAAGGCGGACGGAGCCGCTTGCTCGTTCGCTGTGTAAATTATTAAATTTGTGGAAGAGAAGGCCATGAAGTAAAGGGGGGAAATTAATCCAAGTCACCCAAATAAATACTGGAACAGGTAAATTGTTTGTCTTCTGAAAGTTGGCCCCATAATTTCTCTGTTATGGCTAATCATTATAGTTAATTCTACTTTGCTGTACCTTTTCAGCATTTCCATACTAATAGACTTTTTGTCCTTCATTATAAAAGAAAACTCTTTGAAGGATTTCAGTCCTTGTCAGTGAGAAACACCTATCTTTTTAAATAAGAATACAAATTAGATCTATTATTATGTACAGTATATCAAATAGCAGACTTTTAAATGGACCACATTGTTTTACTTTACATAATCAAAAGAATTCTTGCTCCTTGTCAGTGGAATATATTCACATTTCAAAGCTAAGAAATTGTTCATTTCTGATTTTCAAAGCTATATATTTTTATGATAAAGTCTTTACACTTAGCTACGGTATATTGTGGTTCCATTTAAAAACAGTCAATAATTGTATCTGCAAATACTCCTGAAAAAAAATATGCTTTATTAAAGGTACTTAAAAGTTAATTATATTTATATTCCTCTATGACTACCCATATGGCATTTAATCACCTAATTCGTTGTTATTGTATATTAATAGACTTTTTAACCATGAGGTAAAGTTCAGGATATATTGCTTTGCTAATTCTTTTTACATCTAATGGTAAAAGGCAACACACTTTAAATATAATGTAAGTATATGAAATAATACTTCTATAGTGTAAACACACATGTAAGATGATGCCTACAATATTATACAGAAATTTAACTACAACAGCCTAAATCTTCCACAGTTTCCTTTGCATTCTTGTAGCTTGAAATGTTTGCTATAAACAAAGTATACTGTAAATCTATTTTCAGAGGTTATAACTTGCAAATATTATTTATTTATAGTGTTCTGCCTGAGTAAGCAAATGGCTTTTAAAATAGCTCCTAATTACCTATGGAACTAAAAGATCAGAACTCTAGAATGCTGTATGATGTTGCAATATAATATGTTTAGAATCTGGAAATTAAACATGGGCAAGTAATCTTCTCCCTCCTCTTCACAGAGATTAAATGAAAGATAGTTGTCAAAGCTACTGTCTGATGCACTGTTGCTGCACCAACCCAGAAAGTGCCCTGTGCTTCACTATGGATGGGTGGTTTGGGCAAGGATGGGCAACTTGTGGCCCTCCAGATGTTTGGCCTACAACTCCCATGATCCCTCACCATTGGCTATACAGGTTAGGGATGATTGGAGTTATAGGTCAAAGCATCTGGAGGTCCACAAGTTGCCCATCCCTGGGTTAAGGAGTAGCTCTTAAGTCCTGGTTCTAGTCTCACTTCTGACTATAATTTTAGGGGTAGAATCAAAAGCAAGGGATACCTCATACTGGGAAGCTCTGGCCCATGAACGATCTACCGAGGTTGGCCTTTCACAAAGGTTCCATGGACTTTGAAGAAGCCCGAGTGCAAGGTGAAAGGGAGAAACGTGCTAAGCGAAAAGCACGTCAAATGAATCCTTTACAGGACCATCTTCCATCTGGTAACCTGTGTCCTCACTGTGGGAAGCTGTGTGGATCTAGAATTGGCCTCCACAGTCACTTACGGACCCATCGCTAGAGTCTACACAATTTTTTAGAATTTCCTCCTTTTATAATTTTCTTTTTGTAATTTTATCCTGGAAGACAATCTTACTCGGTCACGAGTGATCGCCTACTACTACTACTACTACTACTACTACTACTAGGACTCAATAGGCAAAGGAAAGGAACAGACTCTTAGTTGACTCCGTAAAGGGCATCATTCTCACAAAATACAATTTGAAGAATCTTACCTGTGAACAGTTTTATGCATATGTGATTGCTAACGAGAATCTTCTGCGAAAAGTTGGCTCGTCCGAGAAATATGTTGTGTAATTAATAAAGATTATAAGGTAATAATCGTACAAATGGCTGTTTAAATAATGTTTTTGGGCATTTTGAAAAAAAGCTTCCATTGAGTTTATATTTATTTTTTAACATGACTGTTTCTTAGTCGGTTCACTAAGAGACACTTATTGGCAGCTATTGTAATAAAATTGTACTGATTGCGGGTTTAATCTGGAACGATTCAAATGAAACATTCAATACGTCCTCCTCTGTCCTCTTTTTTGTCTTTCTGTGTCCTCCTTTTGGCACCCATGTATCTGGCAACCCTAACAGTGTGGGTTGTTCGTGAAACAACCCATGGCGTGCCTGACAGACAATCGGGGACACAGTGGGTTGTACCCCCTTCCTTAGCTCTTGGTTCTCCTGTGGGTATCCCAGGAACTCTGTGGCAGGACCCATCTTGTCTCCCTCTCCCCTTGCTGATGCAAGCCCTTTTTCACTCACTGCAGCTTCCTCCCTCTCCCCCCCCCCCCCAAATTTGTAGAGTGGACATACTTCCTGTTTGTAGAGTGAACATGCTGGCCCGCCTGTCACTACTTTTTTGCTGGGGACCTTGGGTACTTCAACCCCATGTGAAGGTCATGTACCTTTGGCAAGTCAAAGAAGGGCGCAATCCTATGGAGGTTTAGACAGAAAAAAGGCTTGCAACTCCCAGCATGCCCCATCCAGCATAACTGGCTGGGGCATACTGGGAGTTGTAGGCCTTTTTTCTGTCTAAACCTCATAGGATTGTGCCTTAAGGCACTTACAGTGCAATCTTATACATGTCTACTCAGAAGTGCTGTTGAATTAAATGGGACTTACCCTCAGATAAGTTTGTATGGGAGTGGGGTTTACTTCTGAGTAGACATGTATAGGATTGCATTGCTACACCAGGTAAGTGGGTATACGATTGCAGCCACATATATTTAGCCAAGAAAAATGAAAGATCCCTTTGCTCAGGGTGTTTGGTTAAATTGACACGGCACAAATTATCATGCCTGCTGCGGCATTCTGGATCAGTCATTTTCGCTTGCAGAGCCACCATCTCAACCTAATCATGCTGAACATCTGCTCTGGTTTTGTTCCTGTATATCAGAGAGGTTTGTCTCAACACCATCTATTTGCTTATTTGCAAGGTCTGCAGAGGCTTTCTGCAACAACCAGAGGCCAGCTTTTAAGGGACCCTTGGCTCTCTCTAAGCAGTAATTCCCAACCTTGGGTTCCCAGATGTTGCTGGACTATAGCTCCCAGCATCCCTTATCATTAGCCATGCTGGCAGAGTATGCTGGGAGCTGTAGTCCAGCAACATTTGGGGACCCAAGGTTGGGAACCACTGGTCTAAGGGTTTTCATGTCCTGGAGCACTAAGTTAAGGAGACAGGGATAGCACTCAGTTCTGAATGGTCCATTGCTGGTTCCACCGCCATTTTAGGCTGAGCTGAGATGGTGAACTGTGGCTCCTTAGTTTGTTTTGGAGGGGCCCAGGAGTGGCTTATAGAAAATAAGATGCAGTGGGGATCCCTAAACAAGTCACAGCCTCCCTTGTACCAGACTCAATATATATTTTGCAGGCCAGATTAACAGGAACAATGCCTCATGAGCACTGGAGCCTAGAAGGGTGACCTGGTGTCCTACTTTACAGAGGATAGTCCTCTGTTTTGGAGATTTGATAGGGGATACCTCTGAAGGTGTCCTCTACTTGAAGAGGTGTCCAGTCCAACTCTGGTTTAAAGCAGAAGAAAGATGAGGAGTCGAAATTAAGATGGCCACGTGTCCTAATTTGCAGAGCATAGTCCTCTATTTGAAAGGCTGTCCAGTTCCAAGTCCAGCTTAAAGAGCCCTAACAAGAAGGGGCCTTGAAGTTGCCTGTAAACACTTAGCACCCAGACAGCAGGCTGAGCAGGCACACAGGTCACCTAGTCCATCTTCTCCACTATGGTGAGATATATACGTAAATTATAGTTATTATTTCTAAATTTGCTCCTATACATGTATATTTGCATATTGGTGTGCCTTCTTTTGTTCTCTGTTTTGGTGATGTTGGAGCTCCGATGTCAAGAGCTAAGGGCAGAGGCTTCCACAGGGTCTGGGAGGGGGGCTTCCAAGATCGAATCTCCCCCTCCAAGGGTGGATCTCCCTCTCTGCCCTTGGAGGGCGAGATCTGAAAAATCCTATCACTGATACATAAGTGGCCACCCTAGAGCCTTGCAAGCTGATGTTATCTTACCTGGAAGTCTCACTGGAAGTCCCAGAACTACATGTCTATCCTTTGGTTGCTGGGGAATAGTACGGTTTATTGCAGACACAGAACAATAGAAGTTAATACAACAAAACCAATAAAAGCTAATACACTTAGTTAATACATAATAAGAACACAAATAAAATCACAGAGGAGCCGAAAGGGAGTTCTTCCTAATTTGGACTGAAGATAAAATGAATTAAGCCACCCTCTCAGTAACATAGATACATAAAACCATCCCTTAAATAGACGTTTCGGTGGTTCTTTTGGGTGGAGTTCTTAGTGAAGGGAGAACCAACCTCTCTTTGGGCTCCGTGTACAAACTGCAGTATGAGAGAACATAGTCAACAGACTCTATATTTGAGTAAAAGGAAATGGGTTGGCCATGAGAGGGGGAAGCAGGGCAATTCCACCAGCCCTACTGAAAGACACCCCCACCCCCATGAAGGTGCTTCTTCCCTCAATTGTCACCACCAGCAGCCTTTCTAGCAGGCTTCATTGAAGGAGATGAGAGCAGGCAGCAGGGCCATTCCACCAGTACTACTGAAAGACTTAGGGCTGGTTCGCACGACCCAGGCTGCGGGCGGGGGAGGCACCACGGGGCCGTCCACGGGGTCCGGCAGGGCTCCGCAGACGCCCTGCGCCCCGCGCGCGTGGGCGGACCCCGCAGTCCCTGCACCGTAGTGCGGGCCTCCCGGCGCTAGGGGGCGTGGCCCCGGGATGCCCAGAGGGGCCATTTGCCCCTACAGGCTGGAGCGGCGGCAGCTCCAGCCGCTCTGGGCTGCCGTCTCTGTGCGGACCCCGTGGGACAGCCGCCCGCTGTTCGCATGACACGGTGGCCACGCGCGGTAGGGGCTTACCCCTCTACCGACCATGGTCACTTTGCATGCGTCCCACGCGCGGCTGTCCCCGGGGGCACCCCCGGTTGGTGTGCACACGACACGGGAACCGCAGGGGACTTGCGGTTCCTGTGTCGTGCGGACAAGCCCTTAGTGTTTACTTCTTCCTCAGGGACTAAGCTGTGTGGTCCTAAGCTGTGTAAGACTTTATGGGTCAAGACCAGCACCTTGAATTGGGCTTGGAAATGTACAGGAAGCCAGTGCAAGCAGGCCAGAAGAGTGTTATATGCTCAGAACGTCTACTCCCCTTGTCAATCTGGCCATTGCATTTTGCACAAGCTGCAGTTTCCAAACTATCTTCAAGGGCGGCCCCACATAGAGCACATTGCAGTGATCTAACCTAGAGGTTACTAGAACATAGACTATTGAAGCCACATTATCCCTGTCAAGATAGGGGGCTGATGATAGAAGGCACTCCAGGCAACTGAGCCTCAAGTGACAATTATGTTTCCAGGAGAATCCCCAAGCTATGTATCTGTTCCTTCAGGAGAAGTGTAACCCCTGCCTAGAACAGGCTGATCACCCTCCATCCGGTCTGAAGAACCACTAACAGCATCTCAACCTTGTCTGAATTGAGTTTCAGTTCATTAATAGCCCTCATCCAGTTCATCGTTGCAGCCAGGCACTGATCTTGCACATCCACAGCCTCACCTGATGAAGATGAAAAGGAGAAATAGAGCTGCGCATCATCAGCATGCTGATGGCAACACATTCCAAAACTTTGGATGATGTGACCCAACTCAATAGTTTCAGGTAGATGTTAAATGGCATGTGGGATAAAACCGAACCCAGTGGAACCTCATGCTGGAGAATTTATGGTGCTGAGCATAAATTCCCCAAGCACCACCTTCTGGAGCTGGCCATACAAGTAGGAATGAAATCACTGCAATGCAGTATCCTGCACTCTTAACTCAGACAATCACCCCAGAAGGATACCAAGCTAGATGGTAGATCAAGACCTGCAGCCTGAAGCCTCAGCCAGCAACCAGGACACTCTCCAGGGAAGTAAGCAAGCTGGGATATTACCATTTCCCAGCCAATTTCCCTCCCTGGTTGTTTTTTTGCTGGACTGGGGTCCCTGCTTCTCAGAGAAGCTGCCATAGCTGGCAAAAGAGGAGGAAACTGCTCCCAGGACTGATTGGAACGTGAGTCAGCTGTGATGTCTCTGGGAGGCCTTATCTGCCAGGCCAGAAGCAGGGCAGTAATGCCCAGGCAGCGTTGCCCCCGAAGGGGATGAGGCCAAAGGGGTTCATTCCTTTGGGGGGAGCTGCTTGGGGGGGATGCAAAGGCCACCCCCCTAAGATCTTGGCCAGTTGGGTTGCTCAGAACCTTTGGTGAGGGATTTTTCCCTTCATATGTCCTGAGTATGTGCCTGTGGGGGAAGATATGGGACCAAGTGGGGGGACCTGTGGGGAACCCAATCAGTGTAGTGATGGGTATAGAGAGATATGGCATTGGGAGGAGGGCTAGCCATGGTATCCTTCTGGGGCGGCTGTCTGAGTTGGGAGTGGGGGTTACTGCGTTGCAGTGGTTCTGCCAGGGATGGGGACTCGGACTCTAGGACTCGACTCGTGAGTCGGACTGAGTCCCCCCTCTGACTCGAGTCGCACTCGAGTCCCAATATTTTTAATTGGACTCGAGACTCGACTCGGGACTCGAGGCCAAGGACTCTTCAACATTCCTGGGCTGTGCCAGAAGGAGTGGAGAGAAGTGCGATCGCTGGCGAAGATTTTATTTTTTAAAATCATTTTCCTAAAATGCAACCTTTCAGACATTTTGGGTTTGGCTGCCTCTGCCTGCCTGTTTGGGGTTCCCTGCCTCCTCTGCCTGCCTGGTCTCTTCTTAACCAGTTCCACAGATTGAATTGTCCAAGACAAACGCCTCTGCCTGCCTGCTTTGTGGTTCCCTGCCTCCTCTGCCTGCCTGGTTATTTTGGGTTTGTCTGCCTGGTCTGTTCTTGCCAAAATCAGTTGCAGAGTTTTGAAATAAAAAGGCACACTTGTGCCTAGAATTTATTTAAGCCACACATCTGAAGTAGCCTTATTTTGTTGGGGAAAAAACCCATTGATTTTAATAGGGATTCGTGGAGTCGGCTTTGGGAGTGACTTGGGACTCGTGACTCGTGAGTCACCATTTTGGACCAAGGACTTGGACTCGGACTCGAGACTCGGGTCCAAAGACTCGAGACTCGGGTCCAAAGACTCGTGACTCGACTCTTGACTTGAGACCAAGGACTCTTCAACATCCCTGGGTTCTGCTCACTTGAATGGCCAGCTCCAGAAGGTGGTGCTTGGGAAATATTGCTCGGCCCCATGGAGTCTCCAGTATGGAGTTCCCCAGGGGCCAGTTTTGTCTCCCATGCTATTCAACATCTGCATGAAACCACTGAGTGGAGTCAGTCAGAGTTTTGGAGTGTGTTGCCATCAGTACGCTGATGACACACAGCTCTATTTCTCCTTTTCATCTCCATCAGGTAAGGCTGTGGATATGCAAGATCAGTGCCTGGCTGCAACAATGGACTGGATGAGGGGAGGGCTAATATACTGCAGCTCAATCCAGACAACAAGACTGAGATGCTGTTAGTGGATGGTTCTTCTGACTGGATGGAGGGTGCTTAACCTGTTCTGGACAGGGTTGCACTTCCCTTGAAGGCCTGTAGCTTGGGGGTGCTCCTGGAGCCATCTTTGTCACTTGAGGCTCAGGTGGCCTCAGTGGCGCAGAGTGCCTTCTACCAGCTTCAGCTGGTGGCTCAGCAGCTATGCCCTTTGTATTTGTATTTTGAACTGTATTTTATTGTATTCTGTGAATTGTTGTTAACCACCCAGAGAGGTCTGGCTATTGGGCAGTAGATCCAGATATTCAGCCTCATCCAAGAGTGTCCTGTCCGGAGCTGCTCAGCAACCACCCGTTCAAGGACCTTGAGCAGGAAAGGAACATTTGCCACCAAACTAAAGCTGATGAGATCTTCTGGGTCCCAGGAGGATTAGTTCAGGGATGGTCTTACCACTACCTCTTTCAGGTGGTGCAGGACCACTTCCTCACCTCCCTGGCCCAGCCAGCTGTTCCCTCTCTGCCAGTTTTTATGAGCAAAGAGGGGCAAGTTTCAAATACAGAAGTGGTCACATGAACCTGTCCAAGCACCTTCTCAATGTCCTCAAGCTGTACCAACTGAAACTCATCCAACAAAACTGGACACAACTGTACTCTGGATACCTCACCTGATTCGCCTACTATAGCAATTGAGTCTACATCCTGGTGGACACAAGAGGTTTTATCCTGGAAGTGCCTTGTGAACATGTCACAGTGGGTGCCAGATGGCTCTGTGTAACGTAATGGAGGCAGGGACATAATGCTTCTTTGCAGCCTTTGTTGCCCCTGAATAGGCTCAAACATGGGCATCCATTTGATTGCATCCATTGGGAGTTCTCCGTCTATGCTCAAGCCATCTCCCCACCTGTTCCATTGCTCTCAGCTCCATAGCATGGAGCCACACATGCTCTACTAATCAAATCAGGACAGAGTGCTCGGAAGCAATTGTGTCAACTGCCCGGTCCATTTCTGCATTCCACAGACTGACCGGGGCTTTGACAGGAGAGCCAGACATATCATCTGGAGGGAAAAACAGAACCCTCTGGAAACCATTCCTATCCATTAGCCTCCGGGGGTGGACCATCTTAATAGGTTCCCTGCCCTTGCAGAGGGGAAATGCGGCCAGATGTTTAAACCTCAACAGGAGGTGATCTGACCATGACAAAAGGGACCAATTCAAAATCCCCTATCTTCAGATCATTGTCTCCATGGCTGGCTGGAAAAACAACAACTTGAGAGTGTGCCCTGCTACATGTGTTGGGCTGATGAAACGTTGGGACAGTCCCATGGTTGTCATGGAGGCCATGATGTCCTGAGCCACCCCAGACAAGGCACCCTCAGCCTGAAAAGGTTTTGTTGTTAACTGCCCAGAGAATTTCGGCTATTGGGCGCCGGTATAGAAATGAAATACCGTAAGTATTAATAAATCATCATAATTGTGAAGGACTTGACCAGTCCTTGCTGCCCTTGCCTTGGGCCCAACAGGTCTGCCCCTGGTCAAGGTACTGGATTTGGCACTGAACCAATAGAGAAAACTGCTCACACCATTCAGGGTTAAAACAAAAGAAATTTATTTAGGATTAAAAGGGAAAAGGGAAAATAAGAGGTGGGAAGAAGGGAAGGGAGAAAACAAAACGCAAAGCTACTTTGATACACACAACAGAGCTGCCAAAACAACAAAACTACTTTACCTACGGATACCCAGGCCAGTCCACTTCGCCAGGGGGTCGATCTCCACAGGGCCCTGCCTAAGCAGCAGCCCCCTCCACCCTTTGCATCACCGGGCCGGAAGAAAAGACCCAGAGTTCCCAAATGGAGGTTCCTATATCCCCCCCCCCCAGACCATGGCCTGATTGCCTCTAGCCAATCCGGGGCACTCTGGCCATGCTCAATTACCTCATTGCCCAAGATCTCTCCTAATAGGTTTCAGCTGTAAATCTCGCCTGCCCTCTTGATGGGCCCCAGCTGTAAATTCTTCTTACACTCTGGGACCAACGGCCTTGAGGGCAAGGCACGGTAACTCTCTGAGATAAGGGAAAGAGCCATCTGGCCCAGGGAGTATGGAACAACTACTTCTGCTAGGAAAGTTATTTCTACAGTCCACCCACTATTTACACTGGCTTTTCCACAGAAAGAACAGGCCTCCCAGCTTTTTCTTCACAATAATGAATCTTGATGTCCCCCGGAAAGAGCAGTCAGCATCACATCTGAGATCACATCAGTCAGCTCAGGTAGGGAGACTGCTGGGCAGTGGGGTGAGCGGTGTATCTGCAAAATCCTCAGACTGTCCCACTGTCCCAATGCAAGATGTAAACACCCCAGACTAGTAGTCAGATGGACAGGGAACCTGGAGAGAGAGGCTGGATTCACGAGGCTTCCGCTTGCTTAGTGAGTCACCTTTGCTGATGTTATCAGAGAATGGCGTTATATGCATAGGTTGCTCCTATTGCTGCAATTTCTGACAAAGCTGGAATTACCGGAAGTACCAGTATAAAGCTGGCAAGTGTAAACCGCCCAGAGAGCTTCAGCTATTGGGCGGTATAAAAATGTATTAAATAAATAAACTGTCCTGTTTACTGTCAGAGCCTGGAGGGTTCCATAGCTCCAGATAGATCCGTCTATCTATCTATCATGCTATACTGCCCAATAGCCGAAGGTCTCTGGGCAGTTCACAGCTATTCATAAAAACACAGATGCAATAAAATACAGCATAAAATTTCAATATACAAAATATAAAAACAATTTAAACACTGAAAACAATATCAATAAAAAGCTAAACTGGTTGGATACATGACTAATGGCCATTGAGAGACCTATCTTCCATAGACTGGTGTAATCCTATTTTAAAGTTATCTGCACTAGTGACCATCACTATAACTTGCAGCAGTGAATTTTATAAATTAATTATGCATGGTGTGAAAACATATCTTCTTTTATCCATCCTGAAGTATGTTGTTGTTGTTGTTGTTGTTGTTATTATTATTATTATTATTGCTATTGTTATATCAAGCAAAGAAACATTAGGACAGTGCCCTGGGATATTTTAAAATGCAGGTTGTCCTATTAAGATTGTGTTATTAACCACATCAAAGCATACAAATTAATGCAGATCTAAAGCATCCATCTAGTTCCACATGAGTCTAGAGGTTGTTTATGATACTTGGCATGCTTTCATATCCCACACATTTCAAGGATCCTCCCCGCAACTTCCCTGTGGGAAAGGATGATGTGCACAGATGTCCAGATTGCCAATTTACTGTGTAACTAAATGACTGCCTGCTGGTTTCTTTTGTGATGGGTTAGGGCAGTGATGGCGAACCTATGGCACGCGTGCCACAGCTGGCACGCAGGGACCTCTCTGTGGGCACTCGAGCCATTGGTCGCCAGATCGCAAAAAGACCTTCCCCTTTGGCATTCAGCGTCGGGTTTCCATAGTAACTCCTCTCCACTCATTCCTCGCTGGCCTCCACAGGCAGGCACACACTCCAACATCTCCACCCCCAGAAGCGGACTGCGCAGGCACCCAGTCCTCCTTCTAACTGAACAGACAGCTCAGAAGCACAGCGCGCGCGCGCCCGAATATTTGCACGCCCGGTGAAGAGCCATGCCCTGAGACAGAGCGGGGTGCGATTAGCTAGTGCCCCCTCCTCCTTCCTGCCAAATTTAAGGCACTTTGAAATAAATAAGTTGGTTTTGTGTTGCAGTTTGGGCACTCGGGCTCAAAAAGGTTCGCCATCACTGGGTTAGGGCTTTTAATTCCTTGCTGATCTGTGAAGCTCACCCCATTTAAAAGAAATGTCACCCCATTTGAAAGTTCATCTCTATGAACTTCACCTGATTAATCTTTTTAACTATTTTGTATGTTTTTATTGTTGTTTTTATGCACAATCTGTTGTGAACCGCCCAGAGAGCTTCGGCTGTGGGGCAGTATAGAAATAAAATAAATGAAATGAAATAAATGAAATGAAATGATTTGAAAGAAACTTCACCCTCCATGAGAGAAAACAGAAATGGCTCTTTAAGGCGAAGGCTGAACAAACACATAGTCAACTGCCCCGAAAATGCTGGGACTGTCACGGAAACCCTTAAGCCATCCTGGCTTCTCACTTTGTCATGCAGAGTCCTGAATTTAAACTTTTTAAACTTTCCTTAAAGGGGCCATGCCATGGGCAAAATTGCAGCTTAGCTGCAATTTTGCCCATGGCACGGCCCCTTTAAGTGTAACTCTTTTTAGGCTTGAACAGCTCCACGGAGAGACAGACGCTGGGAAGATGTGTATGCACGTGCACCCATGCTCTACCTGCTGAAAAGGAGGCTGCACCTGGTGGCCTGGACAGAGGGAGGGAGAGGTGAATGAGCAAATTTATCACATGATTCCTATCTTTATATTGCCAAAGATTTTATTTCCTAACCGAGCTGATTCTATGCCTCTAACAGGTGAGTTTACAGTGTCAGAAGGAAATGCAAGAAACTTCCCCTTCTCTCTGAAGCTCCATGTTTGGGGATGTGGGGTGGGTGGGTAAGCTTCAGCTGTTGAATTTGTGCCAATCCTGACCATTTTAAAACAAAAAGAAAGAGATTGCCCTGCAAGCACTAACCCCCCCCCCCCCATGAAAAACACCAGACAATTAAAGGTTTAAGTAAGGTAAAAAACATACCGGTATTACAAAAGCCACTAATAAAATATTATAAAATAATATATAATATAATAATGTAGCACTTATAATATATAAGATTTTGTGTGTTTCCTCTAATAACTTTTGTACCTGACCATGCCCTTTGGTTGCCTGGCCATACCCTTAGCCACGCCCTCATGTTGCCTGGCCATGCCCTCTTGATCACACCTTCATGTTGCTTAACCATACCTCTTACAAATTCACATGTGTGTCCCTATTTTCATCTATGAAATGTTGGAGGGTATGCAAACATGAAGAGTGGGCATTGTTTCAATTTGAGGTGGGTCTGGACAAGAGCCATTTCAGTTTGCTCTCATGGAAGATGAAGTTTCTTTGAAATCAGGTGAGGTCTGCACCATCCTCGTGTCCTCCCGATGTTTGGACTACAATTCCCATCAGCCCCCACCATCCAGCATGGTCTGGATTAATGGGAGTTCTTATCTAAGACTAAAACATCCAGTGGGGACCAGGTTGGGGATGGCTGGGCTACGCATATTTAAGGATCATTTCACATGTTACCTCACATGTGGTGGGGAAAGCATGCATGTGTTTTTGAATGTGCCTAGGCAGCACAAAGGTATTTTTTTTGGCTATGTGTAGATGGATCATGGATGCAACTGTATGTGGTGACACCTAGTAAGTATACACATGGCTAAGAAGATATTTGCACCATCACGTGGGCATTAAAAATGCACCGTTCCCCCATAGGTGACTGAGAAGTAGAAATGTTACAGAACAAAGGTACAGACAGAGTCGCACCAGCTCCTGAGAATTAAGAGGCAGTCCATTCTGCATATTGTGAGAGTCTGTGTCTCTCATTCTCATAGTAAGGACAGTAGCAAAACCCATATACAGTACATTTGTGCAAGGGAATAGTGTTTTTTTATATATATACAGATGGGGAAAAGAGGAGGAGGAATAAATGCCAACAAACAGAAACTCCACAACAAGAACAGACAAATTAATAAAAGGCAACAGAAAAGTCTATGATTTACAAAATGTACAATTTTACACATATAATGGTGATCTGGGGATGCTGGGAATTGTAGTCCGATACATCTGGAAGGCACCAGGTTGGGGAAGGCTGATGTACAGTTTCCTGTTAGAATTTACCAATTTGAAGATGTTGCCCCTTACAAGTCATGTATGTATTTATTTATTTCATTTCTATACTGCCCCATAGCTGAAGCTCTCTGGGCGGTTCACAACAATTCACACAAATAATAATCCACATAAAAACAAACAATAAAACATACAATGTAGTTAAAAAGTTTAAAACTGAATTTAAAAACACAGTTTAAAATGACAATACTGAATAGTTAATAAAACTAAGCCTACAGGTGACAATTACGCACCCCCCCATGTGCTATTTTAAACAGTTAAATATTGAATGCCTTGGCATGGAGGGAAGTCTTAACCTGGCGCTGGAAAGATAATAAGGTTGGCGCCAGGCAGGCCTCAGTGGGGAGCTTATTCCAGAATTGGGGGGCTACCACTGAGAAGGCCCTCCTTATTGTTGCCACCAACCGAGCCTCCCTCGGAGGTGACAGTCAGAGGAGGGCCCCAGATGTTGAGCGCAGTGCCCGGGTACATTGCAGTTGGGAGAGGCGTTCTGTCAGGTATTGTGGTCCTAAGCCGTATTCATACTGCCTTTGTAACATTGTACTTGTAATGGATTTACTGACATATAATTCATAATACATCCTGGAGAGCCAAGATGGTGCCCTTCATTGCTTACAATGTTGGAATGGTGAGATCTAGATTCTTCAGATCTTGCCTTGCCATGAAGCTAACTGAATGACCATGGGCCCGTCAACCTAAAATATGTCACAGGGTTCCTGTGAGTATAAATGGAGCAACAATTCAAATTTCTCCTGCCTGGAGCTCCTTGGAGAAAGGGTTGGATATCAGTCTGAGAAATAAATGCTACATGAATTAGGTATGGCCTTTGTTATACATTCACTAACATACCAGGCTTTGTAAAACATTTAGGGTGCAATCCTATGCATTACACAGAAAAAAGTCCTACAACTCCCAGCATGGCTGGCTGGGGCATGCTGGGACTTGTAGGACTTTGTTCTGTCTAAACATGCATAGGATTGCACCCTTAAAGTGCAATTGTGTACAGGTCTACTCAGACATGAGTTCAATGGAGCTTGCTCTTAGGTAAATGGGTATAGGATTGGTGCCTCCCTACTGCAATCATACACACACATTCCTGGGGATAAGCCCCCTTGAACACAGAGGGGCCTGTCACTTATATATCCATTTGGTTTTCTGTATGTGGTTTTCTACTTAGGGGGTACTCAGCTCTCCCTTTGTTTTTGATTATGTGTATGCAACAATTTCCCTCTCCTCCATTTTGGTATACCCGATTCTCCATCCCATCCCACCTACCCCCACCAAGACCCAAACAACTTTTTACAGCCGCTTTTCAATTTCTGATCTTCTTCCCTATCTATATCTAAATAGGCCTTACAAAACATGAAACACACCAACTACCGTAGATACAGACCACCACCCCTGTATCATGACCTGTGCGCTTGAAAAACCCTGCCGTTATGTTGCCTTTCTCAAATCAAATCAAATCTTTATTATGGTCCAAGACCAGCATAAACAGTAAGTTTACAGACAACAGACACACTAAATTTATACAATACCAAGGTTTTGGCCCTTTCCCGCTGTTTTAAACTGGGCCTAAGAAGTTATAAGATTATGGCGGGTTCTTGTAGTAAAAAAAAACAAAATTTGGCAACTTTATAGGTTTTATTTATTGCGCTAACATTTATAGACCGCCTTATTTGCTGTAAAGCCATCAAGGCTCTACAACAACAGTTTAAAGCAATAAAACCATAACACAATGAAAAGGACATTAAAAACAGGAAAACATTAAAACTACATATTTTAAAGGGCTAAATGAAAAAGATGTGCCTTCACATCTTTTTTGAAAGCCAAGAGAGCGGAGAGCGGGGGCCAGTCAGGTTTCTTGAGGGAGTGCATGCCACACCTTGGGAGCAACACAGGAGAAAGCCAATTCATGCGTGCCCAACAAATGGGGCTCTGACTGCAGGGAATGGGAGTCCTTCAAAGCAGTGTTCTCCAACCTTGGGTCCCCAGATGTTTTTGGCCTACAACTCCCAGCATGCCCCAGCCAGCATAGCTGGCTGGGGCATGCTGGGAGTTGTAGGCCAAAAAACATCTGGGGACCCAAGGTTGGAGAACACTGCTCCAAAGGGCCTCTCCTGGAGATATTTGTATTCAGGCAGGTTCTTAGTGAGCGAGGTGGCCCCCTTTCTAGGGGCTAAACTAGACGATATGTAAAATGTGCAGCATCTAGCAGATCCTAGCCTTTCAAAAACAAACAAACTTTTCTGTAAGTGTGCAGGAGCCCTATACAGATCAGGATGGGTGTGTGCGAAACCTTCCCACCAAGCTGCTCCCCGTCCCTCATACGGGGGGGGGGGGGCTAAAGAAAAAACAAAAAACCCCTCCATTGACTGCAAAACATGAGGCTTGCAAAGTACCTGGCAGAACTTAAAAACAAAAGAAATAAAATGCTTGGTGGGTTGCATTCAGCTAGACAACGTACACGTTGTCCAAACTCGCACACAACCTTCGTCGTGTTTCTCTCTGGGCAGGCCAGCTGCGGAAGCACAGATAAATCTCTTTAATTGTCATCAATGACCCCCCCTTTGCGCACCACTTCCAGATTCTAGCCAATAAATATAAGCGTTTACATTTATGTGATGGTTGGTTGGCCTCAGAAATATGTGATACCAATTCCTTGTGGCTGTTTTCGACTTCAGAATGCCTGTGGGAGAACCCACATTCGGGCACATTGAAAAGGAGCATGTCGGGGAAACGTTGGGAGTGAAAATCCTTTCCTGTGACTTGCTAGCTTTCCCCAGGCAGGGAATTTTTAACCTGAGGGAACATGCAAGTATCCCAGCCTTCCCCAACCTCATGCCCTCGACGTGTTGGACTACAACCCCCATCATTCCCAGCCAGCATGACCAATTCCCATGCAAGTAGGAAATTGTATACTTCAGCCTCCCCCAACAGGTACCCCTCCAGATGTGTTGGTCTACCACTCTCATCAATCCCCAGCGCCCAGCTAACATGTCCAAGGGCCATGCTGGCTGGGGGCTGATGGGAGTGGTAGTCCAACACATCTGGAGGACACCTGGTTGGGGAGACTGAAGTATACAATTTCCCACTTGCACTGAAGTGCCGCTGCCCTAGAAGGCTTCCCCCCTTCTTTTCATGCATTTTGACTTTGAGGACTTTTCTCCGCAAAGTATTTATTATACGCTAGTGATTCCTCACTCACAGTAGTTTGTGGGAACTTTACATAAAGTCGACATCCTCCAGGGCCTCTCCCATGCTTTCCAAGCATTTCCAGAGTTTCACAATTCCGCTATATCACCGCTATACCACAGCGCCACCTTGTGCTTGTGTAATGGAATATATAGAAAGGCCAGAGAAAGAACCCCAGGGAAAAAAAACACAACACGGCTCTTAATCCCACAAAAACGGAAGCAGAAGCCTCAGTAATGTGGCAGATTAAAAGCCTCACATAGAGAAGCCCTGAGTCAGAAACTGCTACGTAATTAACTAATTCTGATATGATTCCTGTGATGGGATAAGCTTGTAAAAAATTTTTATCTTGGAATGTAAACAGTTCCACTGTATTTTCGGGGTGTGTGCGTGTGTGTGCGTGTGTATGTGTGCAGAGTGGGGGCGATATCAGCAGGATCTAAAGAATTTAGTAGTACTTGGTTTGTTTATCTTTCTCAGAAAGTGTTTCAATTGAGATGTTTTCTGTGCATATTTCATCGGGGCGGGGAATCCTATGGAAAAAAGTATTTTAAGAAAATCAGCCATAATCATGGATATGAGATAGTTTGGGAAGTCTGGAGAATTGTAATCTATTGGAAACATGAATTCTCCGTAATGTTTGCAAATAGCGCTTTTGTACTAGATGTTAACAGCACAATCCTATGCATGTCTACTCAGAAGTAAGCAGGGGCTGTATGTTCCGTGGGGCTTATGCCTATGTTGCTCCCACGTCCTGCTTGTGGGGTCCCGCGGGCAGCTGGTTGGCCACTGCGTGGGCAGAATGCTGGACTAGATGGACCGTTGATCTGATCCAGCATGGCTCTTCTTATGTTCTTAAGTGTGCATAGCACTGCAGCCTAAGTGTAGACTGAACTTGTTTGTGGAGGGTTTTCCTCACACAGTAACTAGTTTAAAATACACCGTTAATTGGTATAGTTGACACTAACACTACAAACATGCTGATAGTATATATTCAGCACTTATTACTAAGGCAGCAAATTCACAGATTGCAGATTCATAAATGGTTTTTATTCCAAGCTACTTCCAAATACAATTTAAAAGGCCATCTTGTTAACTATACAAATCTTCCACAGGATCTTTAATACACCCGAGGCAGGGATATTTAATACACCTAAGGCAGAGAACATTAGTTATTGAGCAGATCAGAAATGTAATAATTAAATAAATAACCTACATGTTATTTGCACATATCCTGCTCACTGGAAAACTCAGGATGCCTTACATGGGATTGCTGCGCTGTCATCCAGCTGCTGATGAGGCTGAGACTTGGTTAAATCTGGAACACCATCACATACCTTTCAGCAATTCTTTCTCCTACTGTTCATCTCAATCTCAAATGTACGTATCTTACAAAGCAAGCTAACTTTAACTCTTGTATTTTCATTTGCCATTATATAGGACAGCCTTCCCCAACCTGGTGCCCCCCAGATGTTTTGGACTGCGACTTCCATAAGACCTAGAAAGCATGACCAATGGTCAGAGGTGATGGGAGTTGTAGTCCAAAACATCTAGAGGGCACCAGGTTGGGGAAGGCTGCTACAGAATAATATAGCATAGTAAACTTTTAAATGCATCACTAAATGGTGCTACTCATTTGCTACTAATATTTTCATGGTTAACAGCTCTATTGCCACAGGGAGGAGCTTTGGGATTTCTTCACTCTAGAAAAGGACATTGCTGTGTAAACAACTGAGGTTTTGTAGGGATGTATGAGAATTTCGTTCCTATCAGGAGGACCGGTGCAAGGCAGTTTGGCGCCCTAGGCAAAATTATATTTAGCGCCCCCCTCTCGTGCCGGGGGGGGCTCCGGAGCAAAGCAGTCGGGAAACGCCTGCTCGCCCAGCACCCCCCCGCGCGCCTTGGCCCCGCCACCGGGGCCAGCAGCCCTCCGCGGGCCTGGAGGCGGCGGGCCGGTGGCGCCTCCGGGACCTGTTTCCAGGCAGCCAGAAGCTTTCCCCGCTGCCAAGCCGGCCTCGCCTTACAAGGCAGATGTCCTCGGTAGCTAAGCTGCTGCTGATGCTGGCAGTCCCAGGGGGCGTCTCTCTGGGAGCGCTAGGACCTGGTGAGAGAAGAGTCTCGTCGGGCTTAGGGAGCGACCAGTGCGGTGGAAGCAGGAGAGTTCTCCACGAGAGAGGCGGAGGGAGCGGCAGAGCCAGCGGCGCGGCGGGAGACCGAGCACAGCAGTCCCGCAGCCTCCCGCCCGCCCATATGTCAGCACGGGCGACCGACGTACTTCGAGGCTCAGGCGGCTTCCAAGGGGGGTGGGGCCTGGGGGGAGGAGGTGGTGGTGGCTGTGCCACCAATCAGCTGTCCCGGACTCTGTGTTTCTGTGCCCCTTTAAGCCGTGCACTCTAGGAAGCCACCTAGTTTGCCTAGTGATAGCACCGGCCCTGGTTCCTATTTGCAAACATGTCCTGTTTGCAGTCCTGAACAAGAGCAGGAATGCAATTCTCAGGAAATTTTCCAGAACTTGCATTCGTGTTCAAAAACGCTCACATGCACAAGTGCACACTTCCAAAAATGCACATTTGCACACTTGCACACACACCCCCATCCACATTTTCACACTTTAGCCTATGGGGAAAATGTACATTTTCTATTGGGGAAAAATATGCATTAAAAATGTGTGTTTTTTCAGTTGGGAAAAATGTGCATTTTTTTCTGATTGAAAATGCATAATTTTCCCAATTGAAAAAAAAAGACATTCACATTCGGAATGCAAATGAGGTGAAATGGGCATGGAAGAATTTGGAGAACCTCAATGAGCTTGAACATTGCATATTCACCCAAACCTAGCAAGCTCCTTTACTCCTGGTGTAAGTTTTTCTAAAAGAGGCCTATAAATCTCCAAATCAAAAAACCTGGTGCAATCATCTCTTAAGTGAAACATCTGCGTTGGATAGTACAGTGGTCAGAGCAATAAGGTCAAAAGCTGCAAAATGCTTCACTATTTGAGGACGATAGCCTTCTACCTAATTGCTTCAAAGATTAATGTAGCTACATGAGATTGTGAATGCTACTATAGGTTTAGAAATAACATTAACTGAAAAGCTAAAAGGAAGAGAGCCTATGAAGACATCACATGCAGGAAAGTTTAGCTTTGTAAGGAAAGTTTCAAGTTCAAAATAGCACTGAGGTATTCCTCATTTCCAGGATCCAGTTTCAGGGCCTGTTCATAGGCCACAATTGCTGCTTCTTTTGACCCACTGAGTTGGCAAATGAATCCAAAGCTGCCCACAGACAGAGCATCGACCAGACCTCTCTTGCTTCTCTTATCTATTAATTTCCCCAAGCTACGTTTGCACTTATTTCTCTCAAATGATTCATTTTCAATTTTCAGCCCTTTCAGATAGTGCTTAAGAGCTTCCGATTCTGACTTTTTGTGAAATTCCTGAAAGCGCCCATAGTGGAAGTGGAGCTGCTGCTTTTCAGCACAGGTTAGTTTGCTCATGGCAAATACCTTGAGAAACGTTTCTTCTGCTGTCCGAAGCTGCCCCGCTTCAGCGTACATGTCCGCAAGGTCCAGATAAGCATAGACAAATTTGGTTTTGCGCTCCACCACCTTCTTGAAATGAAAAATGCAAACACCGATCAGTTTCAACTTTTTCACGGAGTGCTGTCTTGCCTTTGCCCTTTTCATTTCAAGGTACTGTGCTCTGTAGCAGAGCCCTAGCTGATGGTGCAGGAAGCCTGAGTTTGGTGTCAACTCTAGTGCCTTCTTCAAATACAGCAGGGATCTTTCCACATCACCTTTTTTCCTGTAAAATTTTGCAGCATACCTCAGCACGTAAGGAACATCTGGGTGCTTTGCAAGGGCTTCTTCAATGTATTTTTCCCCTTGTTTAATTTTATTCGTTTCCTGCAGCTTTAATGCGAGGAGAGGCACGACAAACGCATCATCCGGATTCAGACTTACTGCACGCTTCAAGGGTTCCAGTGATGAACCTGCCGCCGCCGATTTTCTTTGATAATAATCCTCCAGGCGGTAGACTGTGATTGCATAGCCAGCATTAAATTCTGGGTTTTCGGGTTCTTCTTCCAGGGCCTTTTCATAGCTCTCCTTGGCTTTGCCGTAATATTTCCCCCCAAATTTGAGGAGGGCCCACCCCTTTTCACAGTAGATCTGTGGGAGTCTCATCTTATAAGGAGAGGCACTTCCGTGTTGTTTGCAGACACTTTCCACCTTCTTTGTGTAGGTCTGTGCTTCTGCCAGTTTGTCCATGTGGTAGTACAGCCAAGCATAGTTGCCCCATGTCACAAGACTTTGCTTTTTGATTTCTCCTGGAAACTCTGTTTTAACAGCGTCTTCGGCTTTCTGTAAATTTTCCAGAGCTTCTTCCTTCTTGCCATTCAAGTATTTCACATAGGCCAGCAGGTTATAATTTCGTACTTTGGATTTGGTCTGTAAAAACTCAATCTGTTCGAGAATTCTTTCCTCGAACTCATTGGGATCAACATCCTCCTTCAGCAACACCCAAGTAAAATGGCATTCAAGTTGCAAGAGGATTTTCTCTAAGGAATCTTTGGAAATGTCACTATAGAATGCGGGGGGGGGGGGGGAGACAGACAGGCATAATTAAAATTTTGTAAAGAAGGCTGATTCAAGCAAATAATCATTTCTCATGTGTATTTTAAAAACAACCACCCTGACTTCAGTAATGCATTTTCTGCCTCTTTTTATTTCTTTCACTTACAGTAATAGTGATGCTAGTTCTGTGTATCTGTCTGGGTTATATTCCTTTGCCACGTCCTCACATTATATTTCTTATGTGAGACCACTGTGGGGTCCCAACTCGGCTGGTTCAAGTCTGCGCTAAAAATAGCACATGCTTGTCAGAAAGGCTTACAGGAGGATGCTGGAGAGGGTGTATCGCCAGATGAAGTCTACTTTCTGCTAAGAACATAAAAAGAGCCCTGCTAGATGTGAACCACTTGAGTCAATTTAATCTAACTTCCTGTTTCCAACCTGAAGGCAGGAGCTTGGAAAAGGAACTTCAGGGGCTGCCTCAAAGGAGAGGCAAGCTTTTGAAAGCCTCCAAATTCTTCTCCTGCTCAGATGGACATGCAGCCTACATCAGACACCAGTGGTGCAGTGGAGCCAGGGCTCGCAGGGACGAGCACACTGATACTTTTTTTTTATATTATTATTATTAGCAAGGATGCTGACGCCATCTACTAGCCCCTCTCAGCATTCCCCATTCCCTCTGAGCTTAGCTGCAATTCTCACAGTGGCCAACAACAGTTTTTCCAAACAACAATATCTTGTTCCTTCTTGTACTGTAGACTATTTTGGGCTGGCTCGGTCTTGAATGGGCAATTAAGACCCATTAGCTTTACAAAAGATCTGCCCCTGGTGGAGATGAAAACTGCTAGAACTGTTTTGTTTTTGCTGTGTGTGTGTGTGTTTTCTTTAATATGACCAACAGAGATGCCTGCAATTTTAGACTCTCCTTGGGGGACTGTCATGATAAGCACCTGGACTTCAAAATTTGCCACTACTCCACCATCAGCCACAGAGCCTGGGAGCTTTGGCAGCCAAAGATATCCACCAACCTCTTAAAATTAGTCCTCTGCAATGCAATACTTTATATTTATAAAGTATAAATATCTTTATACTTTGCACCAGACATCCCCAAGCTGGTGCCCTCTAGAAGTGTTGGTCTACAGCTCCTTACATTCCGAGCCAGCATGGCCATTGGCCAGGAATGATGGGAGTTGCACTCCAACACATCTGGAGAGCGCCAGGTTGGGGAAGGCTGCTTTGTTTGGGGAAGTACTTTCTCCAAGAAGAAGCTGGCTAATCCTCGAGATCTGCCTTTGACACCCTTCTCCAGGTGGTGATGAACAAAGAGAACAGTCTCCCCGGAAAGATTTGTGAGGCACCTACATTGTTATAATTCTGGCACCAGCTTAAAACTGTAGTTTATGAATGAAAGTTTTTAACAGAGTTGTTGTTGTTGCTGCCTTTTATTGGATCCATCAATTTTATTGACTGCTGTATTGCTAATTTGGCCTGAAGTGTGTTCATTTTCATGTGATCTTCTCGTTTGCTCTTTTAAATGATTGAATGTTGCAAGTCAAAAAGCAATGGGCTGCATGTCATGACAGCAATTCCTGGGTTGTTCTAAGACGTACGAACCTGGAAACTCTGGATTGTTTATGGCTTAGACAACCTGGAGTTAACCTAACAACAAAACACGGGCAAATGTTGAGTTGACTTTGGGTTGTTTAACTCATAAAAAACCCAGCATTTCTGGTTTGCACATCATCAAACTGCCTAGGGGGGGTGCGTATGTCCTGGGTCATTAATTAAAAGCGGAAATGATGAGAGCACAGCTTACATGCTCCTCTCACCCCCACAATTCCTGGGTTAAGCAACCTAGGAATTGCCACTGTATGTGTGAACTGGATCACAAATTCTTAAAATTAAAACAAAGGTATATATGAGATAACTGGACTCATCATCACCTCCAACCCTTGAGAGCCGGTGTAGCAGTTAGAGTGTTGGACTGGGACTTGGGAGATCCAGGTTCTAGTCCTCACTTGGCCATGAAGCTCACTGAGTGATTTGGTGCCAGGCAGTCACTGACTCTCAGCCTAACCTACCTCACAGGGTTGTTGTGAGTATAAATGGAGAGGAGGAGGAAGATCATCTACACTACCTTGGGTTCCTTGCAAGAGGAAAAAGGGGGGATATAAATGTATAATAATAAAAATAAATAAAACGTAATTCCTTTCTTCTCAAGGCACTTAAGAAAAGGAAATGTGCAAGTATGAGTGAGAGCCGAACTAGACTTTAATCCTGTGAATGCAATTAATGTGCACATTTGTTGTTAGGGAAATAGCAGCTGCGGGGAAGCTTGAGCAGACTGTGGTGGCTGGCAAGAGGGAAGTTTTACTTTCTCCTTCACCACCATGGCCCAGACAAAAATCATCTCTCTGAAATCCTATCTGCACTTCAACGGAAGCTGCCATTGGCACCAGCTGAGGCTTCCCTTGAAATATAAAAAGTAACTTCGGAGAGGCAATTTTTGTCAGGACTGTGGTAGGAATAGAGATAAACTTCTCTCCCTACCCTCATAGTGCGGAGGCTCTTCCATCTTTCCCACACAACTGCTATTTATCTTACAACAAACGTTACGTGCACATTAATTGCATTCACACAATTAACGTCGCATCTGGTTTGGCCCGGATTCATGGACTTAACCATATGGGCCCAATTTGGTAACAAAAAGAAGAAAAGGAATGTCCACTTCCTTGGATGCCTAGACCAGGGGTGGGCAACTTGCGGCCTTCCTGATGTTGTACAACAACTTCCATCATACCAACTCCCATCACTGCCCATGCTGGCTGGGGCTTATGGCAGCCAGAATCGAACGCTATCTGGAGGGCTACAGGTTGCCTGAACATGGGCTATACAAAATGGAAACTAGCAGAATCAAAACAGTAACGATCAGTAAGGGAGCAATGCTGTGCACAGTGTGCATGTTTAGACAGAAAAAAGTCCAATAATCCCAGCTGGGAGCTGTGGGGCTTTTTTCCTGTCTAAACATGCACAGGATTGCACCCTAAGAGAAGTGGGACCTATAACAAAATGTGTGGTGCTGCTGTTCAGGATTCCATCCTGCCTTTGCCAGTTTACCATTTCCATTTCCCCAACCGTCTGTCAGCATTCTCTGGTGAGATTGCTCAGATCTCATTGGGCTGTTTTGGTCATGTGTGTCCCCCCCATGGGCCATGCTTCCCCCCCTCCACCCTAAAGACTCTTTGTACTTCTGCAAACCTTGGGGTGCTGCCAAGCCAGCTGATGCCTCCCTTTTGTGCATGGGTGGTGACTTTTGGCCACGTTAGCCATCTCCAACATGGGAGCCCTCCAATGTTTTGGACTTCAGCTCCCATCAGCCCCAGACAGCATGGCCAGTGGTCAGGAATGCTGGGAGTTGTAGTCCAAAACATCTGGAGCACACCACTTTGGAGAGGGCTTGGCTAACATAAACAACCTCACTCACAGCCCTGAACATCAGAAATAAAAGGGAATGGTAACTGTTTTAATCCAGCCCTAGAACCTTATCCATTGCAGGTTTTATTCTGAGCTTTATAGGAGCTATCCATGATGCTCCATGATAGTGATCCTATTTTGGGGATGGAGGACAGCACCATGGGTAGCTCAGAATAAAAACTGCAATGGATACAGAGCCCCACTAGTAACAACAGAACCATACAACAAGGGACTATGTTTAAAATCCTGACAAACACAAAGCATAGAAACTTAAAAGTCAAGAATTTGTATATATAAAAAATAACCATAAAATATAGTAAAATAGATTAAATTTTATAATGTAATATAAAAATTTCCAGAAATGTTTTTTAAAAAATTATATATATAAAACATGTATAAGACAACAACAATTACGTAGACCTGTAAAATACAACGTCTTAAGGGCTGAAGATGATACAAATGTCCTTTCAGACTTGAGGACCTCTCTCTCTAGATGAAGTAATATTAGTGCCAAAGTTTTTTTGTTTGGTTCTTCCAGAGAATGTCCTCACAGCATGTAAGCTTTCTTAACTTGTGTGTAGAAGCCAAACGCGTTTCGGCCCAAAGGCCTTCTTCAGTGGCTTAGGAAAAATACAAAACTTACAATGAATCAAACTACAGTCTGCTAGTTTTTCATAAGAAATAGCCACACTATCAGGCAACCTCTAAATGAAGATGACTACCAGGTGTGTGTAAGAGTATCACACCAGATAAATTACTCCATCTGCCAAACTCTGGAGCATTGCCTCAGGAGCTTGGTAGATGTAACCAACCTTGGTAAGTCAATATACTCCTTCTGAAAGGGTTCTCTTATATTTTTATTTTTTCTATCTTTATAAATATATAAAAAAATTTCTTATCAATGTATGTACTAATAAAACAAATGTATATTTTATATAGAATTGGAGTGATACAGAGCATTAGCTTGTATATTGACCTTAGTGAAAACTACAGGGGTGAGCATGATATCATTTAATTATGTTCTATATTACTACCAATTTCTTATGAAAAACTAGCAGACTGTAGTTTGATTCATTGTAAGTTTTGTATTTTTCCTAAGCCACTGAAGAAGGCCTTTGGGCCGAAACGCGTTTGGCTTCTACACACAAGTTAAGAAAGCTTACATGCTGTGAGGACATTCTCTGGAAGAACCAAACAAAAAAACTTTGGCACTAATATTACTTCATCTAGAGAGAGAGGTCCTCAAGTCTGAAAGGACATTTGTATCATCTTCAGCCCTTAAGACGTTGTATTTTACAGGTCTACGTAATTGTTGTTGTCTTATACATGTTTTATATATATAATTTTTTAAAAAACATTTCTGGAAATTTTTATATTACATTATAAAATTTAATCTATTTTACTATATTTTATGGTTATTTTTTATATATACAAATTCTTGACTTTTAAGTTTCTATACAGAGCCCCACTGACATAGGAATCACCAGCCTCCCCTGGTTACATCTGCATTCCATGGGGTTTATTCTTGGGGAAACTGTCACAATCCGTAGGCCCATTGAACAGAGGGTCTTACTTCTGAGTAAACATATTGGGGACTCCACTGATGGTAGTCTAGTAAATCTAGAGCCAAAACAGACATTCTTTAAATCATGCAGAGCAGAGCTATCGGGACCGTGGCGATTCGGAGTGGGAGAAGAATTTAAACTTCCCAGCTCCCATTTTCATGTTGAACCCCCCCCCCCCCCCCCGCTGCAGGACTTAAAAAAAAAATACAGTGCCTTGGATTGCAAGTAACTTGGTTTGAGAGCATTTTGCAAGACAAACACATTTTTAAATATTTATTTAATTTTTTTTGACTTGATATACAAGCGACGTCTTGCAATACAAGTACTGTTGTACGGCTTAAATTAAAAATCTCTGTACAAATTTTTTGGGGGGATTTCGTTTTGATATAAGAGTGTTTTGGATTACAAGCATGTTTCCGGAACGAATTATGCTCTCATCCAAGGCATGACTGTAAATAGAAAACGCCTCAGCACGAAAACAGGAGGGATGTGTGTGTGTGGATCCACCCGCCCGAATCTCCAGGTTCCCGATCCGAACTCGGGCCGCCAGGGCTTACACGGAGGTAAGTCAATCTTGCAGAGCTATGCATGATTTAGAGAACGTCTAGTTTAGCCCTCATTTTGGCCCAGTGATTCTCTATTTCTTCATGTAATGCCTACCGTTAGATAAAACAATATAAATAAGAAGCCTGCGCCGTGCACAGTTACTTATGCGTGATTTACCTCATGATTTCAGATTATCATTTCTAGAAGAAACGTGATCTTTTCCCTCGGAAGGGCTGATGTCCTTTTCTTAACGAGTGACGCCCTGTCGTTCTGGCTGCTTCGTTATCGCTGTTCTACCAGGCAGGGTGTTTTATTCTCGCTCTACGTGTCGTGTAAGTAGAAAGCGAAAGTCAAGAGACCCGGTTCTTGGAAACGAAACTAAATGTTGCCCCGTTGAAAGCAACTTCCCCACCCCGAAGGGAATTTGGATTCTTTTTCTTCTGATCCCACGGCACTGTTTTCTGGGGTTGGGGTGGGTGCGGGGTTGGGTTGCTTTTGACCAGAAGTACGAACTGGCCTGATCAACCATGATTATTTATGAACCGATCTGACAAATCACGCTAAATGAAGCTCCAGTTACGGGAAGTCAGATTCTGCCTGGACATCAGGAAAAAAACTTCCTGACTGTTGGAGCAAAACGACAATGGAACCAACTACCCAGGGAGGTCGTGGGCTCTCCCACACTGGAGGCATTCAAGGTGCAGCTGGACAGCCATCTGTCAGGGATGCTTTGACTTGGATGCCCGCCTTGAGCAGGGGGTTGGACTCGATGGCCTTGTAGGCCCCTTCCAACTCTACGTATGATTCTAAGCAGCATTAGAGTGTGCAGGAGGGATCGGTTCCCCTGTGAAAGGGTTAAGCATCCGTGTTTTGTTTGTTTCCCATCTCCTGATTCCTGCATAAATAGGATCGCCAAACAACCAGAAGAAAGGAAGACTGCCTTCCTCTAATTACCGTAGGGCAGCCTTCCCCAACCTGGTGCCCTCCAGATGTGTTGGAGTACGCTGACTGGGGGCTGCTGGGAGTTGTACTCCAACACATCTGGAGGGCACCAGGTTGGGGAAGGCTGCCATAGGGAGTAAGCTGCATTGGATACTGAGGGCTACACTTCTGAGAACAAGCACAGGATTGTGCTGAAGAATGGGTTTCCAGCCCCTGTATGGTTATTCTAGCCAGATTTCCTTACTTTTTAATGTAACTTTTAATGTAACTTTTAAAGAGTTAGGGTGGGGATTTTGGGTGTATGGCTAATGTATATGCTCCACGTTTTTGCACATATATCCTACAGGCGTCCATTTCGCCTGGCTGCTTATTTAGGTATATGGACTGCTTATGTTCACGTTATATATTTGGGAAGCAAGTGTTTATTTCCCCTTCCCTTTCCTTTTTTAAAAAATTAATAGGGCTGCAAATGGTTCTCGTGAATGGATACACTTTTTTGCTATGTTCTTTTTGTTGTTGGTGGTTGTCTCCTACCCTTTTCTCTTTTTTGCTTCTGTTATACACACACACACACACACACACTACTCACACTAAGGGTGCAATCCTCTGCATGTTAAGACAGAAAAAAGTCCTGCAACTCCCAGCATTCCCCAGCCAGCAGAGCTGAGGATCCAACATGCATAGGATTGCACTCTAACTGTATGTGTTCCACACACAGGCCCCCTGGCCAGCGAGAAATGGAAGCATGTGTTTGCACAGGGTGGCTGTATGATGAGCTATGCCTGATGAGGGCAATGAGCAGCAGGACACTCCTCGCAGTAGAGGTTTGGGAGATGGTGGGATTTGCCCTGCTTGTCTGGCTCGCCCTGCCGCCACCACCACCATCCCAGTGGAACTTTCTTACCATTTGTTTGCTTGCCTGGGTCAGATGGGAGAAGGGGAGTGGAGCAGCACTGCTCAACCTGCCCAGCCAGTAGTGGAGCAGGCAGACAGGCTTGTGTGTGTGTGTGAGAGAGAGAGAATGTTTTATTGCTTGAGTACATAAGACATATGCATGACTTGACCTGAGCATGGAAATTGGCTCCCTTGGCTTGAGTTCTGTGCTGTGCATGTGTTTGGAGTTCTCTATGGCCATAGATACATCAAGAATCCTTTGGATTAGTCTCAGTGTTCCCAATGGGTAAATGTTTCCTAGATTAATTTATTTCATTAATTTATTATATTTATACCCCACCTTTTTTCCTGCAAGGAACCCAAGGCAGCTTACATAATCCTCCTGCTCCACTCCATTTTATCCTCACAACAACCCTGTGAGGTTGGTTAGACTGAGAGTCAGTGACTGGCCCAAAGTCATCCTGTGAGCTTCATGACTGAGTGGGGACTAGAACCTGGATCTCCCAAGACCAAGTCCAACACTCTAACTGCTACGCCACACTGGCTCTAGATGCTTAATTCCATGACCATATCATCCAGGTATTTAATGTGACCTCTACTTTGTAGCTTCGTTCATTTGCTTGAGTTATCTCTTCTGCATTTAGGTTCTCTGAGGCACAGTTATAGCCTGGATTGTGTTAACCTGGTATCATGTATGTATGGTATTGCTTGCTGGAAGAGGACTTGTAGGTGCATGCAATTGCTGGATATGTAGGTGAGCAGAACATTTTCTGTGGGCTCCAACCTCCTGACCTACCAGACTTCCTTGCTTCCCCCTCCCCCCACACCAGACCTTGCCAAGATAGCAGACTGTTTCATTATTATTACTGCAAGTGCTGGCAATACTGTGCATGAAAAACAAGAGAAAATGTTCTCAAGTGCCAGAAAAAGCACTTCCTCAGGGGCCACTTGTTTTTCTCTGTGTATGTCTTCAAAAATCTTACTAATGCTTCCTCTGTTTCAAACTACTCCAAACTCTACAATTTCTCCAACCCTGTGCATGAGCCATCAGGCTATCCTGCAGCAGCGTATGTATAATAAACTTATAGTGGAATTAAAATGAACAGTTCCTAAGTCATAATGTACACAATGTGAGGAGCTCCAGGTTCTTACTGGAGATTTGGGCAGTGGGGCGGGCAGGAATAAAACTTCATACCACATTTGCCAATTCCTTGTAGGTAGAAACATTTCTTCCTGGTCTGAAATAAGTGATTAAGGATGGTCTTAAACACACTTAACTGAGTGTCTCATTGAACTCAGTAGAACTTACTTCTGAGTAAAAGTGCAGAGGATGGTGCTGTTACTAACACTAAGTTGAAGTACAAGCTTGACCATTTCCACCAGCTTTGCTCTGTCGCCTCAGTCCCAAAAAGGGTGCGTGTGAATCACCCCCCCAAGAGGAAAAGCATCACCCCAAAAGAGGGCACAAATTTGCACATGCTAATTTATATGTATAGATGCAAATTCAGAAACCATTATTATAATTTAAAGAGAAATACAGTAAATCTCAACGTAGCGTGGAAGTCTGTGACCAGGTGACCTCTGTTGGCCTGCCTGTTCAGTTCTGCTTAGATGGGCAACAGGTCTTATGGTTCATTATCTTTAAACTGGAATTGGACAGGACAACACATTTCAAATAGAGGATGTCTTCATAGATTTCATAGATAGATTTCATAGATTCTAGAGTTGGAAGGGGCCTACAAGGCCATCGAGTCCAACTCCCTGCTCAATGCAGGAAACTAGAGGAGGGATCTCCCATACAAGTAATAACCAGGCCTGACCCTGCTTAGCTTTCCACGCTCAGACAAGCTGAGCCAGCGTGAGCCACAGGCCTGTAATACATGAAATACATGTAATACATGTCTTGAGAGGGTTCCACCCCTAAAGGCAGTCTAGAAACAATTTTAGTTAGTTAGTTAAGAGGTCAGTCCTCTGTAAAAGAGGGCACATCGCCACCCTAGTGCAACTACACGTTGCACCAGCAATCCCCACTACAATTGGGGGACAAAAACAGCTGATGCAGGTACACGTGCTACTTAGCAGCTCTACCTAGATAACAGCACCACCTCCTGAGAATTAACATGCTATCCATTCTGCTTGCTGGGAGAATATGGGTCTTTCACTCTCATAATAAGGACAGGAGCAAAGCCATATAGGTCTGTGCAAGATACTAGGGTGTCGGGGCTAGCTCTCCCAGACCCTCAAGTTCTGACTCCCGAACTCCAAAACAGCACTGGCCAGATTCCGTGGGAATGGATTATGTAACGGAAGGGGAGGGGGAGGGGGAGGGAGAAGAGGAGTTAGGAGTGGAGCCACTCACTGTAGATAGCCCAGACCCAGCTGCGCTGTCAAGGTTGCAGCCAGAGGCGGCGGTGGGGGGGGGAGTGGAGTGGGGGAGGAATCCCTAGGAAAAGTGCTCCCGATGGGAGGGGAGGAAGAGCTCCTGATGGGAGGGGAGGGAAGCCAGCCTCCATGACAGATCCTCGGGAGGGACATGGTTTAAGGAGGCAGGAACAAGTGACCTCTTTTCCTTGCTCTGCTCGGTTGGCTAACAAGATTTTTGACCCGCCCTAGGGGCGGAGAGGGTTCTCTGGTTTGAGGTTGGGAACGCTCGACACTCCTCAGTGTGGAATCAACTGTTGGTCATTCCTGACCTCCCATTGACGGGATAGAGGGTCTTGAATTACTTACTTTACTTTTGTGTCACACTTTTCTGCAACCACCAGAATTGCCCTGCTTTTTACTCAATAAAGCTTTACAAAGAAACCCGTGAGCTGTGCCTGACGTTCTGGCTGGCGGGAGGAGAGTAGGAGCGAGGGAGTGTGAGACACGACACTAGGTTGTAGGGGTTTTTTTACACAGCAGGGAAAAGCAGGGAGGGGGGGAGAAAAAGTGCTAACAAACAGAAGCCCCAGAACAAGAACATACAAATGAATGAAATACAAAAGAAAAATCTATAATTTACACTTTTTACCATTCCCATTACATTGTACTAATTTACAGATGTTACCCTTATAAGTCATGCAATCGTAATGTTAAGCTTGTCTTTGTTGCATTTAACCAGGGATGGGGACTCGGACTCCAGGACTCGACTCGTGAGTCGGACTGAGTCCCCCCTCTGACTTGAGTCAGACTCGAGTCCCAATATTTTTAACGGGACTCGAGACTTGACTCGGGACTCGAGACCAAGGACTCGTGTTCCAAAATCGTGTTCCTCAAATTAGGCTGCTTAAATCAAGAAAAAATGGGAGGGGGGAAAAGAGTAGATTTGCGTATGAAAGAATGCATGTGCAAATTCCTAGGCTGAACATGTGTTTGGAAGCTCCTTGTTCCACAATTCTAGGTCTGCCTTCTTAAGCCACTGTTTTGCATGTTCTAGTGAAAAACAAACTAGGCCCCGTAAACCTAATCTCTGTCCACAGCTGATCTACCCAGTGGCAACTGGTGTCCTTTGGGGCTGGTGGGCTGGATGCCAAGACAGTTGTTCAATATTCTGCTACGATTGCTGGAGGAGGACAGGAGAAGATCATGTGTGGCACTTGGCAGCTTAATGCTAGCTTAATCCAATGCTGTGCATTGGAGCAAATATACCTGCTTGAGGTGGAATCTCTGCCATAAGTTGGTGGGGGACAGGTGGGGGGTGTCACTGCCCCTTTTGCCACAATGCTAAAAACAGTCTTTGTATATTAGTTGTTAACAGCACAATCCTATGCGTATCTAATGAGAAATAATTTCCAATGTGTTAATTGGACTTACTACCAGGTAATAGTGCAAAGAAAAGCATTCAATTTGGTCTGCTTTCTCTCTGAAAGGCTGGAGCCTAGCTGTAGATGGATAGTTTGATAGTAGAATTGCCTCTCCCTGTAGAATGTAGTCATAAAAAACTTCCCAATGTTAGATGGCTCTCCCTCTTATCTTCTACACAACACAACACCCTGCTTTCAAGGCCATTTGTCCAGTTAGGGGTGATTGGAGAGGATTTACAACTGGGAACCTGTCAGGTATATAACCCTGAATGAAGATGCACCCAGATATGAAAGATTAATTCAGGATTGGCCAGAAGTGGTCAGGCCATGGGGTGGGGGGTGGGGATATAGGAATGTCCTGCCAGGGATTTGGCATCTTTTCTTCTGTCCCAGTGATGCAAAGGGTGGAGGGGGCTGCTGGCCAGACGGAGCCCCTGTGAAATTGACGCCCTAGTGGAGAGGACTGGCCTAGGTGACTGGTTAGGTAAAGTAGCTGTTGTTGTTTTCCTAGCTCTAACGGTATGTACCAAAAGTAGTTCACTATTAAGTGAGTTGTGTTTGTGATAACCTGTGTTTTCCTTCCCTCCTATTTCCTATTTTACCCTTTTTAACCCTTAACACTTAACCCTTAACACTGAGAGCCAGTGTGGCGTAGTGGTGAGAGCAGGGCCGGATTAACATAGGGGCGATTGGAGCGGCCGCTCCAGGCCCATAACAGACAATAGGCCCACAATATAGGGACACGCGGCACGATTTGAGTTAGCTCTTATCGTTATCATTCAGCATAATTAATGATTTTTTCAAGATTAGAAAGGTGTTCTAAGCACATCTGCATTACAGGCTTGAGGCAAGACCTAGCAAGAACTGTTGTTCTCAAATTAGCATTTCGGTAGATTTTTGCATTTCAATCACTGTTACTACATTTCTTTGAAGCACATGGGGGCTTGCTAGGGTCTGTAATATTCAGATTTAGAAGGGACCTCTCTCTCCAGCCTCGAGCAAAAGATCTTTCTGATTCGCAGCTCAATTGTTCAAATGCTAGTTTAACAAAAAAAACAAAAACGAAAACGAAACAAAGCAACAAGAACAACACAATTATTCTTGGTCAAGCAAAGCTTCCTGGCTTTTTGTTGTGGCTGCTTTTTCTTTTTTAATAAATAAATTTGGGGGAAATTGGGAAGACCCTTACTGATGAGCTGCAGGAGTTTTTGAGTTTTGGCACTTTAATGGTAATTAAAATATTTAATTTGTTTTAATATAAAATTGCGTCTTCATTTTATTTATTTCCATAAAAAGGCCCACCAAAATCCTCAGCACCAGGCCCATAATGCTCTTAATCCGGCCCTGGGTGAGAGTGTTGGACTGGGACTTGGGAGATCCGGGTTCTATTCCCTCTCGCCCATGAAACTCACTGGGTGACTTCGGGCCAGTCACTGACTCTCAGCCTAACCTACCTCACAGGGTTGTTGTGAGAATAAAATGGAGAGGAGGAAGAGGATTATGTAAGCTGCCTTGGGTTTCTTGCAGGAAAAAAAGGCGGGGTATAAATATAATAAAATAAATAAATAAATAAATTACTATGTTTTCAATAATTAAAGATTAAACTAGGTTATCAATTATTAAACATAATATAGATCAAGCCTCTTTTATTAGGCAAAGAACGCTATTTAATGACATCAGAAGGGTGATTAATATAAGCAATATTGCAGTGCTAATGAAAGTTACATCTTTATTTTGAATAGCTAAAGGGAAGAACCTAAGACCATGTGCGGGAAAGTTTAGTTTTATAAAGAAAGTTTCAAGTTCAAAATAGCACTGAGGTATTCTTCATTTCCAGGATCCATTTTCAGGGCTCGTTCATAGCACCGAATTGCTTCTTGCTTTTCTCCATCAAGTTGGTGAATGAATCCACGGATACCCAAACATTTGGCGTCTCCTCGACCTTGCTTGATTTTCTTTTCTGTTAACTTCTTCAAGCCAGATTTGCACTCATCTCTGTCAAATGATTCATTTTCAATTTTCAGCCCTTTCAGATAGTGCTCAAGTGCTTCAGATAGTGATTTTTTGTGAAATTCCTGAAAGCGCCCATAATTCAAGTAGAGTTCCTGCCTTTCAGTAAATGTTAGTTTGCTCATTGCAAATACCTTCTGAAACGTTTCTTCTGCTGTCTGAAGCTGCCTGTCTTCAGTGTACATGATGGCAAGATCCAGATAAGCACAGAAAAAATTAGTTTTGCGCTCCACCGCCTTCTTGAAATGAAAAATGCAAAGCTTGATCAATTCCACCCTCTTTTCTCGGGGATGGTATTCTCCTTTTGCCCTTTTCATTTTAAGGTACTGTGCTCTATAGCAAAGCCCTAGCTGATGGTGCAGGAAGCCAGAGTTTGGCATCAACTCTGATGCCTTGTTCAAATACAGCAGGGATCTTTGCACATCACCTTCTTTCCTGTAAAATTTCGCAGCATACCTCAGCACATAAGGAAGGTCTGAGTGTTTCTCAAGAGCTTCTTCAATGTACTTTCCCCCTTCCTGAGCTTTATCTGTTTCCTGCAGATTTAATGCAAGGAGAGGCACAACAAACGCATCATCCGGATTCAGACTTACTGCACGCTTCAAGGGTTCCAGTGATGAACCTGCCGCCGCCGATTTTCTTTGATAATAATCCTCCAGGCGGTAGACTGTGATTGCATAGCCAGCATTAAATTCTGGGTTTTCGGGTTCTTCTTCCAGGGCCTTTTCAAAACTCTCCTTGGCTTTGCCATAATATTTCCCCCCAAATTTGAGGAGGGCCCACCCCTTTTCACAGTAGATCTGTGGGAGTCTCATCTTATAAGGAGAGGCACTTCCGTGTTGTTTGCAGACACTTTCCACCTTCTTTGTGTAGGTCTGTGCTTCTGCCAGTTTGTCCATGTGGTAGTACAGCCAAGCATAGTTGCCCCATGTCACAAGACTTTGCTTTTCGATTTCTCCTGGGAACTCTGTTTTTACAGCCTCTTCGGCTTTCTGTAAATTTTCCAGAGCTTCTTCCTTCTTGCCATTCAAGTGTTTCACATAGGCCAGCAGGTTATAATTTTGAACTTTGGATTTGTTCTGTAAAAACTCAATCTGTTCAAAAATTCTTTCCTCTAACTCATTGGGATCAACATCCTCCTTCAGCAACATCCAAGTAAAATGGCATTCAAGTTGCAGGAGGATCTTCCTTAAAGATGTTTTGGAAATGTCACTATAGAATTGGGGGGGGGGGGGGAAGAGAGACAGGCACATTTATATTTTGAAAGATGTGTAGTGTCAAACTTATAAAAGCAATGATGTTAGCATTGTGGATCTGAATTATATTCCTCTGACATGTATTTATATTATTTTTCATACCAGTGGGTGGCTGGATGGGAAGGAACATGCTGAAACTGAACCACGACAAGACCGAGGTACTTCTGGTGGGGGGCAAGGGGAAGTTAGGGGATGTTGACCTGGTGCTGAATGGGGTATATTTGCCCCTGAAGGACCAGGTTCGCATCTTGGGGGTCATTTTAGACTCCCAGCTGTCCATGGAGGCTTAGGTGTCAGCCAGGCGGTGCTATGTCAACTCCATCTGATACGACAGCTGTGCCCCTACCTTCCTAATCATCTGCTGCCAGTGGTTCATGCCTTGGTCTCCTCTTGCCTAGACTACTGTAATGTGCTTTACATGGTGTTACCCTTATAGACGGTTTGGAAGCTACAGCTGGTACAGAACGCGGCGGCTCACCTGGTTAAAGACAGCCGTCAGTGGGATCACATCACTCCAGTGCTCAAGGAGCTGCACTGGCTACCAGTTGCTTGCCGAGCTGAATTCAAGGTGTTGGTTTTGACCTTTAAAACCCTATATGGCTCCGGTCCAGCTTATCTCAAGGAGCGTCTCCAGCAACACCAAGTAGGCCGCTCAACAAGATCTGCCACAGATGGCCTTCTCCTTGTCCCTTTAGCCAGAGCAGCTAGACTGGTGGGGACGAGGAAGAGGGCCTTTTCTGTGGCGGCCCCCGTACTGTGTAACTCTCTCCCGAGTGACCTCCGCCATGCCCCCTCTCTGCTGAGCTTCCGCTGCTCATTAAAAACCTGGCTGTTCAGGCGGGAATATGGGGTGGGCTAAGATTTTAAATTTTTATACTGTTTTAAATGTATTTTCTTTTGTATTTTATCATGTTGTACATCGCCCAGAGTGGCCAGTTTGCCGGCCAGATGGGCGATTCATAAATGCAATAAATAAATAAATAAATAAATACCAAAGGGCTGTGCGGTGTCTCAACTTGGCCTGTTCATGTCTGCCCTAAACCTAGTACAAGGTTGTCAGAAAGGCTCACAGGATGCTGGACTGTGTTTCAGCAAAAGAGGTTGATTTTCTGTTAACATCATAAGAAGAGCCCAGCTAAGTGTACTATAGACCAACGGTGCAGAACATTAAGCCCAAAGGCCAAATCGAGCCCTCCAGGGGTCTCTAGAAAAGGGCCCCCACCCCCTTTACACCTACCACTGATCATTTGGTCATTTCCCAGCAGTTGTGCACTTTTCTCCTCTTCTAAAGGATTACAAATCATGAAATGACTCTCCAATGATTCTCCTAAATTACTCTCTATTACAGAACCACAAGTTGGAGCTTGTGTATAGTGTATAGATATAGTGGAATTGTGAACATAAGCGTCTCATTCTGGTGCGGTTCTGTCTGTGCTGGCTTAAATTGGGAAGGGTCTGAGATTGGATCTCCAGCTCCCCCTTCCGACGTTGGAGTACTGTCTCCAAGCTTGCTTGGAGGGGTTTTCTGAGCTGTCCTATGGTCCCTGGGGCACTTGCCCAGGAATCACAGGATTGCTCTCTTGAATAAATAAAACCTGATAATAGGAAGGATCAAATTGGAATAACTGAGACAGTGATGCTTATAGGAAAGGATATAAAAAGTATAATTTCTCCCATATGAACCTGCCTAATCTTTGATGTCTGCTTCTGAGGCCCTTTCCCAGGTACCCCCATCACTTTCACAGGACAGCCTTCCCCATCCTGGTGCCTTCCAAATGTATTGGACCACAATTCCATTTATTCCCAGCCAGCATAGTTGATGGTCAGGAATGCTGGGAATTGTAGGTCAAAACACCTGGAAGGCACCAGGTGTTATAATTCAGGCACCAAATTAAGATTTTTAAGGTGCAAAGGAAAGGACTCTTCCATGCTGGCATCCTCTGAACCCATATCTTTATAGAATCTGGAGTATATGATTTTTGCGATGTTGTGGGTTAAAAGATTGAATGGATTTATATCTGAATGTATCAATAAAGATCAAACTGGCTTTATCTGTGGCTGACTTTAATCAGATAAGATAAGACAAGAAGAGTGATAGCTCTGCTTCATATATGTCACAATGATAACATAAGTGTGGCTTTGTTGTCTTTAGAGGCAGAGAAAGCACATGATAGTGTCGAATGGGAGTTTTTATTTCAGACCATAGAAACATTTAATTCTGTTAACAACTGTATAAAAGTGATAAGAACAATTTATGCAAACCCCAGAGCCAAGATAACTGTTAATGGACAAAATTCAGAAGTCTTAAATGCACATCGTGGTACAAGGCAGGGATGTCCATTATTAGCAATACTGTTTGCAATATGTATAGAACCCCTGGCAACTACAATTAGATCGAACGAGAAGATTCACGGAATTAAGGTGGGTAATGTTTGTTGTGTGTGTGTGTGTGTGTGCATATATATATGAAATCAGATGATGTTCTGATAACAATTACCAAACCTGAAGTATCTCTTAAAGAGATGTTGCAAAGTACTGCTTTATATAGCAAGGTTTCTGGTTATAAAATAAACTACCATAAAACAGAAATGTTGGGAATTAATATCTCAGACAAATCTAGGCTTGAGATAACTAATCAAGTTAATATACAGTGGACAAATACATCTTTTAAATATTTGGGTGTAAATATTACTCCCACTATTGAGAGGCTTTTTCAAGCTAATTATGTCCCACTTTTGTCAGCAATTGAGAAAGACATTATAAAATGGTCCAGGTTTTGATATCTTGGTTAGGACAATTAGCAATAATAAAGATGAATATCATACCTAGATTTTTGTTTCTCTTTGAAAATGTGCCCAGATCAGACCAATGGCCACATTAAATTAGTGGAATAAATTAGTAATAGTAATGAATTTTCTGTGGAATAATAAAAAGCCAAGAATCTCTGCAGCAACTTTGCAAAAATTCTTTAATAAAGGTGGTTTGAATTGTCCAAACATTGTATATTATTACGCATTTTCAGGATTAAAAATATTAGTCCAGTGGTCAGATGATAAAGATGAGCCGTTTGCTTGTATTCTGGAGTAAGCACATTCCAAGATTCCCCTGCAATATTTACCCTGGGCATATCAGAGGAATTTAAAGGAAATTCAGGATTTGTTGAAACCCAATTCTACTATATCAGCTGTTTTGCAAGTTTGGGATAAATATAGAAGTGTGTTGTCTTGTAAAATCTCCCTGCTGCAATCCTTTTTATAATTCCAACTAGTTGGTGACACATCGGAATGGTTCAAATGTAAAATTACATTTGCAGATGTGATTAAGGATGCATGGGAAATGAATACCTTTGGCTGATCTAGTAGGTAAAATGGGAATAGAAGGTCTTTGTGGTTTTAGTATCTCCAGTTGCAGAGCTTTTTGTCCAAACATATAAGAGATGGAAATGTGAGTAAAGAACTAACCGTATTTGAAAAGATGATTAGCCAAGGGTACAAAAGTAAGAAATTGTTAGCTTCTATTTATCAGATATTAATTGTAGCAGATGATGTTAAAGGAAATTATTTAAAGCTAAAATGGGAAAAGATGCTGGGTACAGAAATTTCTGTAGATCGGTGGAAATATGTCTTTTATAATGGACATAAAATCTCCCCATGTGTCAATCTAAAGGAAAATTTCTATAGAGTATTACACTGCTGCTATACAACAGCACAAAAATTGGGTAATTGATCTTAATACTAGTACTGCCTGTTGGAAATGTGAAGAAATCAATGCAGATTTCCTTCACACATGGTGGACTTGTAAAAAAATCAGAAAAAGTTCTGGAAAAGGTTATAGCCCCTTTGAACAGTATGATTGGATATCCTATACCTATGAATCCTATGTACCTATTGTTTGGATATCTTAGAGTGCAATCCTATGGCCCTCTGACCTTGTCTGGAGGGCCATAGGATAATTGACCTCGGAAATCCCTTCCAAGGTTGCAGTGGGGAGTCCGAGCACGGAGCACCAGCCCACCCCCCACCTCATAGCTGGTGCGGTTCTTTCTATGCCAGCTGGGAACTGAAGTCAGACAACCAACTTTGGTTCTGGTGGTGGTGGGTTTCCCAGGGGTGGGGAGGGGAGGAGCAAGGCACTGCCACCTTCTGCAGAATCCAGGCAGAGCCTATCCTCTCCTCCTTGGGAGGAGGTGAAAGCATTTAGATGGCCGAAATCGGCTGTCTAGATGTTTTTGAGGGCAAGGGGAGTGTGGCGGCAATCCTATCCACCGTGCACCTCCCGCACTCAATTGGATGCCCGTAATCCTTTGGGTTTGGAGGGTTGCGGGCACCCACATAGGATGGGCTGCCCATGGTGTTGTAAGAAATGAGCATGTGAAATTGATAGGAAATCTTTTAATAGCTGCAAAATTAGCCATAGCTGCCAAAAGGAGATTACGGTAGCTACTATTCCTTCTATTAAGGAATGGATTAGTAAGATATGGTATATTGCCTCAGTGGTTAAAAATGAATGGAATTTGTTCAGCTGGTGCAGTGGCCTATGCTGGCTCAGCTTATCTGAGTGTGGAAAGCTAAGCAGGGTCAGGCCTGGTGATTACTTGGATGGGAGACCCCTCCTCTAGTTTCCTGCATTGAGCAGGGGGTTGGACTCGATAGCCTTGTAGGCTCCTTCCAACTCGATGATCTATGAAATCTATGAAACAAAAACAAAAAAATGAACAACCATTTATTACCTATATGAAACAATTCAATGTGGACATTAATAAATATAGAGCCTTTGCATTACCAGTGTAAATTCTTGATGTGGATTCTGGATTGTAATGTATATTTGGGGAATGTTAGGAAAATGTGGATAACTTAGATTGCCTGGTGTTGCTTAGTTGTTCAGATTTATTTCAGCAACCATGTTCTTTTTTGTAATTGTGACTTTTTGTAATATGTGTGATGTTTTGTTTGTTTGTACAAGAATATTTATTTATTTAAATTCTTTTAAGGCACAATCCTATGCATGTTTAGACCAAAAAAAAGGCCCACAAGTCCCAACACGCCCCAGCCAGCCATGGTTGGTTGGGGCATGCCAAACATTGTAGGCCTTTTTTCTGTCTAAACATGCATAGGATTGCACGCTTACAAAATTATTTATGAACATTTTTAATGGATGTTTCCCCATGCTGCCTTTTGTTTGATTCATAAATTGTATTTGCTGCTGTTTTACTCTGTCTGAAACTTGGTATTTATTTTTTGGTGGTTGTATTATTTACCCTTTGAAAAGTTACTGAAATTTTTGAAAGCAAATCTTTCCCTTCCCAGCTCCCACAGCCCAGATGCTACTCAGGCTTCCCCATGGCTGCTAACTACATAACAAAAAAGATGCAAGTTATAATTGCATTCATTATATTTAACCACCATTATAATTAACCACCCATCTAGTTTGAGCGTGAGTCAGTTACTTAATCATATGCATTCCACTTGGCTCAGCTGAATTAAAAGGAAGAATTCACACTCATCTATGGTAGATGTCTGAGGCTCTTCTCCAGGTACCCCCATCACTTTCACAGATTCGGACAGCCTTCCCCAACCTGGTGCCCTCCAGACATGTTGGACCACAATCCCATTCATTCCCAGCCAGCATAGTCGATGGTCAGGAATGCTGGGAGTTGTAGGTCAAAGCACCTGGAAGGAACCAGGTATTATAATTCAGGCACCATGATTTCATGGCTGGCTGGGTGGGGTATACTGGGAGTGGCAAGCCCAGAGGCTACTCAGGCTTCCCCACAGCTGCTACCTACATAACAAAAAGGATGCATGTTATAATTGCATCCATCCAGTTAACCCCACCCATCTAGTTTGAGTGTGAGTCAGTTACTTAATATGGATCCCACTTGGCTCAGCTGAATTAAAAGGAAGAACTCACACTCATTTTGATGTCTGGACAAAAAGGAAACTAGCAGAAGCTAACAGTCAATTAGATCATTGTTTTAATCCAGCCCTACCTTTCAATCAACAGTTACTATTACAGCACACTCCCATGCATGTTTACTCATAAGTAAATGGGGCTTACTTTGTTTAAACTGTGTGGACTATGTGGACTTTCTTGAGAGTAAGCCCCATTTAACTTAGTGGCTCTTACTTTTGAGGAATTTTGGTTAAGATTACAGTGCTAGTAGCTTAGCAAACTGAGAAACTCTATATAATGCCAAGTATTAGATAACCAGTGTAAACAAGAAACATACACTGTGCATAGTTACTTCTTATGTTACTTACCTCATGGTTTCAGAGTATTAGTTGTAAGCGTTTTCCCTCTAAGGGTTGGATATCCTTTTCTAAATGCGTGAATCACTGCTGTCACTGTTGCTTCTTTGTTGTAGATATTCACTGATCTACCAACCAGGGTATTTATTCACACTCTACTTGCAAGTGGGAACAGAAACTTAAGAGATTCATCCAATTCTGGGAAACCAAAACTTAAAAGTACTGTGTTGGAATGGAATCTGCTTCTTTTTCTTCTGGTCCCACTATTTTGGGGTTTTTTTTGGGGGGGGGTACATTAGTCATGACATTTTGCCTGTGCATTGCACCCATGGCTTTTAAATTTATTTTTGATCAGAAGCACAAACTGTCTTGACTGATTGTGAGTATTTATCAACCAGTCTGACAAATCACACTAAACTAAGCATTAGAATTGATGTAGGGATGGGATCAAAACTCCGTGCCATTCTGTGTCCAAGGGGAGATTTCCCTGGGAAGGGGGCAGGCAACTGATGGTGTTTTTCCCTCCTTCTTGCATCTGGCACATAGAGGATTGTCAAACAACCTGAAGAAAGGAAGTCTGCAAATGAAATTCTAAACTTACTAGGGAGTAAGCCACTTTTGACACACAGGGGCCACGTTTGCACAACATGTAAGTCACTCTGCAAATAAGTTATGCAGAGTGGGTTGTTTGTGGATAGATGATCATGCTCACCATGGGTTGTTCTCCCCACCCTTCCCCCTTGGTCCTCCAGCTGGTATCCCACTGTCCTTTGCGGCAGAACCTCTCCCCCTCCCCATGCTGATTGCTACCCCTTTTTGTTCACTGCTGTTTTTTTCTTGTTTTTTTTCTGGAGCCTCAAAAAAGTGCAATTGGGGTCATAGTTTTTTTTGGCCCCAGAAACTTGCTCACATGTGTCCATAATTTTTTTAAATTATTTTTTGTTGGTCTTTTGCAAGTGTGCAAGTGTGCTCTTATTATGGCGGTCTGATTTGTATGATCTTTCCTGGTCAATTTCCTTGTATGTTTCAGTTGTCAAAGGGAGCAGTGAGTGAAGTAGAGTAGGTAACATACCGGTACATGGAAATTGGCAAGCCGAGATTGCATATAGGCTAATTTGTGCACAGTTGCAAGGGACCAGTTGCCAAGCTGTCAGTTGAAAAGCAATGAAAAGTGGGGGGGAGGCAAAAGTTGGTGCACCAAAAGTGGGAGGGACAATATCTCTGGTGCTTTCATCTGTGAGGCCGACCATCTGCTTGCTTGATCCTTGCCCGTCCTGGCTCATCATGAACTGTAGGGAGAGACTGGGTGAGGGGATCAAGGCGGTGGTGAATGCCTCCCTCTAGGAGGGAGTGATGCCATCAGCCCTCAAGGAGGCAGTAATAAGACCGCTTCTAAAGAAGCCCTCCTTGGATCCCCAGGATCTAAACAACTTTCGCCCAGTCTCCAATTTACCATTTCTGCGCAAGGTGATCGAGCGGGTGGTGGGGGCTCAGTTGAAGGCACACTTGGATGAAGCCGATTATTTAGATCCATGCCAGTCGGGCTTCAGGCCTGGACATGGGATGGAGACGGCCTTGATCGCCTTGGTGGATGATATGAGGAGGGCTTTGGATAGGGGCAAATGCTCCTTTCTAGTCCTCCTCGATCTCTCAGCGGCTTTTGATACCATCGACCACGGTATCCTCCTGGACCGCCTGGAGGGCTTGGGCTTGGGAGGCACTGTATTGCAGTGGTTCCGGTCCTTCCTCTCTGGAAGGTACCAAAGGGTAGTTCTTGGGGAGGAGGCTTCGGACCCTCGGCCGCTCACTTGTGGGGTGCCGCAGGGTTCCATCCTCTCCCCAATGTTATTCAACATCTACCTAAAGCCGCTGGGAGCTATCATCAGGAGGTTTGGGGTGTGGTGTCATCAGTATGCAGATGACACACAGCTCTACCTCTGTTTCAAGTCCTCACCGAGGTTGGCCGTTGAGACCCTGTCCAAGTGCCTGGAGTCAGTGGGTGGATGGATGGGAAGGAACATGCTGAAGCTGAACCCCGACAAGACCGAGGTACTTCTGGTGGGGGACAAGGGGAGGTTAGGGGAGGTTGACCTGGTGCTGAATGGGGTACATCTACCCCTGAAGGACCAGGTCTGCAGCTTGGGGGTCATTCTAGACTCCCAGCTGTCCATGGAGGCTCAAGTGCCAGCTGTGAGCTGGGCGGCGCTGTATCAACTCCATCTGATACGGCAGCTGCGCCCCTACCTTCCTAATCACCTGCTCCCATCAGTGGTTCATGCCTTTGTCTCCTCTCGCCTAGACTACTGTAATGCGATCCATGTGGGGTTACCCTTGAAGACGGTTCGGAAGCTACAGGCAGCTCGCTTGGTTAAAGGCAGCCGCCGGCGGGATCACATCACGCCAGTGCTCAAGGAGCTGCACTGGCTACCAGTTGCTTGCCGAGCCAAATTCAAGGTGTTGGTTTTGACCTTTAAAACCCTATACGGCTCTGGTCCAGTCTATCTCAAGGAGCGTCTCCAGCAACACCAAGTAGGCCGCTCAACAAGATCTGCCACGGACGGCCTTCTCCTTGTCCCTTCAGCCAGAGCAGCTAGACTGGTGGGGACTAGGAAGAGGGCCTTTTCTGTGGCGGCCCCCGTACTGTGTAACTCTCTCCCGAGTGACCTCCGCCATGCCCCCTCTCTGCTGAGCTTCCGCTGCTCATTAAAAACCTGGCTGTTCAGGCGGGAATATGGGGTGGGTTAAGATTAAAAAAAAATATTATACTGTTTTAAATGTATTTTATCTTGTTTTTATCCATGTACATCGCCCAGGGTGGCCGGCTACCTGCCAGATGGGTGATTAATAAATGTAAATAAATAAAATAAATAAATAAAATCTCCCCATTGGCAATGTGATCCTGTTGCTTTTAAGCATTGAACTGACACTTTTCAGTGCCCTCCACCTTTTCAACACTTCCCCAACTCTCCAGCTACTTCAGAAAAGGGTGATATTGGCTCCCTGCCTTTACGTAGCTCCTTTTCGGAGCACTTATTGCTGCAGTTACTGTGGCAGGAAGCAACTAGCGAGGTGCTTAGCAAGAACAGCAAAAACCCCTTGCTGCTCTTGCCCAACTCACCCAGGCTAACACCAGTGCCAGCTGCCCCACTGATGCCCAAGCAGCACAGTAGAGTGACTGTCACTGGCTCTGTGCCCCCCACCGCGATCAGGAGCCCTTCAGTGCTCACCGTGGCTTTTCACCCATTCCCTTGCCTTTTTTTCAGAGATCATTTTTCGTGATGTCCGAGTTGAGGGCTAGTGACGGGCCCCTTCAAAGTGCCCAAGTGGCACATTGTAGGAGGTGTCACTGGTTAATCACCCCTTCTTTTAAAAATAAAATAAATTTGACCCGCAAATGTAAGCAATTAAAAAAAAATTCTAGTTGGACATGCCTGCACCGATGTCCGTGTCAAAAGAAAATGTGTACCCCTGTCAAAAAATGAAACAAAAACCCTTTTAAAAGGAATTGGAGTTTTGACAGCAAGCTGTCAAACCTCTGTCCTCCCATAAAAGGGGGTGGCTTGCATTTTCCACTTTCATAAGACCTAGTGTCTTATGAAAGGGTCAAAAAATGCAAGGACACTGAGAAGAGTCAGGTCCCCCCCCAAAATCTCTAGAGGATCTCACTGCAAAGGAGCTGATCTACTGGCCACCCCCTTTCACAAGCAAAGATCACTCACACCTCTGGATTCTCTTAACAGCTTGCCTTTTGACAGCTGTCAAGAGAAAGAAAAATGAAAAATAAAGCCCTTTGCAGCCTCTCTGGGTCAATGCCCATGGTGAGTGCCTGCTTCACTATGACAACAGGCATCCCCCAGGACATTGCCTAGCAGAGGCTTCCCATTTCGTTCCCATGCAAGTGTGCACATCCTCACTTGTGCAGGTCTGACTAGAAAAAACAATTTTAAAAAATTACAAACAAAATTCTGCAGATTTGGGGTGCAATTTTTTTTTTGAAAAGGGATAATGGACCAGTGACAGCCCCTCCAATGTGCCGTTTGGGCACTTTGAAGGGCCTGTCACTAGCTGTCCACTGAGAGATCTCGGAAAGCGATCTCCGGAAAAAAATGCTAAAAGGGGAAAGAAAGCTGTGGCAAGTGCAAAAGGGCTTACAGTCATGGCAGGGAGGGCAGATAAGATGGGTCCTGCTGCAGGGTCCCCTGGGATATCCATGGAAGGACCGAGGGGGGAGGAGCAGGGTGGACAAACCAGGGTGAGCCCAATCGTCTGTTGGACGCACCATGGGTTGTTTCACGAACAACCCACCCTGCGTAGCTTATTCACAGGGTGGGTTGTCATGATGTGCGAACCTGCCCTCTGTGACAAAAACTATGGCAAAAACAGCACATTGATTGCCTTAAAGCAAATTTATGTCTGAAAATTCTGTTTCTGCAAGTATGCATTAATCCAAGAATGCTCAGTTACATTCCCATATCAGTTGTATTAGGTGAGCCCAACTTTAGTAAACTGAACCTGGTGGTAAAGGATTGCGCCCAATCTTTTCTGAAAATTTAATTGATAGGTTTGCCAAAGTGAAATCAAGGAAGAAGTCATTCAAGTAGGCTACCTGTTGAAGTAGTAGAAAATTCATTAATTATTGTACAAAAAGTACCTTTCATTTGAATTATGTGAAGGTTTTAAAAGTCTAGTGAATTGGCATTCATGATTTAATGACTTCATCACATTAAATACTACATACTAAACTATGTAATACATTCAAGTCAATATTCCATGTACTCAAATATGCTCTGTTAGCTACTGACAGCATTTGGGGAGATTCAAGAGGAAGGCCCCAGGATTACATTTTACCCTGGCCCTTAATGTAGTATTTGATTTGTTGATCTTTCTCAAAAGGGTTACAATTCAGATGTTTCCCATGCATATGCTATCAGAGAAGATAACTCCTATGGAATAAAACATTATGATAAAATCTTGCAGCCATCACCAACCTTGTGCCTTCCAGCATGGCCACAGTGGCTGGGGATGATGGGAGTTGATGCCCTCTAGCTGTGTTGGACTACATGTTGCGGAAGGCTGGTTCAGGAACTCTTGAGAACTGTAATCCATTGAAAACATGGCCTCTAAATCAGGAGTGGGCACAAGGTAGATCAGGATCTGCTGGTAGATCCCCAGGTACTTTGCGGTAGATCAGCAGGAGCTCCTAGCGCTCCATGGTTTAACAATAGTTAAACCAGTGTTCTCCAACCTTGGGTCCCCAGATGTTTTTGACCTAACTTCCAGCATGCCCCAGCCAGCTATGCTGGCTGGGGCATGCTGGGAGTTGTAGGCCAAAAACATCTGGGGACCCAAGGTTGGAGAACACGGAGTTAAACCATGGAGGGGGGAAAGGCCTTTAACAACAAAAGGCCTCCCCCCCCCCCCTAAATTAGGCTGCTGAAATCAACAAAAATGGGGAGGGAAAAAAGGGGTTAGATTTGTGTGTGAAAGGATGTGTGAGCAATCTCCTGTTCTGGTACCGAAAAATAAATTCCTAGGCTGAACAAGGAGTTCAGAAGCTCCTTGTTCCACAATTCTAGCGTCTGCCTTCTTAAGTCATTGTTTTGCATGTTCTACTGGAAAACAAACTAGATCCTGTACGCCTAATCTCCACACACGGCTGTTCTACCCAGTGGCAACTGGGTTGGACACCAAGGCAGTTGTTAAATATTCTACTACGATTGCTTGAGGAGGACAGGAGAAGATCATGTGTGGCAATTGGCAGCTTAATGCTGTGCATTGGAGCAAATATACCTGTTTGTGGTGGAATCTTGCTATGAGTTGGGGGGCGCTGCCCCATTTGCCCCAACAGCCATTGTATATTAGTTGTTAACAGCACAATCCTATAGCGCATCTACTCAAAAATAATTTCCAATGTGTTGATTAAGCTTACTCCAAGCAGGTAATAGATCTGAATGTGCCTACATAGCAGGAACGGTGCAGGGCTGTTTGGCGCCCTAGGCCAAATTATATTAGGCGCCCCCCCTCGTGCCGTGGGGGGGGCCTCCGGAGCAAAGCAGCCCTGCTTTGCAACACCCCCCGCGCGCGTGCGCGACCGTGCGACCGCACGCCCGTCCGCCAACCACCTACCTTCCCACCGTCCACCGCTGCTGGCTGCTGCTGCCGCCGCCTCCTCCGACGCGATGGGACGAAGGTAGGTAGATGGTTGGCGGGCGCGCGCGCGCGGGGGGGGGCGGTTGCTGCGGCGGCGGCAGCGGCCAGCAAGCGGGCGGGGAGGAGCGGCGGAGGCGGCAGGCAGGCAGGGCAGGAGCGCGCTGGAGGCGAGGAAGGGGCGCAGAGTTTGCGCCCTCTTCCGCCACGCGCCCTAGGCAGCCGCCTGGGTCTGCCTAGCGGTAGCGCCGGCCCTGCTACATAGGGATTTCTCAGGCAAACAGTAGTGAGTTTAATAAATACATTTAATTTGTATACAGCACTATTGCAAACATGCTGATAATATAATTTGCAAATCAAGCAGAATTAATGCTGTACAGTTAAGCACCTCTTTCAGGCAAAAGTAATAAATGCATAGGCTACGCATTCATAAACGGTTCTTATTCCATGCTAGTTCAACATTCAGTGAAAAGATCACCATATGAGAGTTATTTTAACTATGCATGTCGGTGAGATAATGAAATACTTTGCACACAGCTTTAATGCACCCAAGAGAGTAAAAGGTGTTGATTGATTCATTTGATATTATTTACACATACGCCGTTCATTGGAAAACTGACGATGCCTTACTTGGGGTCATCAGGCAGAATCTCATCCAGGGCCTGAACACAGGAAGCTGCCTTATACTGAGACAGACCCGTGGTCCATCTAGCCCAGTATTGTCAACACTGACTGGCAGTGGCTCTCCAGGGTTTGGGGCAGGATTCCTTCCTAGCCCTACCTGGAGATGCTGGGGATCGAACTGGGCCCTTCTGCATGACAAGCCTGCGCTCTGCCACTGAGCTACAGGCCCACAAAAAATTCCAGGCTGACACTGTTGTGGGCTTTCTTGCCATTCCTTGTGCTGCTGAGCATCATCATAATCATCAGGCGATCACTCGTGACCGAGTAAGATTCTTCCTCAGTCCTAAATGCATGTATCAAACAAAGCATGCTAACTTTAACTCTTACATTTTCTTCTGCCAATAGTATAGAATAATACATTACTCTAAAAGGTTAAGCGCACCTCTAAATGGTGCTTCTCATTTCCTGCTCATGATTAACAGCAAAAATGAGCTCTGTTACTACTGGGAGGAGCTTAGAGGGCTTCTATAGTGCTGGGATCAACAAAAGGACATTGCTCTGGAAACAACTATCTATGTATGTATGAACCTAAAATCATTTCTAGGCCCCCTTCCAGGATGGAACCTCAACTGGGGCTCAAGCTGCTCTGCTGCTGGCATAGGTTTTACTAAATAGGTCTGTAAATCTCCAAACAAAAAAACTGGATGCAACTAGTCAGTGAAATATCTGGGTGAGATAATACAGTGGGCAGAGAAATGAGGTCAAAAGCTGCAAAATGCTAAACTGTGATAGGATGATAGCCTTCTACCCAATCACTTCAAAGAAAATTCATGGGCTGTAATGGAATAAGGAGACTGTGAACATTGCTATACGTTTTGAAATAGCAACAACTGAATAGCTAAAGGGAAGAACCTATGACCATGTGCGGGAAAGTTTAGTTTTATAAAGAAAGTTTCAAGTTCAAAATAGCACTGAGGTATTCTTCATTTCCAGGATCCATTTTCAGGGCTCGTTCATAGCACCGAATTGCTTCTTGCTTTTCTCCATCAAGTTGGTGAATGAATCCACGGATACCCAAACATTTGGCGTCTCCTCGACCTTGCTTGGTTTTCTTTTCTATTAACTTCTTCATGCTAGATTTGCACTTATCTCTGTCAAATGATTCATTTTCAATTTTCAGCCCTTTCAGATAGTGCTCAAGCGCTCCAGATTCTGATTTTTTGTGATATTCTTGAAAGCGCCCATAATTCAAGTGGAGCTGCTGCTTTTCAGTACAGGTTAGTTTGCTCATTGCAAATACCTTCTGAAATGTTTCTTCTGCTGCCTGAAGCTGCCCGTCTTCAGCATATATGTTTGCAAGGTCTAGATAAGCCCAGAAAAAATTGGTTTTGTGCTCTACCACCTTCTTGAAATGAAAAATGCAATGCTCGATCAGTTCCCCCATCTTTTCTCGGGGATGGTATTCTCCTTTTGCCCTTTTCATTTCAAGGTACTGTGCTCTGTAGCAAAGCCCTAGCTGATGGTGCAGGAAGCCTGAGTTTGGTGTCAACTCTAGTGCCTTCTTCAAATACAGCAGGGATCTTTCCACATCACCTTTTTTCCTGTAAAATTTTGCAGCATACCTCAGCACGTAAGGAACATCTGGGTGCTTTGCAAGGGCTTCTTCAATGTATTTCCCCCCTTGTTTAATTTTATTCGTTTCCTGCAGCTTTAATGCGAGGAGAGGCACGACAAACGCATCATCCGGATTCAGACTTACTGCACGCTTCAAGGGTTCCAGTGATGAACCTGCCGCCGCCGATTTTCTTTGATAATAATCCTCCAGGCGGTAGACTGTGATTGCATAGCCAGCATTAAATTCTGGGTTTTCGGGTTCTTCTTCCAGAGCCTTTTCAAAGCTCTCCTTGGCTTTGCCATAATATTTCCCCCCAAATTTGAGGAGGGCCCACCCCTTTTCACAGTAGATCTGTGGGAGTCTCATCTTATAAGGAGAGGCACTTCCGTGTTGTTTGCAGACACTTTCCACCTTCTTTGTGTAGGTCTGTGCTTCTGTCAGTTTGTCCATGTGGTAGTACAGCCAAGCGTAGTTGCCCCATGTCACAAGACTTTGCTTTTCAATTTCTACTGGGAACTCTGTTTTAACAGCCTCTTCAGCTTTCTGTAAATTTTCCAGAGCTTCTTCCTTCTTGCCATTCAAGTATTTCACATAGGCCAGCAGGTTATAATTTTGAACTTTGGATTTGTTCTGTAAAAACTCAATCTGTTCAAGAATTCTTTCCTCTAACTCATTGGGATCAACATCCTCCTTCAGCAACATCCAAGTAAAATGGCATTCAAGTTGCAGGAGGATCTTCTTTAAAGATGTTTTGGAAATGTCACTATAGAATTGGGGGGAAGAAAGACAAGCACCCTTATAAATTGGAAAAAGGGCGGATTCAAGGGTATAATGCTTTCTCATGGACTTTCTTTAAAAAAATCTTATTAGCCCATTTTAACCTCTTATTTCTTTCATGTACATATGTTAAGATGCAGCAATGATGTTAGCAGTGTGGATTTGCATTATATTCCTTCAATATGTATTTATAGTCTTTTTCATATGAAAGGCCTGAGCGATCTCCAGACTTGGCTTGTTTATGTCTGCCCTAAACCTAGTACAAGGTTGCCAGAAAGGCTCAGAGGATGCTGGACTATGTTTCAGCAAAAGAGGTTTATATTCTGCTATCATAAGAAGTGCCCTGCTAGATCTTAATAAGTGTCCTATGGAGCAGGGGTGCAGTACCTTAGGCCCTAAGGCCATATCCAGCCCTCCAGTGGTCTCCAGAAAAGCCTGCCCCTTCCACTGACTGCACCCCCTTCATGTGAACCACTGATCACTAGGTCGTTTCCCAGCTTCTGTGCAGTTTTCTCCCAATCTAAAAGGTTGCAATGCCTCTCTTTGGACTTCTCTACATGAGGCTTTTAACCTGCTTCTTTACCATGGCTTCTGCTTCCGAATTCTTTGCAGAATTAAAATTGGCTCCTTTACACGTGTTCCCCCCGCCCAGGCGGGGGTGGACGGGAGCGTTCTTTCTCTGCCTTTCTATATGTTCCATTACACAACCACAAGGTGGCACTACAGTATAGTGGAATTGTGAAAATACACAAGCTTTTCATTCCGCCATTTCCAGATAATACTACACTTTCCTCGTTCTATAAAAAGCTGCAGAAATGCTTGGAAAGCACGGGGAGAAGCCCTGGAGGATCATGATGGTGTGTAAAGCATCCACCAACTACCATGAGTGAGGAATCACAAGCACACAATACATGTCTCATGTAGAGAAGCCCCTAAAGCTGAGTTTGAGTTGGAAGGAGCCTACAAGGCTATAGAATCCAACCCGCTGCTCAATGCAGGAAACTAGAGGAGGGGTCTCCCATCCAAGTAACAACCAGGCTTGACCCTGCTTAGCTTTCCACGCTCAGACAAGCTGAGCCAGCATAAGCCACAGGCCTGTATTTACTGTCAATAAGAGCTTTAAGGTTTAAGCTGAAACATGCTGGTGTTTTTTTGGCCCACCCCTTTTTCTTTGGCCCCGCCTCCTTTGCCTTTGGCCCCACTCACCACTGGAATGCCGCCACCAAGAGCTTCTTTGAAACAGAATTCAGCCCTCCGGCCAAAATAAGTTTCCCTGATTTAAACTAACATTCCAGCTAGGGGTGCTGGCAAACTTCCACGGAGGCAGCCTTGGAAAAGAGGAGCAGGGTGCTTGAAAAAGCCAGCCTCAAAGGATAGGTGAGCTTTTTAAAGCTGCCAAATTATTATTCTGCTTGGATTGAAATACACGTTGGAGACAAATTGCTGGCTTCCCTGGCTCAGGCTGTACACAAAGGTTGTGTACAGCCTGAGCTAGGCCTTTGTCAGCGATCACGGGAGCTTTGGCAGCTGAAGCCAACATCACTTTGCTTTATTATTTATTTATTGTTCATTTACAGGATTTATATACCGCCGTGCATCCAATCAAAACTGAGTGGTAAACAATAAAAAGGAGTGAAATAATGAAAATTAAAACCATTAAAATCAGATAGTGGCAATAAAACTGTGGCTGGTTATTTATTTATTTATTTGATATATTCCCTGCTTTTCTATGAAAAATGGCACTCGGTGGCTTATGAAAACAATTTCAAATAGATTAAAACAATAAAAGAGATTAAAATACAATAAAAACATAATTATTACAGAATAAATTTGTAGTCAGGGTTAGTCATGGAAGGCTTGTTAAAATAAAAATGTCCTCAGCAGGTGCCAAAGATGAAACAATGTATGTGCCTGTGTGTGTGGCAGCAACAGGCAGGGAGTTCCATAGAGAGGGACCCAGTACACAAAAGGACCTCAAGCGGACTGCAGGTCCATGTGGAAACCAGAAGGAGTGCCTCATCTGATGCCCTCAGTGACAGGGCAGGTAGCTAAGGTAGAAGAAGGCTCCCTCTCAGATATCCTCATCCCAAGTTGTTTAGAACATTATACACCGATAACAAAACCTTAAACCTGGCCTGCTAGCAAATAGGCACTCAATGCAGTTCCTTCAGTAGAAGTGCAAGATGCTGAAAGAGGGTACCTCCTTTTTCTGGAGCTGCATTTTGCACTAGCTGTGGCTTCTGGACCAGCCTTAAGGACAGCCAAAATATGCACAAATGCCCTAGAATTGGCCCTATGCAATGCAATGCAATGCAATGCAATGGGGTTAGGTTGTTCTTGTTTCATTGCATAGGGTCAATTTGAAGAGGCATAGGAACTAAATCCAAGGTTGGGACTACAGACCAGCCCCCAATGGTGAACCCATGGGGTGGCCTTTCCCCCCATAGATTTGTCCACCATTGCATCCCCCCTCCCGCCATAGGAATGGGATGGGGCTGCCCATGTACTATAGTGTTTTCCATTAAAGAAATCTGTAATGATGTGTGTTCTAAGTAGAGGCCGCAGCATAGGGAGATGAGATGGGAAGCTGGGCCATTCCATCAGCCATGCTGAAAGACCATCAGGCTCCTCCCCTTGCTGAAGTGTTAGTTTCCAGCTGGTCATAATGTAAGAACTACTATTTAACTTTTAAGAATGGGTGCCTGGGTTTGCTTGCCACCCTCCCTTTTCTCTCCCCATCCCTTACATGCCTTGCCTTTTAGATTGTATGCCTGTGAGCAGAGACTGTCTTCCTTGAGAGCCAGTGTGGTATAGTGGTTAGAGTGTTGGACTGGGACTCGCGAGATCCGGGTTCTAGTCCCTGCTCGGCCATGAAGCTCACTGGGTGACTTTGGGCCAGTCACTGACTCTCAGCCTAACCTACCTCACAGGGTTGTTGTGAGGATAAAATGGAGAGGAGGATTAGGATTATGTAAGCCGCCTTGGGTTCCTTGCAGGAAAAAAGGTGGGGTATAAATATAATAAATAAATAAATTTCAGCGACTGTATGTAAGCTGCTCTGGGAGCCTTTCCTGCTGAAGAGCAGGGTAAAAATACTTCAGGATGCAATCCTATATTGCGGCTGTGCTGCTCAAAGGCCCTGAACTTGGCAGGTTCCAAATTTCCTATGCCCTGCTGGGCTGATGTCAGCAGGGTGGGAGAAGTGGCAGAGGCAATCTTCCCCTGCCCGTCTTCCATCTTTGGCGATTTTTGCTAGACCAACTTTTCAGCCCATCTATCATGGGCACTTCGGAGGGGAAGGGAAGGAGTTTGGAGGCGGCTCAGGATAACTCCCCCAAGGTTGCTTTTCTGACCACGGAGGGGCAGCCGGCATGGCTCTCTGCACCAGCTGCAAGCAGCAGGGGTCTGGGGTCAGATCTCCAACTCCCCCTTCCGAGGTTGGAGTGCTGTGTCTGACCTCGGAGGGATTTTCCGAGCTGTCCTATGGTCCCAGGGACGCTCACCCAGGAACCATAGGATTGCTCACTTAAATAAATAAAATCTGATAAGAAGGATCAAGTTGGAATAACGGGGACAGTGATGCTTGTAGGAAAGGATATAAAAAGTGTACTTTCTCCCAGTTGAACCTGCCTAAGCTTTAAGGTCTGCTGCTGAGGCTCTTCTCCAGGTCCCCCCATCACTTTCACAGATTAGGACAGCCTTCCCCAACCTGGTGCCCTCCAGACATGTTGGACCACAATCCCATTCATTCCCAGCCAGCATAGTCATAGGCGATGGTCAGGAATGCTGGGAGTTGTAGGTCAAAACACCTGGAAGGAACCAGGTATTATAATTCAGGCACCATGATTTCATGGCTGGCTGGGTGGGGTATACTGGGAGTGGCAAGCCCAGAGGCTACTCAGGCTTCCCCACAGCTGCTACCTACATAACAAAAAGGATGCATGTTATAATTGCATCCATCCAGTTAACCCCACCCATCTAGTTTGAGTGTGAGTCAGTTACTTAATATGGATCCCACTTGGCTCAGCTGAATTAAAAGGAAGAATTCGCACTCATTTTGATGTCTGGACAAAAAGGAAACTAGCAGAAGCTAACAGTCAATTAGATCATTGTTTTAATCCAGCCCTACCTTTCAATTAACAGTTACTATTACAGCACACTCCCATGCATGTTTACTCATAAGTAAATGGGGCTTACTTTGTTTAAACTGTGTGGACTATGTGGACTTTCTTGAGAGTAAGCCCCATTCAACTTGGTGGCTCTTACTTTTGAGGAATTTTGGTTAAGATTACAGTGCTAGTAGCTTAGCAAACTGAGAAACTCTATATAATGCCAAGTATTAGATAACCAGTGTAAACAAGAAACATACACTGTGCATAGTTACTTCTTATGTTACTTACCTCATGGTTTCAGAGTATTAGTTGTAAGCGTTTTCCCTCTAATGATTGGATATCCTTTTCTTAATGAGTGAATCTCTGTTGTCTGCCTCTTTGTTTGTTGTAGTTATCCACTGTTCTACCAACCAGGATATATATCCACATTCTACTTGCAAAAGGAAACAGAAACTTAAGAATTTCATCTTGGAAACCGAAACTTAAAAGCGCTGTGTTAGAATGCGATCTGTTTCCTTTTCTTCTGATCCCACTGCTTTGTTTTCAGGGGGATACATTAGTCATTAACTTTTGCCCATGCTTTGTACCCCTGGTCTTTTAAATTCAGCTTTGATCAGAAGCACAAACTGTCTTGATTGATTGTAAGTATTTATTAACCAGTCTGACAGTTCACACTAAACTAAGCAGCAATTAGAATTGACTTTATAGGGATGGGATCAAAACTCTGTGCCATTCTGTTTCCAAGCGGAGATTTCCCTGGGAAGGGGACACAGGCATCTGATGGTGTGTCCCGTCCCCGCCCCCCCCCCCCCCCCCGCGTCTGGCACCTAGAGGATTATCAAACAACCTGAAGAAAGGAAGTCTGCAAATGAAATTCTATACTTACGAGGGAGTAAGGCACTTTTGATACACAGGGGCCACGTTTGCACAACATGCTAAGCTATTCTGCAAATAAGCTATGCAGTGCACCCAACAGACAATTGGGCTCACCATGACTTGTTCTCCCCCTCCTTCCCCCTGCAGCTGGTATCCCAATGACCTTTGCAGCAGAACCCATCTTGTCTCCCACTCCTCACTTCGATTGCTACCCCTTTTCCTTTGCCGTTTTTTTTTTAATTTCTTGTTATTTTTCAGAGCCTCAAAAATGCACAATTATTTTTTAAAACTTTTTTGGCCCCAGAAAATTGCTCAATTGTGTCTGCAATTTTTAAATTATTATTAATATTTTTGTTGGTCTTCCACAAGTGCACAAGGGCGCTCTTAAGGCTGTCCGATATGTGTAGTCTTGCCCGGTCAATTTCCTTCTAGTTCTAATTGTCAAATGGAGCAGTGAAGTGGAGTAGATAACAAACATGGAAACTGACAAGGCAAGACTGCTTATAGGCTAATTTGTGCACAGTTGTAAGGGCCCAATTGCAGAATTGTCAATTGGAAAGCACCAAAAAATGGGGGGAAAGTGGCAAAAGTAGGTACACCAAAAGGGGAGGGGAAAATATCCCCCACTTAGCATTGTAATCCTCTCAATTTTAAGTGTAGAACTGACACTTCTCAGTGCCCTCCACCTTTTCAACACTTCCTCGAGTCTCCAGCTATTCCAGAAAGGGAAGATATTAACTCCCTTCCCTTTTCACAGCTCCTTTTCAGAGTACCGTACTTACTGCTGCAGTTACTGCGGTTTCCTGACAGTTCTAATATATATATATATATATATATATATGGCAGAAATATACTCAAATTTAATGGCTGGTAAGTAAATGGAGGGGAAATTTGCAGCAATTTAAGGACTAGAAGGAAATGGAGGGAAGATTTGCACAGCTGCAGTAACTGCTCCATCATTTCCTAGAAGCTGTTCCTTCAAGCCTTCCCTCTGTGTCACTGAGTTATTCTTTCTGTTTATTATTTATTTATTTATTTATTATATTTATACCCCGCCTTTTTTCCTGTAAGGAACCCAAGGCGGCTTACATAATCCTCCTTCTCCTCTCCATTTTATCCTCACAACAACCCTGTGAGGTAGGTTAGGCTGAGAGTCAGTGACTGGCCCAAAGTCACCCAGTGAGTTACTACCTCATCCTCCTACCTAGTTCACTTACATTGACTGGGTTCACACAACACGATAACCCTCTTTTGCTTATATGCCACAGCAGGTTAATGTGTCATGCAAACTGGGACCGCTTCTCCCAGGGTGGCCTATATTTTGCTTATAAGCCACCCTTACAAGCCATGGATTTTAGTAGGGGTTGTTGGACCCACAATGGGATAACGTGTCATCTGAACGTTATCCTCACCGGGTTTGGAAGTCATGACAACCTGTGCCCAGCAAGGGCAATTATGCTAATTAGACGGCTCCCAACCTGCACAGGTGGGGAGTGAAAATACGCCACCGTGGCTTATTTTTCCTCCGTGATCATGCAAACCCAGTCTTAGAGTAGAACCATGAAAATAAATGAGACTACTCTAAGTATAACTACCATAAGTGCAGATTCAACCCATTGTTAATTGGGGTGTCTTTTCCCCCAATAATGCAAGAAACCAAAATTGTTGTTTAGAATAATAATAGGCTATAATCACCATGCAGCATTAGTGATTTGCTTCCTGGGGAGAAAGCCTGAGCACACACACAGTGACATGAACCCTGACATAGTTTTCCCTTGTACATTGGCAACCCTTTCTGCATAATCCCCCGGGGGGGGGGGGCAGGAGACACAGATCTGGTCAGACAGGTTGTCTGCATACCCTCAATAGGGCACATCTACAACAATCCCAAGGTGAGAGGCAGTCTCAAAGAGCTGCCAAGTATCCCAACAGATACCGGTAAACCCAAGGTGCCACCTTTCCCAGGCAGGAATGAGCCCACCTGATCGCTAAGAGGTGGGGAGGGGGCGTGCAGGGTAGAACCCCCCCCCCCCCTGCTAGAGGTACTGAGTTGTTGAGAACACAGGACAGGCTGATCCCTTACAACCCTAGAGGACCAAGCAGTTCTCTCCCCCGAGCACGGCAAGGCTCCGAGTCGGCGATGCAGACTGCTACGCAAAGTCCGTAAGTCCAGAGTCTCTGATGTGAAGTGACTCTCTCTTACTGCAATACGCTACGCCTCTGTATTGAAGCTTTCTAGTGAATCAGGTCACGACCTGGTTTTGTTTATGGTGTAACATTCCTGGAAGTCTATTAGTTCCACTCCATTAACCTTGTAGTAAATAAAGTCTATTCTCTGATTTAAATACGGTTATGTGTGATATTTCGGTCGCGGTTGGGTTTAAATCGCATGATATCCCTGTAAAGGGCAATATCTCAGTGCCGGTTAACCTGTTAAGTGCCAAACTCGCGCCAAAGACCCAGTTGTTGGTCTTCCACACTTCCCAATCTTATATTTACAAATTACTACCAGGAATACCTGTTGTTACTCTGTGGTGGCTATATGCTCCTTGAACTCCTACTCACTGTGCATCATTTGCAAAGTTAACATACGACAATTGTAAGGGAAATGTGGCACCCTCTGAGATCTACCCATTTTGTTTAGGACTGCCGCCTTTTAAGGTGCAATCCTATGCATGTTTAGACAGAAGGCCTACAACTCCCAGCATGCCCCAGCCAGCGTGGCTGGCTCCTGGGAGCTGTAGGCCTTTTTTCTGTCTAAAACATTCATAGGACTGCTGGCAAATTATGCCATACGCATTCTTCGCAGTTGTTTAAAAGAAGGAATTTCAGCAGGTGTGGCCTGCATGACTAATTACACCTGCTGAAATTTCCACATCTGCACAGCTATTAAAAGTGCAGGAATCCTGTCCTCTTTTGCACCTGGTCAGCAGTTTGGCCTCACTCCAACTTCAGTGCCATGACCTGATCCAAACTGAGGACCCATGGGAGTGCTTCAATTAAAAAAAATACATTTTCTATGTCATGTTTAGGGTTTAATGCTGTGCTGTGCATCGGTTTTGTGGAAGACCAGCGACTGGGTCTTCTCTGTGAATTCGGCACTTAACGGGTTAACCTGCACTGAGATATAGCCCATTGAAGCAAGTGTAACTGACTAGAACTCATTCGCGACTTAAAGGAAGCACAGGAGTCTATCTGTAACAAGAATAGACGTTTATTTACTAGAGGTTAAATGGAGCAGAACTGATAGGTTTCTAGGAATACTATACGTCAACAAGACCTGAGCGTGACCTCAGATTTCATGAATGAACAGGTTCCCAGGCTAGCGTATTGCGGCAATAAGTTACCTCCGTCTTGAGGCTCTGCACTGGTTGGTTTCCCGCCTGGCTCCAAGCCTGCCTGGCCCGGGTTAGAGAACTGCTTGACCCAGCCCAAGCTGGACGAAGTTATGGTCCGTGCACCCGTGTTCCCAACAACGTGGGTCAGGTTGGTAGAGGGGTTTTCTACCCCTTCCTCCCTCCTTCCCGCCCCTTGCCGATCAGGTGGGCTTATCCCTGCCCCCTTATGATCAGGTGGGCTTATGCCTGCCCGCAGGAACGGTGCAGGGCTGTTTGGCGCTCTAGGCCAAATTATATTTAGCGCCCCCCCTCTCGTGCCGTGGGGGGGGGCTCCGGAGCAAAGCAGCCCTGCTCTGCAACCCCCCCATTGCCGCCGCCGCCAGCACCTACCTCCCCCCCCCCGATGCTGGCTGCTGCTGCCGCCGCCTCCTCCTCCGACACCACGGGACCCCCGCGCTTTTTTTTTTTGCCGGGGAAACCAGGGCAACAGGGCTGTTTAAGCCCTGTTGCCCTGGTTCCTCCCGTCAAAACAACGCCGGCGGAGCTCCGGAAACGACGCAAAGGTAGGTAGGTGGCGGGCGGGCGGGCGCGCGGGTGGGGGGGAGGTGTGGTGGCGGCCGGCAGGCACGCGGGGAGACGCGGTGGAGGCGGCAGGTGGGGCAGGAGTGCGCCGGCGGCGAGGAAGGAGCGCAGCGTTCGCGCCCTCTTCCGCCACACGCCCTAGGCAGCCGCCTGGGTCTGCCTAGCGGTAGCGCCGGCCCTGCCTGCCCAGGAAAAGGTGGCGCCTTGCATTATAGTGAATACTTAGCAGCTCTTTGAGACTGCCCTGCACTTCTTGATGGTCCATACTTCTCGTTGTGGATTCCGGCCGATGTGCCCCATTGGAGATATGCATGATACCCATCTGGCTGATCCTGCATCCCCCCCCCCCCCCAAGAGATTATGCAGGCAGGGGTTGTCAGGGAAAGGGGAAGCTGTGTGTGATTGTGTATGCGGGTTCAGGGCCAGGCTTTCTCCACAGGTTTGCAGTACCTAATCTTTAGAGGGCTGAAAACACCATCCTAAGCACGGTTAGAAGGAAGTCCCTCTGTTTTGAAGAGGAATTGCTCTCTAGTAAATGTGCAGGTTGTAGTCTTATGTTCTAGAGAGCAAGTCTAGTTGATCTCAGTGGGACTTACTTCTGAGGAAACTTGCTTAGACCAGACCCACGGCCAGCCTAAAACTTTTGGAGGGGGAAGCTGCCAAAAAAAGTGTGTGCGCGGGTTTCATCTGGTTTGTGTAAAAAAAATATATTGGGGGGGCAGATTATTTAGCCCACCCCTGGCTACAGGCCCGCGCTATAAACACCTGCTCCCGAGTACATTTACTCAAAAATTGGGGGTATAATACAACCAGACCCTTCTGAAGTAAGCCTCACTGAGTTCAATGGGACTTACTTCCTGGTGATCGCGTCTTCTTAGCGCGATATGAGCCACTATTGGAACAGCAGCAGTAACCTCGCGCAGACCGCAAGGGAAGAGGAAATGCAAACTCGTGTAACGGGGCGGGGTGCCCTCGCTCTTCAGTTTACGCCATTCCCAACCCCTCCCTTGCCCGCGACGGCCTGTTCTGAAGGCGGGGTTCTTTCTCCCCCCTCCAGTGAGCCGTGATTGGATAATACGCATAGCCTGAGAGCGCTTCAGGAGGCTTGCGGTTGGCTGCACGGCGCTCCAGTTCCCTGCGGCGGAGGCGTGGTTAGAACGCCGAGGACTTGGTGCCGGCTGGGCTCGGCTCTTCTTACCCCGCTGGCTCGGCTCCCCGGTGAGTGGCTCCTCCCGCTTCGCTCTCCTGACCTGGTGGGGGCGCGGGAAGGGTGGAGGGAGGGGGGCGCCTGGCTTGACGTTGAGCTGGGAATGGTCCACGGGGGCGCCTCTCCTTTCAGCAAGCCTCCGTGCTCTCTTACTTGGGAGTAAGCCCCGTTGAACTCGGTAGGGCTCGGTAGTACTCAGGCGGTAATCCAGCTCCGCGCCCTCCCCTCGGGGCACGCATGGGAATAACTAGGGCTTCGAAGTAAACGGAAAGCGGGTAGGATCGTGCTGGTCAAAACCCGCCTTGGTTGGAGGGGGGGGAGAGCTCTTGCCCCGGGTGGCGCATCCTGGCCGTTTCAGCGCGGATCTTAAAGGTACAGGAGCGCTCCTGTGGTCTGGACCTGCCTTTGGAAGTCTGATCAAAGAGGCACCTTCTCTGTATGCTCGCCGGTGGGGTGGAGTAGCAACGTGGAGTAGGGTTGAGTTGGTAACGGCAAATAGGAAAAACACCGGGGAGGGCAGTGACTGATCCTAGTAGGCTGATCCTCCTCTCCCGTGTGCTTATCCTGTGCTGGCATCACGAGCCACTTTCTTTAACACTGTGAGCCGCTGCCGCCTTCATCTGGCACTGAAATGTGCCAGATGAAAGTTTCATTGGCATGGAGGTGGCAGTAAAGAAGTGGTGGTCCTACTTGGGGTGGTGGCAACTTCATACATTGCCCCTAGGATCTTTTCCAGCCCATTCAATCGCTTTCAAACTCAGGATCCTGCAAATGAGCCACGGTTGTCCTTTTAGGGTGCTGTTGCATATTTGGGGATAGAGTAAGAGCTCTGATTTACGGAGGTGATTGCAAGTATGGAATCGGGGTGACAGGTGTTATGGACCAAGAGCTCAAATCCAACTTACACATACTTGGAAGTAAGTGCCGGTAAACCCAGTGGGAGTTATTCCTGAGTAAACATGCTTAGGATCAGGCAGCAAGTAATAAACCAAGAGTGGGAATCTGATTTGGTGTGTGTGTGTGTGTATATGTATGTATGTGGCATAAGGTGGGTACCTAAGACAGTTGGATTGCAGGTAGACTTTCATCCTGTTAACATCCTCTTGCACGTGCAGTCAGAAACTGGCTTTGGATACCCTATAATGCAGGGTTCTTCAGCCTTATGAGACCCAAGGGCCACTTTTAATCCTCACCTGCAACATAAGATCTAATTAAATTATTTATTACATATGTCTAGCTTCCTCCTTTTTCTCTCTAGGATGACTGGATACAAAAGAGGACAGTAAAAACTAGGAAGGATTCTTGTGGCACCTTTAAAGACTTAGGGTGCAATCCTATGCATGTTTAGACAGAAAAAACGTCCTGCAACTCCCAGCATTCCCCAGCCAGCATAGCTGGCAGAGAAATTCTAGGAGTTGTAGGACTTGTTTTTAATCTAAACATGCATAGGATTGTAACCCTTAACCAAGTTACTGTGGCATAAACGTTTGTAGACTAGAACCCACTTCACTGGGTGGAGGACTCTTGCAGTTTGGAGTATTGTGCAGAAGATGGAATTTTAGCAGGGAAGCTCAGCTTGCAGGGATAAGAGAAACCTGCATCTGGTGAAACTGTCTCTACCACATAACTGCGAGAGACTTGTCTTCCTTTGTGGTTCCGACTCACCAGTTGAACACCAATGCATATGGGAGGAGGGAGAAAAAGTGCTAGTCTGGAAAGAATAGAGTGCTCTATGCCCCCCCCCCCCAATTCTGGACACTGCAGAAGAAGAGTGGGTAGAATAGCCCAACGTTCCTCTCCCCAAGACATTATGTAATCACAGCTGTGCAGAATGGAGTGTGATCTGGGCCTAACACATGTTGGTAATTGTGAATGTTGCTTTTACTCCAGAGCAGCCTCAACCTGGTGCCCTCCAGATGTTCTGGACCTCATCTCTCATCAGCACATCAGCATGGCTAGTGGTCAGGAATGCTGGAAGTTGTAATCCAAAACATCTGGAGGGCACCAGGTTGGGGAAGGCTGCTCCAGAACAATGTGTTTGTGGTGTTGTGTTTTGTGTGTGTGTGTGTGTGTGTGTTGGGATTACCAACTTCTTTACCAGCTGGTGCTCCACAGCAGCTTGATCTGCAGACATTAGCCAGTGATAATGCTGATCTGTAGGCCATGCTGATTTCACTTGCTGATTTCTGCAGATCGTACTGTTGTTAAACTTTCAGTTTACAGCACAAGAGCAGGCCAGGCTAGCTTTTTCTGCGCAGTTGGTAACCCTAGTATATTTGTGCATGCCCACTGCCCACTACCCACCCCCGTGACCGTTTCCTGTGTTTAGAACTTCTTGAATTGTCATGTTTCATTTTGTATATGCAGCTTTTGTTGTTACTGTTTATAAAGCATCTTTATTGTAGAAGCAGAACAGTGCATCTCAGCCACAGTCCTTTTGGGTTCCTCTTCATAATAGCATCTTCCGTCTTCAGCATTGCCAGTGAAGTTACTGTTGTGGGAAAAGATACATTTTGCTGCTCATCGAGGCCTCTGCTTGTCAGATGCTGCCCATGAAAAGGAGAAACAACCCTTTTGTGGGAAGGTTAACTTTACTAAAAAAGTGACTTTAAAATAACTTTTACAACACTTGTGTATTTGTTATTTTCAGTTGCTTCCACCTTTATGTTCTCTGTGAGTGGGAACGGCAACAAAAGTGTAGTGTATTCCTGTTCGGGGTTCCAGCCAGGTGTTGGGCTGTTTGTGGAGGGTATTTTCCCCCTAAATAATGTTTGTACTTCTTGATACTTTGGGGTTTCCCTAAGCTTTTTGAATCATATTTATTTATCTTTTAAATCACCCAATAAATCGTAAGTTCTCTGGGCAGTGTGCAATATATTAAAAACATACATCCCTCTCGTGCATGGATGGTGCTGCTTTGGCTACGTAAGGACCTGCACTTGGAAAATTGAGTTTGCTCTTAGTATATAGGGCTAAGCTGTGTAAAAAAGAAGAAATGGGGAGGTAGAATCAGAAAATGGGGTGCTCTTCTATTCACTGATAAGTTTCAGACAAATTGTATCTGGGTAGGTTGATATAAACCACATATCCCATTCTGAGATTCATATATTTCTTAAACAACATAAGAAAAGCCATGCTGGATCAGACCAAGGGTCCATCTAGTCCAGAACAGAATGCTAGACTAGATGGACCCTTAGTCTGATCCGGCATGGCTTTTCTTATGTTCTTCAAGCAATATATGAATCTCAGAATGGGATATGTGGTTTACAGCAACCTACCCAGCTACAATTTATCAATACAATAAGTATTGAACTGGCAAACTCCCAAGCCTCAGTTTGGCCACCACTGTCCTGTGTGCACACTTACTTTGACTCTCAAGTGGGATTTATTTCAGAGTAAGCATGCATAGATAGCATTGGCCTGTTAACTGTCCAGAATTTTCAAGAAGCAAGGCCTGTGTAGTTACTCGGGGAAATATATATTTCCCCATTCAATTTAAGTAAACCAGTTGCTATTTGTGTGGTAGAGGTTTCACAGATACTCTTAATTTTAAACTGAACACATTGTAGAGCTCAGGTAGTTGGAGGGCCTAAAAAGAAGAAGAAAAAAGTACCTACGTAATTACCGTACTCTTATAGGAACTGCGGATGATCTGGGTGAGATACTGTGGTGGCATCTCCTGGATCCCAGTGCCTGAAATGACTTGGTAGTTCCTGGATCCAGTATGACAACCTTCCCCAGCCTAGTACCCTCCAGCCGTGTTGTACTGCAACTCCCAGCATTCTGGCTGGAGGATGCTGGGAGTTGTAGTCCAACACGTCTGTTGGGCACCAGGTTGGGAAAGGGTGCAGTTTGAAGTCCACAGTGGCTTAAGGCGCAATCCTATGCATGTTTGGACAGAAAAAAGTCCTACAACTGCCAGCATGGCTGGCTGGGGAATGCTGGGAGTTGTAGGACTTTTTTTTCTGTCTAAACATGCATAGGATTGCGCTCTTACAATGTCACTTGTAATGCTTAACCTTGAAAGTGCCTAGTTTTACTTATTCTCCCTTTACCAGCCTTGAATTGAATGTGTTTCATAGATTGTCATGATTCAGTCTTGAGAGATTATATATGTAGGCTTTAGTCAATTTGTATTATAAGTTGCCAACGAGTTGCCTTACTCTCTCTTTCCCTCTGCAAGGAAGCCTCCACTGGGTCAAAAGAGCCTTTCCTCAGTAGAGAGACACAACTGGGAGGGTTCTCTACCCTTAAAGGCACCCTAAAAATCATTTAAATAGGATAGAACCCATAGATTGGTTCATCAGTGTCACAGTGGTTGAAACCCTTCCACAGGAGACAACTCAGCTTAAAATTGAAATAAAATCTCATACTTTTAAAAATCTACGATTAAGGAGGTTGTCATTTTTTATTTTTTATTTTACTGGCTCTGTGTCTCTTACCAGCAGCTTTTTAAATGTATTCATTAAGAAGGTGAAGGTTTCTTGGCATGGAGATAAAGGGAGGCAGAAAGTGTTTCATACATGGAACACTCTACATGCTGCTGCTACAGGCAAGAAAAAGAAAGCTGCAAACCAGTGATTAATGTTAATATATCAGTGACTCATTTAGTGCCTTGCCTTTTGTAAGCTAACTTTCGAAATTGGCTGTATTTAGTGGAACATAGTGCTACTGTAGGATAGTATGGATGCAATGGCTGTAATTTGTTTCCAGTCATGTGTTGCTAAAGTATTGCAAAACAAGGAGAGCCATGGACAAGGTTCAGAGGCCAAATTCAGGAACATTCATCGTGATGGGATGGTGCACCAGTTCTGTTCTCTTATTTGAAAGCTAATGCTATGCTATTAGCTAATGCTAATGTGGAGTATGTTGCTATATCCCTTGTTCTTCTCACATAAAATAAAGAAATAATTTTAGAGTTGGCTAGTTTTATTAAATGTTTAAGGCTGCTAGAGTTTTAATACTGTGATACCGACACTGACAAACTTCATATATACACACACACCCAAGTTTTAAAATGGTTGGGGAAGGTGATACAAATTTGTAATAAGTTGCATGTTATATTTTCAGTGAATTTCGTCTCTGGTAACTCAGAAAAAGAGAATATGGAAGTGAAAACTGGTGGCTGTGTTTGAAATGAATGTGAGAAAAAAGCTGTTTAATGGATTGTTTTGTAATTGAAGAATCATCAAATACTTTTTTTTTTAAAGGATCTGTTTACTAATAAGCTCTCCATCAAAAGCTAGTGCGGGTAGGTTGTTTCTGAGCAAATGAATACAGCATATCGCATGCAAAGCGGATCTATGGTGTGAAAGAGGGCAGGGAACAGACAGAGGTGGTGAGGCCAGGGATCCTTTGATGTGAAAAGATGGGTGTGAAAAGGACACCAGTGTCGCTTGTGGAAAGCTGAAGGTATATTCTCTGAAGGAGAGGTGAAGTGGGTCCTATTCCAGGTGTGTGTGTATAGATAGAAGCGAACAGTTCAGGAATGAAGGGATCATTATTTCTTCCGAAGTAATATTCACAAGCATTGACTATTTAGAACTGCCCTCTCAGGCAGGATTCAGGCACTAGTTTGTATCCTAGTCGTTGCTGTATTAATCGCAGTTGTGTGGAGAACTGGTAGGTTGCATCCAGGCATAGGGGGAGCTGAATTTTATCATGTCTCCACAATTAATTGGACATTTGTCAAAGCAGGTTCACTTTCCACGATGACCGCCTCTCCGTATGCAGTTGCGGTTGTCACTTGCTTAGGTTTTGCAGTAGCTGTTGCAATGCAGAAGGTCCATTGTGGATGTTGGCTGAAGAGGATTTAAAAATTACTTAATGTTTGTAGCATGTTTCAACTAGTATCCAAAGTGTCCTTGAACCTGATATAGGCTGGTATTACCCCCATATTACTGATGAAAGCATAACAACTTGTCTGAAGCCACCTAATCAGATGAAATTTGAACAAGAGATTTGTTGGTTCATCACTTGCACTCTTAACCGCTACACTATACCAGCTTTCACATCTTGGCTGTTGTTTTATTAAACTGAGGCTGCAATCCTATGCCCACTTTCCTGGGAGTAAGCCCCACCGAACTCAATGGGGCTTGCATCTGAGTCATAGGATTGTGCTGCAAGTCAAGCAAGGTCAAAACCAATGTATCTAATATGGAGGTTTGTTTCCCTCTCTAGGAAGGCATTGTTCCTTCTTGCCCAACTGCTATGACGCCAAGCTGTGCTCTGCTTAAGCTGCCTTATCTGCCGTTTCTTTCTGTGGAATGTAACATAGCTTTAAGTGTACATTCTTAACGGTTTTGTTTGTAGACTTCATGGTCAATTATTAATTGCATTTTCGTGAAGGATAACTGTGCTGAACGGTGAATTTCTTTTCATGCAGAACAAAGATGTGGTGCTTCATAATCGCAGCAATCTTGGTCCAAAGCCTCGTAACTTCAGAAATACTTGTGAGAAGAAGAAGAGAGGTGGATCCGGAAGTAACTATGAATATTGTAAGCCATTTATCTTCTGCTTAATCCACTTGATTTTAAACCATTTTCAATTAGTGCAGCTTATGTTGGGATTATGTATGTTAGAATTTCAGCGGATGTGAAAACATCCAGACAATTAAAAAAAAAACACACAACCCACTACTCACATATATCCTGCCTTCCCAGTATGTTTTCATCGCTCAGGGCAGTTTACATCAATTAAAAGCAAAACAGTCCAATACTGTACATGGCAGTGTAGAAACAGGCAAGGCAGATAAACCCATTCTAAAATGAGATTCTATAAAGGACAGAATTCCCTTATAATGTATTGTCCCCAGTCATCTATTGCTCACGTCTGACAAATTTCACTCAACATTCTTGTGACCCACAATGATCTTTACTTGACCTTTCTTCTCCTTGGTAGCTCCTCCTTTATTCTGCTGGTCTTATGACTGATTTTTACTTCCTTCCTCCTTGCGTCCCTGCTAAAGTTAGTTAAAACTTTTCCTGGGCCAACATACCCTGAAAGCTTGGTTCTGCTGCTTTTTACCTCTATTGGTATTCTTGTCTTGATATAGCGACCAGGCTGTTATAAGAGACACTTGATTGTAAAGGGGGTTTGTACCATAGGTTTTTGGTCCATAAATGGCCCTTGTGGCCTTAAAAAAGCCCCGTGCATCCTGAGATTCTGCAAGTTGTTGAATTTCTTCAGCTTTCTTTTTCCACCAGGCGTTCTTAAGTTCTCTTGTTCTTCTTTGGACCTCAGCCTTTGCACTAGCGTAGATTTTTTTCTTGGCAGCGCAGTTAATATCATTTTGCCATATTGGGAAGGCTTTCCTTTTTTGGTCAATTATATATTTAATCTCATTATCATTTTCATCAAACCAATCCTGATGTTTCTTAGTTTTGTATCCAATAGTTTGTTCACAAGCTGCAGTAATGGAGGTTTTCAGCTTAGACCAATGATCCTCAATGTTGTCAGGAGGTTCCGTAGGTAGATGTTCCTTAAGAAGTGATTGAAGACGAGTTTGCTTAATAGGATCTTGAAGGGCGTGGATGTTCGTTTTACGCCTTGGTTTCCTTCCTTGAAGCCTACGTTGGGGAGCAATGTTGATAACCATAGTGGTCCGGATTAGTCGGTGGTCTGTCCAGCAGTCGTCGGCACTCACCATGGCCCTAGTAAGAAGTACATCGCGGCGATCTCTAACACGGACAATTACATAATCCAGAAGATGCCAGTGCTTTGACCGTGGGTGCTGCCATGATGTTTTAAACTTATTCTTTTGTCGAAAGAGCGTGTTTGTGATAGTGAGATTATGCTCTGCACATATAGACAAAAGTAAGATTCCGTTTGGGTTGCTATTACCAACTCCGTCTTTTCCAATAGTTTCTGGCCATAAATCAAAGTCATGCCCGACTCCTGTGTTAAAATCGCCCAGGAGGATAATTTTATCCTCCTTAGGTATCTCTGACAGGAGAGTGTCCAACTGGGTATAAAAGTTTTCCTTGATGTCTTCATCAGCATCTAATGTTGGCGCATAAGCGCTCAAGATAGTTACCTGCTGGTTATTGGCGAGCTTTAATCGAAGAGTTATCAGGCGTTCGTTAATGCCAGTAGGAACTTCTGACAAAGAGTTCACTAGCTCATTTTTGATGGCAAAGCCTACTCCATGTATTCGTCAATCCTGCTCAGGTAGTCCTTTCCAGAAGAAGGTATAGCCTCCTTTTTCTTCCTTCAACTGTCCCTCTCCTGCCCTTCGAGTTTCTTGAAGTGCTGCTATGTCAATTTTAAACCGTCTCAGCTCCCTTGCAATAATAGCAGTCCTACGCTCAGGGCGTTCACTATCTATGTTATCCAGCAGTGTCCGTATATTCCATGTTCCAAAATTCAAATGTCTTTTTCGACCGCTAAAATGGTGACCCCACTGGACGCGGTAATCCAGTCAGGGGAGAAAGAGGTAGACTATGTTTAGGGCACCTTTTCTAGCCCCCTCCCCATACGGGGTGAGCAGAGTGGATCCTAAATAGGGCTGCTCAGTCATGGATACAGCTGCCGAGCTGCTTGACTACCTCGTTCCTTGAACAGGGCGACTGAGTTTACAATCCAAAGATGGCACCAAACGCTTCAGAGACAAAGAGTCCATTGCACTGCGTTGGAAAGAGCATTATTATTACCTTTTAAATCGTAAATCTAAGGTGGATAATGAGATTTTTTCGCAAATCCCGCAAAAACAAATTAGAGAGGAACTTGCAATACTCCCCACTTTGGATGAAGTAAAAAAAGCCATTAATCAAATGAAGAATAACAAAGCTAGTGGACCAGATGGGATTCCTGCTGAAATCTTTAAAGAAGGGCCCCCCGAACTTGTACAACATCTTCATAAACTCATCGAAAAAATCTGGATAAGAGAAGAGATCCCAGAAGACTTCAGGGATGCCATAATTATCACCCTCTTTAAGAAAGGTGATAGAACAGACTGTGGAAACTATCGGGGCATTTCTCTCTTAGCTACCGCAGGTAAAATATTTGCCAGGATTCTCGCAAACCGTCTTCTATCTTATTTCAGAAGAGATCCTCCCTGAAACTCAATATGGTTTCCGCCCCTCTAGAGGAACAGTAGACATGATTTTTACTGCACGTCAGCTCCAAGAAAAATGCCAGGAGCAAAATCAACCCCTTTATATGGCATTTATTGATCTTGCTAAGGCCTTTGATACTGTAGACCGAACAGCTCTCTGGACTATCCTTATGAAAATTGGATGCCCCAATAAATTTGTGAATATCTTGCGACTTCTCCATGACAACATGACGGCAACGGTCTTGGACAACAACGGCTCTCATGGTGCTCCATTTAAAGTGGGATCAGGTGTTAAACAGGGATGTGTTATTGCCCCAACATTATTTGCTATTTTCATCGCCATGATTTTACATCTTGTCGAGGGGAAACTTCCCACTGGTGTGGGAATTATATATCGAACAGATGGAAAGCTTTTTAATCTCGGCAGGCTGAAAGCAAAAAGTAAGGTAATTACAACCTCCGTTGTGGAACTTCAGTATGCTGATGATAATGTGGTCTCTGCACATTCAGAGGATGATCTCCAAACTATCCTAAATGCTTTTGCAGAAGCATATGGAAAACTTGGTCTCTCACTTAACATAAAAAACCCCAAAGTGCTTCATCAGCAAGCGCAAGCTAACCCTTTGGTGATGCCATCTATCCAGCTTGGCGGGACAATACTGGAAAATGTCGATCATTTTCTCTACCTTGGCAGCTATCTTTCTGTTACAGCTAACATCGACAGTGAAATCCAGCATCGTTTGAGCTCCGCAAGTGCCGCATTTTCTCGAAAATGAAACATAGAGTGTTCGAGGATCGGGATATTTGCAAGAAGACCAAAACACTGCTTTATGAAGCCATTGTATTACCAACTTTATTGTATGCCTGCGAAACATGGACTATCTATAAACGTCACCTCCAACTCCTTGAAAGATTTAATCAACGTTGCCTCCGGAAAATCCTGCGAATTACTTGGGAAGATAGGCGAACAAATGTCAGTGTACTGGAAGAAGCAAAGACTACTAGCATTGAAAAAATGATCCTTCAACGCCAACTTCAGTGGACCGGTCATGTTGTTCGAATGCCTGACTGCCGTCTCCCAAAGCAGTTACTTTATTCCCAACTCAAGGATGGAAAGCGGAATGTTGGTGGTCAATATAAGAGGTTTAAAGATGTTCTTAAGGCTAATCTAAAAAAAAAAGCAATATAAACCTCAAAAACTGGGAAGCTCTGGCCCATGAACGATCTAACTGGAGGTTGGCCTTTCACAAAGGTTCTATGGACTTTGAAGAAGCTCGAGTGCAAGGTGAAAGGGAGAAACGTGTTAAGCGAAAAGCAAGTCAAATGAATCCTTTACAAGACCATCTTCCATCTGGTAACCTGTGTCCTCACTGTGGGAAGCTGTGTGGATCTAGAATTGGCCTCTACAGTCACTTACGGACCCATCGCTAGCAGTCTACACAATTTTCTTTAGATTTCTCCTCCTTTTAAAATCTCCTTTTTGTAAATTTTCTTTTTATCCTGGAAGACAATCTTACTCGGTCACGAGTGATCGCCTGACTGATAAGAGATGCTTGCACTTGCACGAATATTCCTTCTCTGCAATGGCACTCTTTGGGTAAAATTAGATGTGGTGGAACACCCACATATATTTTCTCCACCGATGTATATTTATCCACGTTTCTGCCCTGTGCACATATAGCAGTGGCGCAGAACCTCGGGCCCGGGGACTTAATCCAGGCCTCCTGTGGTCCCAAACCAGCCCTCTGGGGTTTGCCCCCTTCCCCTCGGCTGCCAACCATTGGTGGTTTCCCGGCCTTTGTGCAGTTTTCTCCTATTTTAAAAGGCTGAGATGCCTCTCCTAGGGCTTACTTATTGACAGTAAAGAACTTTCAGCTAAAATACGCTAGTATTGTTGGCTCTGCCCCTGTGCCTTTGGTCCCGTCCACCACTGGAATCGGTTCCCCCCCTCCGAAATGGGATCTGGCCCTCGGGCTGAAAGAGGTTCAATGCCTCTGACGTATAAAGTAGGGGGTCTGCACTTTACATAAAGCGAGTGCATGGAGGAGGGAGCCGCAATCCTTCCTCCCAGGCTCGCTTCTGGATTCGAAAGCAGGGTAGGGAGGAGCTGCTTAAAGCATCAGGAAGCATTGAATGTGGGGTTTGGATCCCTTTTTTGTGCAAAGAGTAGACCTCCAGTTCCTGCTTCGTTCATGATCAGAGTGGGCACGTGCATAGCTGCCTTGTCACATCTAACTTGGCCTATTCTTATTTGGAATGAGATACGTGGGCATTCGCTCTCTGCAGCAGTTTCCACCTCCTCAACCATTCAAGTTTTCCCTTGGTAATTACTCTGGGAACACTGTGGAGGCTGGAGCAATCCCACAGTTCCTCAAGTAGCTAATCAGATAGCAATAGCTCCAGAAAGCTCAACAGCCTCAGGTTCAGTGCCCTGTTTTGGTTTAAAGTAGATCATCTGACAGCATGCGTAGGCAGCTGATTCAGCTGCTGCAGTGCATTCTTGGACTTGTTTGCAACAGACAAACAAGTGGCTGTGTGGGTTGGTGGCATGATTGCCTTCACTGCTTTTTCGCCCCTTTGTTCCTGGCACGCTCCAGCTATATAAATGTCTCTTTCCTATATTGTCTGTCTTATTTGGGGTGGGCGGCAGGGGAGTGTTTAGGAATCTTAGTCACTAATTAGTCTTCCCAACTACACCTTGTCTTTTCTGCTCTTCTTTTTTCCAGAGTGAAATTATTTCCTTCAGAGGATATCCCACCGAGGAATATGAAGTGGTGACAGATGATGGGTACATCCTCATTGTTAACAGAATCCCTCATGGGAAAGTGAATCGGTTGAATGAGGGTGAGTGTGTGTTTGGAGACGGAGACGGAGAGCGCTGTGTGTGTGTGCGTGTGCGTGAGCAGACACACGTATGCAAATGTTCCAATACTGTGGAGAATTTTTAAAAAGAAAAGTGATCATTTCTTGCTTTTGGAACAGTTTGCCTTATGTTTGGTAATGTATGATTATTGTAGCTTTTACTTAGCGTTCAGAAATTTATTTATTTCATTTATTCATTTTCTATACCGCCCAATAGCCAAAGCTCTCTGGGCTGCATAATAATTAAAAACAAACAATAAAATATAGTTAAAAATATAAATAATAAAACATGAAATTTTTGAAAACCAAATTTTAAAATATCTCTAAAACAAGTTAATAAAACACGACCGCTAAAAACAATTTACCACCCTACCATATACCATTTAATTATTAAAAGCCTCAACGTAGAGGGCAATCTTAACCTGGCGCCAAAAAGATAATAGAATTGGCGCCAGGCGGGCCTCAGGGGGGAGCTTGTTCCACAGTTGGGGGGTGCGACGACACGGTCCCTTACACTTTAGGACCAGGCGCATAAACCCTTCTCAGGCTAAGCATCAACACTTAAAAACCTGAGGGGAGGGTCAAATGAAACCTTTCCCCTACTTATGAGGGAAAAGATTAATACTAGTTATTAGGATCTATTTTAAATTTATGATACGGTGGGTACAACGGTGTGTCTAGATTTAAAAGTAATGCAGGTTAATAACGCCAAGCTGACACGTAGGATTTGGGTAGCAAACAAAATAAAAATAAGTTTATTTTAATTCTCAAAATCTTAGTTCCAGAAAATAACTTTAAACCTGCCTACCCCAAACACTTTAGAATTAACCTAAGTCCCAATAATTCTAAATACAGTAATACCTTGGATTGCAAGTAACTTGGTCTGAGAGCGTTTTGCAAGACAAGCAAAATTTTTTGAAAAATTTTGACTTGATAAACATGCAAGGTCTTGTAAGACAAGTGTAGGGATGTAACCGCTCGCCTCGAGCGGGCGTAGTGGGCCCGAAATCAGCCCCGCTCATGCCCGCCAGAGACTTGTTTTGATATAAGAGTGTTTTGGATTACAAGCATGGTTCTGGAACGAATAATGCTTGCAATCCAAGGTATTACTGTACTTTCACTCCTCATACAAGCACTGATTTCTCTCAGAACTCCTGACAGACAGGACACGAATAATCCAGCTAACCTAACTCCCAACTCTCCCCACACTCCAAACACACTCTACCAGCACTCCAAACACACTCTACCAGCACTCTAACTCACTCAACTAACTCTGACATCACTTAAACACTCCTTATATACTCCTCCCCCCACCCTTTCCAAGACATCACAAACCACACCCACTCGGTTCAACATTCTAGACACACTAAACATACTAATGCAGACATTTTATTTATTATTATATTTATACCCCGCCTTTTTTCCTGCAAGGAACCCATGGCAGCTTACATAATCCTCCTCATCCTCCTCTCCATTTTATCCTCACAACAACCCTGTGGGGTAGGTTAGGCTGAGAGTCAGTGACAGGCCCAAAGTCACCCAGTGGGTTTCATGGCCAAGCGGGGACTAGAACCCAGATCTCCTTGAGTCCCAGTCGAACACTCTCACCACTACGCCACACTATGCCACATACACCAGGGAACTGAATTGTGGGGTTACACCACAGGGGGCTACCACAGAAAAGGCCCCACCCCCTTGTTGCTGCCCTCTGAGCCTCACGTGGAGGTGGCAGTCGGAGGAAGGTCCCAGATGTTGAACGTAGTGTACGAAATATGTTGAGCACAATCCTATTGTGGTTCTTTCCATGCTGACTGTGAAGGGTCGGGGGTTTGGATTTCCCAACTCCCTTCCAAGGTCGAAGCTCTGTTTCCGACCATGGAGGAGGGGATCCCCTGTATCCTGTGGCCCCTCAGGCAACATCTAGGGGCCACAGGAATGTGCCCTAAAACATAGATTCTTAGCTCAGTAAGACCAATGATTAAAAGGTAAACTTGAATGTATGTATAGTCTGCTACTAAGTATTAAACTCATTCTCTCAAAATAGATTTTCTTTTCGAACAACTTGGATAGCGTTGGTGAGGGGGTGCAGAGAAGGGAAGGGTGGTGGGCGTTTCGACATAGCTATTACATTATATTGTGTATTTTCAGAGTGGTGGTCATTTCACGGTTCTCTCCCCTCCTCCAAGACTGTAACTTACACTGAGCCCCAAAGAAATGGCAGGATAGAAACTCTGTTTTCTTGTGGAATATAAAAAAACATTGTGGGCCCATGTAGCCTCCTTTTCCCCCCGTATAAGAGCAAGAGCTGCCAGCCAAGGATCCTCTTGTGTCCATTTTGTCCTCTCAACACTTGCTTAACCTTTGTACTAACATAGGGCCAAAGGCATTTGATAGCTAAGTTTGTTCTTCACATATATATATACACACACACACACACACGCGTGTGTGTGTGTATAGAAACACACTTCTAATCCCTATAAAGTAGGGCAAATGACTAGATTGTCAGATGTATTTTAGCCCTTCGTGAGGCTATTAAAAGAAATAAGGGGAAGTGATTGGTGGGGTTGGGAAGGGGAAGCTAAAGTTTTTGTTTGGTTAGCAGCCTTAGGGGCCCCACATGACTTCCGAGAGGAAAAATTACTCATTCAGAATCCATGTTGACTTCAGCCATTTGCAGTCCTGGTGTCGCTGCCTGCCTGCTTGACAGGAGACTTAGTCAAGTGCATGCATGGATGTGGAGAATCTCTCTTAAGTTGCAGAATAGTCATTTGCCGCCTTCACCGTTATATGCATTTGTAGCCTGTTGTCATTCAGAGATAGCTGCCTCCATTAATCAGGTAGACTTGCTGGCCAATAAAAACCTCAAAAGCAGCGCAGTGTGGAGATGGGGGCACCGGCAGCTCAATTGCCCTATGTTCTTGTGTTTTGTTGGCAGCTTTTTCTTGACTTACAATTTCTCTCAAAGGATAGGATAGCCTGAGGCTGTCAGCTTGTGAAACTAGATTAAGGGATAATCTAAAAGGCAAACTCTTTGGTATTTGAGCCAAAGGATTGTGCCTTAAAGGCACTGGTGTGGGGCTTTAATATTTTCCTCAACTAGTTCTGGTCAAATCCTTCTGATGTATTGGGACAAAACAACATGTGGTACTTTTTTTTTTTAGCTTGGTTTACTACTTAAATTCAAGTAAAATAAACATGCTGTATTAGCCAGTGTGGCGTAGTGGTGAGAGTGTTGGACTGGGACTCTGGAGATCCGGGTTCTAGTCCCCGCTTGGCCATGAAACTCGCTGGGTGACTTTGGGTCAGTCACTGACTCTCAGCCTAACCTACCTCACAGGGCTGTTGTGAGGATAAAATGGAGAGGTGGAGGAGGATTATGTAAGCCGCCTTGGGTTCCTTGCAGGAAAAAAGGCGGGGTATAAATATAATAAATAAATAAATAAATGTTGCTGAATGGTAATCCATTAAAGCGAAAAGATTATGATTTGGTAATTGCAGGTGCAGAGGGACCGTCTGGATTGGGACCATAGTGTGTGTGTGTGGTGGGTTAAAGACCCCCCCACACATTAGTTTTCTGATTCAGGTCAGGGCCCCTGCACTTACTCGAGTGTCTCTTACTCTTAGAATAATATGTCCTTTGGGTCTCCAAAGCTCTGTTTGTAACTATGTTTAAAATGTTTCCCTTTCAGATCCCAAGCCAGCTGTGTATTTACAGCATGGTTTACTTGCTGATGGCAGTAACTGGGTGACGAATCTGGACTACAACAGTCTGGGGTTTATCCTGGCCGATGCTGGTTATGATGTTTGGTTAGGAAACAGCAGAGGCAACACTTGGTCCAGAAAACACATCAACTATACAGCGAAACAAGAAGAATTCTGGATGTTCAGGTAGAGTGAACTTGCTAAATGTAATTGCTTGTTTCTTGGATCCCCCCCCCCCCCCGTGCCCTTCGGAGTGTGTAACCAGCCATGCTTTTCCTGTCGATAGCAGCTTTTTAAAATAAATATGTTAAGCATGTGGGCAATTGTGCGTTTGACACTGGAGCTACTCCCTTCATCCAAAGGCCTTGGGACCCAACTTATAATTAGGAAACTAGAAGACTACAGATAGGAATGATATATTTTTTAATACCATTGATATGGGCTCAAAATAAGTCCAATTGTGGAAAGGGAGGAGAGATGCCAAGTAAAGCTACTGCAATTACTAATTCAACTTTAATCCAAAAAGGACTTTAGGGAGCAATCCTATGGCCCCTACACAGTATCTGCGGGGTCATAGGATATTTTGGATTCCCAGATCCAAGGTCGCTCTGACCTCGGAGCTGGGAATCAGCACTCCGCCCCCCCCCCTGCAGCTGGTACGGAATGAACTGTGCCGCCGCTGGCTCTCCGAGGTCAGGAAAGCGACCTTGGAGGGGGGGGCGTTCCAGTGGGTGGGGAGGGGAGGAGATTGGAGAGGCCAGGATACGAGTTATCTCGAGGCCTCCCCAGCCTCCTTCCCTCCCCCTCCGAAAAGCTGTCACTAGATAGGCAAAAGAGTCTGTCTAGTGAAAATGCAGGGCGGGAGGACAGGGAGGCGAAGATCACTTCCATCGCTCTTCCCACCCTGCATAGGATGAGCGTAAGCCTCTGAGTTTGGGGGCTTACGGTCATTGCTGGCTGGCAAATGCTGGGAGTTATCGGACTTCTGTCTAAACATGCGTAGGATTGCACCCTTCTAGCCTTTACTGGCTTTGTCTTTTAAAACAATCCTTGAGGTAGGGTATCGTTAAATGTGTTTCAGACGTGAGGGAATTGGGTTTGAGAATTGGTGACTGGATGGGTCCATGGAGGACGAGAGACTTGGACCCTGGTCTACCAGATCCAAGTCTTTCTAGCCCATGGGGTGGATAACAAGGCATTTTGGGAAACTGAAGCTTAGGCAATGTGGATTAGACTACACATGTTAAACATAAGACTGTTGTGCTTTCCTTTTGTAGTTTTGATGAAATGGCTAAATACGACCTTCCAGCTTCAATAAACTTTGTCTTGAACAAAACTGGCCAGCAGCAAATATTTTACGTTGGCCATTCTCAGGGCGCCACAATAGGTAGGTTAACGAACTTCTTAATGCATGTTGGCAATTCTAACAGCTATGCGTTGGTCTGTACAATTACTATTGCGTGTTAACTTCAGGAGAGAGCTTAATCCTAGTGTAGTGCAGTGATTACAAATGGAGCGCTGAACACACATGAAGGATCATCTTGAGTAACTATTTCTTTGTGGGTTTCATGCATTTTTCTTACTTGACAGTGCTCTCCGTGGAAGTAATGTTTTCATGTTTTGAAGGGGCTCTAGACTGAGTTAAGATACTCTGTACCAAATTAATGTTCCAACCTTTGTCAAAGCAAATCTTAGGAACTTGCCAAAAGTGATGCATGAGCTGAAAAGTCCCTTGTGACTTGTTAGCTTGTGTTTGTTGCTTGTCTGCTTTAAGAACAGGGGCCTTGTCAAGGACTTGGCAAGCCATACGTGACTGGTGGGTCTGAGGTCGCACAGGCTTGAAATGGAAATTTAGTCAAAGTAATGCTTGGGTTCGGGAGATCTGGGCACTGCTGAGGTGAAGGCCTGAGCCTCGGGTTTGTACCTCCCGCGTGAACTTCATACCCTGCCGGGGGCTGCTCTTCATACCTATTTAGTCAGCTCAATGTAGTAGAGGAAGGTACTGGCCCAGTTCAGACATAACCACCTTGGTTTGATCAACAATGATTTATTACTCCGAAAACGAGAGTAGTGCCTACATTTCTAAGGGTGTAATCCTATGCATGTTTAGACAAGAAAAGTCCTATACTGGCTGGCTGGGGCATGCTGGCAGTTGTACGACTTTTTCTGTTTATGCATAGGATCGCGCCCTAAATTGTGCCTGGGGCCTATACGGATAGAAAAGGGTCCCCTGTGCACACATGTTCACCCTCAGCATGACGGTGGCAAGGACGTTGCTGGAGGGGGCCACTTCTAGTCACTCTCCCCCATTGCATGCTTATTAAGCAATGAAGCGAATGCCTAAATAGGACTAGAGTGTGTTAATCAAGTGAATGTCTACTGCAGGGGTCTTCAGACTATGGCCCGCGGGCCGGATCCGGCTCAGCGTGCCCTTCCATTCGGCCCGGCTCTGTAGGCCCGAACTGGGCCCGCCCGGGCTCTCAGCCGCCTGAACGGGCTTGCCATTTTCTTCGCTCTCCCCGGAGAGCCAGCTGCGCGGGCTGCGCCGCCCGCGCTGGTCCCGTCGTGTCATTTCCGGCGCGGCGGAAGTGACGTGCGGGACCCTGCTCCGGCGCGCGGGACCCCCGCACTCTGTTTTTGAACAGAGCGCGGGAGTCCAGCGTGATGGAGCGCAGCAGAATGACGCGGCTCCAGCGGTGGTGGTGGCAGTGGGGCGGGAGCGGCGGCAGCGACGACAGTGGCGGGACTTTGGCGGCGGTGGGGCTTCGGCGGCAGCAACGGCAGCGGCGGGGCTTCGGTGGCGACGGCGGGTGCAGGTACGGCGGAGGGGGTGGCGGGGTGGGTCTGGCGGTGGCAGCGGGGGTCCTGGGGGGGCCACAGCGCGGCGGGGCTTTGGCGGTGGCGGGTGCAAGTACGGGGGTGGGGGTGGCGGGGTGGATCTAGCAGGCGACGGGGGGATCCTGGGGGGGCAGGGGGGCTTTGGCGGCAGGGGGGCTATAGTCCGGCCCCCCAACAGTCTGAGGGACAATGAACCGGCCCCCTGTTAAAAAAAGTTTGAAGACCCCTGGTCTACTGCTTAATGTTTACATTGCTGAGGAGGCATGCAGTCCTAAAGCTTCCAAGTGTGCAATCCTGTGCATGTTTAGACAGAAGTAAATCTTACAACTCCTAGCATTCCCCAGCCAGCATGGCTGGCTGGGGGATGCTGGGAGTTGTAGGGCTTATATCTGTCTAAACATGCATAGTATTGTACCCTTAAGTTAGTCAGAAGCATGGTTGGTTAGGATGCAAGATGGGGCCTTTTCTGTTGTAGCACCCTAGATTATGGAATTACCTCTCTAGGGAGGTGTGGTTAGCTCCCTCTCTTTCAGGTGTCAGGCATGCTGCTATGACCTTTTTATTCTGCAGAGCTTTCAGTGTGGTTTAATGTTTTTATAGTTCTGCTTTTAAACACCTTTTAACCTGATCCTCTTATATGACTGTTGACAGTATTTTTCAGATTGCTTTTATTGTTGTATGTATTGTTTTGTTGATGGATTTTAGTAGTTTTGTAAGCCCCTTTGAATTTAATGTATAAAGAAAACCGAGGGGGGGGGAGAGAAATGTCTAAATCAATAAAAGTTCCTTCTGACTTGAAGATTGCAGCTATAAAACAGTTTCTCACAGACTCATTAAGGCCATAAAACAGTATCCTGGGCTACTTTTGTGTTTTGAGGAAACAAAGGGACTAACCCCCCCCCCCCCAATCTATGGGTTTTGTTCAAGATTGAATTGCTAACTATATTCATATCTCTTCTCCCCTCCCAGCTTTCATTGCATTTTCAACAATGCCACAGCTAGCCAAGAAGATAACAATGTTTTTTGGATTGGCACCAGCCGTGACTGTGAAGTTTTCATCCAGCCCTTTGGCCAAGCTTGGACTGTTTCCTGAACTGGTGTTCAAAGTATGTATTTCGGGTGAAATATCTGTTTGAATGGAAGAGTGCAAATATTACCGATGTAGCGAAGTACTCGGGAATGTGCTTCTCTTTTTCTGTACATACTTCAAGAAAGACTGAACAAATGGCTCATGTTCAAAGTACACACTTCATGTGACCCGAGACTCTTAGAGACATCTGTGCTGCTCATGTTGGCTGATGCAACAACTTGTGACCGGTGTATTGGGGCAGGTGTTTGCTTGAGCTGCTCTCAAACCTCTCTTCATGTACATCAGTGGGTTGCTTAGGCCTGAGTTGTAGGGTGTGTGTGTGTGTGTGAAGTTTGTTAACCATTTTCATAGCCTTGTTGCATCCAGTGCACATCTTAAAGTAGCTGCTTTCACAAGAATTTGGTTTAGGGCTGGGGTGGGTGTCCTTTTTTTTCTGTCGAGAACTGCGTTCCCTTGTGGATAATCTGTCAGGAGCTGTGTCACTGATGGGTGGGGCCAGAGCCAAAGGTGGGTGGATCACTCCCTTTTCTCCCTTCCTTCCTTCCTTCCTTCCTGCCCACCAGGCATCCAGGGAAAGGATAGATGGCTCTTGCCAAAGGTCTACGCTGAATGCACGCAGAGGGCTTTTGAAATTGGGCCCAGTGCCGCAGGTTGCTGAACCCTGGTATAGAATCAGAGTTATTAGCTATGCAGAAACTGGGCATGTCAACGTGCCCCTGAGGCTTTTGTCAGTGCAGTGGCAAATGACAGCTGTGGGTAACTTGGTTGGCTTTGTAGAATGATTCACAGCAGTAACAATGAACAACTATTTGGATAGATGGTATTAAACAGAAGAGGGCCGTGCCAATTTGCTGAGGGCTGGTCACACTGCCAAGGGAAACTACAGGTACAGGCACATCACGCAGCTATGCTTGGCGCTTAAAGACACTGCCTGATCATGTTGGAGGCTGCCCAGCCACTGTCTTCTGCATTTGCCAGCTCTTGCTCTCTCCCCCCCCCCCCCAAAGTGCAGTCCTGATCATAAAAATGGCTGCATTTGTGCATTCTGTGCCCTTCGGTGCAGTGGAACAGCATGTGATCGGAGATGTGCAGGAGCCCCGGAGACAGGGCACACACTTCCCATGCCCTATACCTGTGATTATGCTTGGCTCTGCGCACCAGGCATTTAATAGTGCAAGTGCTATGTGTAAAGTTTTTAATGAAAGAATCTTTTTGTAAATTGCACATTTTAATCATGTGAGAGCTAAAGCTCTTTTTGTAGTTATTGCTCTGAGAGCCAGCGTGGCATAGCGGTTAGAGTGTTAGATCTGGGTTCTAGTCTCCACTCTGCCATGAAGCTCACTGGGTGACTTTCATCCAGTCACTGACTCCCAGCCTAACCTACCTCACAGGGTCATTGAGAGGATTAAAATGGAGAGGAAGAGGACCATGTAAGCTGCCTTGGGTTCCTTGCAAGAGGGGGGAATAAAGGCAGGATATAAATGTAATGTAATAAATAAATGTGTTAAATATCGCCTTATTGCCCATACGTTTGTGAAATGTATCATTCCAATATAAATATTGTTTATCGGTTTTCAGTGGCTTTTCATTTAATGGCAGTAGTGGATTTCATAACCGTCCTCTTTCTCTTGTACTTCCTCTGTATGAGAGACTATTTTGCTGAACCGATAGGTGGCCCAAGGAACTAGGCACGCAATCCCTGGATATCCGGGGCACATAATATGTACGCTGTTCAAAGAGTCCGATCTTAGAATGTCGCCCTGTAAAGGCTTTGAAAAAGATGCACAATATAAGGAATACTTACTTTCTTATGGCCTGTTGCCTTCAAGACTCCTGTGTCTATAGGTTAGCCTTCCCCAACTGATTCCTCCAGATGTTTTGGAGTACAACTCCCATAATCCCCGATAATCCCCCTGGTTGTGTTGGCTGGAGCTGATAGGAGTTGGAATACAAAATATCAAGAGGGCCCCAGGTTGGGGTAGGCTAATAGAAGTTCTTGGTTGCATAATGTCAAGACAATGGCTGCAGATCAGGTTTTATCTCGGCTGGACTGTAGCAGTCTTTTAATTTTAAAATAACTCATAAAACTAGCTCCTTCTCCAGTTTTATATTAATTGGGACAGTTCCTGCTGGCTTGCCCTCTCCGTCTTAATGCAAACAGTTCTTTAACCATCAGACCAAAAAGAAATCAAGGCCAGCTTTCTGTTCCAATGGTGACAGCCAAAAGCCTCTCAGAAGCTTTCAAGCACAGTATTAAGCTGATTACAGCCTTCCCGTTAAGACTTGTATGCACAGAAATAGAAAACTGGATTTATGCATGGGGCTGAGAACCTCTTCAAGAGTGCTTGTTCCCACTTGCCTTTCATGCCCATGTGCCTTTTTAATTGCACACTCCTCGCTGTTGTATGTCGTTTTGATATGTGGCAAGTTCATCTGGCCTTCCTAATGCTAATACTGTCGCTGTAATGATAGGTGCGTTTTCACGTACAGTTGAGTGCAGGCTTGATTGCATGCCCCTGCCAGGTTTACACAAAGGCTCCAAAAGTTTAGTGTTCAAGTACTGCTGGAAGATTGACCTGTAATTTGTTGATGCTACCCTTGGAATGCTTGAAATAGGCAGTGTTGATGGTTCTGTAACAATAATATTTTTTAGCATTTATATAGCACTTTTTGACTCTCCAAGGCATTTCACATGTATTTGCTCTGTAATCCCTGCAACAACCTTGTAAGGTGGTCAGCATTACGCCCGTATTGCAGATTGCTGGATAAGAGGGCTAAGGGTGAAATATTGTAGATTGCCTAAAGCCCCCCTAATGAATTTGTAGCAGAGGTGATATTTGACCTGGGAACGGGGCTGGTTCATAGATTACTCTTGGTACTGTGCTGTACCACACCTCTCCTCCTTGGTAGAAACAGACAGAGTTCCCATTTCAAATAGAACCAATAGCCGCTGCTGGCATTCTTTGCATGGGGATGAAGGCAAGATACATGTTTAATTGTCACTGAAGTGGCCATGCAAACACTACAGAAGGAAAGCACCTGCTGAAGTTACTGTGGGACGACTAAACCATTGCTGCTTTGCAAAAGATGCAAACACACCCATATGGCTACTGAGTATTTGGCAGCATGGCCAAGGGTCTAGACATCAGTCCTCTTAAAGCAGGGGTAAGCAATGTGGTGCCCCTGAGCATCAATGTTCTTTCTTTCTTTCTTTCTTTCTTTCTTGCATTTATACCCCACTCTTCAGCCAGAAAAGGCTCTCGGAGCGGCTTACACAGATTAATAATAAGACAGTCCCTGCCCTCAGGCTCACAATCTAAAAGACATGACACAAAAGGGATTGGGAGGGAGGAGGAAGAATGCCAAACTCAGGCACCAGTTCTTAGTTTAAAAGGTTCTTATAGGTTTTTCTTCCTTTTTTTCTTTTTTCTTTTTTTTTTTGGCAGGGAAGGGCAAAACAAGCTCTGTGCAGCTGCTCCCTCTCCAGCAGATGTATGGGGCCAGGTTCGTCTCCCCGCCCCCCCCCCCCGCTCTGATGTTACTCCTAGGAGGCAGGGGGTGCAGCCTCCCAGTGGCCCTTGGTTCTCTGGCCGATGGAGGAGGCCAGAGTCTGCCACTCCAGGGAACTGTCAGTTGGAGCTGTGTGTTCCTTCCGGCAGGGAGGGGTGTCGCGAGCTCCCTGCAGCTGCTCCCTCCCTGGCTGATGTACAGGGCCAGGCTGGTCTTTGCACCACCAAGGCGCTCTACTCTCCCAGTTTTTTTTTTCCCATTAACACATTTTCTTACCAGCAGCTGCTGTGAAATAGGTTTCATTTGTTAGTCTTTGGGCAGGTTACTTGTCCTTTACCACACTCTCATGGCAGCCATTTTGTGGTAGTGCTCAGGACAGTTTCTCAAATTGGCAAATGTGCCCACAGCCCCAAAAGGTTGCCTTAAAGGCTGTATGTGCCATAACTGCAAGTCTTCTGTGCCCGGTATGTTTGGGCTCTGTCTGGCATGGCGCTCACATTGTGGGAATCACCGCAACATGGCTTGTTCCCGAACTGCTCTAGAAGGACCTCAGTTTCAAGTCGGATGCATGCCAAGGTGCAGCTCACCTGTAGCATAGTTGGCTGGAGCTGCCGCGTCTGTATCGGCGGCCTGTGCATGTAGAATGTGAATGAGTATTACCAGTTTTCATGTTAAGTGGTGCTGGGCGTCAACACAGCTTGACTTAGCTGGTGATCAAGCTTCAAGGGTGTGATACAGTAGAAGTTCCCTCTGTGGCAAATTGCACAGTAGTAGAAAGACCCAAAATCCCAAGGAAGTGCGTGTGTACAGGATGATGATTTAGTCATAATGTAAGGATGGGTTGCATATATTGCCATGTCACTCTGTAGTAAACCTGGTTTGACCCTTTCTGTATTTTAGATTATATTGCATGCAGTTAAAAGAAGTTGCTGATGCGATTCTACTTATTCCTTTTGGTTTTGAGTAAAGAGCAGCAAATGGTTGCTTGCTTGCTTTGCAGGGTAGAGGGGAAGGACCTGGGGATGCCATCACTTTATTATGGGTGGCATTCTTGGGATGGGATATCTGAAATAATACAAAATTATTGGGATGCTTTTTATTTATTTTATTCATTTATTTTATTATATTTGTTAATCGCCCATCTGGCCGGTCACCCGGCCACCCTGTCAAAAGATAGGTTTACATTAGGAATTGGTCTGTTGATCAGATTGAAATGTATACTTCTATGCATACAGGCCTGTGGCTTACACTGGCTCAGCTTGTCTGAGCGTGGAAAGCTAAGCAGGGTCAGGCCTGGTTACTACTTGGATGGGAAACCCCTCCTCTAGTTTCCTGCATTGAGCAGGGGGTTGGACTCCGATAGCCTTGTAGGCTCCTTCCAACCTATGATCTATGAAATCTATGCTAAATGCACAGTAGAAGATCCTTGTAATATTCTTTGTGATATTTTGCTACTTGATATTGTTGGAAGCATCCCTAGGAAAACAAACACTCTAGAAAAGTGACCTGTATACCAATGTTTTTGTTTTGGCAGGAAATCTTTGGAACTAAGCAATTTCTTCCCCAGAACTTTATTATAACATGGCTTGCTACCCACCTGTGTGACCATGTGTTACTTGAAAATCTTTGCAGCAACGTTTTCTTTCTATTGTGCGGGTTTAATGAGAACAACCTAAATATGGTAAGGTTTCCGACCATCTAACAAGGGGCTGGGGGGTGCGATCTAAAAAACTGCTGTATGTGGAAGCACCTTCAAAATGCATGGAACATCTGCATTCAGCTGCACTCTTTTAAGTTCTGTAGACTAAGCAGGGATAGGCAACCTAGTGTTGCCTGAACATCTGGAAGGCATCTCTCAATCCCTTACCACTGGCCATCCTGGTTAGGGCTTATGGGAGCTGTTGTCCAAAATATGTGGAGGGCGCCAGGTTGCCTGTAGAGGGATGGAGGCCAGCCTGTGTGCAAGAGGTTTTACATCTTGAACATAGTGCACCAACTAGTCCCTCACGGGGTGATGAAGGTGCACAGAAGATTTTGCCCCGTGTTGCGTGGTGCCAGGAGGCCTTGCGCTCGCATGCACCCCTGGGGATTCCCTTGCTTATCTCATTGGGGAGCAGTGCCACGGCAGAGTCAGATGCAGGGGGGTCTGGCAGGTTGCTGGAAATGGCTTGGCAGGCCACACGTGGCCCACGTACCACACTCCCCCCCCCCGGGTTGTACCTTATCCTGGACAAGATTAGCTTGAACTCTTAAAGGGTATGCTCACATTACTTTTGGAGTCTTGGAAAAGACCTGGTTGCCCATATGTAACCTGTAGTCCCATATGTTTCTTTCCCTGTTACAGTTTTGTGACTGTCCTGGTACTAAATACAGTCATGCCTTGGATTGAGAGCATAATTCGTTCCGGAAACGTGCTTGTAATCCAAAACACTCTTATATCAAAACGAAATCCCCCCAAAAAAATTTGTACAGAGATTTTTAATTTAAGCCGTACTACAGTACTTGTATTGCAAGACGTCGCTTGTATATCAAGTCAAAAATAAATTAAATAAATATTTAAAAATTTGCTTGTCTTGCAAAATGCTTTCAAACCAAGTTACTTGCAATCCAAGGTATTACTGTAGTTACCGGTACCTCAAAAAATGTGACAAAACTGCCAGTTGTCACTTTGCTCTTTCTCGATCCCCTTCCTGCTAAACACCCATCCATGGTTATCAAATGCCATTAAAAAAAGAAGATGGGTTTGTTTATGCATGCTCACAAACTGGAGCACAACACCTGGATACTAATCTCATGTCTGGTAAAGTAATATTGAGAATTCTGGATAGCTCAAGAGTATCAAGTTGGCCTCCCTAAAGGGGTGTTAGTAGTTACTGCTTCTCTACAAATAAGGAAACTATCTGCATGATATCCAAACATTAAGCTCTTGTCTATTCAAACAACCAAAATGTAAAAAAGGAAGAAAAGTAGTTGTTACTCTTTTTGATAAATTCAGCTAATAATGTTGCTATTTGTTACAGACTCGAGTAGATGTATATTCAACACACTGTCCAGCTGGAACATCTGTCCAGAATATGCTTCACTGGAGTCAGGTAGACCCTAAATCCTCAATCAGATTTAAAGATGCTCTAAGATTTTGAATGGGTGACTATATTCAAAGGAATGAATAGGGTGTTGAGAATAAAATTAATTAAGAATTATGATGGAAGGAAGAACACACTCAGTAACTTGGCCTCTGTATTTACCGTATGTCATTCAGCACAAATAATTTGCTTTTATGATGAAGGATTTAAATATGAGGCTATTGAACTGTGTGTGTGAGAGTGTGTAAAAATGATCAAATTGAGGTATTTCGGAAGTAACCGGTACCCTTGTTCCTTGATCAGATAGTCCATTTGTATGTGGAATACTGAAGTGCTACATTTCTGTAGTATCTGGGATACTTTTGTGTGTTTATGAGTAATTTGGGTGTTTGGAGTGGTACTGTGTCTTGGTGGCAGAAGGCAAGCAAAGCACTACTATGATTGGGAACACATTGCCTTGACTGTGGTTGGTGGTAGCTTCTGTATCACTTCATCAAAATAACATGTGTAGCTAATGCCACTATGTACAGAAGACAACCTGCCCATTCATAAGTTTTTCACGGGGTTGTAGTAGTAGTGCAGGACATAGACTTGGCTTTCCTCTATCCCTGATGGTTAGTGTTGTAGCATGGTGTTAGAATCTGGCTTGCTGGCATAAGTCCTCTAGAGCTATTGCTTCCTAAGTGCTGCTTGCCATGCACCTGCTCTCTGGGAGGATTGTACAGGATGTGCTGGTGGGTATAGGACTCTGCCTGTGGGAATGTGGAGGGGCTAGATGGGGTTGGTCCTTTCCAACTCCATTTCTGTGGTTTAGCCTGCAATCCTATACACACTTTCCTGGGAGTAAGTCCCACTGAACTCAATGGCTCTTACTTCTGAGTAGATATGCTTCAGATTGCACTCTTAGGTTGCACTCCTAAACAATTACAACTGAGTGTGTTCTAGGATTGCAGCCGAAGGGCACAATCCTATGCATGTTTAGACACAAAAAAGTCCTACAGCTCCCAGCATGCCCCAGCAAGTCACAGAATTGGCGTTAGAAAGGACCAGCTCCATCTTTCACCAGTTGAACGTAGCAGGACGTTTGAGAAACCTGCTTAGAACTGTGCCCTCAGTTATCAAATTTATAAACTACTTTTCCAGTGTAAGGACTTGCACTTGGTGGCACATCTCTCCCATCTTTCTCAAGACATTAAATAAGATGGGGAGACTTAGGTCGATGAGTTACAGGAAAGCTAATAAAATACCTGTGGCTTTCAGGTGCCTCTGTCTATCCTATGCCTCACTGGGTTGTTAAAATATTAATCTTTATTCTCCTCCTTAAAAATGAAAAAAAAGGTGGCTAGTAATTTGTCATGGATAGCCAGAGTTATAGCATGAATATTCGGGTGTTTGTGAATGTGTAAGTGTGGCATTATTGTTTTTCAGGCTGTGAAGTCTGGGGAGCTCAAAGCCTTTGATTGGGGAAGCAAGAAAGAAAACATGGCTCACTATAACCAGGTAAGTTTTTTTCACCATTGGATAAGTCACTAGACCCTCTTGGTTCTGTGATTGTAATTCAGTCTGATCTGGTTAAATCACATATCTATGGGGTTTTTTTGAGGGGGGGGGGGTTTACATAGAGTAGAAACTGGTGATACCTTGCCCACAGGTACTGGTGGCAAAGGCTGCTGTTGATATACTCTAAGTTGGTTGAAATGAAGTTACACCAACTCTTTATCACATCATCTATATATAAAAGAAGGTGTCCTGACTGACTGACTGACTCATCAACGCCCAGCTCAAACCGTTTAATCTAGGAACGTGAAATTTTGAAGGGACATTGCTTTTATGACGTAGACACCCACTAAGGAAGGATTTTTGGAAATTCCGTCCCTAAGGGGGTGAAAAAAGGGGGCAAAGTGGCCCCACTCTCATATCTGCAGTTCTGCAAATAGGCCTCACCTCATAATTGCTGCAGGAGCCAACTTGCTGCAGGAGCCAATAGGAGCAGTTATGCAAATAGCCCATACGCCACTTAGAATGTTCATATGAATTCCTGCAGGGGCCAATAGGGCTGGATATGCAAATCTCCCCTAGGCCATTTAGAATGTTCTCTGAGGGGGTGAAAGGGAGGGAAACTTTTTACATGACTGACTGACTGTTGTGTGTGGGGCATCGTCGCATAGGCTCCATCACGTTCATTTTCATTTCATTTTCATTTTATTTCATTTCTGTACCGCCCCACAGCCGAAGCTCTCTGGGCGGTTCACAATAGTTTATACACAAAAACCACAATAAAAGCATACAAAATAGTTTAAAAGATTAAAAACCAAATTTAAAAACACAGTTTAAAATAACAATCCAAAAGCTAATAAAACTGAGCCTGCAGGTGACAATCCCCTCCCCCCCCGTGCTATTCCAAGCTCCTAACTGTTAAATGCCTTGGCATAGAGGGAAGTCTTAACCTGGCGCCGAAAAGATAGTAAGGTTGGCGCCAGGCGGGTCTCAGTGGGGAGCTTATTCCATAATTGGGGGGCTACCACTGAGAAGGCCCTCCTCCTCGTTGCCACCAACCGAGCCTCTCTTGGAGGTGGCAGTTGGAGGAGGGTCCCAGATGTTGAGCGTAGTGTCTGGGTAGATTGCGGTTGGGAGAGACGTTCTGTCAGGTATTGTGGTCCTAAGCCGTGTAGGGCTTTATAGGTTAAAACCAGCACCTTGAATTCAGCTCGGAAGCATATTGGCAGCCAGTGCAAACGGGCCAGAACCAGTGTAATGTGCTCGGACCTTCCGGTCCCCGCAATAAGCCTGGCTGCCGCATTTTGCACAAGCTGCAGCTTCCGAACAGTCTTCAAGGCAGCCCCACGTTTAGACGGATCTACCCCAAACTTGGCATGCTCACTCTTCATCACCTGTAGACTCTCAGGATTAACCTGATTTTTCTTTACGAACAGATATTTCTGTCACAAAAAATTTATGCTGCCAGCACCCAGTCTAAACGTTACACTTTCATTCAGAGACACTGCATCTTTCCCATACATGTTTCTTTTAAAAACAATTATACCAGATCCTAAAATCCACGCGAGCGCAGTCGCATGCAACAGCTAGTTCTCTGATAACCAAGGGTTTAAAAAGTCAAGGGCAGTAGAATGCTCTTTAAGGTGTGCGTATGTATTGCCCTGGTTTGATTTTTATCCAAGCACTTCCTGTGGAATGATAGGGCAGCGTGTTCTGCAGCTGCATTTTGTCTAGTATAACTACTCCTACGAGTTGCGAATGGCACAATATGCATAAAGCACAACGTTACATGTGTAGAGGAGTTTGGAGATAACCTGTCAGGGAGCTCTGGCCGTGGCTAGTACTGCTGTTCTTTCTCCTCCTACCCCACTTTTAAAAATCTAGAGAGATGTGGAATTGAATTCAGTGTTGTCTTGCTATGGGGACCGTTTTGTCAGGAAGGCTTTGCAGTGTTTGTAAGCTACAAATTGTTTTTAAACTGTTTCCTTCCCTCCCTCTTAGCCAACGCCACCTTTCTACAAGGTAAAAGAGATGACTGTTCCCACGGCTCTCTGGAGTGGCGGTCATGACTGGCTTGCAGATCCAAAGGATGTCGCCCTGTTGCTGACTCAGGTCCCAAACCTAGTTTACCACAAAGAAATCCCTGAATGGGAACATCTGGATTTCATCTGGGGGCTCGATGCCCCACAGCGCATGTACAAAGACATAATTAAGTTGATGCAGAAATATCAGTAAGACTGTGGGGTACTTGGAACTGTGGTCCTAAAATATTCCATCAAGAAATCAGTATGGTTGCTTTAGGGCATACTACTTTAAAAAAAAAAAAATCACATTGGGAAAGGATTCCTATCTTCTTAAATCCATAAAGTATTATTAATCTTATCTACATGCAGTCTAGGAATACCTCAGGAAATAGAATTTTTGTACTGCTCGTCAGCATCTAAATCCACGCAGCTTTAATGGAGGGATTGAAATGCAGTGTATGAGGTCTCCTGCAGTGATTTGGAGAGAATTAATTAAATGCCTTACCACTAATTTCACACAGTTTTTATATACAGTAATACCTTGGATTGAGAGCATAATTCATTCCGGAAACGTGCTTATAATCCAAAACACTCTTATATCAAAGCGAGTCTCTGGCGGGTGTGAGCGGGGCCGATTTCGACCCGCTACGCCCGCTTGAGGCGAGCGGTTACATCCCTATGCAAGACCTTGCTTGTTTATCAAGTCAAATAAAAAAATTTTGCTTGTCTTGCAAGCAAACCAAGTTACTTGCAATCCAAGTTACTTGCAATCCAAGTCTCAGACCAAGTTACTTGCAATCCAAGGTATTACTGTATAATATAATCTGAAAGTAAAGCTGATTTTCTAATTTCTGATTTGGGAGGGGTGGGGCGGGGGCAGGAGAGGAAGCTGTTAAGGCCCTGCTCACATCTGTAAATGTGACAATGTAAACTTGACAATGTGAAAGCTATTTTCAAAAGAATGGTTGGTCATATTTCCAAGTGTGTCTGGTGTTGATAACAGCAGTAGAAGCTCACAGAGTTTGGATAACTTGGGCTGACACCACACATTTCACATTTTTTAACTACATTTCAGAACTTAAGGGAAAATCCACTTTCGTAACTTCACAGGCCCGTGCAAAATGGTTGAAAGAAAAATTTTGCTTTAACAGTTCTTACTTTGCAATTTGTGTTCTTAAATGTACACACCTGTTCTTTTGCACTGATGAACATAGCTGCAGTGTATAGATCAGCCGACTACTACCAAAGAGGTTCTGTTGATTATACTGTGTCTGTGCTCTGAATTAACTTTTCTAACTTAACATGCTTAACAGAAATGTTTGACAGAAATGTCTGAATAATTTTATTTTTTTTAAAAAACTTATTGTGGAGTGTGTTCTGTAAATTGGGGGCTCTGCATTTTTATCTATAATAAGTCTTTTTCTAACCACTTCCCATAAATATAACACGTTTTATTTCTGTTAGCGGGCTAAGAATCATAAAACTATGCCCTCTTAGTGGGCACCAATGTGGTATTTTTGCAAGCAAAACTAGGAAGCTTAGTTTGCAGATATTAAACAACTGGAAGAAAACACACTGTGAAAGCCGAGCAATGTACCTCATGTTTTTCTCAGCCTTTCCAGAAACAAAATCAATTTAACAAAAAAAATTTTTTAAAAAAATTTGAAACAGGAGATGTTCCATGCGAGCCTTTTCTCTAGAAGTTGCAAAAGGTCTTTCCGTGGAAGGCAAACATTGGCTTCTAGTTGCAAAAATAGTGCATAGGAAGAAATCCTCTTTTATTTGAACAAAGTTTTGGGGGTGAGGGTGGAGATAGTGAAATTACTTATGCAACATGAGTTACAGATGGGGGATTTTTTTTTTACATAGCATTAACTTAGAATTAAGAACAGTGAGAATTACCTCACCAGTGGCCATTCACAAAGCAGTACAGACATTCTTGTATTGGTGAGCTGATTAATACCTGTGTGATTAAAAAAACAACAACACCTTTGTCCCTGTTTAAGCCACAGGAAAGAAGGAATTGAACTTCTGGAAATGGTTTACAAGGGGAGACTATTTGCAGTTGTTAAACATGTCTGTGCCTTAATACAACTCAGTATTGCTTTAATAAACTTTTTCCTGTGACTTTTCTCATTGGAGTGTTACTTGGGCTACACCTACTCACCCCCCCCCCCCCCACACACACACTTTAAATCAGCCCAGGAGCCAAATTCAGTTTTGGAGAAGCTCTTGGGTGGGCCCAAAGAAAAAAGGGGCAGGGGCAAAATACGGCATATTATAGTTTAAAGCTCTTACTTCTGTAACTAATCCTTAGGGCCTTTTGGAATGGGGGGAAAAAAAACCTTCACAAAAGCTGGGAAACTACCAAACAATCAGCAGTCACAGAAGAGTGGGTGGAGAAGGGGGCGTGGCCATCTGGGGAACCCAGGAGGGATGGGTCAGGCCCCCAGGCATGCTGGATTTGGCCTGCGAACCTGAGATTCAACACCCCTGCTTTAAAAGAGTGCAGGACACGGAATCATGGGCTCAAGTTACAGGAAGGCTGTGCTGTTCAAGCTGTCGTCACACAGAGGAGGGCCAGGATCTCTTCTCTACCATCCCAGAGTGCAGGACATGGAATAATGGACTCAAGTTACAGGAAGCCAGATTCCGGCTGAGCATCAGGAAAAACTCCCTGACTGTTAGAGCAACACGACAGTGGAACCAATGTCCTCGGGAGGTGGTAGGCTTTCCCACTCTGCGGCTGGACAGCCATCTGTCATGGATACTTTGACTTGGATTCCTGCAATGAGCGGGGGGTTGGACTCGATGGCCTAATAGGCCCCATCGAACTCTACTATTCTATGATTCTATGATAGGTAAGGGTCCAGTAACTTGCTATACATTTTGCATGTTGGAGTTCCTTGGCAGATTGTCATGTAGCACAGAATTGATTCTGTGTACTGAGAAAAGGCCATAACTGATCTGGTGTAAGAGGGCACTTTCTTTGTGTTTTCTTGATTTGGAGGGCCCATCTGGCCATGGAAAATGCTATTCTTGTGATGGAATGAACAGATAACGAAAGCCACTTCTCTGCATTGCATAAGAGGCAATTGTTGAACTTCAGGAAAAGGGGAGAAAACCCATTAAGTGTTAGTTTGCTCAGTTTATGTCCTGCCTGCCTTTCCACCAGGAAAATGGCACTCAAGGTGGCTAAGAATCATAAAACATTTTTTTAAAATGTAGTTAAAAGCAATAATTAACAAATATGGTAAAAACAAACTGAAAATTACGGAATACAAATAGCACCCAGCTCAACAAACCATTTTGTTACATTTATGTCCTGCCTTTTCCTCCAGGGAGCTGAAGGTGACGTACGTGATCCTCCTCTTCTCCATTTTATCCTCGCAACAACCCTGTGAGGTAGGTTAGGCTGAGAATCGGTGACTGGCCCAAAGCCACCCAGTGAGCTTTGTGGCCGAGTGGAGACTTGATCCTGAGTTTCCCCAGTCCAACACTCAAATCACTACACCACACTGGAAGACCTGCTTGATCAGAAATGGAAGGACAGCAGAGAGAAAGGGCCAGCTCAGCCTCCCTTGGCAGGGAGTCCCATAAGCCAGTAGTAATTCAATGTGATGGCAGGGAAAATGTGAAACTGTCCCCAGAGACTCCCCTCGAATTATTCTTCCGCAAGGCAGGAGTGTCCATCAACTTGAGGTGACCTTGACAAACTCAGTAATGTAGAAAGTAGAAACTAATAGCCTAGGTGGGAGGCCCTTTTGCTTTTTAATCTAATGGGGAGGAGTGCTGCTGCCACCTGCTTCCGTTTGGATGAATTTTTCAAAGCTACCATTTAAAAGAAATCGATGGTTCTGCCACAAGATGGTGCTGTAGCACTTAAGTAATGCTTTGTAAGTTGCATCGTTTCATGTAACATCTTAAGGGCACCATCCTATGCATATTTAGACAGAAAAAAGTCCTACAACTCCCAGCATTCCCCAGCCAGCATCGCTGGCTGGGGAATGCTGGGAGTTGTAGGACTTCTTTCCGGTCTAAGTAAATATGCATAGGTTTGCACCCTAAGCTGAGAGACTTCCTAACACTTTCCAGCTGTTTCTGCAATGACTTGTGTCAGGAAAAAAAAACCAAAATCCTTTCCCAACAAGCGAAAGCCAGATACCAAATGTCTAGCCAACCCCAACATGCCTGCCTCGTTTTGAAGAAAACAAATATGTTCGTAGGAGGAGAAGGACAAGAGCTTGTGGTTCCTGTCTGTAGATACAGAAACCACATAACCAGCTCTGGTGGATGAATCCAACGTGCAATAGTTTGATGAGACATTTTAAAAGCAAATTTGAGCCTTGGACCTAGTTCAGACTAGGTCCTGTATATCATTTGATTTTTCTACCTATTGGTTTCAGAGCCTCCCACATCAGAGCTCCTCCACCCCTGCCCCACCTTGGTAGGATTGCTATGTACACAGCATAGACAGCAGTCAACTGAGTCCACCGAAAAGCATCAGGTTTGAGGTAATATGAAACCTGAAGTTCTGCCTGCAACATAAGCTATGTGGCGGCTTATTTATGTGTTACACATCTGGAAATCGTTAGGATCCCGGACTTTGCAGAACAGCTCATACAATGCCCCATGCAACAGCTCGCACAAGCAGAATCAAAGAATTAGATTGGACACTTCCATATGGATAAAAACAGGGTTTCCACAAGCGGTAGAAGCTTTGCACTAGGGCAGGGCTCTCCAACCTTGGGTCCCCAGATGTTGCTGGACTACAGCTCTCAGAATCCCTTGCCATTAGCCATGCTGGCTGGGTATGCTGGGAGCTGTAGGCTAGCAACATCTGGGGACCCAAGGTTGGAGAGCCCTGCACTAGGGGAATGATAACATTGGATGCAAGCCAATATATTACCCTCTGCAAAGAACAGCCCTTGATCAAGTCAAGGTTTTCCTTAGCCTTTCCCACTTTGAGTTGACAAATGTTTAACTTTAAATGGAGGAGCTTGCTAAACCCATTATACTTTCTGAGTTTCTCATAGACCTGAATAAACTAAATGAACAGCAGCACTGACAACAGGCAAGGCAGAGTTCCTTCCTTCTGGGAATAATTTTATTTTGAAGCACTATTACGTACTGTCCCTTGGGGTTAGAACTGTGCATGAGAAGTCAAGAAGAAGCATTCCAGGTCTTGCTGCTATAATTGTATCTGTTACAGTCCCTCCCCCCCTTATTATAGTTCCTTCTAACAGCCACCTGACCTGATGGCTGACATAATATGGCCGCAGATGTGGCTGTCCCAATAACTTGCCTACCTTTTAACACACACCTGTAGACGTGAAGGATGGAAAGTGATTGGGCTCTTCACAATTTCCCTAATTTATGTTCTCTCTGCAGCTAAGTGGGGAAAGTTCTGGAAAAGTGTGGAGGACAGGGCAGAGCAGATTGGGGTAGCATGAACTTGGCCATCAACACGTCTGGCGGTTTCATAGATTTCATAGATCATAGAGTTACGGGGATGCCCACAGCAAAGTTTGGGTTTGAGTATGTGTGTTGGTTATGCGTCATAGATTTCATTTAATAGATTTCATAGATCATAGAGTTGGAAGGAGCCTACAAGGCTACCGAGTCCAACCCCCTGCTCAATGCAGGAAACTAGAGGAGGGGTCTCCCATCCAAGTAATAACCAGGCCTGACCCTGCTTAGCTTTCCACACTCAGATAAGCTGAGCCAGCGTAAGCCACAGGCCTGTATGATGAGGTGCTGATGGTAAATTGTGACTGGGGATACTGGGCAGGTTCACACATTGTGGTCTTTCCACAAAAATGGTTGACCTTTTTCAGCTGCCTCATAACAGGTATCCACATAATCCCAAGCTGTTCATAGTACACATTCAAATCACATTCAGGATTGAGAAGCTCTGATTTCTGAAGGCTCCTGAGCTGAGCACCAATCAGTCTACAGTTACAAACTCAAGGCGCATTTGTCTCTCCACCACAAGGCGAGTGAGTATGGTGGTGGTTGATCCTGCCTTACACTGGGGGAAATTGACAGATTTGGCTGTGTGGTAGCACCTTGAGCCGAGCTGCCAAGCATTTGAAACTGCCAAATGCTGTTTGGTTTGAATGTCTGCAAAGGATGACAGAAGATAATGAAGATGAGTGGATGGTGACTGACTGGGCAGCACTGTTCTTGTTAGGGCTGTGCTGAATGTTCCTTCTGAAATGTTCTGTGGCTGCTTTGGGGTGAGGAGCCAAAACATTCTCCCCAAACCCCTTGTACCTCTTTTTGGCATAATTAAGACCAGTCACACAAAAAAAAAGTCCTTTCCAGTGTTAATTAAAAGCTTCCTGTTTGCAGGACCTGCCCATTTTATTGTTTCCTGTTGCATGCAGCAGAAGGACTGCTTGTGGGTAAATGCTACAGAAAGGTCATGGCCCCAGGGAATGGCACTGCTGGATAATCTAGTGCTATCTTAAGTTGCAGGAGTTCACAGCCAGTATTTCTCCTTGCTACTGCTGCTTTGGTTCCTCTTAAAAGGGATTCAGGGAAAAAGTAGTGAGCATGATGATGTTACACAGGCACAAAGCCAATCAGATTTGGCTATGCGATGCCATCACTGATGGCAAATGAAGCCAGTTGCCCTCACTCTGAATGCTCACCATTATCTGCCATATTGTCAGGGTAACAGACTGGCACTGCCACACCTCTGGTGCTGTGGTGGTTCCACTTCCTACGTCTTTGGTAAATACTTTCACCTCCTTTAGAAGTCCTTCCCCCAAACCACCAAAAAAGGGAGAAGGGTATCTTTGTAAAATCATTCCCTTTCTCACTTTGGGTCACTTTGGGTCAGCTATACTTGTTGGGAACAAAGGAAGCCCCCTTATACTCAGCCAGACCGTTGGTCCGTCTAGCTCAGTACTGTCAACACTTGGCTGGCAGCAGCTCTCCAGGGTTTCAAAGCAGGATTCCTTCCCAGCCTTACCTGGGAATTGAACTTGGGACCTTCTGCATGCAAAACAGGTGGCTCTACCACTGAGCCACGGCTCCTCCCCGGCTGTGCATATTGTGTTGGGATGAATGCCAGCATGCCTTGTGACTGGGACATTTGTGAACAGAAATTGGTATTATGTACCGTAACTGTGCTGCAATGTCCGTGTAAGGTTACTAGCTTTCGAACTGGCTGCTGTGGCAGTTCTCTTAAAAGCAGTTTGATCTGTAGCAATTAGGTGGCAATAAATGTTTGGTTCTGGAAACCTTCACTAGTACGCTCTCTCGTTTCTGCAGGCGAAATCTCCATGAAAAGTAGAGAAGCAGGCCAGGCTGTTTTGTTATTTCTAGCCAGTTCGCGCAACTATATTTGGATGAGAGCCCACGAGGTGGGGTTTGGCTTGCAGCTTTGTCAGAGGATCATGGACTTGGAAAATAATGGGATCCAAGGGGATCCAGAGCCTCCACATAACTCAGGACACAGACTGGTGTGATTCATCCTGTCACTGGGATGGGAAAATAACTAAGTGGGGCCTTAAAGAATGAAACAGGTTTCGACCAAAAGCCTGCCTTGTTTCTGTCCTGCACAAGATTCACTTCAGCAATAAAGCAGGAGTGCATTTTTTGTTGTTGCTGTATCTGAGATAGTATCATTTTGACTTCTAGATCGAGGAATAGTCCTAGCAGAATATTCCATTTCTGTTAATCACACGAGAGCAGCTTTTGCTCCACAGTATTCCATTAACAAAACATGATGATGATGATGATGATGATGATAAGATGAACTATCTTATCATCGCCACGGTGCCCATGCCCCCTGCTGCCGCCTGCCAGCTGTGGAACGCTGCTGCCCCATTTGCAGCTGCAGCAGGGGCTCTCTGGAGCAGCCATACCTCGCTCTGAGGAAGCGGTGAGATGGCCTCGGAAAGCCTGGAGTTGCCTGCGCTGCTGACACAGCAGCAAAAACCATTTAAAAGGGAAAGCCTGCTTGTGGGGCAAGCCGCCGCCGCGCATGTGCCTCAAATGGCACAATGTTTTGCGCTGGACCTGCATCAGAAACTGTAGCAATTTCTGTTTCCCAGCCACTTGTGAATACAGCAAAATGCATCTCTAACAGTGCAATCCTATGCATGTCTCCCCAGAAGTAAGTCCTGTTAAGTTGAATGGGACTTGCTCACAAGTAAGTGTGTCTAGGATTGTAGCCCACTGAATTCAATGGTATTTATTTATTACATTTATTAGTTGCCTCATAATACCAATTTTCTAGGCAAGGTACGACAAGTTAACATAAAACAAGATTAAAAACACAACACAATAAAGTTGAATACTAAATCCAAAACCAGCACAAGAGAATGAAACCAGTGTCAACCACAAACATCATTTAAGACATACGGAGTGTTCAAACCAGGCATGGTTATATTTTATGTGCTGGGGGTGGGGTCAGTGTCCCCTTCCCCATTGCATTAATCACTTTATTTAGAAGCAAGTATGATAACATGAAATAATTGCTCTGTCTTACTGCAGCATGGCGCCATCGCTGCCTGCCATGCTGCTTCATATCCCTGTGTTTAATTTTCTTTCCCTCCTGCATTGAGCAGGGGGTTGGACTTGATAGCCTTGTAGGCTCCTTCCAACTCTATGATCTATGAAATCTATGACCCTGGCTAGACAAATCAGACATGCGCAGCGTTGGCAGTGGGGAAAGCCTTTTTGGGAGGTTAACCGCATGATGCTACATTTTGATGTAGCATCATGCGGGCTAATTGGCTCTAGCTGGAAGCCATTGGAGCCGAGCCAAGGTCGAAGCCAGACTCCATCCTTTTTGACGGCTGGCTAGGATGGTGCCCGCCCCAGTGCCAGGACAGTCATTTTAAAAAAAAAATATACTAACCACGTGCCTGGCTGTTGCACGCCGTCTCGCAGCAGCAGAGCCAGCCCAGTCACAGAGCCAGCCACATGGGACAGAGGCAGCAGCAGCAGCACTTACCAGCAGCTTCCGGTGAATGCCTGAACAGATCAACCTTTAAAAAAAAAAACCCCAAACAAATGGCAATTTATTCTTTTATTACAGTGGTATAGTATTTTTCTTTTAACTTAAGGAGGAGGAAGAAGAGGAGAAGGATAAGAGAGGAGGCTGTGGAGCAAACTAGATGAAATTGGCTCTGTCTCTAGTGGCCCACCCACCACTCCACCAGCCTGCAATGGGCATCAGTCACCACTGAAAACCATTTCCTAAAGAAGAAGAAAAAAACCCAACAACCATCTGGTCTACAAGCTTCTTTTGCTGTCATTTAGCATCAGTGATCAGAGATAAGAGGGCATTTAAAGGCAATTAACCCTTAAAAACTCTGCAAAGGATTGAGCTGTGCTTTGCAGGCATGAGAGCTGTTTTACGGGGGCTAACTCTTGAGTAGAGTGGTTTAGAATTGAGCTATGTCTAAATTGCTAAGAATTACATCTGGTCCTGCCCACCTTGCTTTCTCTATCCTTGGCCCTGACTTGAACCCCACCCACTACTGGAATGCAGTCCCTGAGATGCCTTTCCAAATTGGAATTCGGCCCCCAGACCAAAAAAGGTTCTACACCCCATTTTTAGTGGGAGTGCAACCTCCTCCTATATGTATGTCTGCTTCTTGAGTAGACATGTGTAGCATTGCACTCTATGTGTTATATGATCATGTGCACGCGTGGGTTGCAAGCTGAATCCTATACAAAAATGCTGATCCAATACATTTTACACCTGGACCACAAGGTCAAAATGACATCCTACCACCACCACCGCACCAGAGCTCCTGACTGGAGTGCTCTCACTTGTTTTAACAAGATGGGGAAATTGGGGATGGAATCGGGAAAGTTGCATCCTGCCTCTAGAAACTTCTACTTAGTATTTCCTCCTATGTCAGATGTTTGAAATCTCTGAAGTGTCTCACTGAAAAATGAAAAACACTGCGTGTAGCCAGCATCCATCTGTTTTTAGCACTCAGCTGACATCATGGTTTACGGGAAGATCCGGCTATATAGATTTAATGTTGCTCTGCTTCCAGAGTCACAATCGTTTTACTTCATCATGTATGCCTCTCTCTGCGTCCTTCAGCATTGCCGAGAGCCTGAAGTTCAGAAACCAGAAGATAGCTTTTTCAGGTATAGTTCTTAAAATCTTGTGACTTTGAGCAGCGGTGCAGCGAGTGAAGTGATTTTCTCAAGCATGAAGTGGCAGTTGCGGTGCGTGGGGAGGGAAATGTTAGTTGTGTGCTATTCACTAGCAATTCTCTCCCACCCACCCCCAATTGCCTTTCCACTCTGAAATCCAATCCAAGGGCAAGGGCAGTGCAACCAATCAAAAACATCTGGAGCGGAGAGCAGGGAAATTCCTTCTGCAATGGGAAAAGGAAGCTACGCTTCTGGGGATTTTTGTGATGTCATTTCAAGGAGTGTAATAAAGGCTGTTCAGCAGCCGCAAGGCAGACAGCGGCGGCAGTGGCGACAGCAGCCAGCATGAGTTGCAGCCTGCAGAACACAAGCGCGTTGCTCAGCAGCGACAGGCTGGACGACAGGCAAAGCGTGCTGGCACTGCAGCCTCTCTGGGACTTCGTCAAAACACAGGAGCCCTTGATCAAGTCGCCGTTCTTTCCAGTGCTGTTCAGCTTCATGATCTACACAGCTTTCTGCCTGCCGTTTGTTGCTCTCGACTTCTTAAGCTCCCGAGTATCAGCCTTGAGAAAATACAAAATCCAGCCTCAGAGCTCTCCTACTCTGGGAATGATGGCACTTTGCGCGGCTCAAAGCCTCTATCACCATGTCGCCTGTATCTTCCCAGTGACTGTTGCTCATTGGTACTGGAGACCTGTGAGCTTGCCACAGACGGCTCCTGAGTTGCCGAGGCTCGTCCTGAATGTGACCAGTTGCCTGCTGCTCTTCGACTTCCTATACTTCCTGTGGCATTTGCTCCATCACAGGGTGCCTTGGCTCTACAAGACCTTCCACAAGGTCCACCACAAACACATCTCTACATTTGCTCTCACCACCCAGTACTCAAGCATTTGGGAGTTGCTATGGCTGGGTTTTTTTGCAGCGATCATTCCGATGCTGCTGAAATGTCATCCATTGACAGAAATGGTTTTCTTCATTGCCAATATCTGGTTGTCGGTAGAGGATCATTCCGGCTATGACCTGCCGTGGTCAACGCATAGACTGGTGCCTTTTGGTCTGTATGGAGGAGCTCCGCACCATGACCTCCACCACTTGAAGTTCAAATTCAACTATGCTCCTTACTTTACACACTGGGACCGATTGTTTGGAACACTTAGCCATGCTGTCGCGGATAACGGTGCACCTGCAAAGATCACCAGAGACTGACTTTTAGCTGTCGCCCCAGAGTCAATATTTGGGCATTCTGGAATGAAAACAAACTGGGAAAAAAATGAAAACAAACTGAAAAAAAGATGCACTGCACATATTTATATTTTTGTATTTATGGAATATTTTTGTTAAATATTTATAACCTACTATTATTTGGTATTAAAACAGCTGTAATGGTACACAAGCCATCTGAGAGAGACGAAAGTAGAACACAGTTTTCTTATGGCTACCAAAGCTTTTATAATGTGTATTCAGTGTGTATGGAAGAGAATTTTTGCTTGCTGAAATGATATGAGAGGATGTGTGCTGAGAATAGAAATAATGCCTATAAATGATTCCTGTGGAATTTTTCTTGCTTTTATATTAAAAAAAGAAGAAGAACAAAACTGAAACAGTGACCTGTAAACATTTCTGCTGGACAGCAATAAACCTAACAAACCTGACTTTATTATTTTGTGTTCAGTGTAATTTGAATTCTTTATGTTCTATTATTTTTGGTTGGATAAATACACAAAATGTTTATTATTCCATATTTACCTTCCACACCATTTTTGAAAACTCTGCAGTGGATTCTTCTGTGTGGCCAATTACACCTGTTTACATATTTTTTAAAAATATATTCTCTAGTCAAGTGTAGCCAGCTAGGCAAGAACATGGATACAGATGCTCATTTTATTAGTTTAACTTTTAAAATATATATATACTTTTCTACACAAAATGGTGCTTATTTCTAACTAAATCTGTTTAATGTCAGGGCAGGAGAAGCAAACTCCATTTTATTCCGGTAGTCATGACAGTGTTATGATTTAAGTGAGCTTAAAATGTGAAACTGCACATGCTCAGAGTATTACTTTTTTCTTTTTTTTAAACCAGGGTTGGCAAACTGTGTGTGTGTGTGTGTATAAATTGTATTTATATCAATATATATTATATTGATACATAAATATAAATATAATTTATATAAATATATTTATATCTATCTATCTATCTATCTATCTATTGATATAGAGCCAGTGTGGCGTAGTGGTGAGAGTGTTGGACTGGGACTCTGGAGATCTGGGTTCTAGTCCCTGCTCGGCCATGAAGCTCACTGGGTGACTTTGGGCCAGTCACTGACTCTCAGCCTAACCTACCTCACAGGGTTGTTGTGAGGATAAAATGGAGAGGAGGATGATGATTATGTAAGCTGCCTTGGGTTCCTGAAGGAAAAAAGGTGGGGTATAAATATAATAAATAAATAAATAAATATCCTGCCTTTTTTCCCTCTTGCAAGGAACCCAAGGTGGCTTACATAGTCCTCCTCCTCTCCAGTTTTATCCTCACAACAACCCTGTGAGGTAGGTTAGGCTGAGAGTCAGTGACTGGCCCAAAGTCACCCAGTGGGCTGAGCGAGTACTAGAATCTGGATTTATGACCTGAGTCCCAGCCCAACACTCTAACCACTACACCACATGGGCTTGTAGAGCAAAAAACAGAAGCCGCTGAAAAGCATGGAATGGCAGTGGGAGGGGGGAAAGAAGAGAAATGTCAGTTGTGTGCCTCACAATTGAAGTAATACACATGCCCATCTAAAGCAGCCCCCCGCACACACACACACACACACACACACACACACACACACACACCACCACCACCACCATATGACTATTAGGTCCAGGATCTAAAATAACCTAGGTGCTCCTCTGAGGAGAACATGAAAAAATGTGATTCCCCCATCTGTAGCTGAATGAGGAGAGGCCATGTACCACTTCAGAACTCTCTCTCTCTCTCTCTCTCTCTCTCTCTCTCTCTCTGGGGGGGGCAGTGGTGCAGGCTGGGCTGGATTTGGAGCTAAAGCCCAAGGCCCCCGCAGCTCAGGGAACACCGAGATGACCATCCAGAGAGCGGGAGATGGTGAAGGTAGTGGCAATCAGTCCATGCATCAGCACCTGGCCTAGCAGGGGTGTGCCAGAGCCCACTAGGGCTGATGCTGCTTGCCACAGCACCCTTCTTGTTTTTAAACTATTTTATAGCTGGGGGGTGGGCGGCTGTGCACGTGGTTACAGATGCACGTTTTACTGTTTTTACTTTAGAAAATATATTATCACACTTTCTACAACAAAATAATGCTTACTCCCAAGTGAATGTTTCCATACCCTCCAACATTTCACAGATGAAAATAGGGACACACTCATGTGAATTTGTAAGAGGCATGGTTAAGCAAAGCAACATGTTATGCTGGCTCAGCTTGTCTGAGCATGGGAAGCTAAGCAGGGTCAGGCCTGGTTATTACTTGGATGGGAGACCCCTCCTCTAGTCCCCTGCATTGAGCAGGGGGTTGGACTCGATGGCCTTGTAGGCTCCTTCCAACTCTATGATCTATGAAATCTATGAAGGTGTGATCAAGAGGGCGTGGCCAGGCAACATGAGGGTGTGGCCAAAGGTATGGCCAGGCAAAGTGCATGGTCCAGTAGAAAAGTTATTAGAGGAAACACCCAAAACTGCAGCATTTTAAGCACAGAAATCTTTGAATTTATGTATTCCATTTAGGGAAGCCTGGGGGGGGGGGGGAAGAAAGAAAACCCCAAATCAATGAATACAACTAACTGTGTGTTCCGGGTCCATTCTGGAAGCCATAGCCCAGTTTTTGGATACTTTTTTTATTACCTTTTGTTAATACAATCTCAGTCTTATATCAAGAACACTGCCCATTTTATACAACAAACAGAAGGATTAAAAACAGATACACATGCTTCATTGATCACTATGGGTGTGCATTCCCTTTATACTTCTATCCCTCATGAGGGGGCAAGAAGAGTTATTGAATCTGTAATCAATACACATGGATAACTGGCCCCACCCACACATTTTTTTTGTTGGATCTGTTAGATATAATTCTAGAGAAAAATTATTTTCATTTTGACAATCGTTTTTTCTATCAGATCCAGGGAGTAGCAATGGGTAGTCCAGTGGCACCTAATGTAGCAAGCAAGTTTATACATGACTGATTTGGAAAATCAACTAAATCTGAATGAGCAGCAAAACCTCTTTAGGAAATACATGAGATATTATGGGAGATTTATAGATTATGTTTTTATTGTTTTCACCCAAAATTGTGTATCAGTGACTTTTTCAAATGGGTAAACTCCATTAGTGAATACATCAAATTTACTTGAGTGGAAGACCGACAACCTGGTCTTCTGCGCGGGTTCAATGCTAAGGGGGTAGCGAGTCCTGGGGCGGGCCTTCTCCGAGGTCCCCAGCGCCTCACCCTTAGCCCAGAACGAAGGGATAATTTATAGCCACAAAAGTATCTTTTAGAAAACAGGTTTATTTACAAAATTACCTTTCCAAACCCAGACCCACGCCAGCAATACAGCTTATCAGTACGGTACAAAGTAACAAGCAAGAAGTCTCAAGGACACCGTGAGTTCAGGGCTCTCAGCTAGTTAGTTCAGCTCGGGCCCCGGCAGAGGCCCGGTCAACCGCACGCGGCTAGCTGGGTTCCCGGCGGAGGTCCGGTCTACCCAAGCGGCTTGTGAGTGATTTCAGCTTGGTTTCCCGGGGGACCGGTCAACCCAAGCGGCCAGTGATTTCAGCTTGGTTTCCCGGGGGTCCGGTCAACCCAAGCGGCCAGGGATTTCAGCTTGGTTTCCCGGGGGTCCGGTCAACCCAAGCGGCCAGTGATTTCAGCTAGCTGGAGCGCGCCGGGTGCTGCTACCCGGGATTGCCGATCCTTCGTTCCCTTACCCCAGGCATGGGCAAGATTGCTGAACAACAACCAGTTCCCTTGCGCAGGGTGTTTTATACCTTGGTGTTTCAGGTAGCCCTTCCCTCCGTGATCAGGTGGATTGACACCCTCCCTGAGGGGCGGCCTTTTGGGTCAGGTGGGGTGACGCCCTCCCCCCGTGGGATGGGGTCCCTTTGAAGCCACTTGTTTAATGGTCCCATCCTATGGTGTTGAGTGGCCATTTCCTAGGGGTGCAGAAGTGTCTGCTCTGGAGAGGTATTCAAGTATTATGTAGATGGGGCTGATATGCGAGAGCATTGACAAACCTGTCTGCTCTGGAGAGGTATTCAAGTATTATGTAGATGGGGCTGATATGCGAGAGCATTGACAAACCTGGTGATGCTTCCTGCCCTCCCCCCCGTGGGGTGATTCTATGCAGATGTTGTTTGTCCCCTTTGGCATCTGTGGAGACTGGCTGTCTCCCCCCCTGGGTCTCCTTCCCCCCTCCTTGGTGAGTGTGTGTGTGTCAGGCAGGGGGCTTAGGTTGGCTTTCTCCACATCTCCCCCCCCCGGGGAAAAGATGGCATTGGGGTCCCACACCCCAATTTCCCATCGACTTGCCCATCACCTGAGAAAGCCCGGGAGAGTGCATCAACCAAGACATTGTCCTTACCCTTGATGTGCTCAATTTCGAAGTCAAAGTCTTGCAACGCCAGACTCCACCGTAGGAGTTTTTGGTTGCTGCCCTTGACTCTATCTAACCAGCACAGGGGGGAAAGGTCAGTCTGCAGGCGGAACCGTCTCCCCCAGAGGTAGGGGCGCAACTTGGTGATGGCCCACACCACGGCCAGGCACTCCTTCTCAATGGTGGCAAGACTATGTTCTCTGGGCAGGAGTCTCTTGCTCAGGTAGGCAACGGGGCGCAGCCCTTCTCCTACCTTCTCCTGTAATAACACCGCCCCCATCCCGGCCTCAGAGGCATCTGTCTGTAGAACGAAGGGGGATTCGAAGTTTGGGGCTTGCAGAATGGGAGCTGCCGTGAGGCAGGTTTTTAACCCGTTGAAAGCGGTCTGGCAAGCCGCGGTCCACTGGACCCTGTTCGGTTGGCGCTTTTTACAAAGATCAGTCAGAGGGGCTGCTAGCTGACTGAAGTGTGGCACAAACTTCCGATAGTACCCCGCAAGTCCCAGAAAAGCCTGCACCTGTTTTTTGGTTGCGGGTTGGGGCCATTTCTGAACCGACTCTATCTTAGCTTCCATGGGTTTGATGCTCCCCCTCCGACCCGATGTCCAAGGCACTCAACCTCCCCTAGCCCCACCTGGCACTTCTTTGCTTTCACTGTCAACCCAGCGTCCCGGATCCGCTGGAAGACCTGCCGGACATGCTGCAGATGCTGTTCCCAAGTGGAGCTAAAGATAGCTATGTCGTCCAGATAGGCACAGGCAATTTCTCCCAACCCGTTCAGCATTCCATTCATCAGCTTCTGAAAGGTTGCCGGACCATTCCGGACTCCGAAGGGAAGAGTGGTGAACTGGAATAAACCCAGGTGTGTGACAAAGGCAGACTTGAGAGCAGCATCCGCGTCCAGCGGGACTTGCCAGTAGCCCTTGGTGAGGTCTAGGGTGGTAATGTACTTGGCCCTCCCTAGCTTCTCCAGCAAGACATCCATGTTGGGGATGGGGTAGGGGTCAGGGACGGTCACCTTATTGATTTTCCGATAGCCCACACAGAACCGCACCCCCCCATCCTTTTTGGCCACCAGGCACAATCGGGGAGGACCATGGGCTAGAACTAGGAATGATCACCCCTAGGTCTAACATGGCTTTGACTTCCTCCGCAATGACCTGAGCGTGGGGTCCCACCGCCCGGTATGGCAGAGATTGCAGAGGGGGGCTGTCACCCGTTTGAATGGTGTGCTGGATGAGTGGGGTCCGCCCGGGGCGGTCTGGGAACATGGTCCCAAATTCATCTAGCACCCGCTTCATTTGCTCCCGCTGAGCCTCGGACAGGGCGGGTGACAGTGAAATTTCTTCCATCCCCCCGCCATCCCCCCATTCTCCCAACAGATCCCCATCAGTGAAATCCTTATCAGTATGTTCCTTCACACAGCCCACTCCCGCACTCCGGTCCACATATAATTTCAACATATTCACATGAAACACTTTACATTTTTCAGGAGTCCCGGCAAAGAGTATTCTGTAGTTGACTGGTCCAAGTTTCTCAACTACAGTCCCCGGACCCTCCCACTTAAGACACAGCTTGTCCGTTTTGAGGGTACGCAGAACCAACACTTTATCACCCACCTCAAAAGTCTGGGCTACCGCGGTTTTATCATACAGCTCCTTTTGCCGCTGCTGGGCTGCCTTCAGATGCTGTTGGGCGGCTTCTCGAACGCTGTGGAGGGTGTCCTGTAGCTGCCGCAGAAAAGTGTGAACCGGCACGGGCGAGCTGTCGGCAGCCCCCTCCCACTCCTCCCGCAACAAAGCCAAGGGCCCCCGTAGTTCTCTGCCAAACATCAGTTCATTCGGGGAAAACCCGAGGCTTTCCTGCGGAGCATCTCGGTAGGCAAAGAGGAGGTAGGGTAGGGCTTGGTCCCAAGTTCCCGGGTGATGGCTAGCGTACGTCCGGATCATTTCCCCCAAAGTCTGGTTGAAGCGTTCAACCAGTCCGTTGGTCTCGTGGTGGTAAGGCACCGAAGTTACATGGTCAACCCACCCCCCAGGTCCTACGTCTTCTGGAACAGTTTAGACATGAACCCGGTGCCGCAGTCCGACACGACCGTGCGGGGCATTCCTAAGCGGGCAAAGAGAGAGAGCAGAGTCTTAGCCAGGCTGGCTGCAGAGATGGAGGCTAGCGCAAAAGCCTCCGCGTAGTGGGTGGCAAAGTCCACTACCGTCAGTACAAACTTCTTCGCGGCCCCGGAAGTGATGCCCGTCGCGGCCCCGGAAGTGATGCCCGTCGCGGGGCCGGATGTGACGAGGGCGGCGCTGGCAGCGCGGCGAGCCTCCGCTTACAAACACAAAGGTAGGGGAATGGCGGAGCAGCTCCACGTGGGTCCCTGCCAGGGAGCCGGCAAAGCTGGCTCCCTGGCAGAGAGACGCAGCCCGGCCACTCGCTCTGCGGTCGCCTCGCGCACTGCCATGCCGGCTCCCGGGAACGAAGCAGCATGGCAGCGCGCAAGGCGACCGCAGAGCGAGCGGCTGCTGGTAAAGGTATGGGGGGGGGAGGAAAATAATTTTAAAGAGCGGAGAGGAACAGCGGAGTGGCTCCACATGTCTCCCTGCCAGGGAGACGCAGCCCAGCCACTCGCTCTATGGGCGCCTTGCGCTGCTGTGCCGCTTCCCTGCCCGGGAGCCAGCATGGCAGTGCGCCAGGTGCCCGCAGAGCGAGGTGCGGCCAGGAGCCCGGGAGCCAGCACATCACAGTGAGTTTCCCCATTAGAAATAATGGGAACTCCGCTGATTCGTTCCTGCCAGGGAGCCGGCAAATCAGTGATTAAATGGCTGTGGAACGAATCATCTGAGTTCCCATTATTTCTAATGGGGAAACTCACTTTGCTTTACAAGTATTTTGGGTTACGAGCATGGTTCTGGAGCGGATTATACTCGTAATCCAAGGTACTACTGTATTTCACTTTTGGATGTTTTGGTTTATATCAGCATCTGTGTAAAATCATGTTTTTCTAAATCTATGGACACAGAAAATCAATTCGCTTGGGCACTTTGGGGGCAGCTGTTAGCGGCACTCACCCAGCAGCCACTTGGCAAGAGTGGCAAGGGTTTTTTGCTGCTCTTGCCAAGCGACTCGCTTGTAGTTGCTGGGCTTGACCCACGGGGGTCGTGTTGTCCAGATTCTGATGACACGAGAAGAACCCATCATGGGTCAAACAACCCCAACTACAAGCCATGATTTGTCAGGGTGGCTTATAGGGCAAAAGATAAGCCACCCCGAGGTTTGCATGACATAACAACCCACCCCATGGCTTATAAACCACGGGGCTGGGTGGGTGGGTGTTGTAATGTCAACCCAGCCATTGTATGGATAGTTGAGTAGATGGCCCATGATAGGTGCTTCCCCCAAGATTCAGTGCCCCAGGCAGTTATCTCGATCTCCTGTGCCTAAATCCAATCTTGCTTGAAGCCACAGGAAAAAGAAAAAAAAAATTCATTCAAAATACCCTAAAGATTCAGCTTTACCAGGCTAGTCATTGCGATGCAATATGCTTTAGGCTATGAAACTGTAAAACAGAAGGAAAGAGAACAAGCGCAAACAGGCTGCCCAGCTCTTAAAATCACACAGCAGATACGAACTACCTAGGAGCGTCCGTATTTCCTCAAAGTTTTTAATTCCGCTCTATTGGAAACTGGGGATATAGATTCAAGTTTTGCAATTCTTTGACAACTGTTTTGTTTAATCCTGTCATATGGGAAGTCCCATGCACGTGTGGGACCTGTGTTTTTCCCTATTTCATCAGACACCACAAATTGTCCTTCCCCCAACAGTCAGCTTCTGCAAGTATGAGAAGGGGGAATCCCTGCCACCACCGCTTAGTTTTCCATCGCATTTGTGCTTCCTTGTCTTACTCTGTGCTGGAGCGGCGGGCTCCAGCCTCTTTACCCACAGGGCAGCCATTGTCCCACATCGCTGCAGTATGTACATGAATCACAGACCCATGATGTAGTGGAAAAGATACCAGGACACACCACATCAATGGACCTCAACAACCTGTTTTTACATAATTTCTAGAGGGCAGCTGTGTTTGTTGCTTTTGCTTTTGCAGCAAAACCAACAAAGAGTCTTGTGGCACCTTAAAGTCTAACTAATTTATTTCAACCCATTTCATCAGATGCATGGAGCGTTTGGTGTTATCAGCAGCAACTATTGTTCTAGAGTTTCATAGCCACCACTGGGCTTGCCATGTCATCCAAACCCAGATGACACAACAAGCCCAGTGGTAGCCCAAAACGCTAGAAAGCCACTCGGCAAGAGTAGAAGAAAGGCTTGATGCCCTGGGTGAGCACCCCTGACAGCCAAAGTACCCAAGCAGCACTTGAGGACAGCTGTCGGAGGCTCCCCCAACCCCCATGGGTTGCAGTAGGGTTTGTTTGACCCACAATGGGTTGTCATGTCATCCAAGCATGGACAACATGACCCATCATGCAAGCGAGCTGCTTGGCAAGAGTGGCAAGAAGCCCTTGCTGCTCTTGCCAAGTGGCTGCTGGGCAAGTGCCACTGACAGCTGCCCCTAACGTGCCCACACAGCACTTGGAGGTGGCTGTCCAAAGCTTTCCCCCACTGCATGCCACAGCAACAAGCCCACCATGGTGTGCAGTGGAGATAGTTGCCACCGAGTTGTGAGTTGGCAGCAGCGATCGCTGCTGCCCTGCCGTGGCAGTGAGCCCTTTTGGCCTGCCACTGTATCAGGCAGACAATATCGCAGACACCAACTTGTGAGTTGGGGGCAGCGATCCCTGCTCCCCCATACCCCCACTGCTTTTCGGGCTTCCTGTGGCAGGGAGGGTGGGGAAGCCTCAGTGCTTCTGTAGGGTTCCTTGGGATACCCACAGGAGGACTGGGGCGGGGGAGAAGAGGGAGGGAGGACCCTCCCCATGATGCACTCCATCATCTTTCAGGCACATTTTGGGTAGGTTGGCTTATAAGCCATATTGTGTAGCTTGCTATGCAGTGTGGCTCATTGTGTCGTGTGAACCCGACCATTTACTGATGTACTGTACATGCTTTTTAAAATTATCTGTCTGCTTCCTGGAAGTTAACGCATGGGCAGCACAAATGGATTCTCCATGCCCTTCAGACATCTAAAACACTGAGACGGGGTTCACACGACATGCAAAGCCACTGTGGCTTAGTGTGTTGTCTGAACCCAGCGCACTTCCTGTGAGGTGGTTGATAAGCCACCCTACAGTGGTTTATGAACCACGCCAAGGCAAAGCACTGTGGTTTAAATGCTGTTGTCTGCAGCTAGGCTAATTTATAGCTGGTCGTTAATCAGCACAGCTGGTTAATTAGGTCAGTGTGCTGCTTTTAAGGGAGGCCCCACACTATGGCTTCCTTTTATTCTTTTGCTGCTTGCGTTTGATCATATGCTGTTCAGAGGGATAAATTGTCTCAGACTCTGATTCCTACGTTTGGGGGAGTTTGGGCACAGCATGGGAGGTGGGGGTGTGTGTGCTCTTCTGATGGCTCCAGGGGAGGGCTGTCAGCTGACGCCTCCAGTTCCTTGCCTGGCTCTGGCTTGGGCCCATTGTGCTGGCTCTCCCCCTCCTCTTCTTCATCAGCTGAATCCTCCTCCAGGTAGGGCATGACACCAGGATCGGTGCAAGGCAGTTTGGTGCCCTAGGCAAGATCAGATATTTAGCGCCCCCCCCCTTCCCACATGAGCCCTCCCTCCCTCCAGCCCTATGCTCCTGGCGCCCCCTTTACCCCGGTGCCCTAGGCAGCCACCTAGTTGGCCTAATGGTAGCACCGGCCCTGCATGACACCCAGACAGTAACGTGTCAGCAACCCCGGTGTCAGAGACAATCTTTTTATCCACAGCATTCCCCAGAAGAAGAAGCTCTTCTCCTCTGCTCTAGGACATGTAATGTCTGTGTTCCTCTTCCTCTGCTCTACTTCTATTCTCCCCCGCCCCCCGCCCCCCGCCCATATCTCTCCCTCTCTTGGTAGGGCAGCCACACTGCCAGAACAGAAGCACTGTGTATATTCTGAATTCTCCTTCTCTAACCTATTGCTGTCCTTTCTCCATATTTGGCATTCGGCTCCTCCTTTACCTATCTCCCCTTAGAATTAAACAAATAATTGTCAGCTCAAGCTGAATGCTGCTTGTGTAATCATCCTTTCATTTCTGTAACAACCTTGCATATTAATCAGTTTTTGTTGTTTTGTAATAAAATTGGTATGTTCTTGATTCTAAGTTCTCTAGTCTGTTGTTTGATTGCTACCGGTAATTCCCCCTGGTATAAGCGAAGTTTTCCTATGGCACACTGTTACCCAGTTAAAGACCTGGGGTTGAATCCAGACTTAGGCATACTTAAAATAGACCCACTGAAATCAATGGGAGGTATCCAGTGGGGCAGCTGAATAATGGGCTGAAAGAGACCCAGTTCCCAGCCTAAGAAGATAAGGGTTCAAGACAGGAGTGTTCTGCTTTTAGGAGGAGTCAAAATATTTTTTCCTTATGTAGAAAGGGCATTACCTCATAGCACAGACAGGGGAATTCACATATGTATGACCTTCTTCAGGGCGGGCTATTCTAGCAAGATGTGGCGTAACATATTGTTATTGTTATTGTTAGTAGTAGTATCATTATTATTATTATTATTATTATTATTATTATTACTATTATTATTATTATTTCCCCCATCACTCTTTATTGCTTTTCTTAAGAATGAGTATTGGCCAACCATTCATGGTATCTGGAATGCTGGCTTGTGTTTGCCTTTTTTGTGCTTTTACCAGTTTGCCTTAAGCATATTTTGTTATTCATCATCCTTGTGGTTTAAATCCCAAACCTCAGTCCTCTGCCAGAAGGGCTGTTTGTTTTGTATACTGATTAAATCAATGAGCTGCATGTGTAGTTGAGGATGAAGTAAGGGATGCACACAGAGATCGGTTTTTCCTGCCCCAAATTTTCCAGAATCTGCTTGGTCTGTGAACCTTCTGGCCTAAGTTAAAAAAAGCTGGGGGGGGGGGGGCTTAGGAGTCTACACAGAGCTCTGCGGGCCCAGTTTTTCTTCAAGGTTCAGGAAAACTGCTGGAGGTGTATTGCCACTCTCGGTGTTAAGCTTTTTCTGGTGTTAAATGTTGTAAAGCCACCTTAAGTCCCAGTGCTGGGAAAGAGGCGGGAGATACACACAATAATAATAATAATAATAATAATAATAATAATAATAATAATAATAATAGAGAACGGTTCTGTGCGCACACTCCTCAACCTGCCTGGGTGAGCATGGAGCCCAATGGATTGGGACCTCCGTCTTCAGTTTTGCCCTGTATCATCAGCCGTCTGCTTTCCCGGATTTCTTCCTATCATTTAGTGGAATACACCACAAGAATCCTGCCACTGTAATGAATCATGCTGTGCATTTTCCTGCCTTTACTTCACATAATTTTCAGCTGCTGGTGGGGATCAGGGTTGGGAAATGTACTGGGCAGGATTTTTGTGGTGCACTCTACTTAGCGGTACAGCACAGAGGGGCACTCGCCTGACCCCTAGAGGCAGTGTCACAGGCAAGGACGGCTCTGTGTTTGGGAGCTACCCACGATCACCTCCTAAGGTCGCCTGGCACTAGCTATACTTCCTGCTCATTTCACACCTAGGTGTGATGATGAGGGAGTCGTGTGCAGCAGCAACTTTAGGTAGTTCTTATTGAGGTTTTGTTGCTGCTGTTGCTTGAATGCAGTTCCTGGGGCTGGTGGTGTTCACATCTGATTGGAGCAGGGGTGGGGTGGGGTAGGGGATGGAGAGATGCTCAACCCTTTCTCTGTGAGCCATTTCTGTGATCAGAGTTGCCCTGGCAGTACCCTACTTACCTTCCCGCCCAAGGAAGGAAGAATACTGGACCAGCTGCTCTTTTCCCCTGTGAGGAGAAAAACAGAGGGCAAGCAATTTTGATCAGGGAAAACAGCTTGAAGGGAGAGATTTGAACCCTTCTCTCCTGGCTCTGGTTAGATTAAATTCAGAGCCCCCCCCCCCCCGCTCCATTAAACATTTTAAAATCTGTTAGGAACTTAGGTGACACTCCACGTATTTCCTGGTTCAGGTTTAATTCTGTCCTTAGTATCAGCTATTTTGCTAAACAAACCAGGGATTCTTAACTGGGCCAGGCAGGTTAATTTTTTCTCAGTTTTTCTTATTTATTTTCTCTTTTTCCCATGACCCATTAGGTTTCATCCCCAGGCTTTGCCCTCTGCAGAGGTGCAGCTAGGAAATTTGAGACCCTCTACCTAATGGCGATGTGCCCCCGCCCCAGGCCATGTCTATGACTTCAGTTGTGTGGCACACAACTAACATTTCTCTTCCCTTCCAATGGCCATATTGTTAGGTTTTGCATAGGCAGAACGAGATTACCACCTGACATCAGGATTATCACCTGACATGGAGGTTGTCTCTTGAGATGAAGTACACAAGGTCTCCGGTCACCAGACATAGTCTCAAGGTGATATGACTCAGCAGCCTTGGACAGGTTAGCAGTCAACATGTTGATGAATAGGTTATACAACTGGTGTGAGTAATATCCTATTTATAGGTACAGGGTCTGGGGTATTTATTTATTTTATTTATTTATTACATTTATCAATCGCCCATCTGGCCGGTCACCCGGCCACCCTGGGCGATGTACAATTAAAATACAATAAAACACAATAAAATATAATAATTAAAACAATATAAAAAATTCTCATTAAAAACCTAACCCACCCCATATTCCCGCCTGAACAGCCATGTTTTTAATGCACGGCGGAAGCTCATCACGGAGGGGGCATGGCGAAGGTCACTAGGGAGGGAGTTCCATAATGTGGGGGCCGCCACAGAGAAGGCCCTCTTCCTAGTCCCCACCAGCCTGGCTGCTCTGGCTGATGGGATAAGGAGAAGGCCGTCCGTGGCAGACCTTGTTGAGCGGCCTACTTGATGTTGCTGGAGGCGCTCCTTGAGATAAGCTGGGCCGGAGCCGTGTAGGGTTTTAAAGGTCAAAACCAACACCTTGAATTCGGCTCGGCAAGCAACTGGTAGCCAGTGCAACTCTTTAAGCACTGGCGTGATGTGATCACGCCGGCGGCTGCCCTTAATCAGGCGAGCCGCCGCGTTCTGTACCAGCTGAAGCTTCCGGACCGTCTTCAAGGGTAACCCCACGTAGAGCGCATTACAGTAGTCTAGGCGAGAGGAGACCAAGGCATGAACCACTGATGGGAGCAGGTGATTAGGAAGGTAGGGGCGCAGCTGCCGTATCAGATGGAGTTGATACAGCGCCGCCCGGCTCACAGCTGCCACCTGAGCCTCCATGGACAGCTGGGAGTCTAGAATGACCCCCAAGCTGCGGACCTGCTCCTTCAGGGGTAGATGTACCCCATTCAGCACCAGGTCAACATCCCCTAACCTTCCCTTGTCCCCCACCAGAAGTACCTCGGTCTTGTCGGGGTTCAGTTTCAGCATGTTCCTTCCCATCCAGCCAGCCACTGACTCCAGGCACTTGGACAGGGTCTCAACGGCCAACCTCGGTGAGGACTTAAAACAGAGGTAGAGCTGCAGTGTCATCCGCATACTGATGACACTGCACCCCAAACCTCCTGATGATAGCTCCCAGCGGCTTGAGGTAGATGTTGAATAACATTGGGGAGAGGATGGAACCCTGCGGCACTCCACAAGTGAGCAGCCGAGGGTCCGAAGCCTCCTCCCCGAGAACTACCCTCTGATACCTTCCAGAGAGGAAGGACCGGAACCACTGCAATACAGTGCCTCCCAAGCCCAACCCCTCCAGACGGTCCAGGAGGATACCGTGGTCAACGGTATCAAAAGCCGCTGAGAGATCGAGGAGGACTAGAAAGGAGCATTCGCCCCTATCCAAAGCCCTCCTCATATCATCCACCAAGGCGACCAAGGCCGTCTCCGTCCCATGTCCAGACCTGAAGCCCGACTGGCACGGATCCAAATAATCGGCTTCATCCAAGTGTGCCTTCAACTGAGCACCCACCACCCGCTCGATCACCTTGCCCAGAAATGGTAAATGGGAGACTGGGCGAAAGTTGTTTAAATCCTGGGGATCCAAGGAGGGCTTCTTTAGAAGCGGTCTTATTACTGCCTCCTTGAGGGCTGATGGCATCACTCCCTCCTCGAGGGAGGCATTCACCACCGCCTTGATCCCCTCACCCAGTCTCTCCCTGCAGCTCATGATGAGCCAGGATGGGCAAGGGTCAAGCAAGCAGGTGGTCGGCCTCACAGATGAAAGCACCTGTGACACACTTGTTGACAGCTTCACTCCTCTCGTCTTGCTCGACTTGTCTTGTTCTGGACTTCTACTTCATCTCAGCCTTACCACTGGGGTCTTGGATTTGTATCTGCAATCATGTAGTGAGTAAGAGATGCATTGCTTGCCTTAATCCCATGTAATTGGGTCTTACAAATAAACTCTTTAATCTTTATTAACTGCTGTTATCTCCTCCTTCCGTCTGCGTGACTGGGACTGAGGGTCACTGGCTAGGGAAGCTTTTGAACCCGGGTCAGTCCAGCTCTCACACATATGCCCACCCCTCCACCATTCATGCTTTGAAAATGCTTCTGCATTCCCTAGAAGTTAGAGCAAAAACAAAGCAAAACAAAACCCCAACACAAAGAAGAAGCCGTTTGCCAAACCTGGGTTTTTTTCTTGTGTGTGTTATTTTTATAAAGAAATACTCTGCCATTTTGCATTTTAAACTCACTTAAATCATAGCACCATCATGACTACAGCAACAAAATGGAGTTGGCTTCTGCTGTCCTGGTGCTAAACACATTTACTTGGAAAGAAGCACCATTTTGTGTAGAAAAGAACATATATATATATATATATATATATATATATTTAAAATAATAAAATGGCTGGCCGGCCGGCTCCCCCCCCCCCCCACAACTAATAAAATGAGAAGAAAGAACAGATGTTGCAGCAGGCTGTGTCAGCCTTGATAGGCCCCAGCATGCTCGTGCCGGCCCTGCTGCTGATGCTGGGCCTGTTTTCTGCTGCTCCCCTCACCTGCCCCCTCTGGATGGATGGTCATTTGGACCACCCTGGCCTAGAGGGTCTTGGTCTGTGGGGCCAAGCACAGCACTGGGCTGTAGCACAGTGGAGGAGCACCTGCTTTGCATGCAGATGGCCCCAGGTTCAATCCCCAGCATGTCCAGGAAGGGCTGGGAAAACGTCCGCCCGAAACCCTGGAAAGTTGCTGCCAGTCAGTGTCAACAGTACTGGGCTAGATGGGCCAACACTCTTGGTATAAGGCAGCTTCCTATGTTCCTACGACTAGCCCTCTAGCTGCAGCACTGGCTCTCTGACTCACCAAACCTTCCCAGGCTGCACTTCTGCTCTGTCAACCCACCTGCCTTTGTCCTTGGCCTGCTTTATGCTCCACCTGCAGACAGATATGTTTTTTTCCCCATACAAGTTGGTGACCCATCGTTTTCCTATGCTTACTATTGCTGTGTGGGAAGCTTTTGACTGAGTGCCTAGTGCTGTGCCGCCCGTGGCCCCTGGTCATCTGCCTTAAATGCCAGCGCACTGTTGATGTTAATATTTAAATATCAAACTATTTCCAAGACCAAAATTATGTTCATAGCCAACAAAGGAACGATGGATACTCTATCCAAGTTGCTCAAAACTGAGACGTTTCCCAGGCACAGGGAATATATTAAGCACATGTGTGTTTGGCCACTGTATAAACCAAAGAAAATTCCCATGCAATAATGCAACGGAACAAAAGATATACAAGTCATGTAGTCTGCTAGCCCTGGCTGCTTTATTTGAGCAACGCTCTTACGCTTCATATAGTTAATCTGATTTTGGGATGTTGTATAGATTTGGGAGCTTTCAAAGCTGGTTTAAATAACAATGCAAATATTTGTGGCAGAGAAATATGCTACTTAAATGTGAATCATGTTTTCACTGGAGTGTCTGCTATAATGCCTTCCTCGGTGTTTGTGAGTTATGCTGTATCCGCTGCACTGGCAGCACTTCCTCGCCTCCTCCTTCCCACGGCAGTTCCTCCAGCCCCTTGAAAGTGCTACACAGAGAGTCAGGAGACCCTGCTGAATGGGGTGAACTGAGGCGTGTGTGTATGTGGGAGGGGATCCCCAAAGACTGGGCAGAGAGAGGTCCCTTCCTCTTTCTCTCATGGAAGGTCCCTTCCTCTCACAAAAGGCAGATCATTGGATGTAGCTGATTTGTTTTTGTTTTTTTTTCTTTGACTAATGCTTTATATGTTCAGCCATATACTATCCAAGTTACGGAGATGCCCACAGCAAAGTTTGGGTTTGAGTATGTGTGTTGGTTATGCGTCATAGATTTCATTTCATAGATTTCATAGATCATAGAGTTGGAAGGAGCCTACAAGGCTACCGAGTCCAACCCCCTGCTCAATGCAGGAAACTAGAGGAGGGGTCTCCCATCCAAGTAATAACCAGGCTTGACCCTGCTTAGCTTTCCACACTCAGACAAGCTGAGCCAGCGTAAGCCACTACTGTGTGTTGGTTATAAGTCATGGTTCTTCCAGTCGAAACAACTGATGGAAATTGTAATGTTGCCTGCTTAAATCAACGGGGTAATGTAATGTAGAGTGGAAGGAAAGGGTTAACTGAACAACCGTAGGACCGACTCCTTCCCATATCCTCCAACAACAACTACTGTGAACTCGCTGGAGTAAATAGCCAAGGCTCGTGTATGATTAGCAGCAAATGGAACTGATGGGCATGAGTTCTGCAGTGCTCAAGAAGGTCATGCTCCAGCATTCTCTTCCAGTGTAGCCCTGTGGGTTGCTGACTTGTTGAAGGCTAATCAGGAGGGCAGGCTTTGGATGTAATCTACAGTTGGATAAGATATATTTGAAAATGAGAAAATTACTCTGCTAATTCAGGGAAGAGCAAAAAATGTCCTAAAATTTTTAACACTATTTGTGTTAAAATTGGCTATGGGACTTTTCACTGAATGTTCTCTGGAAGTAAGAAATTCCCCAATGGTGTCTATGCCAGGGGTGTGAAACCTTTTCCAGCCCAAGGGCTGAATTCCAATCTGGAAAAAGTCTCAGGGGGGGACATTCCAGTGGTGGGCAGGGCCAAAAGCTAAGTGGGTGGAGCAGAAATGTGATTCTTACCAATTTTAAGCAGAATGTAATGGGACTGGGTTACTCAGAAGTAAACATGAGCAGCAGTTTCTGATAGCATCCCCAAATCCAAGCAGGCCTAAATTACTCAGAAGTAAGCATGAATAGTACTTTCTGATAGCATCCTCAAATCCAAGTGGCCGGTCTGTGAACATCTAAAAAATAATGCATTGAGTAGTAGCAGCCAACATGGGTTTGTCAGGAATAAGTCATGTCATACCAACCTTATCATCTTTTTTCTCACAGAGTTACTAGTTTAGTGGATTACAGGAATGCAATGGACATATAACTTGATTTCAGCAAAGCATTTGACAAGATAAGAAGGACATGGATAAACTGGAGCATGTCCAGAAAAGAGCAACCAGGATAGTTTGGGGTCTAGAAAGCAAGTCCTATGTGGAATGGTTGAAAAAGCTGGGTATGTATGTATTTGCTGACGCTCTCAAGGTAGTTCACAAAACACCACTTAAAACCATAAAACACAACATAGTAAAATATAATATAAAAACCATAGGTTTAAAACAGAATAAAACCAAAGTAGTAACCCAGATAAAAGCTAGAAGCAGTGCAAAAATCTTAACATGCACTAACACAATTTTTAAACCTGAAATGCTGGGAAAATAAAAAAGGTTTTCTGTGATGTTCTGTTGTTCGGAGTAAATTTAAAGTGTATATATGATAAGTATAATAATATGTTCTCGTATTGAGTCTATGGTGATAAGTATGTATTCCTGTTACATCTATGTGTGTTATGTTAGGTACCGGTAAGTCTGGGGTGAGTGAGAAATGATGGGCAGGAAGAATGGTGTATTTGCATATGTGACATGATTGGCTGAGAGAGTGAGAAGGGGGGTAAAGCCTGAGTTATATAAGCTGTGGGCGGTGCTGTTTAGGCAGAGTGGAGTGTGTGGTGTGAGTGAAGGAGAGTGTGGTGGGTTCTGAGCAGTGCTGCTTGGGAGTCGGCGGAGCTGTGGCTGGAGAGAGTTGAGAGAGATACAGTAAAACCTTGGATTTCAAGCATAATTCATTCTGGAAACGTGCTTGTAATCCAAAGCACTCGTATATCAAAGCAAATTTCCCTGTACTCGTATTGCAAGACCTCGCTCGTTTATCAAGTTAAATTGTATTAAATTTTTTTGCTCGTCTTGCAAAACACTCGCAGACCAGGTTACTCGCAATCTAAGGTTTTTTTTAATACGGATGTCACCGCGAATATCGGGGGGGGCTGGAGTGAGCCGAAATCGGCCCCGCTCACAGCCCCCCGATATTCGCGGCGATTCGCGGGCCTACCTTGCCGCCCACTTGGTCCACCGCCCTGCCTGCGCGGGCTCCCGGCGCGTCATTTCCGGCTGTGACGTGACGGGCCCTGCTGCCGCGGCTGAACCCTACGCTGTGGTTTTGGCATAGAAACCAGGGCAACAGGGCTTAAAACGGCCTGTTTTAAGCCCTGTTGCCCTGGTTTCTATGCCAAAACTGAAGCGCAGGGTTCAGCCACGGCGGCGCAGGGCCTGTCGCGTCACTTCTGGCCAAGTTACTTGCAATTCAAGGTATTACTGTACATAAATGTTAGGCTGAAACTATTGTGTAAGCCACACATGTTCAGCCAAAACCTGCTTTGCAAAAGAATTTTCTTGGCAGAGACCAATAGCAAAGCATAAGTAGCAACATACTTTAGCTGATGTGAGTTTTTAAATAATTGTCCTAGGGTTATGCTAGTATCTCTCTACAGTATTTGGCTCTTCAAAAACATTTTCCATTATACTTGGAATATGAGCTCTTCATTTCTAAGCTGCTAAACCCAGTCAAATGAGTCATTTCCAGCAGTTCCTTTTGTCTTGCAACATCCCACAGCTTCCGGCCACAAAATTGGTACAACTTTTATTTCCTGCCCTGATAATTAGAGTTTTCCTCGATGAATCTTCATTGTGTGATACCAAGAACTATACATCTCTCTTAACCAGAGTTACAGAGCAATTGTACCATTTGTTGCAGAGAGCTCCAATGTCACAGCCTGCAACAAAAAGAGGGAGGAACGGCACGGCATTTCTACGCCCACCATCTGGGACACTGAAGACCCAGTGCCTGCTGCATTTTGATAGCAGGCACTTACCAGGACATTGCCCAGGCAAGCCTTCCCATTTCGCCTATTTGGAAGTGCACACTTGAGCAACTCTGGAAAACCAGCAAAAACAAACAAACAAACAAACAAACAAGGAAACATTTGCTCACATTCAGTCGTGTGGAGAAAAAAAAAAAAGGTGACGAACAACTGACAGCCCTTCCAATGTGCTACTTGGGCATTTTGGAGGGGCTGTCAGAGGCTGTCACTTCAGAGATCCTGAAAAGCGATCTCTGGGGGGGGGGAGGGAAAGGGGAGCAAACACAAAAGGGCTCATGATCACAGCAGGGAGAGGAGAAGATAAGATGGGTCCTGCCACAGGGTCCCCTGGGATACCGGCTGGAGGACCGGGGTGGGGGAGAAGGAGGGGGAAACAACCCATGATCTGGCAGGCACACTGTGGGTTCTTCCACGAACAACCCGCACTGTGTAGCTTAGTCACAGGGTGGGTTGCTGATGTGTCCTGCGAATTCACCAAGTCTCTCCCAGCATGCTCCCAGGCCCACCCCCTGCATGCTTCCTGTTCCCCCTTTCCAACCTTGGTGTTCCAATGTGGAAGTTGTGACCTTGGAGGTTTCTGTGGCAGCTGGGGGGTATCTGAGGTTGGATCTCCCCCTCCGAGGGTGGACTTCTCTCTCTCTCTCTCTCTCTCTCTCTCTCTCTCTCTCCTTAGAGGGGAGAACCGACAAATCCTATGGTCCCTGGGACACCCTCCCAACAACCATAAGATTGCAGCTTTAGTGTCTATAACCTTCCAGTGGTTGGGATAATAAAATAAAAACACTGCTCAGACAGTGGAGTGGCTACTTATGAATAGTCAAAAAGAGGAAATGCATCACCAAACAAGAAGACACAAATTTGCATGTGTCAATTTATATGTACAGCTGCAAATTTAGAAATAATTATACCAATTGTAATAGAAATATAGTAGATCTCACCATAGTGCAGAAGACTGAGACCAGGTGAGCTGTGTGCTTGCCTGCTCAATCTGCTTCCAAGTGCTAACTGCTGATGGGCAACAGTTCTTACGGTTATTTTTAAACTGGAATTGGACAGGGCAGCCCTTCAAATAGAGGACAGTCCTCTGTAAAAGAGGGTGCATGGGCATCCTATTGAATTGGTGTTTGCATTTTGTGAAGGAAGGGGGAGCTGGCTGACCCGCCAACCCACCCTTTCCTACCCAAAAGACCCCCAGAGATCTCAAGGTGCCAGACTGCCAGCCTCAGCTCTGCAATCCTACTTGAATTTCTGTTCAGGGACTTGCCCTTGACTATAACCCGGATTTAGCTGCTGAACCAACAGAGCAACCACAAACGCCATGTGGGGTAAAAACCAGGAAGGTTTATTCAGGTAGCATATTCCAACAAAAGGTGGGAAATGAGGGAAGGACACAAAATAGAGAGACACTTTGGTACATACACAGTAGAGCTACAAAACAATAAAAGCTGATTCCTTATATCTTCGAGGCACACACTAGTTACCTGGGGGCTGGTTCTCTTCAGGGTTGGTTTCAGCACAGCCCTGCCACCAAGGAGACTACCACACCCACCCTAAGGTCCGAGATGGGTAGCCCTCCCCAGGGCTTGCCTTTGCCACAGCCCTCATTCAGCTAATTTCACCAGGAGCCACCTGGGGCCGGATCCTGAGGCCAGCCTGAAGGCTTGGACCTCCACATAGCTTGCTGCCATGATCCACAACAATGACACCACGATGACAGACAAAAGCCACACCTTGGCAATATACCTTTCCCCCTCCCCTCCTCCTTTCTGTAGCTCCGCTGCCTCTAGCCAATCAGGATGAACTTTACCTGGCCAGGCAGGGAGGAGGGGTGACTCATGACTAGTGGGCTTTTGCATCTTGCATATGAAAGCCGGGTCACTGTAGACTAGACCAGCTTTTCAGGACTTTCAGGCGCCATCCTTTATCAGATACTTATGCACATTTTGCCTCCTCCCAGCCCCCAGCCAGGATTACCTGGTTTACACATGAGGAGGTGTGTGTGTGTGTGTGTGTGTGTGTGTGTACAGGCAGGCAGGCAGGCAGGCGTGTGAGTGTGTGTGTAGGAACCCTCAGAGGCTCTTTTCTCCACACATTTATAAGACCAAAACAGCTTGGATACATAGGCATAAGTAATTACAGAATTCCTGTTCTGGGAACCAGTTTGGAACAGCGTCTAGAGCAGTGTTCTCCAACCTTGGGACCCCAGATGTTTTTGGCCTACAGCTCCCAGCATGCCCCAGCTGGCATGCTGGGAGTTGTAGGCCAAAAACGTCTGGGGGGACCCAAGGTTAGAGAACACTGGTCTAGAGGACTAGATCTAGATATAGGCTCACTCAGTAACCTTAATGAGTTCAGCAGCCTAACTAACTCACATGGTTGTACTGAGGACATAGTGAGATAATAACATATTGTAACCCACCCTGACCCTCTGGGATAGGGAGGGGAAAATATAAAGAAATAACATTCCACTTTCTTCACATACATACACAGCCTCAAGCTGCTTCTGAACATTTTTTCCCTTCATCTAATTCAGAAAGCTTTCTGAAAAATGATTTCTGCAGCCATTGTTTACCAGTTGCATGTGAGCAGGGAGTGTGTTTTTCTTACTAACTGGGGATAGAAAGGCCCAATGGAGCAAGGGTGGGGTGACAGAGGCACCTGTCCCGAGCACAAGCTCAACAGGGTCGCAAGGAGGTCATTGTTGACGGTTATGAAAATAATATGTTTGCACTTCGGCATGGAATAATTAAGCATATCTTCAAGATGGGAGATTTTTAAAAGCCAGCTATCAACTGAAATTGGTTAACAGCAAAGTCAAAAGGTCTGATTTGTATACAATATGGCATGATTTCATTTCATTTATAAATCAGGGACGTATGGAGCAATATCTGTCAAAGTCTTTCCTCAGATTATGGAAAGAAAACTAAATATAATTTGTTGTTATGAAGATCCATAAAGAACATCTCCAAGTTGTCTATGGCTTCCACCCATATTTTTTCCTGTAAGGAAAAGGGAGAAAACATGTTAAAAAATGTACTACCCAATAACTAGACTTAAATTTTGATAAAATTCTCTTTTCTTTTTCCTTCTTATGTTTGTTTGTCTTCGAATCTGGAAAATTAATACAATTTTGAGGAGAGAAAAGGTAATATGTGCTTGCATTTCGTCGAGGAATAATTAAGCATGTCTTCAAGATGGAAGATTTTAAAAATGCCAGTTATCAGGTTACTTAGTGAAGCCTGCAGAACAGCAGGATTGCAGCTTCTCCTTAGCCTCATGCTTGAAGCCTAACTTCCAGCCCAATCAATCAATCAATCAATCAATCAATCAATATCCAGTCCCTTAACATAGGGAAATATAAGGAAAACTATGCAAGCTGTATTCCACCTGATTGCCCTGCAAGTGATGAGTAGGGAAACGGCAAGAATGGCTCAGGAGCTGATTTCTGTCCCAGTTGATGCGTGAGGCCTGGGACAACTGCCTGCCTCACCAAAGCCTGATTATTACTGCCACGAATGAGGTTGTGGTTATATGTCCGCAAAGGGCAAAAAATTTTCAAGTCAGACAGTGGGTAGGCAAAACGGCTCATTTCTGAACGGAACCAGCCAATGGTCACCTTAGTATACAGGGCAGGGACAGGCAACATGGTAGCCTCTAGATGTCTTGGACTACAACTCCCATAAGTCCCTGCTAGCATGGGCAATGGCCAATGGTCAAGGATTCTGGGAGTTGTAGGCCAAAACATCTGGAGGGCATCAGGATGCCAAACCCTGATTGAGGGCCTAGATGAGTACTTAGTTACCTGGCAATTAAAATCTAATTCATACTACAAGTGAGAAGGATCTTGGAATTGTTGTAGATCACAAGTTGAATATGAGCCAGCAATGTGATGGGGCTGCAAAAAAGGCAAATGCTATTTTGGGCTGCATTAATAGAAGTATAGCTTCCAAATTGTGGGAAGTACTAGTTCCCCTCTACTCAGCACTGGTTAGGCCTCTTCTTGAGTACTGCGCCCAGTTCTGGGCACCACACTTTAAGCAGGATGAAGACAAACTGGAAAGGGTTCAGAGGAAGAGAACAAAGATGATCAGGGGACTGGAAACAAAGCCCTATGAGGAGAGACTGAAGGAACTGGGCATGTTTAGCCTTCAGAAGAGGAGACTGAGGGGAGATATGATAGCACTCTTCAAGTACTTGAAAGATTGTCACACAGAGGAGGGCTAGGATCTCTTCTCAATCATCCCAGATTGCAGGACACGGAATAATGGGCTCACATTACAGGAAGCCAGAGTCCGCCTGGACATCAGGAAAAATTTCCTGAATGTTAGAGCAATACGACAAGGGAACCAACTACCTAGGGAGGTGGTGGGCTCCTCCACACTGGAGGCATTCAAGGTGCAGCTGGACAGCCATCTGTCAGGGATGCTTTAACTTGGATTCCTGCATTGAGCAGGGGGTTGGACTCGATGGCCTTATAGGCCCCTTCCAACTCTACTATTTTATGATTCTATATTCATTCGTTACATTAAGGGTTCAATCCTATGCAAGTTTAGACAGAAATGCCCCAGCCAGCATAGCTGGCTAGGGCATGCTGGGAGCTGTAGGCCTTTTTTCTGTCTAAACTTGCACAGGATTGTGCCTTAAGTCACTTTAAATATACATATTAGAATAATATTTAGTTTCCCCCCATTTCATATTGACTTATGAAGGACTCAAGAGCGTGCACTAAGGCCGCCTCACCATTTCTCCCAACAGCCGGCTTAGCACAATAAAACGCTTTCAACCACTGAACTTTGCTGGTGGGAGAGGAGAAAATTGAAAGCACTTCAACATGTAACAGCATCAGCCGGCAAGTTTTTTGCATAATAGTTGGAGAGCTGGAAATGTCTGAGTACTACTGAGAGACCTCTGCATTTCAGTAGCAGTGTCCCTTGAACATTCACAACTATTTTTAACTCGCCTGGTGTCAGATCTGGAAAGGGTAGGGCTGGGAGAGAGACACAGAATTGGGAGCCTGCTCCAGGAATCGAAACACGGTTTCTGGAAACAGTTCTTCTGATGTTTCATGGCAATACAAGTCTCTTATGCATGCATTGTGATTTATTTCACTCTTCCTATGCATGTGTAGCAATCCCCCCCATCCCCCGGTCAGTTCTTTTCTTTTTGGCAGAATGATGGCCAGCACCGCCAAGAAGATAACAAAATCCCCAACAAAAATAAACATAATAACTTCCTCTAATTGCAAATGCAGTGGGTGAGTGCTAACATAAATGGAGCTAAAACCATTGTGGTGAGAAACAAGAGTGAGAAATCAGCATGCTCTGGGGAACCCCGAGTTTGCCAAAGCACAAAAAATAAAACCTAAGAGGCAACCTGCCCACTGAAACGGTTCCATGAGGAATTGAGCATGCTCAGTAGCCATGGGATGCTGGGTGTCAGATGCTGGTGGGAAAAACAAAATAAAAAATGGGGTGGTGGTAGAATAGAGTATCTTGGAGGAGGGCCAGCGTGACTGGCTGGCTAGAACCCTGAACAAGAGCACACCCGTTAGAAGGTCAGGATGCACTGCAACTTTTTGTTACAGGTCTTACCTGTGCATTATAGAAGGCATACATACAGCCCTAGTTTCAATCTACATAGGAATGTGGGAATGAGTGAATGGCTAGAGTTTAAAACTTTACAGACTGATTTCCAAAATGTGTAATATTGCAGAGCCTTCGGAAAGAAAGAGGAAGAAGAAAGGGGTAGCTTTTTGCACTCAGCCAGTTTTCAGCTGCTCTCCAGATACCCTTCTAAATGCTAACGTTGGCACAAAATATTGTGTAATGTAATGAGTCTTATGCAGTAACAATGGGAGGAAAAATAAGTTGCCTTGTGCTATGCACTGATTAGTCCTCTTATATCATCCCAGTATTTTTTTTTCTTGACCTCATCAAATTTAGTTCTGTAGTTCTAATTTACACACATAATTCATTACCTGGTCACCAGGACTGTCAAAAAGTCCACTCTCCCATTCCCAGCTTTACCACCTGCTTCAGAGGACTCAAAACATATAATAATCATAGAAAGTCAAAGCCATGTAACAAACACATACAGTTGTTGTTGTTGTTGTTGATGATGATGATTAAATGACATTAAAGGAAGGGCGAGAGTTAACTGCAACCTCCTGCAGACATCACTGTTCAGTTAAAGTTCAATGCAGGGCAGCAAAATGTTAGGTTTGTGCTGCTGTGGCAAACACTCCTGGAAATCTGCCAAGCAGAAATATGTATTCTTCCTAAGTTTTAGTCGGGGGGGGGGGATAACACATCACCCAATCTCTTACCCTCTTTTCCTCAGCTGAGACTTATTTTATACACATTTTGTACAGGGTTGTGATACCTGTTTCCCAGTGTGTGTGTGTGTGGGGGGAAATATGAAATGGGACAGGGCTTCAGCTGCTGCTACCAAGGCTTGCTTAGTAGAGTGAGAAAACTGATGATGTTGTGGTTTAGTGGCTGCATCGGCAGGGACATCTTCAGGGGGTGGGAAGGTTGAGCATTTGCCTGGAGTCCAGGGCTATCAAAGGGCTCAGCACCATCCCCGCTTTTGCACAGAGCAGCTTTTGCACTGAGCATCCATATACTGAAGCTCAGTATATGGATGGAGCTGCCTTATACTGAATCAGACTCTTGGTCTATCTGGCCCAGCACTGTCAGAAGCAAGAGGGATGTATGAGAATTCTGTCTGGGGGATGAAAAAACCTGACAGATTCCTCTGGTTCGGCCCTCCAGATTTGGTTCCATTCCCGCCGCCCCTGCTGGTGTCAACTCGATTTGTACCAAGTCATGCCAGTATGTGGATTTCCATTTTTTTTTAAAAAAAAAAAATGTTGGCAGTTTGGACTTTGGGGAGTGGTGGTGTTGACATTTGTGCAAATTGTAATTTGCCTATATATATATATATATATATATATATATATATATATATATATAATATTTTTGGTCTTTCACAAGTGTGCACCTGCTCACTTACGGGGGTCTGAAATGAAAAGCCTCGCCTGACCAATGCCCCAGGAAGTGTCTGCTGTCAAAGTGCAGTAGGTACTGACCGTAGACATTGACCAAGAGGGGCTGCAAATAGGTTGATTTGTTACAGCTGTCAGTTGGTGAGCTGTCACGTGAAAGCCAAGCCGCAAGAAGATATTTGCTTGTGAAAGGGCGTGGCCTGAAGATCACCCCTTTGTGGCAAGATCCTCTAATTTTTTTTGTTTGGACCTGACAGTTCTCAGTGTCCTACACCTTTCCCACTCTTTCCCAAGACACTGTGTGCTCAGAAAAGTGTGAGACACCCCATTTACGGGAGCATGGGGTTTTGAGAGCTAGCTGTCATAACTCAGGCTTTCTTTAAAAAAATTTTTTTTAAATTTGACAGGGCTAACCAGGTTTTTTTTTTTACAGGACATATGCATATGCATGCAGTATGTATACCGTATATCCCTGTCAAAAAAAACAAACAACCTGGGCTTTTTGGAATGATCAGATCCCCCTCACTACTAGTTGCAAGATTTTCACATCTGGCTCCTCTGTCCTTGGCTGATCTGATGAGAATCTCTTTTACGTTTAATTACAACTAAATATGTATTCAATTATGTACGGTACACTCATTGGTTTTCCCCGCAAGTGCTTCATCATGTCGCTGGTTGAACATCAACAATTCCTTTGCTACATAGATTATTGGGTAATGCTGAAGAAAGGTCTGCTGGTGGGGGCTAATTCTGCCTTCTGAAATGCAGTAATGCATCCGCAGGTTGCTATATAGACTGAGCAAACCAGGGCTTCCAGAATCGGGTTTGATGCAAACAAAGGCATATTGTCTGAGCGTGGAAAGCTAAGCAGGGTCAGGCCTGGTTATTACTTGGATGGGAGACCCCTCCTCTAGTTTCCTGCATTGAGCAGGGGGTTGGACTCGATAACCTTGTAGGCTCCTTCCAACTCTATGATCTATGAAATCTATGAAATACTTAGAGAGACAATGGAAGAGCTGTCAGTCAATGCATTGCATTCCTCAAATACTTGTACCTGCCAAAGGCAGACCAGCACCTTGAATCAACCAGGCAGGCATTCACAAGGCGAAGAGAGACTTTGTGTATGCTCAGAAGCAGTTTCCCACAATATTTCTAAAATCATTCCAGGATAATTCCTGGCATGAAAATATATCCCTGGCCTTGCACACATAAATCCAAGGATTCTAAAAGACAAAATGAAAAAGGGAGGTGGGATTATGAGGTTTCCACATGATTTGTGTATGTGCATTTTTACACTTTTTTTTTTTAAATTACGGTAAGCTAGGCATCAGGGATGGGTAGGTTATTATACTACAGCCGATATTTCTTGTCAATGTGGGATTGTAAGGGGGGTGCACATATGTAGGAAGGGAAAGTGTATCTGATGCTGCAAAGGTGGGAAACTGCAGGTGAGGGATAAGAACATAATATGAGCCATGTTGGATCAGACCAGAGGTTCATCTAGTCCAGCATTCTGTTCACATAGTGGCCAACCAGCTGCCCACAGGAAACCCACAAGCAGGACATGAGTGCAACAGCACCCTCCCGCCCATGTTCCTCAGCAACTGGTCTACATAGGCATACTGCCTCTGATACTGGAGGTGGCATATAGCCATCAGGACTAGTAGCCACTGATAGCTTTATCCTCCTTGTCCAATTCCCCTTTAAAGCCCTCCAAATTGGTGGCCATCACTACATCTTGTGGAAGTGAATTCCATAGTTTAACTATGCGTTGTGTGAAGAAGTACTTCCTTTTATCTTTCCTGAATCCCCCACCCATCAGCTTCATGGGATGACCCCACTGGGTTCTAGTATTATGAGAGAGGGAGAAAAATGTATCCCTATCCACTTCCCCCACACCATGCATAATTTTGTACACCTCTATCATGACTCCCCTTACTCACAACTCGCCCCGCTCAACTCCCCCAAGCTCCGCGCCGACTTACCTTTCCCCACCTCGGCATATCTCCCCAGAGAGGAGCCGGGGAGAGGTACTTCCGGAAGTTCCGGGTCCCCGGCACTGCGTCTTTCACGTAAGTGCCATAGAAAACAACCTTAAAACTGCCGTGATTTGCTATTCGTGGCTGTTTTAAGGAGATTTTCTATGGTATCTATGTGAAAAACGCAGCATTGGGGACCCGGTAGTGACGCGACAGGTCCCGGTGTTGTGCCAGGAAGTGACGCAATGGGACCCCAGTGCTGTGTTTTTCATGTAAATACCATAGAAAACCACCTTAAAACAGCCACGAAGAGCAAATTGCAGCTGTTTAAGGGAGTTTTAAGTGAAAAACACAGCACTGTGGTCCCGTTGCATCACTTCCTGGCACAGCGCTGGGACCCGTTGTGTCACTTCCGGGTCCCAAGAAAGTCCAGCGAGCGGGGGTGCTCGCTGAGCACCCGAAGAGGTATGTTTACATCCCAAAAGCTAAAAAGTAACGTTTTCTCATAGGCGAGATCCTCCAGCCTCTTGATCATTTTAGTTTCTCTTTTCTGTACTTTCCCCAACTCTACAATATATTTTTTTTAGGTGTAGTGACCAGAACTGTACACAATATTCCAAGTGTGGTCGCACCATAGGTTTGTATAAGGGGAGTATGATTTTGGCAGTTTTATTTTCAATTCCTTTTCTAATTATGCCTAACATGGAATTTGTCTTTTTCACAGCAGCCACACACTGTGCCGACATTTTCATTGAGCTGTCCACTAGAACACTGGATCATTGGCACCAAATCATTCTGACATTCCATGTAAGAAAATGTGCAATTTCTGTGGGAAGCACAGAGACATTCCAATACATATTATCAATGGAGGGGAGGGGATCATGTGAACCTGGGGTGAAATTCATATTAAAATAGCTAGTTTTCTCTAAAAAGCAATTCAGCAAAAGAGTGGCAATTAGCACAGAGTGTTCACACACCTTACATCCCTTTCATCCCACAACTCTCCCAAGTCCCAACAAGTTTTGGAGGGGAAAACTCTGCTGTACTGGACATATAGAAAGGGAGAATACATTTTCAGCGCAGGTGCCATGATGCATGGAATCACCTTGGCATTCTGTGTAAGAAAATACCAGCAATTCCTGTGTGGGAAGGACATCGACATTCCAGTACATGTTATCACTGGGGGCAGGGGAAATCCCCCCAGGGTTTCTTGTGAAATAATGGGTTGGAACTCAGATGGCATTAGCTGGTTTCTCCTAGGAATTGATTCAGTGAATCAAGAGCATGGCAATTAGCACAGATTGAAATCCCCCCTATGGGGAGGGGTCGTAGCTCAGCGGTAGAGTCCCTGCTTTGCATGCAGAAGGTGCCAGGTTCAATCCCCGTCATTTCCAGGTAGGGTGCTGGGAAAGAATCCTGCCTGAAACCCTGGAGAGCTGCTGCAGGTCAGTATCGACAGTCCTGGGCTAGATGGACCAGAAGTCTGACTCAGTGACCAGACTTGCGCAACATTGTGTCATGTTGAGCGCTTGTTCTGCATGGTGCCGTGGCTTGCTGTTTCATCCGAACCCAGGTGGCAGGGGTTGTTTGAGGGTTCGACAACCCTCAAATAACCCATGACTTGTTTTAGGGTCATTTGGGGGGGGTGTCTCACCCTCAAGCAACCCTCAAACAGCCCCTGCCACCTAGGATTGCATGACATGGCAAGCCAGGTACCCATGGGTGCCCAGCATGACACGACAGCCCCCACAGGTAAATTAACCCACAGTGAGCTGTCCTCACATGTGAATAGGCTCAGTATAGAGCAGCTTCCTATGGTCCTAACCCTCCCATCCCAACAACTTTGGAAGTGAAGTACTGTGCTGTACTGGAGAATACATTTTCAACAGGTATTTCATAAGGCGGAAAGTTCCTAACCATTAGCACCCGACCGGTGGGCCATTTTGGAATATTAAGCAGCAATTTCCTGAACAAAGGAATGATCTGTGGTTGACTAGAGGCCTAGCAATACTGCTTTCACAGAGCTGGCCCTAGACATTCTCTTGCCTGAGGCGAAGAAGAACAAGATGGCACCCCCTGCCACTCCATTTGCAAAAGCCAACTGGACTGGCAGTTGAATCTTACTTCAGTACTGGGGATGGGACAGCATCCTGCACTGCACCTGAAGGCAGCAGGCTAGCTTAGGGGGCACAGGGAAGGCCACGGGGCACTCTCCTCCAACACTTTGCTGCCGCCTCAGCATCTGCCGCATGAGGCAACTGCCTCAATCTGCCTAATGTTAGGGCCAGCCCTGTGCTTGCAGTAAGAGAGGGGGATATGTAATCAAATAATATCCTTATCAAGAACTCTGGGGGGAAAGGGGTGAAAAGCTGCTTCCTTTGCTTCTGTTCCACATTCAGGACAAGGCAGATCAGAACAGCATATCCCTTAGACCAATTTGACAGAAATTTGAGGGCATCCCTAATGCCAGCATTTCAACCATGTTCTGTAGCTGTGCTTTTAACAGCAATTGATGTGTAAACATCCGTGGGTGATTGTGCTTATATATCCCTGTTCGCCTGCTTATTTCAGCAGACCAAGCTGTAAAGACACAAGAGCAGGGTAGTCCCCCCCCCCCCGTTAGTTGGCAACTGTACTTAAGACCAATGGAACTAGCCCCATAGCTATGGCATTGGTATGGGAAGTAGAGGAGAGATTCAGAGGGTAAACTAGATGATGATTTCACTTAATCTGAGAAGTTAAAGTGACCTTTAGAAGTTACATTAACCATATAGCCTTTTTTTTTTTTTTTTTTTTTTAATGACACTATCTCTGTAGATTGTAAACTCCTAAGGACAGCAGGGCTTTTAAAAAGGATTTTTCACTGGGTGGGAATGAACCCAAAGGGTCACTTTAGAATAATGCAAAAGGGCATTTTTAAGCTTCATTTTAAATAATTAAACACATTTATTTAAATGAAGAATTGTCATGAAATGTGTACTGTATTTTAATAGTAAATGATTGCAATTTAAAGAAGCGTGGCATTTAAAATTTAATTAAAAATGCCCAGAACCATGAAATATTTGTTTATTTATTTACAACATCCCGCTCAGCATAAATCTTTGGAACAGGCTGACGTTGTCTCCTGTCTCTGGTTGAAAGAAAATGGACAGCAGCATGCTGGGGATCATAATAGCTTGCACAATCCTGTTCAGAGCTCTGTTTAGCCATGCATTAACTGTCTGTGTTATCATACTCGTTCATGTGTCATCCACTATAAGATTTCACAGGGACACCATTCTTTCAGTCTGCATTGAGTGTGGTGAGAGAGTAGTGATAGCTGCCTGAGGTTTTTGCACCATGCCAGAAGTGATGGGCAACAGCTGGCAAAGATGCACAGACATTGAACATCCTAAATCGCTGCCATGTTGCAGAGGGTGCACTTCAGAAATTCCTGGCCACTGTTCACATGCTTAATCTGCAAAGACGCCATCTCTCCCTGGGAAGACTCTGGCACATAATACCAATCCTGTCCTCCTCACAAACTGTGTGAGTGACTGTGTTGAAGAAAGCAGATCTTTGATAGCAGACAGTGTGGTGGCCTGTTCAGACTGAAGGCATTCTGCTAAAAAAAGATTCTGCCGCTTGTACACTTTCCACGTGAATCACACATGCATTTCGACTGTTGGTTGTAACAAACTTGTTAGTTGTAAGTCACTTTCAACATGACTACCAATGTTAAATTTGGATTTGGATTCACGTTTCCCAAGGAAAGTCCCTCCTTCATTAACTGTAGCTTTCTGATTGCTGAATCTCTGCAAGTAAGTACATCAGGAAGGATAAGGTCATCATGTTGCAGATTTTTCTGTAGAACCTGGTATACATTTATTTATTTATATATTATATTTATACCCCGCCTTTTTTCCTGAAAGGAACCCAAGGCGGCTTACATAATCCTCCTCCTCCTCCTCCCCCCCTCCTCCTCATTTTATCCTCACAACAACCCTGTGAGGTAGGTTACATCTAAGATATCTCCCATAAGTTATGTTAGCCAAATCTGCTTCTCATCCCATGTTTTCACAAAATCATGGCCTTCTGCTTTTTCTTTTCTATCTCCAGTCTCCTGAAGATCTTTGCATGCTTTCTGGCAAGCAGGCATGTTGCACAACACTATATCCATGAGGTGGACCTGATGCTGTGTGAACCTTACATCATTATGTCGTGGAAATTGTTTTGCTTCAGGAAAGACAGAAGCAATTTTGTTCTATTCTTTGATGTGTGGAAGTAGGTGTTTAAAGCTAAAAGGTTAGCCTTCCAAATCTTCAGTTCAGGAATGGTAACAACGATGGACTCTGTCTGATAGGTGAGCGCGACACCAAAAAGTCAACATTCCTCTTGTGTACTGGTCACTTAGAAGTTTAAGATGATTGGGTAGGCTGGGCCTGCCCTGAATTCCACTCCTGCAGCTTAGTCAAAATGGCTTCTAAAGTCCTGGAAGCCTTCTCCTCCTCCCTCCTCCCTGCCCCAGCCTGCACACAGGAGTTTGAAAGCCTTGAATCTCCTTAAAGTAAGAGGTCTAATTAAGCCATATGGTTTACATAGGCACACGTTTTGCTGAAAACAGGATGGCAAATCCTAAATCACACCATCCAGAGTGGCACGTGAACAGCACCTAAATCTGCATTTTGTTTTCCCCAGATATAAATGAGGAACAAGCAGAATTAAAAGGGCACTTCAAAGGGGGAGGAATTTTGAGTTCACTGGTGGAGAATTCATGAGGGCTGGGATTTCCCCCAAACTTTATATATTAAAAAATGCCCTGAAGAACAGGGACTTGATCCAGAGATCTGATAACAGAGAGCCAGTGTGGCGTAGTGGTGAGAGTGTTGGACTGGGACTCGGGAGATCCGGGTTCTAGTCCCCACTCGGCCATGAAACTCACTGGGTGACTTTGGGCCAGTCACTGACTCTCAGCCTGACCTACCTCACAGGGTTGTTGTGAGGATAAAATGGAGAGCAGGAGGATTATGTAAGCCCCCTTGGGTTCCTTGCAGGAAAAAAGGCGGGGTATAAATATAATAAATATAATAAATAAATAAATAAATAAACTGCCATTCATGCCATTTCCCCCCTACATTAGGTTATTCTATCTAGGGGCATGGAAGACTTTCTTTTTTTCATTTCATAGTTCCATTTGAATTACAAAATGAGGTATTAAAGATCAAATTTGTTTTGCAATTCATTTGTTAAAATCACATTTGTTTTGTTCGAGTGCTCTTCCAGACAAGGCTTTTATTGTGGAACGGTCCTGCCACATTCACAGAATTTTCCAGGGGATCCAGAGGATGACATCTTCCATTTGAAATGCTCCTTTGTTTTTCCACTGATTCTTCTGTTTTTTTCTTACCAGAAAAAAAACCAATTAAGGAGGAAAATACGGTATAGCTGCACAATGTTTTTTGATTGGTAGCACCCTCACTCATCCATTCATATCACATTCCCCTTAGATCAGGGATGGGGAACTTATGGCCTTCCAGATATTGTTGGACTCCAACTCCCATCATCCCCAGCCAACATGGCCAAGGATGATGGGAGCTGTAAACCAACAACTTCTAGATCAGCCTTTCCCAACCTGCTGACTTCCAGATGTGTTGGACTGCAACTCCCATAATTCCCAGCCAGCATGGCCAGTGACCGAGAATTATGGGAGTTGCAGTCCAACTCATCTGGAGGGCACCAGGTTGGGGAAAGCTGTTCTAGATGTCTAGATGTTCACAAGTTCCCTGCCCCTGACTTATGTTCACTTTCGTTTGCCTTTTTTTTTTTTTTGGCATTTCTTTTACTTCTTTTTTTGCCACTGCTTGTGGCAACAGCAGAGTTGACTTTGCTGGCCACTTCCTGATAGTTGCCATTCTATTTGCCCTGAATGCCCCAGACATTTAATTGTTCTGTGTTGTGGGGGGAGGCAGCACCCCTGAAAAATGGTGGCTCTCGCTAGCAGCTCCCATTTTGTCTCTGGAATGCCCTGAGAATGAAATGTCAAGGGCTTCCTCAGAAAAAAAAGAAGAAAAGGGGGGGGGGGACGACAGCTTCCAGGAGGTGGCATCTGAGAGAAGCTACTAACTACGGTATGCCAGAAAAAGGAAAGCTCCTGAATGAGCTGTAAATGGCTAGGAATGGGATAATGAAAGCAAGCCCTTTCATTATCCCATTCATAACATTAATTTTATAATGGATGAAAATTGAATCGAACGGGGCCCATTAAGTGTAATTTTTTATTCATTACAACACCAATGGACACCCTGAATTCTAATGTGCTCTGCAAGGGGTTGTCCATGAAGATGATTCAGAAACCAACTGGTGCAGAATGCCACTGCCTGATCTGTCACAGTTGTGAATTAGCATCATTACAGCACATGGGCTTAAACAACTGCCATGGCTAGCAGTATGATTCTGAGCCCGTTGGCTTTGACCTATAAAATCCTAAATGGCCTGGGTTGAGGATACCTCAGGGAGCAGCTCTTCCCCTATTTACCTCCCTGACAATTCAGGTCAGTGCATGAGGCTGTGCTTCATGTTCCAACTTGCTTCCACAAGGAGTGGGGTCTTTTTGGTCATGGTTCCAGAGTTGTGTCATTTATCTCCTTCTTTGATGACTTTCTGGAGGCGGTAAAAACAATTCTGTTCTGTGGTGGTTTGGGAAGTTAATTCCATTGTATTGGTTATTGTTTGCTTAGATTATTTGACCTTTCCCCACCAGTTTTATTGTGCTTTTAAAGGTTTTAACCTTGTTAATTTAATTATTTGGGAGCTTTGGGAGCTTATGGCAGTTTATACATCTGCCATAGTTATTTTAATTATTTGGGAGCTTTGGGAGCTTATGGCAGTTTATACATCTCGCAAATAAATATTGATGTAGCTCTAAAAAGGAGCACACACAATATTGTTAAATAAAACAAGCAATGCATGACCCTGAAAAATGCATTGCTGAAGCATCTGGTTGGGACCAGCATCTGTTCTGGGTTACAAGCACCCACCACAGAACCGTTGACCTCTGCTGATTCAGAGGAGATGTAGGCAGCAGTTGGGAAACTTTGCTGTCATCTTCAAGAGCAGAGCGTTTCCTCTCAAGGAAGGATTTAATGTCAGAACTCTGTTTAATTTGAAAGTGATGCTCCTTGCCTGCAAGCAAGCTGCTGGCACTCTCCTTGGAAACTTTTGTTTTCCATTAGGTCCTGTCATTAGCACAAGATAATTATGTGGATGTCAATGCACAGATTCGTTTTTTGGTTGTCAACATGGGTTTACACAAATATACAATTAAGATCCTGCAGCCCCAAAAGAGCCATTTGAGAGATGCTAATAGGTCAGACTAAACATTTGTCTATGTATAGTGGAACTATGCATAATGGTTTAGTATACTTTTGTGTAGGAGTGCAAGGCTCTCAGTCAGATCAGGACCATGGCACTCTGGGAGGGAGAGTTAAACCTCCCCCCCCCCCACGTTTTTGTCCAAAATTCCATCTCTCTCTCTCTCTCTCTCTCTCTCTCTCTGTATGTGTGGAATTGTGGGATAAAAATGGGTGGTGGGGAACATTTAACACCCTTTTCCAGAGCACACATGGTCCTAGTCTGAATCAGGGCCAGAGGCAAATTATGAGTAGCTTCACTATGCATGATTGTATAGTTTTGTTTGTCTTGACAAATGTTCTCTTTGGCCCTAACTGTTGACATCTTAGGTCCAAACTGCACATTATCCTACCCTCCAACATTCCACAGATAAAAATAAGGGCACACTTATATCATCCCCCATGTCTCCCTCCCGCTTGTACATTACCGTACTTTAACTGCCATGTGTTGCATTCATTTACTCTCTCAATAGCTTGCCTCTGATTATTTAAAACTAAAAGGGTGTTTGATCTTTAGGTTAAAGATATGCAAGAAAATGATCAAAATGAGTCTCCCAGAATGTGAAATAGCAGGCTGTGTACTGCATGACATAGAAATCATAGAAAAGTAGAGTTGGAAGGGGCCTACAAGGCCATCAGGTCCAACCCCCTGCTCAATGCAGGAATCCAGGTAATCTTATTGCTCACGTACTGACATGCATCATGTACATTAAAGACAAAATTCATCCACCTACATACTCAGAGATTTAGTTTCTAGAAACCCTGGTGTGGGAGCTGAACCCTGAAAAATCACATAGGATCTTAGGGGAGGGGCTGTAGCTCAGTGGTAGAGCCTCTGCTTTGCATGCAGAAGTTCCCAGGTTCAATCCCCAGCTGCCTGGAACCCTGGCCTGGAGAGCTGCTGCCAGTCAGTGTCAACAATACTGGGCTAGATCAATCGATTAAGGGTTCGACTCTGAATAAGGCAGCTTTCTATGTTCCCCCAAATGGCAACTTCATCATCTCATGCTAATAAAATCTTGAAAAGGAATTCTTTTGGCAACTGGAGTGCTGTGGCATTCCATCAAGAAGGAAGTTAATGCTGGAAATAAAACTTTTCTGGGAATGTGAGGCTTTTCTCCCCACACCCACATTCTTAATGATACTACAGGTATTAATGAGTCAGAGTAATTCTTCTCAGATACAGACAGGTCTATAGAAATGCATCGAAACAGTGAGGTTTCCTGAATTTCATCCACCTAGTCTCCTCCTCCTGCCCCTAAAATGTGCAGGAGATGATGCTCTCTGCTCTTCAAGATGCTCAGTCTACTGATATTCTATTCCCTTCCTCTAGTTGCATGGTCTGATGTCACAAGGTATTTGCAATCTACTTATTGGCAGACAGTGTGGTGTAGTGGTTAGAGTGTCAGACTAGGGCCAAGGAGATCCAAGTTCAAATGCCCACTCAGCCAGGAAGAATACCTTGGAATGATCTCTGTCTCTCAGCACAACTGACCTCCCAGGGTTGTTGTGAGGATAAAAAGAGGGGACAAGCCATGAGATCCTTGGAGGTAGAATAGGATATAAAGGTAAGAAACAAAATTATGGGTGTTGTGACTGGTGCTGCTGGTGGTTGGAGAGATCTGGCACATAGGGCAGGGTCCAGCCACTAGGGCAACCCACCAAGATGGGCAGCAGGCTGCTGCTACTGGTGGTTTGCTGGCTCAAGGAAACAACTCCTAGGGATGGGGGAGAAATTCGTTCAGTTCACGTTGTTCATTTTGATGTGAACTTTGCACTTTCGAATCAATATGTGAACCAAAACTCAGCTATTCTTCAAAATTTGCACTTCTCTGAATTTCGCAGTAGAGTTTCCCATCAAAACATGCACACAAAAATACGATATTAGTGAAAATAACATTAAAATGCATTATATTAGGGAAATTGCTCGCAAGAATGTGTATATTAGGCAAAACTTCAGAAAAAAACTGCAATTTTAGAGGAACATGGGGTTGGAGCCAGACTTAGGGTGCTTTCAGATGGAGGGTTCCTATAACTATCAGTTAGAAGGCACTGACTGGGTTCACACGACATGACAAGCACCCCTGGCTTATAAGTCAGGTGGGCTTGTCGTGTCATGTGAACCCACCGTGGCTTCTTCGGGCTGGCTTATAAGCCCAGCTTCTGGGTTTATGAGCCACCCTGACAGGCCATGGCTTCTTTTAGGGTTTCATAGACACCCCTGGGCTTGCCGTGCCCGTGTCATCCGAACCCAGACGACACAAGAGCAGGGGTAGCCCCGAAACTGCTACAGAGTCACTTGGCAAGAGCGGCAAAAAGGCTTGCTGCTGTTGCCAAGTGGCTCTGGGTGAGTGCCGATGACAGCTGCCCCCAAAGTGTCAAAGCAGCACTTGGGGATGGCTGTCAGAGGCTCTCCACGCCGCCACAGCTGCCAGCTGAAAGGGTTGGCTGCCGTGGTGGTGCACAGTGAGCCATGCTTTGCTCAGCTTACTCTGGAGGGGGCCAAGCAGAACACAGCTTGCTTGGCTCTCACCATTCAGTGGTGCCATGGCTGCCACCCATTTTGGCAGAGTAGGCCAAGCAAAGTGCAGCTCGGGCCTCCGCGTCCGGTGCTGCCACCGCCAAGTAGCAGCATCGCCGGGGTGTGTGTGTCCCTGCTCTGCTCAGCAGCCTCCTCTGCAGGAGGCCCAGCTGAGTGCAGCTTGCTTGCCCCCACCCCGGTCTGGTGCTGCCACTGCCAAGCAACTGCCGTGCCAGACAGGAGGAGTCACGGCAGGATGGTGCCACTGCCGATATCGGCAGCAGCGCCAACAGCCCTCACCGCGGCTCACGAGGTCTCCTCGCGAGAGGGCTGTCATCTATCCCTGCTCTCCCCGCCCCTCCCCGCCCCCACTGACAAGCAGGGCTGGGGAGAGGAGAAGCCTTGGTGCTCCTGCACAGTGTCCCATGGGATACCTGAGGGGGGAAGAGGGGGAGACACAGGGCACCCTACCCGCGATGCGCCCGGTCATCTGTCAGGCGCATCGGGGGTTGGGTGGCTTGTAAGCTGCAGTTGGGCTTACCATGTCATCTGAACCCGCCCATGTGCAGCTATTCTGTCTTTTCTTTCTTAACAGATTTTCTGTGGTAAGAGAAAAGACAGAAGAAGTGGTAGAAGAACATGGGAGGGTTGCGAGTGGAAGATGTTGTCATCTGGACCCCCTATAAATTCTGTGAATGAGGCAGGCTGATGGTGCCATGAAAGCCTTGTCAAGAAGCACTCTTAGTTACGTTTAGACTGGTCCCAATGAAAACAATGGAGCTTAAGTCAGTCACTATTATCTTGTCCCATTGATTTAAACAGATCTACTCTAAGCATTACATAGGGCCTAACAGGACCGGTGCAAGGCAGTTTGGTGCCCTAGGCAAGATCAGATATTTAGCGCCCCCCCTTCCCACTTGAGAGCGCTGTATTTTTTTAAAGGCGTTTCTGGCGCCCCCTTTAGCCCTGCGCCCTAGGCAGCTGCCTAGTTGGCCTAATGGTAGCACCGGCCCTGGGGCCTAATCAAATGGGTTGCAACCTTGATGCTCGTAAGCCTCCAAACTCAGAGGCTCACGAGCATCCTCTGCAAAGCGGGGGGAAGTGGCGGAGGGGAACTTTGCCTCCCCGCTCCTTCTGCTTTGCAATTCAGCTAGATGGCTTCGGACGGGGAGTGAAGGAGGCTGGAGTGCCACCAGGATACCTCATATCCTGGCGGCCCCAGTCTCCTCCCCTCCCCCCACCCCAGAACACCCCCTTGACCCCTTCTCTGAGGTCGCTTTCCTGACCTTGGAGAAGCAGCCAGTGCAGCTGGTTCCGCACCTACTGCAATGGGTAGGAGGGGGATCTGAGGTGCTTCCATATGGGGCTTTTATTGTGTGATTGCCTTGCCTCACTGTCCTTTCACAACGGGTTGTCGTGTCATGCGAACCCAGTCAGTGTGAGCTGGTGCAATGAGTTTTTGGGGGAAACTCGTTTGGCCAACTTATGCTATCGGCATACCACTTGAGGCTGGTTATCCTGGCAGTACATCAATAGTATAATATAAGCAGACTGGCAGTGCTGGATCCTGCCCTATGAGTTTGTTTATCATTTATGGTACTTTTATACCACCTTCCTAAAGCCAACCAAGACAGTTTACAAAAAATCCAGAAGATTAAAAACAATAATGAAATCAATAACCAAAAGTTATTTTTAAACAACTTTAAAAACCATAACTGATTCCAGACTTTGTCAGACTTCAGAGCACACCCACTGAAATCAATGAGATTTAAGTTTGTCATGGTTGATTTCAATGATTTCTACTCCTATAAGCACGATGAAGTCTGGATCCTGTGTGCAGCTATCTCTGCAGTACCTTCCATGGTGACGTCATTTTCCTCTGAAGCTGCTCCTTGAGAAATCATCAGGATATAGAATTCTGAAGAAAATTTGTGGTTGGGAGGAGACGAGAAGACAGGATTACAACAACATTGACTGGGTTCAGACAATACGATAAGCCACACTCAAGGGTTTAGTATGGGTTGTTGCTGAACCATGGGATGTTGTTGAAACGTGGGTCATCATGTTGTTTGAACCCAGCCACACTAATAAAGCATGTTTTATTAACCACGAACAACCCATGAAGAGAACCCATGGTTTGTTGTTGGGTTGTGAACTGTGGCTTGTTCATGGTTAACTAACATGGTTTGTTAGTGTGGCTGGGTTCAGACAACACAATAGCCATCCATGAACTGATTGACATCAGGGGGTGTCACTGCACAGGGCCACACCCTCTAACATATTTCGGTCCCCAGCCGAAGCACTGACTGGAGCTCCTCCAGCTGGTGCCTTGGAAAAAAGACTCAGCTTTGCTGCATGCATGTTCCCATTGACTAAAGCAGTTTGTGCATATTTTTAAAATATATGCAGTGTTTACATTTTTTTTCCAAATGTGAACATGTTGTTGAACACATTTTTTTCAACAACAACCCACAGTTCAACAACAGGCCCCACTCAACCCATACTCAACCTTTGCCTGTGGGTTATCATGTTGTCTGAAACCAGCCATTGTCAACAGCTTAGGCTTCTGATGTCCAAATGAAGAGAGAACGGCACTCCTGTATCTTTAAAAAGTTGGGTAGAAGAGATAATTTTTGTCTTGTGCATCTATTCAGCTATAAAAGAAGCAAAGGGAAGAGGGGGCAATCTTGTTTCCCCCCAGGGACTGCCAATTTCTTCTTCCAGTAACACACTGTGAGTGTGACTGTATAAAACAATGATCTTGCTTGTTGCTTCATACATCTTCCCCCCCCGCTCCCTTTTGTTTACTTTTAGCTTCTCCTTCTTGTTTAGCTAATATATTCTGCTGCCTCCAAAGGGTATTATTTAGGCTGCCTCACAACCATGGAGCAGAATGATTTAAAGACATCCAAACAATGGCTGATGGCTGATGACAAGCGTGAATCATTCCAGGTCCCGATTGGGGGTGTAAATGGGGGCGAACTCGCCCCGTTTGACCCCCCCGAGCCCTGCTGAACATACCTCTCCCCAACTCACCACATCTCCCCAGAGAGGATCTGGGGAGAGGTTCTTCTGGGTCCCTGGTGCTGCATTTTTCACGTAAGTACCATAGAAACCCAGCTTAAAACAGCCGCGAATAGCAAATCGCGGCTGTTTTAAGCTGGGTTTCTATGGTACTTACGTGAAATACGCAGCACAGGGGGTCCCGTGCGTCACTTCCGGGTCCGCAGAACTTCCGCCCGAAGCCTACATGCCGCGAACAAAGTCGACTGGCATGGAGGCTCCCGGCGAATGTGCTCGCGGACGGGGTATGTGAACAACATACATCCCATCAAGCACAATGAGTTATCATAATTCTGTGAAATAGGATGCAAGTTTTAAAATGCTAGGTTGGATTGGAAGGCTTTTATCTGGCTATAATGAACAATTTGGTAAAGCCTGTCATTTTCGATGTGTAGGAGAGGCTGGACACTTGGTGAAAAGTTCCTAGGTAAGGCTTTAGAGCTTCTTTCATAGATTTTCATAGATCATAGAGTTGGAAGGAGCCTACAAGGCTATCGAGTCCAACCCCCTGCTCAATGCAGGAAACTAGAGGAGGGGTCTCCCATCCAAATAACAACCAGGCCTGACCCTGCTTAGCTTTCCATACTCAGACAAGCTGAGCCAGCATAAGCCACAGGCCTTATTCTTATTCTTCCACTATGTTGGATTTGCATTCTTTTGGTTTCTCCCTCTGTCTTTCTTTTTTTTGTGCTGATGCATAGACATTCCTGCAAACAAACAGGCTTATGATTTTTGCATAGTGCTTTGAAAATGGTTTGAGGAATCACAAACTGGTCTCACAAATGTTTAAAGAGTGCAATTCAGAGAGTCCTAGCCAGGGCCCGATTAAGACCAGCTGATGCCCTAAGCACAGCCCAATAATGGTGCCCCCTTGGCCATTCCATTGCTTAGCTGGCAAGACATTATTTATTTATTTATTTATTATATTTATCAATCGCCCATCTGGCCGGTCACCCGGCCACCCTGGGCGATGTACAACCAAAATACAACAAAACACAATAAAATATAATAATTAAAACAATATAAAAAATTCTTATTAAAAACCTAACCCACCCCATATTCCCGCCTGAACAGCCATGTTTTTAATGCACGGTGGAAGCACATCACGGAGGGGGCATGGCGAAGGTCACTAGGGAGGGAGTTCCATAATGTGGGGGCCGCCACAGAGAAGGCCCTCTTCCTAGTCCCCACCAGCCTGGCTGCTCTGGCTGATGGGATAAGGAGAAGGCCGTCCGTGGCAGACCTTGTTGAGCGGCCTACTTGATGTTGCTGGAGGCGCTCCTTGAGATAAGCTGGGCCGGAGCCGTGTAGGGTTTTAAAGGTCAAAACCAACACCTTGAATTCGGCTCGGCAAGCAACTGGTAGCCAGTGCAACTCATTAAGCACTGGCGTGATGTGATCACGCCGGCGGCTGCCCTTAATCAGGCGAGCCGCTGCGTTCTGTACCAGCTGAAGCTTCCGGACCGTCTTCAAGGGTAACCCCACGTAGAGCGCATTACAGTAGTCTAGGCGAGAGGAGACCAAGGCATGAACCACTGATGGGAGCAGGTGATTAGGAAGGTAGGGGCGCAGCTGCCGTATCAGATGGAGTTGATACAGCGCCGCCCGGCTCACAGCTGCCACCTGAGCCTCCATGGACAGCTGGGAGTCTAGAATGACCCCCAAGCTGCGGACCTGGTCCTTCAGGGATAGATGTACCCCATTCAGCACCAGGTCAACATCCCCTAACCTTCCCTTGTCCCCCACCAGAAGTACCTCGGTCTTGTCGGGGTTCAGTTTCAGCATGTTCCTTCCCATCCAGCCAGCCACTGACTCCAGGCACTTGGACAGGGTCTCAACGGCCAACCTCGGTGAGGACTTAAAACAGAGGTAGAGCTGCGTGTCATCCGCATACTGATGACACTGCACCCCAAACCTCCTGATGATAGCTCCCAGCGGCTTGAGGTAGATGTTGAATAACATTGGGGAGAGGATGGAACCTTGCGGCACTCCACAAGTGAGCAGCCGAGGGTCCGAAGCCTCCTCCCCGAGAACTACCCTCTGATACCTTCCAGAGAGGAAGGACCGGAACCACTGCAATACAGTGCCTCCCAAGCCCAACTCCTCCAGATGGTCCAGGAGGATACCGTGGTCAACGGTATCAAAAGCCGCTGAGAGATCGAGGAGGACTAGAAAGGAGCATTCGCCCCTATCCAAAGCCCTCCTCATATCATCCACCAAGGCGACCAAGGCCGTCTCCGTCCCATGTCCAGACCTGAAGCCCGACTGGCACGGATCTAAATAATCGGCTTCATCCAAGTGTGCCTTCAACTGAGCACCCACCACCCGCTCGATCACCTTGCCCAGAAATGGTAAATTGGAGACTGGGCGAAAGTTGTTTAAATCCTGGGGATCCAAGGAGGGCTTCTTTAGAAGCGGTCTTATTACTGCCTCCTTGAGGGCTGATGGCATCACTGCCTCCTCGAGGGAGGCATTCACCACCGCCTTGATCCCCTCACCCAGTCTCTCCCTGCAGCTCATGATGAGCCAGGACGGGCAAGGATCAAGCAAGCAGGTGGTCGGCCTCACAGATGAAAGCACCTTGTCCACTTCATCAGAAGGAAGAAGCCGAAACCGATCCCACAAAACCGGTCTGCCATTGGCCTCCTCCCGCTCACTCCCTGTGTCCATGACGTACGATATCCCACTCCTAATCCGATCGATTTTATCTGCGAAGTGCTTCGCTAAAGCCTCACAGGAGGCTTTTGACTGTTCCAGTGGGTCCGGAGCGACTGGACCGACCAGACTCCGGACCACTTGGAACAGCCTCCTGGGGCAGCACTCTGCAGACGCAATGGAGGCAGCATAGAAATTCTTTTTTGCTGCTTTCACCGCCACCCGGTAGGGTGAAGATGCAGCTCTAACCCGTGTTCGATGGTCTTCGGAGTGGGAATTTCGCCATCGGCGCTCTAGCCTTCTCACCTCTTGTTTCAGAGCTCGCAGCGACGGAGTGAACCATGGCGCCGCGCGAGCTCTGTTTAGGCGAAGAGGGCGCTTCGGGGCAACTCGGTCTAATGCCCTGGTGATTGCAGCATTCCAGTCATCCACCAGGGTCTCGACCGAGCTACTGTTTGTGTGCTCCAATTCCCCAAGCGCGTTCAGGAATCCATCCGGATCCATAAGACGCCTGGGGCGGACCATCCTAATAGGTCCCTCACCCCTGCAGAGGGGTTGTGGCACCGAGAAATCCAACCCCACCAGATAGTGATCTGACCATGACAAGGGGGTGGTGGATATACCCCCAATTTCCAGATCATTTCCCCCCTCTCCAGAAACAAAAACCAAGTCCAGCGCATGACCGGCTACATGGGTAGGTCCAGTTAATACAGGGTACAGCTCCCAGGAAGCCATGGTCTCCATGAAGTCCCGAGGTGCCCCCGTGAGGGCAGCCCCCGAATGCACGTTGAAGTCCCCCAACACCAATAGCCTGGGGGACAAGACACGCACATCAGAGACCACCTCCAGCACCTCGGCCAGGGAGTCTGTCGTGCAGCGGGGTGGACGACGGTACACGAGCAGAATCCCCAGACTGCCCTTGGGACCCAACCTCCAGTACATGCACTCAATAAACTTGGTCTCCTGGAGAGGGAGTCTGGTGACATTAAGACTCAATAAGTGCTAAAGGTGAAACAAGACATTAAAAACTCAGTTTTCTTCAAGGCCATCCCCCACACCAGAACACACAACTATATTAAATATAAACTGTTTAAAAAAAAATAAAAAATAAAAATTCATTTAACACTAAATAGCAGCAAGCAATATAAGCAATTACTTACTTATAACTAGGGCAACTGAAAGAAATACAAATGTTCATCACTGTTTTATGCATTTTTAAAATAAAACTGTTATAAGAGGAAAAATGCAAATGCAAAAATTTGTGGCACTCTGGTACTCTGTGGTGCCCCCCTCCCCTTGGTGCCCTACGCACGTGCTTATATTGCTTAATGGTTAATCCAGGGCTGGTCCTGGCTATGTTTTTGAAAATAACCGCTGTTCGTTAAGAAATTAATAAGAATGTAAGAACTGTAGGATCCTAAAACAAACGTTTAAAGAGTGCAATTCAGACTGTCGTGGGTCGTGGCTATGTGCTTGAAAACTGCTGTTAGTTAAGACGTTAATAAGAACATAAGAACTGTAGGATATTAAATGAGGTTGCTGGTAGTTAACTAGTTGCCTTGTAGAATCACTGCCCTCTCCTCAGGTGAAATATATAGGTGTGTGTGTGTGTGTGTGTGTGTGTGTTTTTAAAAAAACCTTGCAAATTATAATGAAGTTGAGACACACATTCATTTTATGCAGAAGTTTTACAATACTTCTGTCATCACTGGGAGGGCTTCTGACCTGAAAAGTGGCCTAGAAATATTTTAAATCAATAACAGAGCAATCCTATGGCCCCCTAGACAGTGTCTAGGGGGCCATAGGATTGATCAGATTCCCAGCTCCAAGGTCAGAAAATCGTGTTGACCTTGGAGCTTGGGATCCGCGCTCCGATCCCTCTTCCCCTCCCCTTGCAGCTGGCGTGGAAACAACTGCAGCGGACGGCTGCTTCTCTGAGGTTCTAAGAGAGGCCTCGAGAAGGGGTTTAGTAGTGGGCGTTCTGTGGGGGCAGGGAGGGGAGGAGACTGGCACCACTAAGATATGACGTATCCTGGCAGCACCTCAGCTTCCTTCCCTCCCCCTCTGAAGCGCCGCACTTAGACAGCCGAAACTGTCTGTCTAGCTGTTTTGCAGGGTGGAAGGAGCACGGAGGCGACCTTCACCTCCACACTCCTCCCGCTCTGCATAGGATGCCTGTATTCCTCCAAGTTCGGAGGGTAACGGGCATCCCCCTAGGATTGTGCCCTAAATCACTAAAAAGGGGTTATTTAGTCAGAAAATGCTTGGCTGGAACAGTGTCACCAGAAAGCAGATGATATTAACCAACAATTAACAAATCCAAGGAGACAAAGAGGGGAGGAAGAACGGCTTAGGTTTCTTTCATTCCCCATCCTTCATTTCATCACCATCTGACAGCCTGAGGCCTCTGGAAAGCTTACATGCAGAGGGTTTCCGTACACATAAGTGCTCCAGCCCAAATATTCAGTTTTATTCATTCAAATTTTAAATAAGTTTAGAAGAATAAAAAGTTTAGCTAAAGTTAACTAAAGTTAAATAGGTTTAGAAGAATAGAAAATAATTCCTGTGGCTCAAGATACCTTTCGTTATATGAATAGTTGGGTTATACTAGTCACGTACTTCAGGTAAATGGATCAGATCTTCGTGTCAGCCTTCCCCAACCTGGTGCCCTCCAGATAAGTTGGATTACAACCCCATCATCCCTAGCCAGCATGGCTAATGGCTGGCTGGGGATGATGAGAATTGTAGTTCAACACAGCTGGAAGGCATCAAGTTGGGGAAGGCTGTTTTTATTATGTTGCAGAAGGAACATAATAAAAGGAAGGAAGGAAGCTGAGGTGCTGCCAGGATACGTCATATCTTAGTGGTGCCAGTCTCCTCCCCTCCCTGCCCCCACAGAACGCTCACTACTAAACCCCTTCTCGAGGCCTCTCTTACAACCTCAGAGAAGCAGCCGTCCGCTGCAGTTGTTTCCACGCCAGCTGCAAGGGGAGGGGAAGAGGGATCGGAGCGCGGATCCCAAGCTCCAAGGTCAACACGATTTTCTGACCTTGGAGCTGGGAATCTGATCAATCCTATGGCCCCCTAGACACTGTCTAGGGGGCCATAGGATTGCTCTGTTATTGATTTAAAATATTTCTAGGCCACTTTTCAGGTCAGAAGCCCTCCCAGTGATGACAGAAGTATTGTAAAACTTCTGCATAAAATGAATGTGTGTCTCAACTTCATTATAATTTGCAAGGTTTTTTTAAAAACACACACACACACAGCTGGGCAGTGTTCCTCCTGGGACCTTGGATAAAAGGAGTTGTTTGAGCCTGTGCTTTCCCCATATTCTACCATGAGTACTGAGCACCTGGATGTCAACCAAAGCCATCGATTTGCAGTCAGCAAGCTGAGGCAAAGCTAATGAACATTCTATGTTCAGAAATGATTCCTTGAAGAAGCACTGGTGGCATTGATAATGCTGGCCACATTTGCACATAATGATAAGCTAGGAATTCAGACTTGCTAAACTACAATGTGAATGAGCTTCATGCTGATGCATGCAGCCCTTTCTCTTCTCCCTCTGCATAAGCAGTTAAACAAACTAAGCAGGTATAACTTAGCACAACATCCAAACCCACAATTATGGTTTATTTTGCCCAGACAAGCCAGGATCACAAGCCAGCTTTAAATCAGGGTTTCTTGTTGGCTTACAAATTCTGGCTTGATTGGATGTAATAAACCACAAACCTGGATTTAGATGTCACACTAAGCTATCCCTGTCTGGTTGAGGCATCTGACCTAAATTCTGCTAATAAACCAATTCCTTCCCCAGGCAAGAAACCAAACTTATATTGGGAGTGGATAAGCAGGGCCTACCATTGATGTGTGGACCAGGGTCTTTTCCTGCCAGGGACCTGGGACTCAACTACAAGCCCCAGGATCCCCAGTGGGGAAAAAACACACACTGTGTGTATCAGTTCCTGATGAGGATGGAACCCAGACGATCCTTCTTCTGATGCAAAGTGCCAGTTCCCACCAGAGATTCTGAGACCTATAGTCAATATAAGGGGGGGGGGGGTTTGCCCCGGGAAATTGGGAGCAGGTGGTGGTGGCGGTGGTGACAGAGGTGCCTCAACTTCAAGTGTTCCTATCCAACACTCAAAAGATCCCTCAAGGCTCATTCAAAGCTCAGGAACACCCAAAAAATTCCATGCTCCTTTGGCGCGAGCAGGAGGGCTATCACCCATCCCTAGTAACAACCAACATCAGGGGGTTCAGAATGTGTGAGAGGGTGGTAGGCAGGGATAGCTTAGTGTGACATCCAGGTTTATGGTTTATTGCATCCAATCAAGCCAGAATTTATAAGCCAACAACAAACCCTGGTTTAAAGCTGGCTTGTGATCCTGGCTTGTTTGGGTGAAATATAAACCATAATTGCGCAGGCTACCCCCCACCCTGCTGATTGGCCCAGAATCCCCCTCAGGTGTAGCAACTTTTATGCATGTAGGGCTCCTTTTCATGCTCACCAAACATGTGGTCCAGGGAGGCATGGCTAGCAGGTGCAGCAATAGTAGGAGCATAAGCAGTTGCCGTGACCCCATTCCCTCCTCAACATGTGATGCATGTTCATTTGAATCCCTTAGCTCCAACCTGTCTGAGCTTCAGTGTATTATTCACCCTTATCCAATCCATCACTGCCCCTAGGCACCTATTTAGGGCATCCACTGTCTCTCCTAGTGCAACTGAAAAGGAAAAATAGAATTGAGTGTTATCAGCATATTTCTGAACGTCTCCCAGGGGTTTCATATCGAATCCCATAAGCCATATACCAGCCATTATACAAAGGAAGGCACTATACCCAAACAGCGTGTTGCACGGAGCAGCTTCCTATGGGTTTGATTTCAAGAAAGCTGCTTGTTGTTTGTGCAAAGCAGACCTAAATATCTCCTAGAGGCAGTCAGGTTGAGACCTTTTACTTGGATTGGCTTTCAGTAGTCAGCATTAAGATGTCATAGGGATGGCATTTTAATATGAGGTTTTAACCATTTTATTTTAACTGTCTGTGTTTGTTTGCATAGGGTTTTAATGTTACCTACATCCTGTGTCTTGGGATGGAGATATCATCTCTTATGTTTGGGCTTTACTCATCAGGAAATTGGGCAGTGCAAGCAGGGAGATGTGATAACTGCCATAAAAGAAAGATTTGGGGATGTAGCCAGAGACCTAAGGCTAGTTCCTGAGAACATTTTCACTATGAGGTGTCTTTCACCCTGAGATTTTCACTTCCCAGCAAACATCACTTGGAACCATTTGTTGTGAATGAATTCACAATGTTCCCCTTTGCCCAACCATGAGGAAACAATTAAGCTTCATTTTTGAGCTTGAACAGATGCACAGTGATGACATAGCAAAAAACAGTTCCTTTCCCCAACTTTTGGCTCCAATCAACTACCTAACTAAGCTAACTAAAGGACATTCACTGTAGAAAAGCTGTTTTTGTAACTCGGCCCTAGCAAATGGGTATGACTATCTGCTTGCCCAGAAAGGATTAGACAAGATTTTAATGGACATTTTGTAATGTGTGTTTGCTGGAGGGAATATTGCTCATCCCCAGCCAATGTGGAATGGGTGGGCAGGAGGGGCGGTTTAGCCGGTTTAAGAATTTTTTCTATCTAGTCAAGTTTGAAGCACCTTGCTCACGAATCTTACAGGCATGTCGATTCTTTTCTCCCTTTTCTATTGCAAAGTCGAATCCAACTGAGTCATCATGAACAGCAAGATCTTTTGTGTGCTTTTGTTTGTGTTTCTTAATTGACTTAAGTCTTAATTGACCTGACTGAGGAAAACCCACTGATATGCTAAATTTCTTGTTAAATTCCTAAGGGATTATGCTGATTTGAACAGCAAGCTGTGGCTGGCAATAGTCCTACTTAGAATGAAAAAGTATTTTGTGTTATAGATTTTGTGTTATAGATTTTATAGGCATGTGCTAATTGATTTTAAGGTAACTTTTTTTCTAGTTCTAACTCTGACTGAGAGGGAAGCCTGCTCAGTATTATGTTTTATAGATTTAGTTTTATAGACATGTCATGTGCCAATTGATTTTAAGGTAACCTTTTTTTTTCTAATTCTGAGAGGAAAGGAAGCAAACCCACTGATATGCTAAATTTCTTGCTAAATTCCTAAGGGATTATGCTGATTTGAACAGCAAGCTGTGGCTGGCAATAGTCTTTGAATCTCTTGGAAAAACCTGTATTACAGGTGCCAATTGATTTTAAGGTAACTTTTTCTAACTCTGAGAGGGAAGGAAGCAAACCCACTGATATGCTACATTTCTTGCTAAATTCCTAAGGGATTATGCTGATTTGAACAGCAAGCTGTGGCTGGCAATAGTCTTTGAATCTCTTGGAAAAACCTGTATTACAGCTCTGTTTTTTGAATCTCAAAAGAAAAACCTGTATTACAGCTCTGGCTCGCAGAGCTCGAAGATATATCTGTTAATGGGGGAGAACTTCTTTTTAAGTTCACAATGCTCGTTAATTATGCTGTGTGATCAGCGAGCAGAGCTTACTCGAAGAAGAAAAAACTCGCGATTTTTTTAGCACATGCCTAAGTGGAAAAGGCTGGAAGACCATTGTGATTTCGAGGAGATAGTGGTGTATGACCATTTTGTACTTGTGTCTGGGTCTCTACTGAATAGTTATACCTGCTCCATGTGTCTCCATCAGGGCCTGGGTTTGTTGCTGTCTGTTGCTGTTTCTCACTGTCCGGTGCCCGGTATCAGTGAGCTCATGCTGGTTAGAGTTTGCTGTGGGAAACTTGTTAATTAATTCTGTTCCCAGCCGCTTAGTTATGGTTTGAATGCCAGCCAATGCCTTTGAAGATTGCCCAGTTATCTATTGGCTGAGCCTCAACTGTATGTATGGCAGTTACTCATCATGTGGAAGGACTTGGACCAGATGTGACCTAGGAACCAGGGGGCTTGGGGTGGCATCTCAGTCAACTTAGAAGCATTGTTTACTGCCAGATGGGCCTGGGCAAGGTCAACTGCCTGATACAGGAGTGCCCAAGATATGTATGCTGTTATCTATTGAGAGTCTTTCCCAGTTAGCTGTGTGTAAAACATATTAATCTTGTCTAGTTTAATGAGAGCAGGTGTGATTATTGTAAACACAGAAAACCTACATAAGATTAGGGAATCTTCCTAAGGGCAGAACGTCAACACAGACCTAGTTGCGCAGAAGGTGTTGTGTGATGGCCAGGAAGTCTGTCCGTCTGTTGCCATTTCTTTGAGGGGTTCCCAACAACAGAAGGGACGTAAGCGGTGTACTCTGCGTCTATCTTGCTTCTGTAATCTCTTTCCTGTAGTTTGCTAATAAAGTGTCTTTAACCTTCACCCACAAGGGTGCTCATTGTCTCTGGGTCTGAAAAAGAACCGCTGCCTTTGGCAGAACACAGAGTAGGACCTTTTACCTTCATCCCACATTGGCCTGGGAATTAATTCCCATCCTGTGCCTACCTACTCTGCACAGATGGGTTGGTTTTTCTGAGTGGAGCAAGTGTGGTAAACAAGAAAATCCCCTGCCCACTAGTTGCAGGTGCATAACTGGAGGAAGAGGTCTGAGGAATGGGAAGGGTTGGTGAGCACCCTGAGGTGTTGGGTTCCATCCAGTGGTGTCCCTCAACATGTTACAGGATGTGTGGCAATGAAGAGACAGGAGCAGTGAAGGCAATTTCTCCTGGAGTAGGAGCCACAACACAGCCTGCCCGGAAGTAGGTGTGAGGTGACTGGAGAATTAGCCTACACAGCATTCAGCCCACACTGTGGGACATTTAAAGTTAATATGCTTATTCCATTGCATATCCTTTAATGTAGATTATTTATTTATTCATTCATTTCATTTCTATACCGCCCAATAGCTGAGGCTCTGTGGGCAGTTCACAACATTTCACAGAACACAATACAATAAAAATAGCATAAAACAGCATAAAAACAATATATATTTTTTCAATATACGAAATTTAAAAACAATCCAACAGCCAAAGCAATTCCAGTACAACCAGATGTGTCAAAAGCAGCGGGCACAAATGCCTCATCACGCCATCAAACACCCTTAAGTGCCATTAAATGCTATTAAATGCCTGGGAGAAGAAGTCAGTCTTAACCAGGTGCCAAAAATATGGCAGAGTTGGCACCAGGTGGGCTTCAGTAGGGAGCTCATTCCATAAATGGAGGGCCGCCACTAAGAAGGCCCTCTTTCTTGTTGCCACCCTCTGAGCATCGTTTGGCGGTGGCACTTGGAGGAAGGAAGATGTTGACCATGGTGTCCAGGTAGATTCATGTTGTAATAATGTTGTGACCCCTGTTTAAACATGTCTCAGCGCTGTTTTTTCTTGGCTCTTTATTTCTGAGGCTGGTGCAAATGTATCTGGCTTGTAAGTTGTTGATATCTAATTTTCTACTTAATGATCATGGGATTCAGTCCTTAGATATGGAGGCATAGCTAAAAACCATAAGAATATTGGCTACTTTACAAAATATATGTTTAATTAAAAATTGGGCGTGGGGTATGTAAATGGCAAGGACCCAATACATGAAAGTCATTTGTGGATTCGTCTCTGAGGGAACACCCCGCTTACCTATTCCTGCCTGATAGCTGCATGTATAATCAGAAGAAGACTCAAGTTCTAGCTTGTGGAATCATATTCCCCGCCCCCCCACTATAGACTCCTCTACATTCCAAGTATGTTCCAGCTTCCTCATACCCACTGCCACAAACAAAACAGAATGGATAAAACTGTCACTTATGTACCCTCTACTTAACCTTGTTGTGTTTTTCCCCAACACTTCCCCAGATGATTTTGAATGGTTTCCAAGAATACATACTTCATATGATTTCCTAACTGCAGAACAACTCTCCACAACAGTTTCAATTTTCAAGCAATTTAACTTGGAATAATTAAAGTCAGAAAACAAGAACGACAATAACTACATAGTCCTAAAGACCCTGAGTTGGGTCTAGACTTGGGGTGCTTCTACCACTACCAGCCAAAAAGCACAGCGCAGCTATGTCAGCTTTCCTCCTTAATGGATTTTCTGTGGTGAGAAAAAAGATGGAAGAAGTGGTGGGAAAAACCTGGAGGATTAAAAAAAAGGAAGACAACAAGCCACTCTGACAACCCATGGCTTGTTTTTGGGGTTGTTGAACCCATGATGGGTTGTCGTGTCATCCAAACCCAGGTGACCGACCCCACCGTGGGTTCTGGGAAGTGGCCAGTGAGCCACTAGCAAGAGCGGCAAAACCCTACCTGGGCCACCTCATAAGTAAGGTAAGCCCGAGTAACTTGAACCTAACCCATGAGAATGTCTCCAAAAAATTTTCACCATTGAATTTCTTTTGGAAAGCAATTTCTTTTCTATCAGATTGAATGAGAATGGGTCAAAAACAAAACAAAACTGGGGGAGAAATGTTTGGCATAACACTTCTATAAATGCTGCCCTGAGAAGGTTACTTGAAGTTAGCTGGGAGGGCTACCTGAAATCCATGGCATCCATCCACAAGGAGGATAGGCGGACTGCTGATTCTAGGTTCCACTGTTCCCAGCAGCATGTAAGAAAAGCTACCTGTTTATATTGGGTCTCAGGGTCTTTAGGACTAGTTATTGTCGTTCTTGTTTTCTGACTTTAATTATTCCAAGTTAAATTGCTTGAAAATTGAAACTGCTGTGGAGAGTTGTTCTGCAGTTAGGAAATCATATGAAGTATGTATTCTTGGAAACCATTCAAAATCATCTGGGGAAGTGTTGGGGAAAAACACAACAAGATTAAGTAGAGGGTACATAAGTGACAGTTTTATCCATTCTGTTTTGTTTGTGGCAGTGGGTATGAACTATATGGGGCCATAGTTCAGTGGTAAAGCACATACTTTTTATGCAGAAGGTCCCAGGTTCAATCCCCAGCATCTCCAGATGGGGCTGGAAAAATTCCTGCCTGAAATTCCTTGGAGACTTGCTGCCGGTCAGTGTCAATGATATTGGGCTAGATGGACCAAAGTTCTGACTCAGTATAAGATCGCTTCCTATGTTCCTATTAGGGGTTAGGGCAGTTTAGTAGCTAGAACAACTTTTGTTAATTTGAATTGACTGCAATACTGTATTCTGTATGCTTCGTGAATCAATCAAATTCTTTGTAAAGTATAGCTGGATTCTGAATACCAGCACAGGCAGTCCCCGAGTTAAGAACATCCGACTTACAGACAACCCATACTTAAGGATGGGCTTCTGGGTTCCCCGGTGCTACGTCTTTTACGTAGAGTACATAGCGTAGTATACTATGCAATTTGCGTAAATGCTGATTTTAACATATAGAACACTATGCTGTTCTGACTTACATACAAATTCGACTAAAAGACATTCTTAAGAACAGAACTCGTTCGTAACCTGAGGGACTGCCTGTATCTCACTTCACAGCCCTGACTTGAACCTCTTAGTCCAGCTACTAGAGAGCCCTACTGCTCTACATTCAGTAGGTGGTGGCAGCTAAACAATCCATTGGGTTACTTGATTTCAGGTTAAGATTCTGTTACAAAGGCGGGGCACTGAGATGCCCAGTTAAGACTGGCTTTCCGTGTGACCTACCATTCTCTGCCAGAACATGACCCCTGGGTAAGTTACAGCTCTTCTGCAGGGGAAAATGTAGAGATAGCATCCCCCCTTTTTTACTGCAAATAATCTATATTTACATTTGCAGATAAGAAAAAGATGGAAACACCCTGAAATGTTCCTAGGTACAGTTACTAGAGTGTTTTTCTTGCTCTTCCATTATCTCAGTTTTATGTGCATATACATACTAACTGGGTCAAGAAGTGGAGATGAGTCATCAACTTGCAACCACCAAAAGGAAAAAACCCCACAATGATATGATCATGAATTTATCTATTTTAGGGCACAACCCTATGCAAGTTTAGACAGAAGAAAAGTCCTACAACTCTCAGCATGCCCCAGCCAGCTATGCTGGCCTTTTTCCTGTCTAAACTTGCATAGGATTGCAGTAAAATGTAGTCATAGGTAGCATTTCTCAGTGGAACAATCCTGCCAAACTTTATTTCCCATAGATTTGAATGCGAAAGAGTTCAGTGTGTGTCTGACTCTCTTATTGGAATCAGCAGGCTTTAAAAGGCTAGTTCATCTAGGTAAGCAGCCATCTTTCACCCTCACCCCTATTCTCTTACCTGTGCACTGATGGCCTTGGGGCCACTTCCACAGGTTTTGCATGCTCAGAATAGTGTGGCTACTTGAGCATCTCACATTTGGAGCATATGGCCCTCCTGCAGCCTCTCTCAGGTAAGGGTTGGTTAGGACATGTGTCCATTTGCTGAGGGCTGGCAGGGAAGGAGGAAAGGCAGAATAGGGTTCCATTATGCCAGCCTTCCATGCTGGCTGGGAATTATGGGAATTGCAGTCCTACACTCCTGAAGGATGCAAGATAAGGAAGGCTACAGTCAGGGCCGGCGCTACCGCTAGGCAGACCCAGGTGGCTGCCTAGGGCGCGTGGCGGAAGAGGGCGCAGAGTTTCTGCGCCCCTTCCTCGCCTCCGGCGCGCTCCTGCCCTGCCTGCCGCCTCTGCCGCGCCTCCCTGCCCGCTTGCCGGCCACTGCCGCCGCCGCCGCTGCACCTCGCGCCCGCGCGCCCGCCCGCCAACCACCTACCTACCTTCCCGTCGTAAAGCGCGGGGGTCCCATCGCGTCGGAGGAGGCGGCGGCGGCAGCAGCAGCAGCAGCCAGCAGCCAGCAGCGGGGGCGGGGGGAAGGTAGGTGGTGGCGGTGGCGGCGGCGGCGGCGGCGCGGGGGTGGTGTTGCAGAGCAGGGCTGCTTTGCTCCAGAGCCCCCCCCACGGCATGAGGGGGGGCGCTAAATATAATTTGGCCTAGGGCGCCAAACAGCCCTGCACCGTTCCTGGCTACAGTAAGCCCTCTGGAGATCCCCCCACCCACTCTTGCATGTTCAACTGTCTGCAGAGTGGGATGGGTGATGGCATGCTCATATGTTGTGGAAGTTTAATTCCTCAGTTCACTGGGTCAAATAGCTGTATTCCAGTGCCTTCAGGTTCATATAAACAAAATGTCCAGGATAAAAACCACAGCAAATTACCAATGCACATTATAACACTTATGACATGGTTTTCTTCCTCAATTCATCTGCCTCACATTGTTGTTGGAAACAAATAATGTAATTCTTTTTTGTTTTGCTTTGTTTTACAAAGAAACAATATCTACATATATATATTTTAAAGCCAAGGCAAAATGGTGATAGGCAGTCAACATCTGTCTCTTCAGGCAGCCCATATCATTTGTGGAAGTCAGGTTTGGACTTGTGGTTGCCACTTTTGTTATTCTTGAATGGAGCTGGAGTTAGCCATTGACGTCTTGAAGAATGAAACACACCTTTAAAGTCCCTAGTTCACCAAGCAGATCCAGTTTCAACTCCAGTTCACTGAGCACATTTAGAAATAAAAACCTAAGAATTCCCCCCACAAAACTCAATGTAATGTTTATGTGGTGTTAGTGCTTGAAGATATATCTGGTTACTATGCGTTCATGCCAGGATAGATGTCCACTTTATTTATTTATTTATTTATTATATTTATATCCTGCCTTTTTTCCTGGAAGGAACCGAAGGCGGCTTACATAATCCTCCTCCTCCTCTCCATTTTATCCTCACAACAACCCTGTGAGGTAGGTTTGGCTGAGAGTCCGTGACTGGCCCAAAGTCACCCAGTGAGCTCCGTGGCCGAGTGGGGACTAGAACCCAGATCTCCCGAGCCCCAGTCCAACACTCTCACCACTACTCCACATTGGCTCTCAATGAACTTGGGGAAAGGTGGGATTGACTACTGATGGCTTTGCAAGGTTGGTTCAAGAATCAGCCAGCCACCAATCTCAAAGGGCAGCTTAGGTATGATTCTCAAAACCAGCACATAATGTGTCAGGACTCTAACACATTAGATCATAGATGGGGGCTCATATGTCTGAATTCTCTTTCATAAAAAAGACTCCTTGCATCTAGAAAGCTAGCATTAGTGCCTGATACTAAATTGACCTAGAAAGTTAGCATTAGTGCCTGATACTGAAAGACTGTGTAATTATTACTGCATCCCACGAGCAACTTAATACAGTAAACTTTATATGAAGCAGCAGTTCAGTCTCAGGGAAGGCAACAAGATTAACTGGCTTGAGTGTAAGCATATGGGACTGAGGGGTTCATGAAGAGCCCCAACAACTGTTTTCATTGCTTATTTTTAAATTATTTATTTTTATTGGCATGTGTGTTTGTGTGCATGTATGAGAGTGTTTTAGAGCATCCTTCCCCAACCTGGGCCCCTCCCAATGGCTTGGACTACAACTCCCATCATGCCCAGCCAGCACAGAGGCTGTGCTGGCTGGGGGTGATGGGAGTTGTAGTCCAAACCATCGGGAGGGGCCCAGGTTGGAGATGGGAAGGCTGTTTCAGAGAAGTTCCCCTTACAAATGTGGCGGAGCCATCCAACATTAGGCTCTATCGGAGACGTTCTGCTCCTCCGAACGAAGCTGATGAATGTTTGCCTCTAGAAAGTTCCACTCCGCGTGGAAACCACAAACTGGCAGTACGGCTGGCTCTAATAGCTGGGTTATTACAGTCGGAAATAATTAGAGGTGGTTTGTACAGAAATAGCCTGCTTGGGCTGCTGAGGTTTTAATATCTCAAAATAGATATGGTGACAATGAATAAGATGTCATCATGGCTACGACCACGTGTGAAGAAAAGCCCAGGGTTTGTTGTAAGGATCCCTCTTCCTCTGGAACGGCAAGGCTGGGCTCATGGGTGCCCTCATTCGAAGGAGCCTGCCAGGCACCAGGGGAAGCCAGCCTGCTCGTCACATCACGTGGGCAGCCTGCCTGTCTGCACGCAGCCTGGCCCCAGGAACCCTGCCGGGGAAATGTCATGTCTAGAGCAGCTTCCCCCACACTGGAGCCCTCTGGGTGGGGTGGACTGCACTCTCCATCACCCCCAGATGGCGGGCCACTGGCCTTGTTGCCTGGGGATGATGGGAGTTATAGTCCAACATATCTGGAGGCAGGAGGTTGGGAAAGACTGCCCTAGAGGGACAGAATGATTTCCTCCAGGGTTGGGGAACATGGCTTGCACACCTTGCGTGCTTTAAACTTTTTATTTCCTCCTCACTCCCCCCCTGAAATTCCACCCCCCCAGGGAAGGATTTATTTATTATTTTTTAAAAGGCCTCTATTAATGACAGTGGCTACTTCCCCCCCTTTAGCCCCCCATGGGGGGATTTGGAGAAAATGTGTGTGTGTGTGTGTGTGTGTGTGTGAAGGTTTAATTCTCCCCTCCTGGTGTGTGGTGGTCCTGATCTGAGGTGGGGCTGCATATACAGAGTAAATAAAAAGCTGTCCTCCAGCTGGTCTGACTCCAGAGGCAACAGGAGCAGCACAAGTGACACCCTTCTTGTGCCCCTCTTTGCCTTCCTGGCACATCCAGGAGACCACAGGAATGTATTTCTCCCAAAGGTGACTGCCACTGGGGAGAACTCCACTCGTCCCCCAAAGCCTCCATTACCTGATCTCCAGCCCTGGATGGGATGTGGACATGTGAAACCATATCATATTGCAAAAATGTGAGTGAATATATGTGAAGCGGGTGCATTATTTGAAGTTTCTTTTCTATATACGGTAACAGCTTGATGTCTCCTTTGGTTTCATCCGACCCTCTTCCTATGTATGTGCCAAGACGTTGTACACAGAGAGGTGAAATGTTTGCAGTACAGTACCAGGTATCATTGGGATCTCATTGATAACTGCTAGAATCTAGTCTGTTTGTGTCTTTTAAGAGCAGGAAAGAGGAAACTCTCTAACAAATCTAGGATCTGGGGTTTTTGGTTTTTCAGACAGTCTCTTTGTTGGTTAAAATTGATTTGCTCTTCCTGACCAGGCTAATTTTAGACCTCCACGTAAAGGAACTGTCTTGCAAATTTCCTGGTTCTCTTTGTTTTCATTAGCTGAATTTATCGGTAGGCCCTTCCCAAATTTTCTTTTGGTCACATTCTCTGAATATGCAGTGCTATCTGTCTTAAGCCTGGGAGCAGTGATGTCCAACTAAATCAGTTGGAAGGTCACACTCTCTGCTCAACAGATGTTCCTGGTTCACCCCAATATTTTTTTCAATGAAAAACCATTGTCTTTAATAGGAGAGGGCTAGTAATTGATTCAGCACTTTAAAAATGCACATTGTCATCCAATATTAATGTATTCCCTTCCACATTTTGTTTACCAAAATCATTGCCCCTAATGACCAGTGCCTCCTACAAGCTACAACTTCCCTCACCCTCTGCCTCTGCCTGCCCTCCAGACTTGTATGACATGCTCATAAAGCTGCACCTACATCCATGGAGGCCCAAGAGGCTGAAATCCTAAACACTCTTTCTAGAACAGGACTCTCCAACTGTGGGTCCCCAGATGTTGCTGGACTATAGCTCCCAGAATCCCTTGCCATTAGCCATGCTGGCTGGGTGTGCTGGGAGCTGTAGGCCAGTAACATCTGGGGACCCAAGGTTGGAGAGCCCTGTTCTAGCTAGTAAGTCTGATTAAACTTAACAGGAATGATTTCTGAGTAAACCTGCACAGGGTCAGGCTGCAAAACATCCATGTTATTTTCAGGTCAAAACAGAATTTCTTTAAATGTGTGCCTAGCAGCTATGTCTGTGCCTCATTTTACTTTGGAATAGGCACAGGGTGACTGATCTGGTCTGGATCTTAAAAGCTCCTCTACACCTGCATGCTAAGGTCCCAATCTGGATCAGGGCTCCTGTGCCTACTTTAGAGTAAAAATGAAAAGAAGAAGTAGTAACTGCTAGACACACATTTAAAATAATGTCTGTTTTGGCCAGCAGTCTCATGCTTAACTGGCAACAGGCCACGAATGCCCCCATTGAATATTCTTCTCCTTTTGCTGCAATGCATACTTATTCTCTACAGCTCTTGCCAGGGGCGGTGCTAGATACCTAGATATGGGCTCAGGCCCATAAAGTGCACAAATTTGCATATGCTAATTTACATACACAAATATATGTGCATAATTAGAAATAATTACTATAATTTAAAGAAGGCAAGCTAATTAAACTCTTGCTTGCTTTCAGGGCAGAACTGTGCAATGTCCCAAATTGTGCTTGCTTAAAACTTACCCTCTCTGCACCCACACTTTTCCTTGGTCTTTCAGGCCCAAATCTAGATGGGGAAGATGGAGTGCCTGGGACCAGCAAAGAGCTGTAGGGCACCTTAAACATTTACTGATTAATTGCAAACTGAACATGGCAGTTTTTGCTCTTAGGCTGCAAACTTACACATTACTAGGGAGGAACCCCCATTAAACATAGTGGGATTTACTTCTGAGTAAATCCTCACTCACTGCCCCTCCCCCACATCACCAACAAGCACAACAGCGCTGGACAGAGGCCTCAGGCCTGGGGGACCTTGCTTTGCTCCTCCTGGTCCCCAGACCAGGCAAGGAAGCAGAGAGAGCAGCCACCAGAGGTGACTCCTCATTTTTTTTCAAATACTTTATTATTTGGTAGTTTCTGGGATTCTAGAATACTTTTTTTTTTTTTTTTTTTACACTTCTTGGGTTCTAACTTCTAGAAATCCTAAAATCTACACCCAACGTTGCAATATTAAGTTTCTTGCAACCTCAGCATCATACAACTTAAAGTACCAAAATGCATAGCTGGGTACTTTTATTAGGGCCAACCAAAATTCCTAATAAAGGTATTGCCCAACTGTGGATTCCCCCCCCCCCCATGGATGAGCATGGCTACCTTTGTTTTTGATTGTTTGTTTTTTAAATTACCAAAGTTAACAATCCCCAGGTTTCTCTCTAGATCCAGATATTGGAGCTACCTATATTCAGGGTGGATAAGACAAGTTGAAGCTCTGAGCACATTTACTAAGGAGTGAGATTTTAATCCTACATACTACCTGGGAGTAAATTCTATTGAACTCAGTACAACTTACTTCTGACGTTCTGAGTAAACATTTTGATATTTACACAGTAAGTCTAATGTAATTCTGAACATCTTTCCCACCCACAGATCACTCTGTACCCCAGTTGTTTCCCTACCCCACATAATTTCCTGTACCATCTCAGTTATCTTTTCCCACCCCAAAGTTTTCTATAGCCATGTCCAGGGCTAGCCTCAAGACATTGTGCTGCCTGAGGCAGAGCCCAGTCAAGGTGCATAGTAGTACTGTACTCAAATTCGGGCCCCGAGGGAAAAAAATCCTACAAGCACTTCTCCCTTTCCTGCGCAGTGAAAATTCAATAATAATTAATAAATTAAAAAATGAATAATTTGCTGCTTTTTCATGACATCCCAAATAATAGAATCATAGAATTATAGAATCATAGAGTTAGAAGGGGCCTATATAAGGCCATCGAGTTCAATCCAGGAATCCAAGTCAAAGCATCCCTGACAGATGGCTGTCCAGCCGCATCTTGAATGCCTCCAGTGTGAGAGAGCCCACTACCTCCCTAGGTAATTGGTTCCATTGTCCTATTACTCTAACAGGAAGTCTTTCCTGATGTTCAGCCAGAATCTGGCTTCCTGTAACTTGAGCCCATTATTCTGTGTCCTGCACTCTGAGATGGTAGATCCTGGCCCTCCTCTGTGTGACAACCTTTCAAGTACTTGAAGGGTGCCATCATATCTCCGCTCAGTCTTCCCTTCTGAAGGCTAAACATGCCCAGTTCCTTCAGTCTCTCCTCATAATGTTTTGTTTCCAGTCCCCTGACAGGACCGGTGCAAGGCAGTTTGGTGCCCTAGGCAAGATCAGATATTTAGCGCCCCCACTTGAGAGTGCTGTATTTTCCCCCCAAGGCGTTTCTGGCACCCCCTTTAGCCCTGCGCCCTAGTCAGCTGCCTAGTTGGCCTAATGGTAGCACCGGCCCTGTCCCCTGATCATCTTTGTTCTCTTACTCTGAACCTTTTCCAATTTGTCTGCATCCTTCTTAAAGTGTGGTGCCCAGAACTGAACACAGTACTCAAGATGAGGCCTAACCAGTGCTGAGTAGAGGAGAACTAGTACTTCCCACGATTTGGAAGCTATACTTCTATTTATGCAGCCCAAAATAGCATTTGCCTTCTTTGCAGATGCTGGCTCTTATTCAGCTTGTGATCTACAACAATTCTAAGATCCTTCTTGCTTGTAGTATTGTTGAGCCAAGTATCCCCCATCCTGTAACTGTGCTTTTGGTTTCTTTTTCCTAGGTGCAGCACTTGGCATTTATCCCTGTCAAATTTCATTCTGTTGTTTTCAGCCCAGCGCTCCAGCCTATCGAGATCACTTTGAATGTTGTTTCTGTCTTTTAGAGTATTAGCTATTCCACCCAATTTTGTGTCATCTGCAAATTTGATAAGCATTCCCTGCACCTCCTCATCCGTCATTAATAAAAATGTTGAAGAGCACTGGGCCCAGGACTCAGCCCTGCAGTACCCTACCTGTTACCTCTCCCCAGTTTGAGAAGGTACCATTGATAAGCACTCTTTGAGTCCGATTCCATAGCCAACTGTGGATCTACCTGACAGTTGTTCCATCTAGCCCACTTTTAGCTAGTTTGCTTATCAAGGTATCATGGGGCAGCTCTCTGAGGCAGGTACCTTGGGGTCTAAAATGTGTGTGTGTGTGTGTGTGTGTGTGTGTGTGTGTGTCTTTAAAGGCCCCTGTCTCCTAAGGCAGGGCTCTCCAACCTTGGATCCCCAGATGTTGCTGGTGGCCTACAGCTCCCAGCATACCCAGCCAGCATGGCTAATGGCAAGGGATTCTGGGAGCTGTAGTCCAGCAACATCTGGGGACCCAAGGTTGGAGAGCTCTGTCCTAAGGACATCCCTATTTGTAAAAAGGGATGTATGGACAGGGGAGAGGAGGGCAATTGATTTCAGGGAAAAACCTCAGGCAGAAAGATTTAAGGAAAGCAGCAGGAGGGGAAGCACATGTGGGAAAAAGCCAGCTAGTCTGGGGATCAGATGCAACAGAGATCACCATGGCTTCTGTACCTTTATATCAGCAAGTGCCATTTTTCTCCAGTTACATGAAAAGCAACAGATTTCAAAATAACTTTCTGTACAGTGGATGCTGTCTATGAAAGATTATTATGCCACAGTACATTTGTGAGTTTTTAAGGTGCCACAAGGCATTGTGGCTTTTGAACACAAAAGAGCAAGAAGCCCCTATCCTGCTCCCACATCTATTCACCTTTCTCCAGCCTAGTGCAAACTCCTGTTCTGATGCCAAGGAGGACCATGTACCCACCAGAATCTGGCCACATGGTTCATGCAAAAATCTGGTGCACTCCAGAAAGATGACAGCAGAGCCAAGGAGCTCAACACACTCAAGCAAGCCAGCAAGTCAGGGCAAGCCGTACACTCATATATTACCTGTTAGGCAATTTTGGACTTAATGAAAACAATGAGCAGACGACTGAAGGAAAGGTGGCAGCCTCTCCTCTAGTTTAAATGGCTGGTGCCGCCATGCTACACACTCCCTATTTATTCTGCTAAGGAAGTGAGTCATAAGGTCTCCTAGAGCAAATCTACACTAGAGCCTCCTTCGTTAATCATCATGGTATCTGTCATCATGGTATTTATGCAAAACGCATTCACTGCTGTTGGAGCTAATGAATTCATGCTAATGAATACAGCGTGTTGAAAACACAAATGCAATTCAGGAGAAGTAGGAGGAGTTTGAAAGGTGATGTGTGCAGGGGAAATTGCCGTTTAAGAAAAAGTGTTTTGTTGTTGTTCTTTTGTTCATCTGTGTGCAGGTGCGAAGGAGTTTAAAAGGAAAAAGAAAAATTGACATCTCCTCCTGTCCTGCCCCCTCACTATATATATACCGGTATATATATATATATATATATATATATAATGGTGAAGGAGAAGAGGATGGGAAGAGATGGAGCGGGGAGGCTGTGCTGCTGCTGCCGCCGCTGCTGCTACCGCCGCCGCCGCCATCCTCCCACCTCCCATGGGGTGAAGCCAGCAGGATCGGTCGGTACCCCTATTCCCCTGGCACCCAAAAGCAAAAGCGATGGCGAGGCTACTGAAATCAATGTGATTTACTTCAGAGTAAGGCCACTGAAGATAATGGGATCTACTTCTTTTTTAAATATTTTTATTTAATTTTTTTTTCAACAATACAAAAAATAACTAAATAACACACATACAACTTATATAGTGCTCCCATCACTGTGGGACCATATAATACATTATATCTTTATGATCTATAATTATTCATTATTCCAAAAATACAACATATCTTGACAGCATACTCCCTTTCCCCTTGTTTAACACAAAGTCCAAAAATAAACCCCAAATATCCTTAAAAATATTTTTCTTTAATTGACCCCTTTTGCATTTGATATTACAAGTCAACATATCATTTAAAGCCATATCCCACACTTCTTTATACCAATCGGTGATAGAGAAAACTTGCTGAATTTTCCATTTTCTTGCTATCATTAATCTACCCGCCGTTAACAAATTTACAATTAATTCTTTAACATTTTGAGGACCGGCCACCTTTTCAGTTATTGATAACAAAGCTAATTTAGGACAAACTTCTAAATCAACACCAACAATTTCTGATATTTCTTCAAAAATCCTTTTCCAAAAATCCATTACATTTTTACAACTCCACCACATATAAGCATACGTACCCAGCTCCTGACAGCCTCTCCAACATATTGGAGAACATTTATTATCTATTCTATTTATTCTCACCGGAGTTAGGTACCATCTCCAAATTAACTTATAGAAATTCTCTTTTATTCTTATTGACATATTTTTCAATATTCGCCTATCCCAAATCTTATTCCACTCTTCCTTTGATATTTCCTCTTCAAACTCTATATCCCAAACTATCTTAAGATTTTCCGCTTGCTCTTCTGATTTCTGAATCATTTTATATATCATCTTTGTAATACCTCTAGCAGTAGCAGATACATTTCCTTCTATAAGTTCTCTAGACATAACCGACTGCTCAAATGAGTTGAATTCTCTTTCATGCTCCTGTCTCCTCTTCCATTTCTTCCCCCATTGTACTAATTGGATTAAATTTAACCACGAAATTCTTCCTGGTCCAACTTCTGAGTAGACATGCATTTAGGCTGTTTTCAGCTGTTCTTTGAGCCAAGTTAGTTACTCAGAGAAGCAGTAGGAAAGGAGGGAGGCGGGAAAGCAAATTGCTGCTTTTTCTATGCACAGCTGCGAATAAGCAAACTAGTGAAGGAGTTTATAAAAGAAAAAGAAAAAAAATTACAGCTCCTCCTGCCCCCTCACAAAAAATCATGGAGAAGGAGAAGGGGATTGGCAAGAGATGAGGGGGAGGTTGTGCTGCTGTTGCCATCCTCCCGCCTCCCATGGGGTGAAGCCAGCAGGATCGGTACCCTCATTCACGCCCACCCAAAAGCAAAAGCAAAGGGGAGGCCATTGGAATCAATGTGATTTACTTCTGAGTAGAAATGCATTTCGGCTCCTTTTTACCTAGTTGTTCTTTGAGCCATGGGGATGAAAGGAGCATTCCAAAAAATTACTTTTTCAAAGGAGGGGAGAAGCATTTACTTGGAGAAGCTGTGGGAAGGGAGGCAGGCAGGCAGGAAAACAAGAGTTGCTGCTGTTTTGCAAAGCCCTTCCCCCCACTCTTTCTCTTCGGGAGACAAACATTGAATGTTCCCTGTCCCTCTAAAACAATTGGCTAACACAGGCAACAGTGTCCAGTGAGCACACACACATAGCCACATACCGTGATAGTGAATTGCAATAATAAGAGTAGAGAAGTCATAATAAAAGCAGTCCAGGAAATTATGGAAGAAAAGAAGAATGAGAATGCAAGAGAAACGCAACTGGACCGAGAAAGGGAGAGTGTCGTGTGCCTCACAAGTCACAAAGGTGATCCAGTACAGCAATAAACTTACGGTATGGATTTCCCCCTAGTAATTCTAAAGCTACTGATTTCAGAGGGAAGAAGCAGGCTTCTATTAAGGCAGATGATGGCAACTGTGGGGCAGTGTTCTAAAGATCTGGGGCACAAAACAGAAGATCTGGGGGCCTGGAGCTCATGCTCAGCAGGTGGGCCTATCATAATGCCACCCATGCTTCCTGCTACCTGGACTGCTACATGATTTAATGGTATAGGAGAGGTAACTGGACATGCAATCATTGCCATTGGTAAGTTCGGATGAAGGGCATTGCCGCCGCCTCCTCCTCCGCCTCCTCCTCCGCCTCCTCATTATTTCATTTCATTTTGTGGAGAAAGCCTGAGCACACAAGGTGACATGAACCCTGACATAGTTTTCCCCCTTTTGCTGACACCACTCTTTCTGCATAATAATCCCCACCTGGGGGACAGGAGACACAGTTCTGGTCAGACGGGTTGTACGTGACCACATCTACATACCCTCAATAGGGCACATTTACATCTATCCACATTGAAGGGCATAACATTCCGAAGGTGGGGGGGCAGTCTCAAAGAGCTGCAAAGTACCCCAAAATATCCAGGAGATGCCAGGAAACATGAGGCACCCCCCCCCCCGCAGGGCAGAACCAGCCCACCTGGTCATCGAGGGCAGGGAGGGGGCGGGAGGGGGTAGAAAAGACAAGAACAGAAGGACAAAGGGTTGTTGGGAACTTGATGCGGGCTTGCACGGACCTGGTCCTTGACTCTGGTCGGGACCCACCAGCACGATCCAACCCTGGGCACGGCGCCCGGAGTCAAGACTGGCTATTCAAGCCGCTACAGCAGATCAGTGAGTCAGATTCTCTGATGTGAGGTAACTCTCTGTAATCGAGCAAAGCCTACCTAGAAAGCAAACTGAATACTTCCGCTCTGATATCTTTATTGCTATAGCATAGTATAACTGCTATGTTTATACTGTGAAATTCCTGTAGTCTATTAGTTCCGTCCCATTAAACTCTTTTGAAATTGACAAGATTGTAGCCTCCTGGCGTTTCTAGGGGATTCCGTGTCACTATCACTTGCGGTTAGAAATAAAGTCTTTCTTTGAGAGCTGCGCACAGGGCACGACTTCAGTGCCGGTTAACCCTTTAGGTGCCGAACCCGCGTAACGGACCAGGTACGGTCCACCTCACATTTCTATACTGCTAAATAGTCGAAACCCTTTGAGCAGTTCACAAAAATTGCACACCACAATACAAGAGACTAAAAACAGAATATAAAACCTCTAACAGACAAAATTTAAAACAATTTAAACAGTATGCCTGGGAGTAGAGGACAGTCTTAACCTGGTGCCAAAATGATGACATTGTTAGCGTCAGGTGGACCTCAATGGGGAGAGCATTCCATAATTAGGAGGGCCACCACTGAGAAGGCCCTCTCCCTTGTTGCCACCCTCTGAGGCTCCCTTGGAGGAGGCACTCAGAGGAAGGCCTCAGATGTTGATCATAGTGTCCGGGTAGGTTCATGTCAGGAGAGGCGCTCCGCCAGGTATTGTTGTCCCAAGCCATGTAAGGCTGTACAGGTTAAACCCAGCACCTTGAATTGGGCTCAGAAACATACAGGCAGCCAATGCAAGCAGGCCAGAATTGGTGTTATATGATATGTTTGATACCCTGCTTTAGAGCTTGGATGTTCACATCTGGCTTAGGGTTCAGTAGTCTGCTGTATTCCGCTTCTTATTGCCACATTTCCAAGTACGAGTATTATGCGCTTTTAAAAGCACCTTTTGAAAATACTTTTGGGGACAGTCACCCCTGCATTTCCATTACCAAGAAACAAAAGATCCAACTGATTCAGATCCCATAAGTTTAGGCAGTTGACTGCTGCTTGGTTGCGTAGTTTGCATTTAATTGCGCATGATTACTCAAACGTCTGTCTGTCATAAACATACTTCAAATGTGATCTCTTCAGTAACACACTCAACATTGCTGTGTGTAAAATTCAAGGAACATGTGGATATAATTCCAGATAACAAGCATAATTATATCCATTGGCTAACTTGGTGCTTGAAAAGCTCATGTTCTTTTATTCATGGAAGGGGAAACAAGGGAATCATGAGAAGAAGGGTTGATGATGTCTGAGGAGATGAGGATGCTGGCTCCAGAGCAGGCTGTGCTGACGAAGTGCGCAACAGTTCCACACAACAGGGAGACAGGTCAGCCAACTGCTGATTTTCCCCCCATTTGAGGTCATTGTTCTACCAAGCTTGTCTCTAAGGGCCAAATCAGACATTACGGTACTTTAAATGTCTGTTTTAAATGACATAGCTGCTAGATAACTGTATCTAGCAGCTATGTCTTTTAAAAACATTTTTACTCTAGAATAGGCATTGGGGGTCCAATTCAGATCAGGACCCTAGCATGGGGCTTTTTAGATCTGGATTGGGCCCCTGTGCCTACTCCTAGAGTAAAAATGAGCGGGGGTGGGGGGTGGAAGACATTGTTGGTAAAGATAACGATTTTAAAATAATGTCTGTTTGGCCCTGAGTGGATTTTAGGTGGGAATCTGAAAAACTGATCAATCTTACTGACCACACTTTTTCTAAGTTGCTCTTTCGCAGAAGCTGTGACCGAAGTAGTCCTTCACCCACGTTCAAGAACAACCTTCTCCAGCCTGGTGTCCTCCAGATATTTAAGACTATAACTCTCATCAGCCCCAGCCAGTTTGGCCAATCATCAGGGATGATAGGAGTTGTAGTCCAAAACATCTGGAGGGCACCAGGTTGGGGAAGGCTGTTCAAGAGCATTGTAGATGCAGCCAGGCTTTCCTTTATCACAGACGTTTGCCACTGTAGTTGTCACAGCTGTCCTGTCATTTCTGAAACAACACAGGCTTTGCCCCATCTGTGGGAGTTGTTCCCGTGAAATGTCAAAGAAACAATATTATTATGTGCTCCCCACTTCCCTGAGCTATGAGACATTCCAGGGGCTGCACTTTAGAGGTGAGGTCACTTGAGACATTTATGGTGTTTTTGTAATATTTGGTCTCTTTGCAAATCAAACATATATAAGCAGAGGCAAGAAGCATATGGTCTCTCACCAGGCAGCAGATCTACTTCCCCACATCAAAATCCAGAACCCTAACAATATTCAAGCTCCCATCTCTCTCTCTCTCTCTCTCTCTCTCTCTCTCTCTCTCTCTCTCTCTCTCTCTCTCTCCCTCCCCCACTCTCTGGGCTTTTCTGCATGAGGCATTTATCATGCACTCATCATTCCCTACTCACAGTTGTTTATGGATCCTTTAGACCAGTGGTTCCCAACCTTGGGTCCCCAGATGTTGCTGGCCTACAGCTCCCAGCATACCCAGCCAGCATGGCTAATGGCAAGGGATTCTGGGAGCTGTAGTCCAGCAACATCTGGAAACCCAAGGTTGGAGAGCCCTGCTTTAGACAATTTGTGTGACCCTCCAGTTTCATTTCTGTGTCTAACGAGCACTTTCTGCAAGGGTTTTTTTTTTTAGAGCAAGGGAAATGCGGCATTTAATTTTGAGAGCAAAAGAAACCACTTTTTTCACTTGTGTATTTGTGCTATTCTGCTGTACCACAGTGTCACCTAGAGGTTATGTTGTGGAAAAGCAAGAAAGGAAATGCTCCTCGTGTAGTGCTCAGTCAGATCTCAGTTCTGCGACAAAACCAGAAGTAGATACAGCGGGTTAATAGCTGGTTAACAGCCCTGTGTAGAAAAGCAAAGCTGTCTGTCTCTCTATGATTCTTCACACACATAAATACCTTAATTAGTTGGGGAAGGGGAGACACCTTCTCAAAGCTTTGATGGCTAGCATTTGGGAGAAACATTCAACTATTTACTAACTCTGTTTCCCAACTGTTCCTTCCTAACTCTTCTTCCCACTGAGGAAACATCCATCAGCCATTCTGGGTCACTCTCATGACATTTGCCTGACAAAAAGAATGGCTGACCAGCAGCCAGACAGTATGTACACAGGGCCTTTTGTATCATTGAGAAGGTAGGTGAGGAGGGGTGGCAGAAAGTTCTTTGCCTCTCCCATGTTTCACACCATGAGTGATTATTCCTAAGGAGCGCCTATAGCTCTTAGCCAACTCTGTGGTTCTCATGCTGAGTATTTACTATTACAGTAATACCTTGGATTGCAAGTAACTTGGTCTGAGAGCATTTTGCAAGACAAGCAAATTTTTAAAATTTTTTTGACTTGATAAACAAGCAAGGTCTTGCAAGACAAGTTGTAGGGATGTAACTGCTCGCCTCAAGTGGGCATAGTGGGCTGAAATCTGCCCCGCTCATGCCCGCCAGAGACTCGCTTTGATATAAGAGTGTTTTGGATTACAAGCATGTTTCCGGACGAATTATGCTGTCAATCCAAGGTATTACTGACTGTATAAACTATTAAATGGGATCATGTGTACTAGGTATGCATGCCAAAGAACACATATGGTGACTATTTGATGTGTGCTTCTGCTGTAGTTATCAGGAAGTATAACTGTACGCTATGATTTAATTTTTGAATATATCCCAAACGGGGCATTTGAACCTTGCTGAACCATCCCCCAGTCCTGAAATTTGAATGGGGCCCTTCTGGATCCTGCCTTTGGACAGGTGGAGTTGACTAAACTAGAATCTGTCATTTTCAATGTTTTCTGACCCAAGAGCCACGTAGGAGCAATCATGTCAAACACTCAAGTCATCTCTACATTCCACAGAGCTTCAGTAGGAGTGCCATATATATATATATATATATATATATATATATATATAAATCCACCAGATCCCACAGGAATCCCACAGATTCCATTAGTCTCCAAGGGCAGACAATTCTAATAGATCCCCACTACTGCAGTGGGGTTAGGCTTCTCATAACCCTGAACCTCAACAGAAAAGCATTGGACCACAACAAGGGAGTTATAAACTGCCCAGAGAGCTTCAGCTATTGGGCAGTATAGAAATGAAATAAGTAAGTAAATCACAACCTTCAGATCACTCACCATTCTCACCTGGCCAGTTGAGAAAATTAAGTCCAGAGTGTGTCCTGCTACATGCATTGGGCCAATTACATGTTGGGACAACCCCATGCTTGTGATGGTGGCCAGGGAAATCACCCTGAGGCTCTGCAATGCCAAATCTGACACCACCTCCATCAGCTTAGGCAAGAGGACTACTGGATAGCAGGGTGAGTGGCACACCAGCAGAATCTGTCATCTGTCTTGAGTGCCCATCACAAGATACAAACACTCAAGGCTGGCACTCAAAGAGACAGGAATCCTGGAAAGGGAAATGAAGTTCCTATAAACCAGTGATGGCGAACCTTTTTGAGCCTGAGTGCCCAAACTGCAACACAAAACCAACTTATTTATTTCAAAGTGCCAACACTGCAATTAAACCTGAATACCGAGGTTTTAGTTTTAGAAAAACAACTCATACAGTTGTCAGAACTAATTAACAGAGCTTTCAATGATATAAACAGTTTTTTGTTGGAAAAAAAAATCAACTCAAAAAATCAACTCAATGTAGTAGTTATTATAGTACTACATTGTACACATAGCCTGAAGGGAATTTATACAAACTTTTTAAATAATTAGGCACATGTATTTTTGGATAAGGGATTCTCAACTTGTAATATGATTATATGCCAGACTGAAATTGTATGGAGCAAGCTTTACCCCGGGACCTTTCCCTGCTTCTACAGGTGTCGGATTAGTAAAAGTAAAAGTCAACCTGTACTAGGATGAGCAAGATAAACAAGAAAACTAAACGTGCTTAACACATTTTAAACACTTTATGTCTTGGACTGCAAACACTGCACTAGGTAAAAGTTTGCATTGGGCATGCTTTTGCACAATTAATGTGATTTTTGCTATTGCATGCATGCTGATAATTTGTCAAACCTTGGCTCATACTCCGTTAGTTTGAGAGCAACACACGCAGCACTCAGGTCAACTGTTAGGGCTTTACATCCAAGCCATGCTCTGTGCATCATTCTTCAAAATCTTTTAAATGTAATAACAATGTAGAAAAGAATTCTGTAACAGGAATTCTAGAATAAAATCATTCTGTTCCACTCTGTGAGAAAGAACAAAATCATTAGTGTTTTGCAGAAGGGGACAGTCTTTTCACGATCTGGTGACCAATGGCTCGAGTGCCCACAGAGAGGTCCCTGCGTGCCAGCTGTGGCACCCGTGCCATAGGTTCGCCATCACTGCTATAAACCATGGCATATCCCATGAACCTTACTGGGTGCTGAACCAAGTACCTGGGAGGGAGTACCATGACCATCACCCTACACAAAATATCTAAAATAAGGTATCGTTATGCATCTGCAGAGGTTCACTCTTTCTTGTTGTTCCATAGAAAGTGGTCACTTGATAAATGAGGCTTGACAAAGTTACTGTTTTTCTGCCTAGTTCAGTCCCTTGTGATTCCTCCCCCCAAACCTCCCCTGTTTGTTCTTCTGTCAATATGACCATCAACAAGGCCTGTAAATGTGAAGAAAAGCCCTGCCTATGAGGGCTTTGGGCTTCGAACACTTCATTCACCCACGTTTTAGGGCAGTGATGGCGAACCTATGGCACGCGTGGCACAGCTGGCACGCAGGGACCTCTCTGTGGGTGCTTGAGCCATTGGTCGCCAGATCGTGAAAAGACCATCCCCTTCTGCAAAACACTAATGATCTTGCTCTTTCTCACAGTGTGGAACAGAATGATTTTATTCTAGAATTCCTGTTACAGAATTCTTTTCTACATTGTTATCACATTTAAAAGATTTTGAAGAATGATGCACAGAGCATGGCTTGGATGTAAAGTTCTAACAGTTGACCTGAGTGCTGCATGTGTTGCTCTCAAACTAACGGAGTATGAGCCAAGGTTTGACAAATTATCAGCATGCATGCAATAGCAAAAATCACATTAATTGTGCAAAAGCATGCCCAATGCAAACTTTTACCTAATGCAGTGTTTGCAGTCCAAGACATAAAGTGTTTAAAATGTGTTAAGCACGTTTAGTTTTCTTGTTTATCTTGCTCATCCTAGTACAGGTTGACTTTTACTTTTACTAATCCGACACCTGTAGAAGCAGGGAAAGGACCCGGGGTAAAGCTTGCCCCATACAATTTCAGTCTGGCGTATAATCATATTACAAGTTGAGAATCCCTTATCCAAAAATACATGTGCCTAATTATTTAAAAAGTTTGTATAAATTCCCTTCAGGCTATGTGTACAATGTAGTACTATAATATTTTTTTGAGTTGATATTTTTTTTCAACAAAAAACTGTTTGTGTCATTGAAAGCTCTGTTATTGTGTTTTTCTTTTAAGACAAAAGATGTTAATTAGTTCTGACAACTGTATGAGTTGTTTTTCTAAAACTAAAACCTCGGTATTCAGGTTTAATTGCAGTGTTGGCACTTTGAAATAAAAAGTTGGTTTTGTGTTGCAGTTTGGGCACTCGGGCTCAAAAAGGTTCGCCATCACTGTTTTAGGGGATTTCAGACTTGAAAACAAAACAAAACAAGTTTCTTCTGGCCATAGTGGAAGCCTGTGGAAGTCAGGCCCTTACAGAGATATGTCAAGATCCTTTGCTACATTTCAAGGTTCTTCGCTGCAAGAAGTGTAAGGAAAAATGCGCTGGCAGTATTCCATCAAATTGTGCTCTCACTTTCTGGTGTTCAGGACAAGGGGTGCAAACGTAAAGAGATCATTGACAGGCACATGGGTGCTTGGTACTTTTTAAAATTAAAATTTATTAAACTTATTTATTATGTTGTTTAATTCACTTAGGGCGCAATGCTATGGGGATGCCCATAACTCTCCGAACTCAGAGGATTACAGGCATCCTATGCAGAGCGGGAGGAGTGCGGAGGCGAAGGTCACTTCCACACTCCTCTCGCTCTGCAAAATAGCTGGACATTCAGTTTTGGCTGTCTAAGTGCAGTGCTTCGGAGGGGGAGCGAAAGAGGTTGAGGCGCCACCAGGATACCTCTCTCTTGGCAGCGCTGGTTGCCTCTTCTCCCCACCCCCTGGAAAGCCCCCCCCCAAGCCCTTCTCTTGCGACCTCAGGGAAGCAGCTGTCACGGTTCTTTCCATGCCAACTGCGGGGGGGGGGGAGATCCAAGTGCAGATCCCCAGCTATGAAGTTGGAGTGAATTTCTGCCCTCGTGGCTGGGAATCTGAAAAATCCTATGGCTGTCTAGACGCTGTCTAGCGGCCATAGGATTGTGCTGCCCATATTTAATTTAAAAATATCAGGTTATCTATGTATTTAGGATTGGCTTACAAAAGTCCAGGGAAGGGCAACCTCTTTGGCCCCAAAGGCCAATTGTGATGCCAGCTGGGAGAATGAGGGGGGGGGCCTGCACAGATGCGTGCACATATACACACATATACTGGCGTGCTTGCACACACAACACCCCCTCCAACATCTCATTGGGCAGGCATGGGGAGGTTTAAACCTCCCCATTCCTGCCTGTTGACATGGGATCACTGTGTGTGTGTGTGTGTGTGTGTGTGTGTGTGTAAGTTAAAGCCTCTCCCACCTCCCAGCAATCCCTCCTGTGAGCAGCAGGGAAACAAACAGCAATCCTGGCAGCACCAGGATTACTAGCAGGGGAAAGGTTAAAGCTTCTTCCCCTGCCCCAGTGACCCCAACTGGGATTGTTGTCCTGGCGCTGCAAATAGCAGTGCTGCAACAGACTTTTGCCTGCAGCCAGTAGAGAAAAGCACTGGAAGTGGTGGAAGGCCACATGTGGTCCATAGCCCGCGGGGTTGCCCACCCCTGCTTTAGACTCTCAGCCACAAAATGTCTGTCAGCAGGCTTTCTGTTCCTCAGCTTGGCATATATCTTACAACACTGATAAAAAGTGGCGCACACATGAAACCACACTTACTGAACTAGTCATTTCACAAAGAAGCCAGGCTAGGAGGGAATTCACTGAGGTCCACCTGGCAACATTCCCCCCACCCCACCCCAGTGACTTATGTTTACTCCCAAGGCTCTCTGGGAAATCCAGAGCTGTTAATTCACTCTGCACCCAGAATAACCCTTGCTATTGTGCCAACCAGCCACTTTTAAAACTCCAAGAACAAATCACCTCTTCCTTTGTGTCTTAATTTGGTGTGATCTCTTGCCATCGCTATTCCAACACCCCATTTCTCACCCCGAAATTTTCACTTCTTCAGACTTGGGTTTGGGGACAGTAACTTGCAGAACAGAAATTCACACCAACAAAATCTCCAAAAGGCATTTCTAAAATATCCACAAAAGACTAACCAAAGACCAGTACCAGAAAATAGGGACTGTCCCTGATAAACAGGAAGACCTATATAACAACTTTATACTTCTATAACATAATGAGTAATCCTTTGTTAAAAAAAAAATCACACACACAAAAACCGTTGAAGTGAAATTGTGAAGTTCTCTTCTCACTTTATTTTTGACATTCACAATTCAAGTTGAAAGCAACTGGTCACTGACGATGACAGGCCAACAGAAATGAAAAATAGCGGACTTCTTCAGTAAGTTCTTGTACAGACATGTGGTAATGCAGTATACATACTGCTCAGTTTCCAAACCTTGAGAATCTATTTTGAAACCAGTTTCACATCCAGCCTTAATTACACTCTTTTGAACTGCCTTGCTGAGAATTCCATTTTGCTTTTCACATGATAGAGCACCGCCTCTATGTGCAGTGTCATATATATGAATATTCTATCTTCCAATGATATCAGGAGTGGGGATCGTGCAGCCTTCCAGAAGTTGTTGGGCTCTCCAATTCCCATGAGTCCCAGCCAGAGAGGGGCGATCCTCTAGCTATTTTTTTCAATGTAAAACATTGTATCTCTTTTTAAACTGGAGGCCTGGGAATATGTAAGTGAATAGTGTGTGTGTGTGTGTGTGTGTGTGTGTGTGAGTGAGAGAGAGAGACAGAGAGAGGGGTGGGCTTTCCTCAAATGTCCAGCCCCTTGCTATTCCTGCCCCCTGATGTTTTCTTCCCCCACCCCATTTTTATTTTCTCTATTTTTTATATTTGTTTTCCTAAAAAATGGTGTCCTGGTGGTCTGGGAGCAATTGTGGGGTGTGTGCCGGGTGCCAGAAGAGCCCCCAATATCTTGCTATTTCCCCCTTTTCTTCTTAAATTGTATCCTTGCCCTGCCACACACTATTTTTCAGTCTGCTTTGCATTTGTGATCTTGAAGTTATTTGCCTCATTTTGCCTTTTTGCAACCAGTGGTTGCTGGTGGAGCAGAGAAACACGTGGGCTCAGAGGAGTGCTTCTGTTGCTGCGCTTCTGCGTTGCTATATGGGGCTGAGACACCAACCACTCTTTTCTTTGAACTCATGATCTCACATCAGTTTGCCCTTTCTGTATAATGGGTCCCTGCTATGGAGTAGGCTCACTGATTCCATCTACAGTGACTCCTTGGTTCTGCCTACAATTAGCTTTCCTGCCATCTGTCTCACCAGCTGGGAAACCCGCTGCCGCTGCATCATATATCCCTGCAAAGTACTTTCACGAACTGCAGTGTTGATTTGGGATATGTCTTTGCTGGCCCAGATTGTACTGCATGTAACAGTGTAACCAATTAAATAATGACTGTAAGTTGGGTTGTCTTATTGTTACTGTTTATTAAATAAATTAAAGCCCTTTTTTGGGTTAATTTTAAAAAAAATCTTACTAAAAACATGCCAAGGCTTTTTAAATCAATCCGTATATAACCACAAAGAACTTGGAATCAATTTACCAATATTTCTCTGAGCATGTTGCTTGTTAAGCATATTGCGTGCTCATAACAGAAACACATGGTTCTACTGAACTCTGCTAACAGGCTAACATCCATATCAAAGAAAAAAGTAAGAGGCCAGTGCCATACAAGATCGCTTCCATCGTGAGAGCATAGCATAGGAAGAGCCATGCTGGATCAGACCAAAGGCCTATCTAATCCAGCATTCTGTTCGCATTGATGAGAGACCAGAGCCTTCTTCAGCAGCACAAAGGTGGTGAATATAATCCCACTCTTCCAAATACAGATTACCGGAACCAGATTTCTCTCTGCAATTAATTCGTGACGTGCACTTTTGTAGTTCAAGAAATGAGTATAACCTCAGGGGCAACAAGCCCTCTGTTTATTGAAGGGGGCTTCCAGACAAGGCTTTTATAGCGCCGTTGCCTTGCTTCATTCACAGAATTTTATCCAGATGCCAACATCTATGAAATCTTCCACTTCTAATGCTCCTGTGTTTCCCCACCATTTCCTTGTCTCCCCCCTCCCTTATTGCAGAAAATCCATTAAGGAAAAAAAGAAAATAAAATGTGGTGTGATTTATTTTTGTAGAACATATTCATTTTGCACAGTGTTCACATTTCAAGCACAGTGCCAGATTTTCTAAACCAGTCCCCTGCCTTTGTGCTCAGCCAAAACAGGAAAAGCGTGTGTGTGTGTGTGTGTGTGTATGTATGTGTGTGTGTTGTGTTTACAGGATTTGGGATTAAGTGCTTCTTAACTTTGGCCCAATTCAATTTAATCAATAAGATTTTTACAGTTTGAATTGACTTGGGATTCACTTATTCTCTTGACGGAAACAAGGCTTTACGGGGTTACGGACTGAAGCCGGCACAAACAAATCCTATAATCATATTTTAAATGTGGATTTGATGAAGCATGTGACTTTTTGCTTTGAAAGAAGAGGCTTGTGGAGATGATCCAAAGGGCTGCAGATCAGTTCCCAGAACTTACCCTAAGTGGCTGGCACCGTCTCTTGTTCAGTTCTGTTTCATCTGGAACGGACAGCACACTGTAAACTTCCATTACTTCTGTGAAAATTGGTTGGTTTGCAGACATTCAGGTCTAGGAGGTATTATAGGCAGGGGCTGATCCTAGACCTGAATGTCTGCAAACCAACCAATTTTCACAGAAGTAATGGAAGTTTACAGTGTTGTCTTATTGTAGCAAGCACACTGGGAGTGCTAGTTCTAAATCAGGGGTGGAGAACCTGTGTCCCTTCAGATATTGTTGGACTGCAACTCCTATCAAGCCTGACTATGGGCCATGCTGGCTGGGGCTGATTCTAAAGAAACTGGGTTCACACGACATGACAACCCACCCCCCAGTTTATAAGCCATGGGCGGTTGTCATGTCGTGCAAACTCACCATGGGTTATTCGGGGTAGCATATAAGCCCAGCTTCTGGGTTTATAAGCCACCATGACAGCCCATGGCTGCTTGAAGGGTTTGGTAGCCACCTCTGGGGTTGCCATGTGGTCCAAACCTGGACAACACAACAACACCTGGGGTAACCCAAATGGCTACAGAGCCGCTTGGCAAGAGCAGCAAGAAATCTTTGCCACTCTTGCCAAGTGGCTGCCGAACAAGGGCCACTGACAGCTGCCTCGAAAGTGCCCAAGTGGCACTTGGGGGCACCTGTCAGAGGCGTCGTGCATGGTGGGGCAGAGCAGCTGCTGATGTTTTCAGAGCAGTCTTGCTCGTGAGCAAGCCTGCTCTGTTGGCATTGGCTGCCCCGAGCTCTTGCTGATGTTGGCAGAAGCTTGTGGCAGCCGCTGCTGACAAAGCAGGCCCGCTTTGCCAACATCGGCAGTGGCTGCCCAACTTCCCTCACCCTGGCTCACAAGTCTGCTCATGAGCCAGGGTGAAGGAGGTCCACTCCTACTTGTCACCACTGCTTGTGTGGCGGCTGTGGCAAGTAGGAGCAGCACCGACAGCCCTCACCCAGGTCTCGCAAGGTCTTGGTGCAAGCCAGGGTGGGTTATGTCAGCATTCCCCGCTACCCCCACCCCGCTCCCCTGCTCCCCACTACTGCTGACAAGGGGTGGCAGGGAGGGGGAAAACCTCAATGCTCCAGTTGGGTCCCCTGGGATACCTGTGGAGGGACTTAGGGGGAGGAGGGGGCACCCAACCTCCAATGTACCCTATTGTCTGTTGGGCACATCAGGGGTAGGGTGGCTTATAAGCCACACTATGTAGCTTTCTACGCAGTGTGGCTTATTGCGTTGTGCGAACCATCCCACTGTCCTTTCTGGGCCCCAGAGCCAACCCATTTAGTCAGTTGTCCAGCCAGAGACAAGCACAGTGTTTCTTCCTGCTACCACCATCGATGGAGATGGCCACCACTTTCAGCATGCATTCCTCAGGGCCAGCCCAAGATATTTTTCTGCCTGAGATGAAGAACAAGATAGCGACCCTTCCCATTCCATGTACAAAAAGCTATCTGGACTCACAGTTGAGTATTTCTTGAACCCCGGAGATGGGATAGTGTCTGCCCCCACATCTGAAGGCAGCAGGCTCACTTACAGGGTACAGGGCAGGGCACACAACTCTCTCCTCCAACACCTTGCAGCTGCCTCCTGGCATCTTCCATATGGGAAAGCCTAAGGGTTCGGCCAGTCCTGGCATTCCAGGTAGCTGTGGACACAAATAGTTGTGCTTTAAAAAAAAAAAAAAAAGTTTTCTTACAGCAACCACTGGCAGCCTAATTATTCCCATGATCTAGCACAATCCACAATGCCCATGAGAGATTTTCCACATTTTGTACGAGTCATGTCTATGGCACGTGTACAGTCCTGCATGAAATGCTTTATTCTGACCAAGCTACAAGTGACAAAATAAGCAGGGTTCATGAAACCCCATTGTGACCAGAGCACTGAGAAGCAGGCAAATGACATCACCTCATCCTCTTGTGCCAAATCATTTCCTGTTCTCCAGAAGATTGCCATCCTCTGCACACTTATTTCTTCATTAAAAATGAAAAGATCAGACAGCAAATATTCATTCTGTTAGTCTAGCCTTTGCCAACCTGGTGCCCTCGAAATATTTTAGACTTCAATCCCCATCAGATCCAGCCAGAATGGCCAAATGGACAGGAATGCTGGGAGTTACAGTCCAAACCTTCAAGGCTACCTTTAGACATTAGACTTACGGTAGTAGCACTCATAGGATTCTCATAGGATCATAGAGTTGGAAGGGGCCTACAAGGCCATTCCTTCTGAAGCCAGTGCTGGACAGGTTGTAGTACACTAACTGAATACAGCACACAGCAGGTGGAGAAAAGCCTTCAGCAGCATGTAATGGGTGTGCATGATCACACTAGTAGTGATCCTTCCTGTGAGAAGTGTTCCAGTTTTCATCTGTGAAATGCTGAGACATAAGCATTAGAGGAGGAGGAGGGAACCTGTTCCTGCCCAGATGTTGTTGGATGACAACTCCCATCATTCTTGTCCATTGGCCATGCTGGCAGGGACTGATGGAAATTGGAGTCCAACAACATCTTCTGGAGGGCTACAGCCAGGTTCTTCCCACCCCTGCATTGGGGGCAACTCAATTTAAGGTGCAATCCTATGCATGTTTGGACAGAAAAAAGTCCTACAACTGCCAGCATGGCTGGCTGGGGCATGCTGGGAGTTGTAGGACTCTTTTTCTGTCTAAACATGCATAGGATTGCACCCTTATTCAATTCTGTCACAAGGTCATATGGTTGATGCTGTGAAAGAGAAAGGAAAGTGCCCTGTGTTGTAATCTGGCAACCCAAATTGCATCTGCCATCTGGTCACTTTAATTGCAGAGTTATTATGCCCAAAGTAATTTTTTTGTCTCCTCATTTCACATTTCTGCACTCGTGAGAGGATAGCACAATGGTATAGAACAAACAGGACAATGCTAGGCATGACTACTCAGAAGTAAGACCCACTGAGTTCAATGGGACTTACTTCCAGGTAAGTGTGCATAGGACTGCAGCCTTAAGCTTTTAGATCATTCATAAAAAGCTCCATTCCTCATTGCCCTTTGCTTGCGATTAAAGACATGCCAAGGCAATGCAGAGATCTGCTCAATTGTTTTAAACCAAGCTCTGATAAGTACATAATTGGCCCTTCTTTATGTTGTTTTAATCTCTGTGTTCTGTTTTTTTGTAAATTGTGATTTGATATTGCATTGATGTTGCAGCACTTTGGGCACCCCAAAAGTGTCTGAAAATGCAATTCAGAGATATGGAATGTCACACAGTAAAATAAACCGAAGATGACTAAGGGACACAGCTGCCACACACTGAAAAAGGTGGGGAAATCCAGGCTGATTTCAAAGGGATGAAAGGGCACATGGTGTCCCTACAGTGTTAGGGGAACTCCCAGCAAATGCAAATTACCCTTCCTTTCATTGTTACACAGGATCAAGGGTTAGGTCTGAAAAGAAGGACTTTGGAATGGAAGTACACAAAACAGCTTTCAGTGAGTGGATTTGTACATCATGCTAAGCTACCCTGCAAATATCCCACGGTGGGTGGGTTGTTCACGGAACAACCCATGGTACACCCAACAGACGATCGAGCATGCCCTGGCTTGTTCTCCCCCTCCTTCCCCCTCAGTCCTCCAGCTGGCTCCAGCACATATCCCAGGGGACTTTGCGGGCGGAACCTGTCTTGTCTCCTCAACCCGACCCCATCCCCACTCTGATCGCTACCCCTTTCCAGTCCCCAGTTTTGTTTTGGTTTTTTCCCTGCCTCAAAAATGCACAATTGGGGTTGTAATTTTTTTTTATAATTATTTTTTTGGGGACAGTCTTTCACTTACAGTGCACACTCACAGCTGTTCAATATGAGTAATTTTACCTGGTCTATTTCCTTGTATGTCTCAGCTGTCAAAGGGAGCATAGAAGGGGAGTAGGTAGGTAACATACAAGTGAATTCATAAGACAGGTTGCCTATCAGATAATCTGCACACAGTTGTGAAGGGGGGCGGGGGATAACAGTATGAGAAAGGAGGAACTGTAGGATTGCCCTGATCAAAATGACAGTATTATCTAGGGTTTTGTTCATTCTAGAAAATGTGGCAAAAATATTATGGGATAATAAGAAACCCAGAACAGCTTTAATAATATTACAAAGAACTAAACCTCAAGGTGGAGTATTATGTCCAAATATTGCAAAATACTATTACCAGTAAGCAATGAGATTGAAGGAGATAATAAGATGGAATATAGTAAACAACACCAACTCTTGGTATATGATAGAACAGAATAGTTGTAAAGTCCCCCTTTCCCATTTGCCATGGGTTTACAGAGAAAACTTTAGTAAAAGCAATAATATAATTCTGAATTTCAAAAACGCTTATATTCTAATGAAAGTATGGGATGTGGTAGAAAATACTTAAAACCAGTTATATCCCCTTAACCTCTTTCATTTATAACAAAACATTTTCTGTTGCTGGCAAAGATTCATTGTTGGTAAAAGACGGTATTATAACTTACTGGGACATATTAAGAGAAAGACACTGTATGAGTTGGGCTGAGTTAAGAACAAGAATGCAACCAGCTCAGCCCCAGTGGTTCCAATATTGGCAAATTAAAAAACTACACAAATACTTGGAACTTCTCTAGATGAGGCATTTAATCAAGGCTTCTTCTTCTGTTTTCTTTGTGGGAGGAAGAGAGGTTAAGAGAGGTTTTTTTCCAGGGTTTTTCCTTCCCTGCCTTTCTATATGTTCCATTACACAACACAAGGTGGTGGTGTGGTATAAAGCGGAATTGCCAATTTACATGAGGCTTCCATAGTGAATAATGGTGGCATCCAGGATAATAGCTGACTTTCCTTCCTCTAAAAAAAGTGGCGAAAATGGCTGGAAAACACAGGAGAGGCCTTGGAAGAATGATGACATCATGTAAAGGACCCGTAAAGGATGATGACATCATGTAAAGGACCCGCAAAGGATGATGACATCATGTAAAGGACCCACAAAGGATGATGACATCATGTAAAGGACCCGCAAAGGATGGTAACATCATGGAAAGGATCACGAGCGCACAATAAATGCCTCGTGTAGAGAAGCCCTCAGTCCAGGACAGGCACTCTAAGAATGCAGTTGTCTAAGTTTGAAAAATTAATTGTGGAGACGAAATGTTTTAAAGGTTTATTGACAAGAATATATTATTTATTGTTAGATCAAGACCTAAACAAGGGAGAATTTTTAAAAACTCTTTGGGAGACAATGACAACATCAAGAATGAGTGAAGAATGGAAAATAGGTTTTTATGAGAGGAATGTCCAATTCAATCGGTGTCAATTTAAAAGAGAATTATTATAAACTGATTTATTGCTGGTATTTAACACATCATGGATTAAATAAAATATATAGAAAGGATAATTGTGTATGTTGGAAATGTGGGATGCAATCAGCTGGTTATATGCACATGGTGGATGTGTCCAAAAATTCAAGATTTTTGGGAAAAAGTTAAGGGAGAAGTTGCCAGGATAACTGGATACAACTTGTCCTTTAGCTCAAAACAATATTTTTGGAGCTCTTTCAATCCAAGATCCCCAAAATTCATCAGCCAATAATATCTATTTTGTTAATGGCAGCAAAAATGATTATTGCCCAGAACAGGAAAAATACAAAACCAGTCACATGTAAAGAATGGTTTGTTAAAGTTTAGCAAATTGCACAATTATTGAAAATTAGTGAGGTAGTTAGACTAAGAGATGGTAGACAAAAGAATCCCAAATTTATGGAGGAATGGAGACCTTTTATTGAATATTGGAAAAATAATTATGGTATAGAAATTAATATACATTCTTATTTTGTTACTTTTTAAATTATTGGTGTGAAGATATGTAAAATTTGATGTTATGTGCTATTTAACCTATATGATCCTTAACTTAATGATAGCTGTAATATATGTGGTGTTAAGCAGGGTGGGTGGGGTTGGTAAACAGTAAATTAAAAAAAAAATTAAGAAGAAAAAGGAGGGATCTGGTAGTGCAAGTCAGAAGCACTGAAAATTGGGGGAGGGGGAAGTGAAAGCAGTAACCACAGATGTAACTGCTCCAAAAAGGAGCCATGAAAAGTGGCAGGAAAATCTCCTCTTTCTGGAGTAGCCGGAGAGTCAGGGAAGTGTTGAAAAGGTGGAGGACACCGAGAACTGTCAGTTCAAGTTCAACACTTACAGTAAAACCAGGAAGATCACATTGCCAAGGGAGATATTGCCCCCCTGCCGCCGCCTTTTGGTTACGCTTACCTCTTTGGCTTCCTCCCCCATTTTCAGAGCTTCTGACTTGTGCTACCGGGTCCCTCCTTTCTCGTACTGTTATTTCTCCTCTGGTCCTTCACAACTGTGCACAAAGTAGCCGATAGGCAACCTCGTCTTGTCAATGCTCATATCAGATAGCCATAACTGTGCACTTGAGAAAGCCCGAAAAATAATAAAAATAATTTTTTAAATTATGACCCCAATTGCGCATTTTTGAGGCACTGAAAAATGAATTACATAGATATATAGTAATTCTTTTTTGTCCCCGTTATGCAAATGGGGCTTGTTCTCTGAAGTGCAAGGGGGCGGCAATTTACAGCTTCGGCTGGAGCAATGTGCAAGGGGCTGGCATGGAGGGCAGGCATGGGGCAGCCCCTCCAAGGTGCCGCTGGGCACTTCGAAGAGGCAGCTCGTGCCTGTCCCTAAAGCGGATAGCGAAAGCAAAGCTGGCTCTTGGCTGGCTTTCGTGATCCTGTGTGTGTGTGTGTGTGGGGGGGAATTAAAGGGACAGCCACGGTGAGCCGAAATCAGCCTGTGATCACAGCTGCCAGGGAGAAGGGACTTGTTGCTCCTGCGGTATCCCCTGGGATACCACCGGGAGGAACAAGGGGGAAAGAGAGGGGGAGAGAGTGAAGCACCCATGATGAGCCCAATTGTCTGTCAGGCTGATCATGGGTGCTTCACGGGTTCAACCAACCCATTGTGGTAAATCACCACAATGGGTTGTTGTTGTTATGTATGAACGAACCTGCCCAGTGTCTATTTTTAGCCCGTGTGATTGCTTTTTTTGAACTGACTAGTTTTCTCACATGCCTCATTATAGTTTGGGCTGTTTGGCTTACCTCGCTTCAAATACTCAGAGCAGTACTGAGTTTTATAGATGAAGATAAATCATGAGCAAAGTGAGATAGAGAGAGTCATACTAAAATTACTCTCTGGCTTTGCTCATATCAAGACTGTCATGTTTCTCTTCTGCTCTCTGCCTACTGAAGAACCTGTGTGTTTCACTCAGAGCAAGAGACAGGTCTGAGTTACAACTGGCCTTTATGTTTTCAGTAATGTGGGCCAGATGTTGCCTCTTTGTCTGAGAATGCTAGATATAATCTGATACCTGAAGGTGATCTGAAGGTGCGGGACTTCGAATCGGTCCCTTTGTCATGGTCAGATCACTACCTGTTGAGATTTAGACTGACGGCAACTTTCCCCCTGTGCAAGGGTAGGGGACCTATTAAGATGGTCCGTCCCCGGAGGCTGATGGATCCGGATGGATTCCAGAGGGCCCTTGGGGGTTTTCCGGCTGACATGGCTGGTGGTCCTGTCGAAACCCTGGTCGATCTCTGGAATAGAGAGATGGCCCGGGCGGTTGACACGATTGCTCCTGAGCGCCCTCTCTGTAGTAGAGCTCGGATGGCTCCGTGGTATACCCCGGAGCTGAGAGCGATGAAACAAAACAGGAGACGGCTGGAGTACAGATGGAGAAAAACTCCTAGTGGATGCAATCGAGCCCTGGTTTGTGCCTACGATCAGATATATTTTGGGGCAGTGAGAGCGGCAAAGAAACAACACCTCACTGCCTCTATCCAATCTTCTATTTGCTGCCCAGCAGAGCTTTTTAGGGTTGTCCAGGGCCTATTACATGCTGGCCCCAAGGACATTCTGGACCCCTCTGAGGCCCGCTGTGAAATGTTTGCTAGGCACTTTCAGGAAAAAATCTCTTGCATCTGCTGGGACTTAGGCAGATGCAATGTTATGGCAGTTGAATTAGGTGAGGTTCCTAGAGCACAATCTGGCCAGTTTTTCTTGGATGAGTTTCAGTTGGTACAGCTCGAGGATGTTGACAAGGTGCTTGGACAGGTTCCTGCAACTACTTCCGCACTGGATCCTTGCCCTCTTGGCTTATAAAAACTAGCAGGGAGGAAACAGCCGGCTGGGCCAGGGAGGTGATCAATGCCTCCTTGCGAGAGGGAGTGGTCCCATGCTGCTTGAAGGAAGCGGTGGTGAGGCCACTCCTAAAAAAACCCTCTCTGGACCCGGAAGATCTTAATAACTTTAGGCCGGTAGCAAATGTTCCTTTCCTGGGCAAGGTCCTAGAGCGGGTAGTGGCCAACCAGCTCCAGGCACTCTTGGATGAGACTGATTATCTGGATCCATTTCAGTCAGGGTTCAGGCCTGGTTCTGGCACGGAAACAGCTTTGGTCGCCCTGTATGATGACCTATGTCGGGAGAGAGACAGGGGGAGTGTGACCCTGTTGATACTCCTGGATCTCTCGGCGGCTTTCGATACCATCAACCATGGTATCCTTCTGGGAGCGGCTGTCTGAGTTGGGAGTTGGGGGCACTGCATTGCAGTGGTTCCGCTCCTACTTGGATGGCAGGCTCCAGAGGGTGGTGCTTGGGAAATATTGCTCGGCTCCGTGGACTCTCCAATATGGGGTTCCTCAGGGGTCGGTCTTATCCCCCATGCTTTTCAACATATACATGAAACCGCTGAGTGGGGTCATCCGGAGTTTTGGAGTGCGTTGCCATCAGTACACTGATGACACGCAGCTCTATTTCTCCTTTTCATCTTCAGCAGGTGAGGCTGTGGATGTGCTGAACCGGTGCCTGGCTGTGACAATGGACTGGATGAGGGCTAACAAACTGAGGCTCAATCCAGACAAGACTGAGATGCTGTTAGTGGGTGGTTCCTCTGACCGGATGGAGGGTGTTCAACCTGTTCTGGATGGGGTTGCACTCCCCTTAAAGGAGCAGGTTCGTAGCTTGGGGGTGCTCCTTGAGCCATCTCTGTCACTTGAGGCTCAGGTGGCCTCAGTGGCTCGGAGTGCCTTCTACCAGTTTCAGCTGGTGGTCCAGCTACGCCCCTATCTGGACAGGGATAGCCTGATTTCAGTAATCTACGCTCTGGTAATCTCAAAGCTGGACTACTGCAATGCACTTTATGTGGGGCTGCCCTTGAAGACTGTTCGGAAGCTGCAGCTGGTGCAGAATGCTGCAGCCAGACTTATTAGTGGGACCAGAAGGTCCCAACACATAACACCAGTCTTGGCCCACTTGCACTGGCTGCCTGTATGCTTCCGAGCCCAATTCAAGGTGCTGGTTTTAACCTTTAAAGCCCTACACGGCTTGGGACCACAATACTTGACGGAACGCCTCTCCCAACCACAATCTACCCAGTCACTACGCTCAACATCTGGGGCCTTCCTCCGGTTGCCGCCTCCAAGGGAGGCTCGTCGGGAGGCAACAAGGAGGAGGGCCTTCTCTGTGGTAGCCCCCCAACTCTGGAACAAGCTCCCTCCTGAGGCCCGCCTGGCGCCAACTTTACAATCTTTTCGGCGCCAGGTTAAGACTGCCCTCTATATTGAGGCCTTTAACTCTTAATGTATGGCGGGGTGGCTTGCTCTTTTAATTTGGTCTAATTGCATTTCCTGTTTTTATTTATATGTTTGTTTGCTTTTAAATTTGGGTTTTTAAATTTTGTATAACGATTTTTATTGTATATTGTATTATGTGTTTTTATGAATTGTTGTGAACCGCCCAGGGAGCTTCGGCTGTTGGGCGGTATATAAATAAAATTATTATTATTATTATTATTATTATTATTATTATTAATAATAATAATAATAATACCTATAGCACCTACCTGTGACTAGTTCATTCAGTCTGCAGTCTCCATCTTGAGACTGGGTCTAAACAGCACATCTCATGTTTACAACATTTGGTCTAATTTGTTTTACTTTTCTGGCCTAATGTTTTGACTTTTTTGTTCTTCTTCCCCCTTTTTGTATCACCTAGCCTGATAAAGAGTTTTGGAGAACTTAGAAGCTTACACAATCTTTTGTGGCATTTTGGTTGGTCCTAATAAAGGTATTGCCCAACTATTGGTTTTGGATCCCCCCCCCCCCGATGAACCAGCACAGATCCATGCACTGGTAACCTCATGATTTGACTACTTGCAATTCCCTTTATGTGGGGCTGCCCCTGAGATTGGCTCATGCAGAATGTGGCGGCTAGGTTGATTAGTGGAGTTCCCAACAGTGCATGTATGACTCCTATGGTGAAAGCCCTGCACTGGCTGCCAAGGTGTTATTGTTTATAAGGCCCTAAGCAACTCAGGACTAGGTTATGTAAGAGACCACCTTTTCCTGTATAGGCCACCCTGGTCTTTATGTTCTGTGGGGGAGGACTTGCTTGCCATATATTGATGCTCATCTGATTGTGGTGTGGAGGAGGGCCTTCTCCATGGTGGTGACCACCATGTCCACATGAAAATATAAACCCATTGAGATCAGGCAGACTCCTAGCGTGGAGTGTTTCTGCCAACAACTTAAGACATACTTGTCCACCTGGGTGTTTCCTGACTATTACTTCTACCTTCATTATTGTGAATATTTTATTATTTTATTGACAGGCTTGATTGTATTTTGTTATGATTCTATTTTGTCAGCCACTTTGGGATTTATTTTTTGTAAAAATGGAAAGTGCTATATAAAGCTGCTTAATATACAAAGTAACAAACTAACACAGCTATCTTTGCCTTTCATTTTCTAAGAAAGCACCATGTGTCCGCCACCAGGATACCTGGGCCTAGAAGAGAAGATTCTGCTAGATGCATCTTGTTTTGTTATTGCAGTATTGTGATGGGAAGGAAAAAGCTGTATCAGGTAAAATTCTCCAATATATTGGAAAATGCAATGAGAAGAGGACAACTCTGAAGGGAGGGTTTTAAAGATGATTGCCCATTTAAGGGTTAAACAATGACAATGCTGGAATTTCAAATAACGTAATTGTAAGTATAAATCCATAGTAATTTCATACAAGTTTGAGGACTTAACAATAATGCAATTACAGGTAACACAATATATCTATATTCTCATTTGTAATTTAGCATACCAAGTCCTAACTTTGTTATATTTTTTAACAGAGTTAGTAGAAGCCTTCCCCTTGTTTTTTCTTTTTCTTTTTGAAGTGGCTTAGGCCTTCCTTTGTTTATTCTTTTGAGGAGGCCACCACCTGAGAATTCCTTCATTTTTTCTTTTGGTTTTTCTTCCCAGGTGGCTTGACCCTTTTTCTATTTATCCCTTGGAGAAGCTTCCAATGTGCTGATTACTCCACATTCGACAAGAAACCAGTTTGCCCCTCTTGTTTCGTTCATTATCTTTATCAAGGAATTCTTACGGACTATATCAGTGTTGTTTCTACACCAAAACACAAAAATATTTCTACAGTGTTACAAACCCTTTTCAAAACAAACATCATGCAATCAACCCTCAAGGCCCCACTTGTTTTACTTACATTCTTACACGTTTACCTTACTGTATCTGTATCATGCTTTTTCTCTCAGTGAGTCCTCTAGTGGCCATACTTTTAATACATGTATTTATACTCTATATACAGCTGAAAACAGCTGTTAACCATTTCATCACTATTCATTAGAGTAAGACATCCAGCAGAATCAATTACCACTCCCTTAGGGCTCTCTCAATGTTCCAATTAATACTATAAGGGTTACTCTGCAAATTCACCCATTCATTGCTTGGTGAAGACTTCATGGGTGTGCCCTTCTTCTAATACTCTCTCTGATGACCTAATCATCTCCCTTTATAGTAGCTAGCAACCCATTTTAATTCTTCATCTTCCTATGGCCTGGGTGGTTCATTATCTTATAATCTTATTATTTCTATACATAATGATATAAGTAACCCAATTTTTTCATCTATACACAATAAACTGTGGTAAATCCTATCCTCATTATTATTTACATACAATTCTTGAAGTCTTAGAGGAAAGTCTGCTGTTATCTTATCCTTTTGTTCATCACTGAAAGCACAATGTCCTGCAATTGTTATACATGGCTCCAATCTCTGAACAGCTAATAGAAGGAGAATCACGGTAATTATTACTGTATCCACAAAAGTGCCAACGCCGCCGTGATTAAACTTACTTTTATATATTTATAATTAAACCTTTTACACACAAAATATTTTTTGTAGAAATTTTTAAACACACTAACATTTCGAGTATAAAACCATAATGATTTAACATTCAAATGTGAGGACTAAACAATGACAATGCTGGAATTTCAAATAACGTAATTGTAAGTATAAATCCATAGTGATTTCATACAAGTTTGAGGACTTAACAATAATGCAATTACAGGTAACACAATATATCTATATTCTCATTTGTGATTTAGCATACCAAGTCCTAACTTTGTTATATTTTGTTATATTTTTTCTATTTAAGAGGGGCAAACCGGTTTCTTGTCGGATGTGGAGTAATCAGCACATTGGAAGCTTCTCCAAGGGATAAATAGAAAAAGGCTCAAGCCACCTGGGAAGAAAAACCAAAAGAAAAAATGAAGGAATTCTCAGGTGGTGGCCTCCTCAAAAGAATAAACAAAGGAAGGCCTAAGCCACTTCAAAAAGAAAAAGAAAAAACAAGGGGAAGGCTTCTACTAACTCTGTTAAAAAATATAACAAAGTTAGGACTTGGTATGCTAAATCACAAATGAGAATATAGATATATTGTGTTACCTGTAATTGCATTATTGTTAAGTCCTCAAACTTGTATGAAATCACTATGGATTTATACTTACAATTACGTTATTTGAAATTCCAGCATTGTCATTGTTTAGTCCTCACATTTGAATGTTAAATTATTATGGTTTTATACTCGAAATGTTAGTGTGTTTAAAAATTTCTACAAAAAATATTTTGTGTGTAAAAGGTTTAATTATAAATATATAAAAGTAAGTTTAATCACGGCGGCGTTGGCACTTTTGTGGATACAGTAATAATTACCGTGATTCTCCTTCTATTAGCCATTTAAGGGTTAAGGCAGGCTGTGTATAGCCTGGTTGAAGGGCAGGGGGCAGCGTTTCACTCAGGCTTATCTTCTTCATTTTTACTCCAGAGTAAGTGCATGCAGCCCCAATTCAGATCAGGCCCACCACACACTGGGAGGGGAGGATTACCCCACCCACCCCACTGTTTGCTTCCTGAAATCCACCCTGCAGGTTTGTTGTTGTTTTAAAAAAAAGTGGGAGAAGCCTCCACTGATGCCAGTAAAGACTTCTGTCTTCTTTTAACCTCTGTGAGTGGTGGTGGGTGGGGAATTTCAGGAAGGAAACCATGATGGTAGGAGGTTTCATCCTCCCTTCCCAGTGCATGGTGGTCCCAGGTTTGGGGCCACACACACTTACTCTAGAGTTAAAAAAGAGAGATAAACCTCAGCAACATACTACACAATTAACGTAACTTGTAGTTTGACCCTAAGCACCGAAAAGAGTGTCAAAAGGCCAATGGGTTCTTACTCATTTTGCGTCAGATAAAGCAACAATGAAGCGAAGCAAGGAGGAGAAATCCCTCGGTCCTATTTTAACAAGACAGACAGTAGCCCGGTTTGCATGGTTGCAAACAACATATGAACTTAAACATACGAACAACACAGAGTATCCAGATTCACATGTCACACTAACAACCTATGGATGGGGCATTTGTATGCAACCTGGAAACAGTTCACCCACATGAGAGCCAGTGTGGCGTAGTGGTGATAGTGTTGGACTGGGATTCAGGAGATCCAGGTTCTAGTCCCCGTTCAGCCATGAAACTCACTGGGTGACTTTGGGCCAGTCACTGATTCTCAGCCTAACCTACCTCACAGGGTTGTTGTGAGGATAAAATGGAGAGGAGGAGGAGGAGGAGGATTATGTAAGCCGCCTTGGGTTCCTTGCAGGATAAAAGACTGGGTATAACTATAATAAATAAATAAATAAATAATAAAATGTTGTTTCTAGGTTGCAAACCCCTCTGATTTGCTGCCTTGATGTGCAAACTGGGTCAATGTGGTGTACGCTGCAGGTGTGTGTGTGTGTGTGTGTGTGACATTTCAGTCAACCTAGGAAGGAAATATCGGGGGTGGGGTCATAACTCAGTGGCAAATCACACTGTTTGCATATAGAAAGTCCCAGTTCAGTCCCTGGCATCTGCAGAGAAATCCTTGGAGGCAAAGCTGGGAAATATCTTTCAAGAGCTGCCACCAGCCAAAGTAAATAATAGTTCACTAGCAAGACCAAAGGGTGACTCAGTATAAGGCAGTGTCATAGATAGAACATCATTTACTCTGGCAATGTTCTTCTATACGTATCTACACAGGAGCAAGCCAAATTGAGTTCCATGGAACTTACTCCCAGGTCAGTGTGTATTGGACTGCAGCCATAATGCATTCAAAATGGGAACATGGTGATAAATGCCCCCCCCCTCTTTCTTACTGCTGTTCTTATAATAAAAATGAAAAGGCTTTAACTAAAAAGCTTAGCTGCCAACTCGTCCTTTAGTTTGTTCTGCCTTTTGCAGCTGTAGAGATGATGGTTTTCTCTTTTCTTTCCCTGCTATCTTGAGTTCCTAATCAAAAGGAACTCTCTAACCAAAGAAAAAGAAAGTAAAAAGGTAAAGAGAGAGAGAGAGAGAGAGAGAGAGAGAGAGGGAACAGGTTTAAAAATTCCCTAGACATCATGCCATATAATAATTATGTCTTAATGTTTTATTGCATTCATGAACGGTGAGCTGGTCTGAGCAAAAGGAGAACGTTCGTGAACAGACTCGCGTGAGCCGAACAAGGTGAGTTTGCACTTGCTGAACGGTTCACCAAAAATTCTCACACAACCCTATAAGTTGTACCGATCTGTTTTTTTGCGTTCGCAAATGGTGCGCGAACAGAGCTAAAAAGGAGAACATTCGTGAACAGACTCGCGTGAGCCAAACAAGGCGAGTTTGCACTTGCTGAATGGTTCACGGAAAAAAAAGTAACATCCATAGGAGCCCCCTTAGGGCACAATCCTATGGCCCTCCGACCTTGTCTGGGGAACCATAGGATGGGGCATAGTTGCCGCTGCAGCCTCAGAAATCACTTCTGAGGTCGCAGCACTGTGGAGTGCTGCCCCCCCCCGCACCTGGTAGCCAGTGCGGTTCTTTCTATGCTGGCTGGGAACTGAACATGGAAGAACGTTTTTGGTTCTCCCGTTGGAGGTGCATTCCCGGGAGCAGGCAGGAAGCGGAATAGCAAGGCACTGTTGGCTTCTGTGGAATTCAGGCGGTGCCTCAGCCTCTCCTCCTTGTGAGGAGGTATAAAACACCTGGATGGCTGAAATCGGCCATCTAGATGTTTTTGGGGGTGAAGGGAGCATGGCAGTAATCCTATCCACCGCACTCCTCCCGCACTCAATAGGATGCCTGTAATCCTCCAGGTTCAGAGGGTTGTGGGCACCCACTTAGGATGGGGCTGCCCAGCATTTTTAACAAAAAGATGGGATAAATATATATTTTAAGTAAGAAAATGCTTTGTCCTTTTACCCACTTGTATTAACTTTGCACTATAGCCCTTTTGAGGTGACAATTTGGGGCAGTGTGTACTGGTGCTTAGAATCACAGATGCTGGCACTGGTTCTGATCTCCATTCAGTGCTAACGCCAACATTTTGAGGGCCCTTTTGGGCAAGGCACCCTCCACGCCCCCCCTCCCTCTGTGAGCCTACCTTCTCACCACCATTGTCACCAGCTGCTCTTGCTGCTCATCCTCTTTCTCGTCATTGTCACCATTTCCTTGCTTGACAGGCAGAGAAATGTAATGAAGGACTGGGATAAACAAACCGGTGAACATAAAAGAATATTTCAGAAAGGTCTAAACAATACGATTTTTATCAATACACCTGCAGGCTTATGAACAAGAACAATAAACAAAATTTTTGATGTGCTATAATTCCTTACAAACAGGAGCTTTTTAGCATTTTTTTGATCAGGTATGGTCCACCACTTGGTGTCTGATCCGGTGAGGTTTTTTTTTTTTTTAATGCATAAAATGTTTTATGATACATTTTACAAGTTGGTTTTTAAACTATTTATTTTAATGAATAAAACATGGTGTTTTTTTAATTACAGGTGGAGACACCCCAGTTCTATTTTAAGCAATAGATGATTGTGAGGGAGAGGCTTGGATTACTATTATATATGTGTGCATATAAGCCTCTGTATTTTAAATACTAGACCACTAAAGAAGACCTGTTTGGTCAAAATGCGTTTGGTACTGGTTCCTGTTTGTACTATAGGAGTTATAGCACAGCATATTTTTGTTTATTGCCCTTGTTTGTAAGCCTGCAAGCGTATTGATAGAAATCATATTGTTCGGAAGAATGGTTGGTCAAGATGCTGGAGCTGGCAGAGATGGCCAAACTTACATCACTAATTAGAGAAAGGACAACATCTGCGTTTATTATTGAGTGGAAACCTCTAATTGACTTTTTGCAGAGACTGGAAAATAATGATTTGTTTGTTTGTGGATTTATGGAATAATAAGTGAATCTGGGACAATGGGAAGAAAGAGATTTCTCATTTGGATTATCGAGTAAGAAAAATTATTGTTACCTGTATTTGCTGTAGAAGAAAATCGGAGGTCTATTTTGTTTTGTTAATTGTTATATGTTTGATACTATGTGTTTGTTTTATATAGAAATAAAAATTGGACAATGATAACATAAAAAAAGAAAAAAAAAGAAAAAAGAAATCATATTGTTCAGACCTTTTTGAAATAATCTTCTATGTTCACCGGTTCATTTGTCCCAATTCCTTCATTACATTTGGTTGCCTTGTTGGGATTTACTATCCGGTTGGTTGGTTTTGGTTGACAGGCAGAGAGCCAGTGAACAAGCAGGCTGTGGCATCTCCTGCTCCTCCTTCTCACCACCACGACTGGACCAGAGCGAGAGGCAGGTGAACAAGCAGGTTGCCATGGTGAAGAGGAGGAGAGACTCCAGAGGCACTTGCCAATAGGCCCCTGCTGGGGTATGGACCTTCAGCAGGTGCCCAACCATGCCTAACCTTGATGCCAGCTCTGCCTCCATATGGTCATCTGAAACTGTGTGCAGGGCATATACACATTCAGATGATATGTGCAGAGGCTCTGTATGTATGATCAGGGCTACACAAGCACAACCCCTAGGGGAAAGTACAAATGGCCCCTGGGAAGCATTGCTTAGTGGCAGAGCACATGCCTTGCAAGCACAAGGTCCCAACCTCAATTCCTGGTAGCTCCAGCTAAAAGGATCTCTGCCAGGTAGCAGAAGGCACTGGGAAAGATCTCCACTTGAGACCCTGGGAGCCACCACCAGTCAGAGGGCTAGATGGACAGCTGGTCTGACCCAGCATAGGGAAGCTTCATATGCTCAGGTGAGGATGAATGCTGAGAAGTGGGGCAGTGGGTGCAATCCTTCTCCCAGCCTCTACACATTGCACTGTTACTGATATAAGATGTGCACCCCAACACAAAAAGACCAACTCAACTAGAATAATGAGAAAATAATCTTAGCATTTATATAACTTTTTAGAGTGTTCCGCATACATCATCTCAGTAATCCTTTCACTAAACAACCCTGTAAGGCTACCATTATTTCTATACTACACATGGCAATTGAGATGGAGCGAAGACAAGGCTGATGCTAGAAGACACTGACACAATTTGCACATAACACGCTATCCTGGGTTAATTAACCCATGAATTGATGGGCACAAGTGGGAGCCTCCCATGTGCCTGCCACTTCCACTTTAAATCAACCCAGGGTTTATTGTAGGCTTTAACCCATGGGTTACAGGGTTAGCCCATGGTGCTCCGGGTTTGCATGTCATGCTCAGCAACCTAGGACACAGCCGATTGTAGGTTGTTAATTGAAAGCTGAAGTGAGGAGCATGCCAGAGGCAGCGCACTCACTCACTCCCACTCAGGCCCAGCAATTCATGGGTTAATTAACCCATGATAGCGTATTACATGCGAACTGGGCCATTGGCTTGGCTAAGGCCATCTATTTTCAGAGGGGTAGCCTGGGTTAATCTGTTGCAGAAAAAGAACAAAGAGTCTTAAAGACTAAATGGCATAAGCTTTCAGGGAGAAAAGCCAACATAAGTCCTACTCAGAGTAGACCCATTGAAATGGAATGGGACTAAGTCTGTTCATTTCAATGGGTCTACTCTGAGTAGGACTTATGTTGGCTTTTCTCCCATGGGCTATAGCCCACACTTTATCCGATGTAAGAAGTGTTATCCTAAGTTTCACACATATATACACACACATGGTTGGGGAGTAGAGGGCGGGGTGGGAATTGTAAACAGTGAAGTTAGAAGGAATTAAAGTGCAGAAAGTACAGGCAATGATCTAACCTATTGCCTGTGCATGGCTGTTCTTATGACTGAATAAACAGTGTACTTTCTTTGACCTTGAAGCTGAACTATTAAGCAAGGATCTCTCTCTACAGACTAATTTGGATTCAAATCTATGGGAGTTGAGGCATAAACTAGAGGGAGAGATGCAAACCCTTTCCAGATATCATTTTCATTTCATTCATTTCTTAGATTTCTATACTGCCCAATAGCCGAAGCTCTCTGGGCAGTTTACAAAGATTAAAACCTTTAAAATACATTACAATAAACCATATACATACAAACATATAAACATACAACACTCAGAGGGAGACATATATTTAAAAACAATTTTAAACAATCACCAACAAGAAAAATTCAAGACCTGATTAAAACCTCATTGTATATTGCCAAATGCCTGAGAGAAGGGGAAGGTCTTAACCTGGCTACAAAGACATAACAATGTTAGTGCGCTGCTAGGCAGGCCTCATCGGGGAGATAATTCCATAATTGGGGGGCAACCACTGGGAAGGCCCTCTCCCTCGTTGCTGCCTGCCAAGCCTCCCTTGGAGGAGGCACCCAGAGGAGGGCCTTAGATGATGATTGTAGTGTACATGGATGCTCTTGCCAGGAGAGGCGCTCTGTCAGGTATTGTGGTCCCAAGCCATGTAAAGCTTTATAGGTCAAAACCAGCACCTTGAATTCAGCTCAGAAATGTACAGGCAGCCAGTGCAAGTGGGCCAGAATCAGAGTTATATGTTCAGACCTTCTGGTCCCTGTTATCAATCTGGCTGCTGTGTGTTTTGCACAAGCTGCAGCTTCTGGACCATCTTCAAAGGCAGCCCCGCATAGAGTTCATTGCAGTAATCTAGCTTAGAGGTTACCAGAGCATAGACAACTGAAGCCAGGTTATCCCTGTACAGATAGGGGCATAGCTGGACCACCAACCGGAGTTGGTACAAGGCACTCCATGCCACCAAGGCTACCTGAACCTCAAGTGACAAAGATGACTCCAGGAGGACCACCAAGCTATGAACTTGCTCTTTCAGGGGGAGTGTAATCCCATCCAAAACAGGTTGAGCACCCACCATCCGGTCAGAAGAACCACCTATTAACAGCATCTCAGCCTTATTTGGATTCACTTTCAGTTTATTAGGCCTGATCCAGTCCATTGTCACAGCCAGGCACCGATCTAGCACATCTACAGCCTCACCTGAAGAAGATGAAAAGGAGAAATAGAGCTGCATGCCATACTGATGGCAACACACTCCAAAACTCTGGATGACCACACTCAATGGTTTAATGTAGATGTTAAATAGCATGGGGGACAAACCAGACCCCTGCGGAACCCCATACTGGAAAATCCATGGGGCTGAGCAATATTCCCCAAGTACCACCTTCTAGAGCCGACCATCCAAGTAGGAGCGAAACCACTGCAATGCAGTACCTCCCACTCCCAATGCAGACAATCACCCCAGAAGGATACTATAGTTGATGGTATTGAAAGCCGCCAAGACAGCAAAGAGAATCAACATGGTCACACTCCCCGTGTCTCTCTCCCAACATACGTCATCATACAGGGTGACCAAGGCTATTTCCATGCCAAAACCCAGCCTGAACCCCAGCTGAAATGGATCAAGATAATCAATCTCATCCAGGAGTATATAGAATTGGTTGGTAACCACCTGCTCAAGGACTTTGCCCAGGAAAGGAACATTTGCCACTGGCCTAAAGTTGTTAAGATTTTCTGGGTCCAGGGAGGGTTACTTTCAGGCAGTCTGGGACCACTCACAGGGAGGTCTTAATCACTTCCCTGGCCCAGCCAGCTATTCCCTCCCTGCCAATTTGTATAAGCCAAGAGGGACAAGGATCCAATATGGAAGTGGTTGCATTAACCTGTCCAAGCACCTTGTCAGCATCCTCAAGCTGTACCAACTGAAACTCATCCAAGAAAACTGGACAAGGCTATGTTCTGGACACCTCACCTGGTTCACCTGCTGGAGTCTCAGTCCTGGCAGATGCAAGAGATTCTGTCCTGGAAGTGCCTAGCAAATGTATTACAGTCAGTGGGCCTCAGATAGATCAACAGTGTCTTTAGGGCCAGCATGTAATAGGCCCCAGATGCAGGGATGTGTGAGAAATTCATTTGGGGGTGGAAGTCCAGCAAACTTGCCAGACTCGACCCCCTGAACTCCGTCCCCCTACCTGTCTCCCCAGCTCGACTCACGTTCTCCCGAGCCGAGCCAGGGATGTGACTTCTGGGTTCCCAGCGGGCTGCTTTTTACGTAGGAAATAGCATAAGATACGCCAAACATGGCTGTGATTTGTGCAAGTTACACAAATTGCAGTCACTTTTAACGTATCTTATGCCATTTCCAACGTAAAAAGCGGCCCGCTGGGAACCCGGAAGCGCACCGAGCAGCGAGTCAGGTGGTGGGTGGATCGCCCATCACTACCCAGACACTCCTGGAAAGCTCCACTGGGCGGCACAGAGGATTCAACAGAGGCAGCAAGATGTTGTTTCTTTGCCGCCTTCACTACCCATGAATATATGCAGCCATAGGCACACACCAGTGTCCACCAGGAGTTTTTCTCCATCAGCACTCTAGCCATATCCTATTTTGCTTCATTGTTGCTCTCAGCTGCCTGGGTCATTTCTGCATTTCACAGATCAACCAGGGTTTTGACAGGTCAGGAGAGCTAACCTTATCAGCGGGAAACCTCCCCAGAGCCTTTTGGAATGGAAACCATCTGGATCCATCAGCCTCCAGGGACAGACCATCTTAATAAGTCCCCCACCCTTGCAGAGTGGAAAAGCTGCCTTAAATCTAAACCTCAGCAGGCAATGATCTGACCATGACAAAGGGACTGATTCAAAGTCCCCCACGTTCAGACCACCATCTCCATGTCCAGCTGAGAAAAACCAAGTCTAGAGTATGTCTCGCCACATGTGCCAGGTCGATGACATACTGGGACAATCCCATGGCTGCCATGGAGACCATGAAGTCCTGAGCCACCCCAGGCAAGGCCCTCAGCATGAATGTTGACATCCCCCAGAACCAACACTCTGGGGGACCTCAACAGCACACCCGAGACCACCTCTGTCAGCTCAGATAGGGAGTCTGTTGAGCAGCGGGGTGCACAGTACACCAACAGAATCCCCAATCTGTCCCGCTGACCCAACACAGTCTGCAAACACTCCAGTCCAATAGTCAGATGGACAGGAAGCCTGCAGATGGAGATGGAATTCCTATAGACCACAGCCACCTGCACCCCTTCCTGATGTTGAACCAAGTACCCTGGTGGGCAGAGCCGGGAAAGACTCACCCACCCAGGTCTCGGTTAGGCATACCAGACAGCCACTTCATGCACTATGAAATGGATAAAGGAGGTCTTATTTTGAACCGATCTGGCATTTAAAAGTAACATCTGGAGACCCAAGGGCAGGTTGATAGAGCAGCCACCAAATCTGTGGGTGGAGGGAGGGCCGGAACATGACACAGCCGTTAACTGTCTGGGCTGTGTTCCCCTAACCTGGCTAGCCCTCCTTCCAATGCTGTATCTTCCTTGACCCATAACCACATTAATTGGAGCCCCCTCACTTGGCCCCAAATCCTCTCTCCCAGGCACATGACCAGATTTTAAGAGGAACACCCCCCCCACACACACACAGGAACTGCAAAGGCCAAACAACCTGATATTAGGGGGGTGGCCCTTGCCCTGGCATTCCCCCTGAAGCAGCTCCCCCCAAAGGGGCAACTCCTGCCTTTGGCATCGCTGCTGCCCCATGTCAGGGCTGAGCAGCTAAGGGGCCTTCCCAGGCAACCTGCCACGCCCACAGCTGGCTCGAATCTGCAGTAATAAGCTTGGGAGAGGGTTGTGTTTTCCCCCCTCCTCAGCTCCAGCCAGGAAGTAACTTCTCTCAGGCAGCTAAACACAGTCCAGGGCAGGGCCCAGAAAGGTGGTAAATTGGCCCACTTGCCTCCGCAGGATGTCCCAGCTGCCTTCCTCTGTTGCTTCCAGGGCTTGAATCAATCAATGGAGGGAGAATAAATATTGCAGAAAGGCCACAGGGCTATGGTAGAGTGCATGCTTTGCCCCACAGTCAATTCCTGGCATCTCCAGGTAGGAACTGGGAAAGACCCCTTTCTCTGAACCCTGGAGAGCCACTGCCGGTCTGTGTAGACTAGAAGTGAGAACAGCTTGATGGTGGGGGGCTGGATTGCCCTCCACAAGGCCCTCTGTGAGTTGGATGACATTGGTGGCTGTGGCCACATCCACTGATGTTGCCCCCACCCACCCCCATTCCAGCATGTCTCTGTGCTGAGAGAGGCACGGAATTCCTTGCCTCTGTGAGCACGGAGAAAGGGGCTTGGGCCAGTGCTGTGAGGCAGCCAAGTCCCTGGCTTCGCGCAGCACCGCCAGATGTCTGCTTGGGGACACCGGGCACTATGTGATGCGACTCAGCTGCTGCTGGGAAGAACACATGATCTTCCTGGTGCCAGCAGAGTCCCTTTCTCTGTCCTCAGAGAGGGACATGGGACAAACGTGAACTTGTTGCTGTTCAAGTCAGATCTGGGGTTGGAAAATGTAGACCTTCATATCCTCCTCCTCCTCATTCCCGGTGCCAAGAAAGCAGGATGCCATTCAGTCTATTTCCTGTTTTGAAATCCATGTCAGCCTGAAGGTGGGTGGTTTTTAAATGTGAGAGCTCTGCCATGGGCACCTTATTTTAGAGTCATTTTTTTCTTGGTAAGGGAGACTTTACTGGCATCGTCTCTTGGTGGACAATGGAAGCAAGAACAGGAAAAAGCAGCTGGAAAGGGTGGGAACGGGCTGAGATACAGAAGAGTTGATCTGAGCTAAGTGGAGTTTATGGCATGCTTGGTTATGAAAGATACAGTTGTATAGAGGACAGCTTTTGTTTTCTTTTGTTGCTCCTCTCCAACATGAGGAGACAAAAGAAAATTGCTAGATCTTTCTCAAGAAGTTTAGAACAGAGAATTCCTGCAGCAAGCATTTACTTGCCTCTAGACCAGTGTTGATAGACAAGCACAAGTCCAAGAATCCAGGGCCGTTGTAAGGGTGCTTTCCAGACAGCGGGCTCCCAGTGCTACCAATGAGAAGGCACTGTGCAGCTATTCTGTCTTGTCTTTCTTAACAGATTATCATCTTTGGTAAGAGAAAAATGGAAGAAGTGCTGGGAAAACATGGGAGGGTTATGAGCTGAAGATAAAGATGTCTGGACCCCCAGTAAAGTTCCATGAATGAGGCAGGGCAATGACACTATAAAAACGTCATCTGGAAGCATCCTAAGAGGTAAGAGACACTTTGCATGTTCCTGTGCACAAATATACAGGAATATACAGGTTCCTGAAGACACATACTAATTTGCTCACCACCATGGTAGTAGTTCCTAGTGTGGCCAGTAAGTCTTAAGTGAGATTAGGAGAATAATGGGGGGGGGGAGAATTCAATTATAGCTCTTGTACTGTCTCTCACTTTACAGCTGTTGCCCCAACCAGGGGTGGTTTGCTGCACGATGCACGTCCTCTGTTCTCCTCTGCAGTAGCAGCACTGATGACAGCAGAATGTGCTTCCTCTTCTTCTTCCCTTTGTCTAGGTGGATTGTAAACTGCGGCACATGATGCTGTTGGCAGACTGGAGAGAATAAGTGGAAAAGGCTGGTGTGTCCCCCCCCCCTTTTCTTTCCTACAGAACAGAGAAGAGGGCCAAAACTATACCCCCTTTAAATTAGTTTGGGTGAAAGCAGTGGGCAACTGATATGTCTAGGGCTGGTGCGCAGATGAGAAAGGGAATTCTCTGAAGGGTATAGGAGCTGTGCTGCTCCCAGCCACTTTGCTAAGTAGGGTTGGCATATGGCCTGGTTTGAGTTTTGCTCAGACTCTGGCTATGCATGCTGCACAGTGCCCGTTTGGACCATTAGGTGGCTCAGCTTATTTAAAAAGCAAGTCCCTGAAGTGCAGAACTTCAGGCCAGGGGGAGCAGATCTAGTCTGCCTGCCATCCCTGCCCGGCCCTCTAGGGGTCTCCAGATGGCCATGCTCCCTTTCCCTCAACCACCAATCATGGCTTTTGTGCAGTTCTTTTCCCCATCCTAAAAGGCTGAAATGCCTCTCCGAAGACTTAGTTACTGGCAGTCAGAGCTTTAAGCTATAAAGTGCTGGCATTTTGGCCCTGCCGTTTTTTTTGTTGACCCTGCTGCTTTTACCCTGCCCAACACTGGAATGTGGTGCCCGAGGCATTTTTTCGTTCTTTATCCTCCACCCCACCGAAGGTGGGGGTTATTTCAGAATGAAAATGGGAGGGCAGAGGGAAACCTAAATCCCCCTCCCTGATCACCGTGGCCCTGATCTAAATTGGGGCCGTGCATGCTTACAGTGAAGTAAGTATGCCAGTTTGAAGAACATGTTGTTTGGCCCCCAGAACTCAGGCTAGAAGAGGTTCTGCATCACTGCTCTAACCCTTGTAGGAGCAGGAATGTAAGTCAAAACGTGCAGGCAGTATTCTGCTGGATCAGCTAGTGAGAAACAATCCCATTCTGGCCTCCTATTGTTGTAGCCCCTTTCTTTTTAAAAGGTGGGGTTGATACAAGAACTCCCCTCCCAGGAGACAGAAAGAAGGGCAGGTTCAGCATCTGCATTTGACCTTTAGTTTTTTTTGGGGGGGGGGATCGATTAAATTTTTAGCAGTGGGGTTGTTGAACTGAATTGAATTGATTCATCTGTGGCACAAAGGCCATTACAAAATACAATACTATCTAAAATATAGCAGTGCAAAATACAAATAATAGCAAACCAAACAGTGATACAAATTTACAAAAGGTCTAGTCCAGGACTCTCCGATCTTGGGTCCCCAGATGCTGCTGGTCTACAGCTCCCAGCATACCCAGCCAGCATGGCTAATGGTGGCAAGGGATTCTGGGAGCTGTAGTCCAGCAACATCTGGGGACCCAAGGTTGGAGAGCCCTGGTCTAGTCAGAGAATCTCCTTTACAGTCCACGCAAATATCTTTAAATAATTACAAACAATGAATTTAATGGGTTGCTTCTGCAAAGGTTCTACTATAATCCGATAACAAGTCACTGATAATGTCAGCTGGAGGCCATTCAGCTCTTATTCTCAAAAGAACTCCCAGAAATCGAGCCCTGGTTTCCTTATACAGGGAACAGTAATACACTACCTCAGTGTTCTCCAACCTTGGGTCCCCAGATGTTTTTGGCCTACAACTCCCAGCATGCCCCAGCCTGCATAGCTGGCTGGGGCTTGCTGGGAGTTGTAGGCCAAAAACATCTGGGGACCCAAGGTTGGAGAACACTGCACTACCTCTTTTGCTTCCCGAGTGCCACAAATACATAGCCGTTGCACATAAGGGATCCCTTTCTATTTACCCTCCAAATATGCCATGGGCACTGTTTGAAAATGAAGGGCAGTAAACACCTTTCTAAGGGCAACAAACATCAACTGCTGAAGGTACTGTTGAAAGTATTATCCATGGGGACAATGCTTGAACTTTTCACAACAATCTTCCTCAAATTGTTTGTCTAGTGAACTATTTTATCCTTATGAACCAAGGTAATCTGAGATTCTCCCAAATAAAACTGTGACACTGTTAGCCACTAATGGGTCCATTTCACCTTTGGCAAGTTGCTCAACAAAGCATTGAGGTTACTGAGGAAGTGCTTCCCCTCCTGAAAAATAGAATCCTCCAGATGGTGGCTCTACCTGTGTACCCCATATGAAAGGCTTTTTCTAACACATGCTGAAGTGCAATGGAGAAAGCTCTCTACAGTAATTATTAGGATTATTCTGTACGGGTTTTGGATTGTTGTTGTGTTTTTTTAAAATGCATTAGAGGGGAGTTAAAAAAACACCCTCCTCAAGAGAAAGAAAGAAAAAATCCCAGCTACCTCAAGTAGCAGCAACAAACATCATCATTCCATTTTGGCATTATTGTTCAATCACAGTCTTGTTGTTCTTGTTTTTTAATAAAGTATAATAGAGCCCCCATGTTTTTTTTTTCTGAGTGGAGAAAATAGGAGCTTGCAGGGTGGGCCTGTGAACCACTTTGCATGCTCAGAGATATCTAAATGTTAAATATTATTATTTCTTTGGCAAACTACTAATGAGAACAAAGCCAACATTGAGGGATCTATTTTTAAAGTGGAAGGGAGATCTTTAAAACAAGGAATTTCCTGCACAATGTGGGTGTGAAGAAAAGAGCCTTTGGGGGTTCCTACATGTACACACACACACACGCCTCCTCATGTGTAAAGCAAGTAAGGCCAGTTGGGGGGCTGGGAGGGGGCGAAGTGTGCATAGTTCCTATGGATGGCGCCTGGAAGTCTGGAAAAGCCGGTCTAGTCAGTGACCCGGCTTTTAGATGTAAATGTCATGAGTCTCCCTCCCCCTGCCTGGCCAGGGGGAGGGAAGTTCATTCTAATTGGCTGGAGGCAGGAAAGCTACAGAAAGGGGGAGGGGGGAAGAGCTATATTCCAAGGTGGGAGTTTTGTTTCTTTGTCTGTCTTTTGGGTCACCGCATGGTGGCTGTTGGAGCAATGGCGGTAAGCCAAGGAGAGGCCCCAAGCCTTCGGGAGGCCTCAGGATCCAACCCCAGGTAGCTCCTGGTGAAATTAGCTGAATGAGGGCTCTGGTAAAGGCAAGCCCTGTGGAGGGCTACCCATCTCAGACTTTCGGGTAGGTGGAGTAGTTCCCCCCGGGCGGCAGGGCTGTGCTGGATCCAACCCTGGAAGAGAACTGACCCTCAGGTAACCAGTTGTGTGCCTGAGAGATATAAAGAATCAGGTTTTGTTATTTTGTAGCTCTATTTCTGTGTACCAAATTGTCTCTAATTTTGTGTGCTTCCCTCATTTCCCACCTTTTGTTGTATAATGCTACCAGAATAAACCTTCCTTGGTTTTACCCCACATGGGTTTTGTGATGGTGTTACGACACAACCCTGAAGGCGCACAAGCCTCCTGGAAAAACAGAGCGCTTCACTTGTGTGAGATGGAAGATTTAAAATCCTGCTCCTGTGTGCAAACGCCCATAAATCTACACACAGAAGTTCAGACTTGTCTCTCCCACTCCACGCAGCATTCCAAGCGTATCGGATGTCAGCCAGTTCAGCCTCCTCCTTGCAGATCCCAGTAACAAGGAAATAACTCTGTAGACTCCACAGGTTATTGTTCTACCTGTTTATTACTATAGCAAGTATATCCTACAGAGCATACATCCCCTAATTACAGTCCATGTGCAGAGAACAATGCCATAGCAAGCATTAATCCAGTGGAGCAAGTTGTTTATCACTCCACCTCAGCTTAAGACGTTACATGATTGCATTAAGTCCAGCAAGCACTAGTCAGAAGACCAGAGAGAAGAAGAAGCAAGCAATTCCACCTCTCTCCAAAAAATGGCTACAGAACAGAAAGCTAACAAATCAGTACGTCACCAGAAAGTACAAACCATGTGACCAGCTCGTATTTCTTTCACACCTACTTTTCCCATGAGAAACAGGCAGGAAGTAGAAGACTAAACATGACTTGTTTACCAGCCATTCTGTACCTTACAAATGTCAACAATGTGCCACAGCTGGTGTTTGTGCTACATGTCACAACATTTTGTAGTTGCTCTGTGGCTTCAGTATCTAAATCCAGGTTACAGAATTAAAGGCGAGTCCCTGAACAGAGATTCAAGTAGGATTGCAGGCAGCGGAGGCTGGAAATCTGGTACCTTGAGGTCTCTGGGGGTCTTGGTTCCTTTTGGGTAGGAAAGGGTGGGGGTGTGGCGGGTCAGCCAGCCCCCCCCTTCCTCCACAGTGGGGAAAGTAGGCTGAAAGTTATGTTTGACTGAAATAATGGCATATTCCTCCCCGGTTTATCCCTTCCTACCATTTGTTGTCGCCTCTATATTACATTTTAGATTGTAAGCTCTTTGGGGCAGAGAACTGTTCTCTTATACTGGGTAAAGCACCATGCACATTGATAGTACAATAATAATAATAATGACAACAACAGCAATCACCATCATGATCGTGGGTCTGGAGATCAAAGTGGCTTCAGAGTGGTCAGAGCCCTTAAACCAGGGCTCTGCAACCTTGGGTCCCCAGATGTTGCTCGACTACAGCTCCCAGGATCCCTTGCCATTAGCCATGCTGGCTGGGTATGCTGGGAGCTGTAGGCCAACAACATCTGGGGACCCAAGGTTGGAGAGCCCTGCCTTAAAACAGTTAGTTAGGGCATCCTGGGGTGGGTGGCTATACCCTTGGCCACGCCCTCATGTTGCCTGGCCACACCCTCTTGATCACACCTTCATGTTGCTTAACTATACCTCTTACAAATTCACATGTGTGTCCCTATTTTCATCTGTGAAATGTTGGAGGGTATGCATTCTATCAGGTAATGTACATTTATGAGTAAAGATTTCCACTAGATTAATAGCTGAGACACCTTTGTCACATCTATTTCATGATCACGCTGAAAATCTCTATGGGCCTAAAATACACTTTTAGAGATACTATTCAAGTACACTTTTTAAATTAACAACTTACACATGTTGTCTATGTCACCTTCTGCCCCATGTTAGCATACATATGTGGTTGGGCAAGATGAGAAAACCAATTTCCTTTTCCCTGGCAGGAACTAGGCTAAAGACATGACCTAATCCAGAGATTGTTTTTTGTTAAAACAATTGCAAGTGCCAGCTGGGTGCTTAAACTCTTATCTGCTACAATGGGATTTAATCTTGCTTCCCTAAGAATATAAAATGTTCTACAATTGCACAATTTGCTGCTGTGACTATAAGCAAAGCAGGGGGATTTCTGGTAGGTAGCTCACACATTCCTAAATGAGAAGGCGCAATCCTCCGGACTTGGAGGATTACGGACATGCTACAGAGGGGGAGAGGATCACAGAGGTGAAGGCTGCCTCCATGCTCCTCCTGCCCTGCAAAGCACTTAGGCGGACAGTTTCAGCCATCGAAGTGTGGCACTTTGGAGCAGGAGGGAAGGAGGCTGAGGTGCTGCCAGGATATCTTGGCAGCGCCCTCCCCGCCCCCAGAATGCCCCACAAAGCCCTTCTCCAAGGTCACTCTTGCCACCTCAGAGAATCAGCTGGCGTGGTTCTTTCCACACCAGCTGTGGTGGGGGGTGGGATCCAAGCATGGATCCCCAGCTATGAGGTCAGAGCAATTTTCCCACCTCAAAGCTGGGAATTAAAAAAAAAAATCCTATGGCCATCTAGACACTGCCTAGTGGCCATAGGATTGTGCTGTTTGAGACCTTTATTTATTTGTTTATTACATTTCTAGCTAGCTAGACTACTTCAATACACTCCTTTAAGGGCTGCCCTGGGCTGCACAGAAACTGTAATTAGTGCAGAATGTGGTAATCTGTCTCCTGACAGGAGCAAATATAGTTATATAGTAAAGGAACTAGCTTTTGTTGTTTTGTAGCTCTACTGTGTATGTACCAAAGTGTCTCCCCACCTTTTATTGTAATCTGTTTACCTTAAATAAACTTTCCTGGTTTTACCCCACACGGGGTGTGTGGTTCCTCTGTGGTTCAGTGCTAAATCCAGTGTATAGACAAGGGCAAGGCCCTGAGAGAATCGGTGTCAAGACGGCAGAGCTAAGGCTGGCAGTTTTGCACCTTTGATCTCTGGTCTTGAGAAAAAGGACTGGTTGGCAGTCCTTCACAGTCATGCTGGGAACACTCTGTATGGAAGCACCTTACACATCAGCAGTGGCAGGCCCTGCCAGTTCTGAGGCTGACTTTCTGGTAGGCAAGCTGGCTATGAGTCTTGACTCAGCCCAGCGTTTGATTTCCAGACCTATTAGGAACAGACATCTTTCGGGATGTTCACTTCATACCACCATGTGGTTGTTCAGCTTCCAAACACTATAAGCATTTAAACAGGCAATATTCACTATATTTCAAAACAACAACAACATACCATTAGCCACTGTTTGTTCGGAAGTGTACGTGGAGACCATCTGCTCAAAGGTGTCCATGCCACCTTCAGTTTTATTATTATAATAAAGCATGATCTGAGGCTGGGAATTCTGGTCTGAGATCACTGCATCGTTATGCACTGATGAAAGGAGAATCAAAGAGCTTCCTTTCTTTGGCACATAACTTACAAGTTATGTGCCAAAGTATAAGTATAAACCAAGAATGCTGATGTTGTCTGCTGATGTAGAACTCTACGGGAATTTCTGGTTTGTTTTCTTTCAACGTGCCAACAGTCAGGTTTTTCCTTAACTAATTCCCCGGCCAGTGGTTATCAGTTATATTCCACCCAGAACCCTGTAAACAATGTTGGTAGTTTCTCAACCACTGTTTGGCCTAGGTTTCTTCTGCTGAGACACGTTCTCCCTTCGCCACATGTATGTCATGTGACACCTGAGAGAATCGGTGTCATAAACATATGTTTTGGAATTGCAACACAGCCAGAATTTTATGGCATATTTGCAGGTTTGCATGGCAAATACTGCCTCATTGGATAAGAACCGTCAACAACGTATTTTTGCAAATATCTTTTCGTAAAGAGAGAAAGTAGTGGCTAAAGGTCCTTAACTGAAAGTTGCCATTACATGTGGCCATCTGCTGGAGTGAGGGTACAGTACAGGTTGCTTGCAAACATTTGCAGATTTACTTAGGGTTGCAGCTGCAATGACCCCAATCGTTTTATGCGAAAAGATTACTATGACAGACAAAAAAAAACAAAAAACCCCCACCAAAACAGTGCTCCTGGGTCACAAGAAAGGGACTAATTGAATTAAAGAGGTTTTGTAAACCTGTGGGGATTTCCACCCCCTGAACAAAATCCTTGCATATCCCTAGCCGTTACCTGCAGAGGCCCGTTTATTGGGCACACGTGAAAGGGCTTTGTCCTCTGTGTTGCCCCCAAACTATGGAATGTGCTCCCTCAAAAATTACAATTCACCCCCACTCTCTTGGCCCTTAGAGAGGGTGTAAAGACACATCTTTCCAATTTGGCCTTTCAAAATGTGTAGTTTTAATGTTTTTACTATTTTAATGCTTTTGTTTTTATTGTTTTAAGGTTTTATTGTTTTAAACTGTTTTACACTGTCTTCTTGATGGCCTTTAGCAGACAAGGCAGTATATAAATATCAATAATAAAATATTTATTTATTTATTTATTTATTTATATTTATACCCGGCCTTTTTTCCTGTAAGGAACCCAAGGCAGCTTACATAATCCTCCTCCTCCTCCTCTCCATTTTATCCTCACAACAACCCTGTGAGGTAGGTTAGGCTGAGAGGCAGTGACTGGCCCAAAGTCACCCAGTGAGTTTCATGGCCAAGAGGGGACTAGAACCCGGATCTCCGATATTGTTTTCTCATAAATTGAAAAGGGAAGGCTGAAACACCACATGGCAATTCATACCTCATCATGGTTGAGGATTACCTGGAACATGGGAGTTGTGGAAGATCGAAATAAAAGTGTTATGAATTTTTTTTTAGTGCTGTCATGGTGTGTTTGACCCTACCTGTCAATGGAGAATTAACATTCCTTGAAATGCCTTGCATGCTTTCCCCCTCCAAATTTGTCTCTTTCACTTTAGGCAACATTGATTGCAACACTACTGCGTTACCAAGTTGAGTAAGCACACCTGGCCTTCCAGGAACAGCTGTAGGTCCAGGGACATTCCAGGGATGTGATCTGGAGAGACTAACACACTACCTTTAATGGTTTAATCAGTTCCTCAACTCCCCCTAAATCACAAGACTTGTCAACCATCTATGCATCCGCCTTTTCTTGATATATCTCTTGGCTCACCCATATAGTCTCCAACCATGGCGTAACCCAGTCGGGCCTTGTTTTTCTCTAACCATCGCCCACTCTAGCATCTGGTTTCTCTGCTACCGTCTGCTAGGTTTCTCTCAACTTATGCACTCACTACTTCCTAGCAATCTTAGATTCATCACTTATGCATCCAACACTTCCCATATGCACCTCCAGATTGGAAGAACATGGCTGGTTTTTACTGCATGTCCCAGGGCCCGTAACTAGCTTAGAAAGGACAGACAGAGTTAGTGGTCAAAAAGAACATCCTCAGCATATTAATGATTTGGGGAAATGTAGTAAGAGGCCATCACAAAGTATTTTTTTCTCTCTGGACTAGAACAATGATGCTATAAAAGTACAGTCTGTTTATTGGTCATCCAAATTCCTGTTTGTAAACACTTACAAAATAAGCAATAGTTCAACAGCTGGAGAGAAACATTTTTTTTTTAAAGAGAGTTGATAGGGGTATCATAGAGATGTTAAGCCTCTTTTTTCTTTGCTTTTTCTTTTTTGTCTCTCTGTCATTTATTGCAATATACCATTTTTGTAGAGATCTGAATAATTACAAACCCCTGCAAAGTATGTTTTACTACATCTGACAGAGGTACAAAAGGAGTTAGTGTACATACCATGAACAACAATGGCTCCCCCTATGATTCCATAGGCCAAGGGTCCAAGCAGTAAACCCCCAGCACCACCTTTTGGGAGCATCCAGCCAAATAGGGACATAACCAAAAAGGGCCATAACCACCACAAAGCAATCTCTCCAAGTCCTCTACTAGCCAAATGTCCCAGAAGGATACCATGGTCAATGGTCCTGAATACTGCTGAGAAGTCCAGCAAAACCAACACAACCTTGTCCAATTCCTGGTATAGGTCATCCACCAAGGCAACCAAGGGTGTTTCAGTCCCCAAACTGGATCTGAATCCAGACTGGAAAGGATCCAAGAAAATCTGGTGGGATCTTGGAGAGTGATGGGAATTAAGGCTGGCTTCTTCAAGTTGTATGACTGACTGGCTCTTTAAAGGAAATGGGAACAAAGCCCTCCCACAAAGAAGCATTTACAGTCTCTGCCACCCAGCTGACCATTTCACCTCTGGCAGTTTTTACTAAATAATAAGCAGGTTGCAAGCTTCACCCCTCCAAGTAACTTGTTCACATCTCCAGGCTAGCAAGATGAAACTTAGCCATTAAAATTAGACAAGCAGATGCCTCAATCATTACCACAGAGCCTATTCTTAATGTGGAGTCCAAGTTGAGTTCAAATTAATTTGGATGTGAGCAATTTTCTCAGTGACATGTTTTGCAAACTCTTCACAGTGGGTTCCTTCACTACTCTGGGATCGAAAAGATAACATCCTCTTCACCACCAGAACAACTCCGCTTTATGATATCATGCTGGCAGAGACATACAACCTTGTTGTGACTTGGAAGCTATAGGTACCGGTAGTTCTATTAATGCTGCCTAAAACCTCATTAGCCTTTGGGGTTATTCTTAGTGTTCTACCTTCCACACTCTTCCTTATAAACACAAGCTTTCCCCCTCCGGTTTAATGTTATGTCTACAGATCAAGTCGTTTGTAGAAAGACATGTTGCTCTCTTTTTATCATTTGTTTTCTCTATAAATGAGTGAGGATGTATTGTAGCAAACAAACTGGTCATTCATGTCAGCCAAGTCCTCATTCTTCCTTGTACTTCTCTATCTTCTCTAGCTTGCACTCCTTCCAAAGAATCAACTGAAGTCATGCCAGGTGGAAAACACAAAATAACATCTTCCTGCCAGTCTCCAGATAGGCTAAACACACCAGGTGTCTTGCTTCCCCTCTACCGTAAATGCAAACACCTGTGTTTGGAAATGTTAATGTAACCAGGAGGTCAGAGGCACTCTTTCACACTCACTGTTGATACGAGACTCAAAAGATAAAAATGCACAAAATATACAAAAGGCCTCTAGCACCTGGATGGTAGACCAGAGCTATAGCACCAGTGCTAAATATTCTGAAATAATGGCTTGGATACAAAACATTTCCTATGTGTGGCAGGGCTGAAGAGCTCCCTCCACCACACACTTCTGAAAGTCTCCTGTGCAGTGTGGAAAGCAGTGGAAATCTTCTCTTATGTTTCTCTTTTCCTTATGTTTACTTGCTATAAGTTGTAAGTGTCATATTCTGCTTAAGCCCCATAGCCAGTTTTTTGTTAGCAATATTCCAAGAAAGCTGACCACCTCCCCTTCCCTGTAAAATTTCTCAGAAACAGCAAAGCTGACCAAGATGCTGGCCAGATAAAGAGCGCGCAACAGTAGTACTCTATGGGCTAGCCTTGACCAAATAAGATATGGGCACATCAGTACATCCGTGAACCAGCAAGTGTAAAAACTCCCAATTGTACAAACAACCCATTGTAATAGAGACAGCTCATTGTCAAAGGGGTGGGGGAAGAAGAACTGTGTAAATGTGCAGGTGTAAAAGCTACGCTATATACGTCATTTGTAGTATAAAAGTGAACACCTGCGTGCGTTCTGGGCCTTCCCTGTTGTGTCCTGGGGGGGGGGGGGGGAGACACATGCTGCTGCTGCAGCATTCTTTTTGTCTCTACATTAAAGCACTTTGTTGTCTGACCACCTTAATGCGTCTGGCTACTGAATTGGCTGAGGTCAGCAGGACAACGAACTGAGCCCAGTTTGGGCTCTTACCACAGCAGCTTCTGATGGAGCAAGCTTCTAATGGAACCGTGGTGAGTAGGAACTCCAGGGTGTATGCAGAAATAGTTGCAGGTGTCAGGCAGAGGCACCCCCCTCAGCTCAGCTTGGAGCCCCGGGCACCCCCCCCCAGCTTGCCCACCCCTAAGGCGGGCCCTGCCTCCATCTAAACAGCATCAATCTAGATTCTAATAGGATTATGCTCTAAAGCGTCCTTTCGATCCCAGCCAAAGTTGGAGGCTCAACACATTAACAAAGTGCATGAATATGCCTTTCCTTTCCTCTTTTTAAGAAGACTCAGTTCTGGATGTTTTAGGAGGGGTATGTTTTGTGTTTTACTGGGCAGATCTTACAATGGAAATGTAATTCATTCCTTGATTTAGAATAAATTGTCTGGATGGCCACCATGAAAATCCATACTACTTCCAGGAGATTAGGACTGCTTACGTATAAGCAAAAAAGCAACTTACTTAGCACGGAGAGCCAGTTGGGAACATCATGATCTGCTTATCATAAAACAAGCATGCCATTCATGTCCTGTTCTGAAATGAGAATATAGAACATGAGAAGAGCCCTGCTGGTTCCACTTCAGAACAAAGACTCATCTTGTGTTTCTAGCATCCTGTTTCTGACAGTGGCCAACCAGATGCTTCCAGGAAGTCCATAGCAGAGCATGAAGGCACAGGGCTGTGCCACAGACATTTTGTTGCCCAAGGGACAAGATGGAGCCTTCCCCCATTCCATGTACAAACACTGACCAGACTGGCAGTTGAATCTTACTTCAACACTGGTGACAGGACAACATCTTCCAGTGCGCTTGAAGGGAGCAGGCTTGTTTAGAGGGCCGTGTGGCACACAAAGCTCTGTTTTCTCCCCATCTCTTAGCATCTGACGCCTAAAGCTGCTGTGTCACTCTGCCTAATAACAGGGCTGGCCCTGCATGAAGGCAAGCCCTACCTTAATGTTTGTTTCCTAGCAACTGGCAGTCAGAAGTACGCTGCTTCCAAACAAGTACACTGCTTCCAATTTGCCTTCATGAATAATAGCCATTGATGAACATATTCCCCCTGGATTTGCCTAATTGCTCCCTTTTAAAGATATCTAAAGCCAGGAGCTATCATTACATCTTGTGGCAGCGACTTCAATTAGCTAACTATGGTTGTGTGAAGAAGTATTTTCTTTTGCCTCTCCTGAATCTACCGCCAATCAGCTTCATTGGGTTCCTCTGATCCCTATTTCTAGTGTCACGGGGAGAAAGAGGAGGGAAAACTGTCAACTTTCTCTAAGTTATGTGTGTTATTTACACCAAGTAAAAATGACTTGGAGGAAGAGGGCCTTTTTTTCTGTGGCAGCCCCCGTACTGTGGAACTCTCTCCCGAGTGACCTCCGCCATGCCCCCTCTCTGCTGAGCTTCCGTCGCTCATTAAAAACCTGGTTGTTCAGGCGGGAATATGGGGTGGGTTAAGATTTTAAAATTTTTATATTGTTTTAAATGTATTTTATTGCTTTTATTCTGTGTACATCGCCCAGGGTGGCCGGTGGCCGGCCAGATGGGCGATAAATAAATATAAATAATAATAATAAATAAATAATAATGACTCCATAAATGTAACTCTTTAGTCACCTTTAAACTTCCTCAAATGCTTTTTGCTTTTCCTCAACCTTTCGGTTACAGTGGTTGCCCTTTCCTGCACCATTTCCAACAATACAACATCCTGGTTGAGATGTGGCAAATAGACCTGTATTTGGCTGTATATAGTATTCCAAACATGGCAACACCATACTTTTCTACGAAGGCATTACAATATGGGCAGTTCTATTTTTGAACCCTTTCCTAATCATCCCTAAATATGACGAGATGGATCCCAAGATTCAGTTGGTAGACATGGTGCACACCAGCAGGGGGCCCAGAGTAGCACAGGCAGTGGCGCCTCTCATCTGCTGCTGCCCGGGCACAATGCTGCTACTACACCACTATCATCTTCCTTCTCCTCAATGCCTCTGGGCCCTACCTCCCAATGCACGTATCAGGGTGGGGTCTAGAGGCATTCAGGAGAAGTAAGATGATCATAGCTCATCCAGCACTTCTTCCTTATAGTGCTAGGCAGTTTTTTAAAATTAAAGGTTTTCTTTTCTTTTTTAAAGAGGAGGCCAGATTAGTCCCAGGGCACCCCGGTGTTTGCTCAACCATGCTGGGTACCGATGATGCTAATGTAAAACACCTCAGCAGCCATCCTTCCAAATCCGGTAGGGATGTGTGAGAATTTTTGGGGAACTGTTCAGCAAGCGTGAACAGTAGCGAACTCGCCTTGTTCGGCTCACGCGAGTCTGTTCGCGATCGTTCTCCTTTTAGCTCTGTTCGGCGCACTGTTTGCGAACGCAAAAACACAGAACGGTGTTTTTATAGGGTTGTGTCTTGTGTGAGAATTTTTGGAGAACCAGTTCAGCAAGTGCGAACTCGCCTTGTTCGGCTCACGCGAGTCTGCTCGCGAACGTTCTCCTTTACCTCCCTCCAGCTCACCGTTCCAGAATGCAAAAAAACCAGAACGGTGACATCCCTCACCAATCATGTTCCCTTGGGGAATGGGCATCAGTTCACATTTTTGGGTCCCTATGTTTGGGAAAAAAATGTTTCCCTCATATTAGACTCAGGGCGAAACTAAACATTCCTTTAATCATGCATAGCTGAGCTATGTGCGATTGTCTCCCCATCTCTTCTGCAAGCGCACTCAGGCGCAATTTGGATTGGGACCAAGGTACTTCCGGAGAGGACAGTTTAAGCTTCCTCCCCCCTATTTGCATTCCCCAAATCCCCCATGGGGGGTGTTAAAAAAAAGAACAAAGTCTCCATTGATTCCAATAAATACTTTTGTTCTTTAAAAAAAAGAAAAAAGAAATTCCGTTGCCTCCCCGGGGCGGGGGGGGGGGGTGAGGGAAAGAAATTTCAGGATGAAAATGGGGACGGGGAGCTTAAACCCTGTATCATAATTCTAACATGAGCCCATGGCCCAAAGAAAGAGGGGGAGCGGGCATATGTATACTGCGCTGCATCGCCTGTTCTTCTTGTAAGCTGTCCCAGAGATATCCAAAAGAAAATTATCCCACTCTGCCTGATGAAATCTTTCAAAATGAGGAAGTACTTCTCATCTTTAGTTTGTTGATATTTCTTTCATGAAGTAGTTACATCTGCCGGTAAAATATGACACAACATTTTCCAGATCAGATGGATAAAAAACATGAATCTGTGTAAAGGGTTGAGCTTTCACTGCTTGTGTGGTATTTACAGTTTTGTAAATCTGGACACCATATGGTATCTAAATCTAGTCTACTTGTATTTCAGTCTAAAGTTGCAGCGTACAGCTACTCACACAATAGACTGAAATCAGAGTTTTGAGGCTGGCAGGTAGATGCTCCAGTCCACCCCAGACATATTCAAAATGAATAAGAGGGAGTGGTCACTGGAAGGCATAGCACTATGTGTTTGGGGGGTTGGCCTGAATGACCTTTCAGTGCCTCTGACTTCAAAGAGATTCAGGATCCCATCCAATTATGTATCTCTTGATTATAAGATTTCAGTAAGTAGAGCTATCTATCAGTGTAGCTGGTAACCTCAGAAGGGCTCCTCCTGCAGATCTTAATACTCTTGACAGGTTCAAGATGAGATAGGCAACACCTTAGACAGCCATGTCCTAAGCCATTAGATCTTTAAAGATCAAAACCAACACCATGAACTGAGTCTGGACAACAACTGGCAAGACAGAAAACATGCATGAGTAATATAATCTCAATAGCACGCACCATTTAGCAGCCTAGCAGATCAGGCAAATACATATTACCCCACCTGCTCACTGAATAGTGCTATTTAAATAACACATAATCCATTTCGTTCAGCAAACACCCAAACAAACCATGAGCCGTGTGCTCAAAGTAAAGGCAAATTTGCAAGTATGCATCAGGACAGGAGATGTTGCACAAGTTCCTGGGTGTAAAGGCCTACATGGCAGTGGTGTTGTAGCCACAGCAAGACATTCTGAGGTATGATGCCCACTTAGTCCATTTCTGCAATGCATTACATGACAGGTCAGCCGACGCTGGCTGTGATCACACCATCATATACCAATGCAATGCTCAGTTTCTTTTGTACTGAGTGACTAGCCTTTTAAGAGATCTGAGATTTCTTGTGTGTCCAGTGGTGTAGTGGAGCCAGGGCTTCCAGGGATGCAGCACTGGCATTTATTTATTTTTAACAGTAGGGACACTGATACCATTTGCCACCCACTGGGACATCCCTGTTCCCTCTGAGATTAGCTGCAGTCTTCACAGTAGCTGAATTTCCCCAACAACATTATTTCATGAATTTCATAGATTTCATAGATCATAGAGTTGGAAGGAGCCTACAACGCTATCGAGTCCAACCCCCTGCTCAATGCAGGAAACTAGAGGAGGGGTCTCCCATCCAAGTAACAACCAGGCTTGACCCTGCTTAGCTTTCCACGCTCAGACAAGATGAGCCAGCGTAAGCCACAGGCCTGTTGTTATGCAAAGTATTTTGGGGTGGCTTGGTCTTAAATGGGCATTTAAACCCATTAGCTTTAGGAAGGAAGGAGATGAAAACTGCTAGAACTGGTTTGTTGATATGGATCAACACAGCTGCCTGCATTTTTGGCTCTCCTTGGAGGCAGGGCTGTGTGGACTGCCATAAGTAAGATTCAACTGCCATAGTCTCCAACTGCCGGAAAATGCCTGGACCATCCCGAAAACCCTTAAACCATCAAGGCTCTCACTTTGTTATGCAGAGTCCAGAATGCCCCTGCCTCTTAAAGGGGCCATGGGCTAAAACTTTTAGCTTAGCTGCAATTTTGTCCATGGTCCCTTTAAGACAGTTCTGTTTAGGCTCCAAGGGCTGCCCATAGTAAGCAGGGAACAGACATGAGGATATGTGCGTGTGTACGTTGGCCTGGACCTACAGTGAGGTGAATGAGGGAATTTATCACATGATTCCTATCTTTATATTGCCAAAGATTTTATTTCCTAACAAAGCTGATTCTGTCTGTGCCTCTGACAGGTGAGGTTACAGTGTCAGAGGGAAATGCAAGAAACTTCCCCTTTTCTCTGAAGCTCCATGTTTGGGGGTGTGGTGGGTAAGCTTCACCTGTTGAATTGTGCCAATCCTGACCATTTAAAAACAAAAATAAAGAGATTGCCCTGCAAGCACTGACACCCCCCCCCCATGAAAAACACCAGATATCAACAATTAAGGGTTTGAGTAAAGTAAAAAATAAATAAATTACAAAAGCCACTTATAAAATATTATAAAATAATATAATTCTGGAAAAGTCATCCTAGCACTGCTGCTGCTGCTACCTCTTCTTCTAGCAAGGAGTAGCATTTCACAATTATCCCTCAATTACACAATACTTCTTCACACAAGGCATAATCAATTTGCTGCCACAAGATGTGATGGTCAGTGTTGTAGATTGCTTTAAAATATACACACTTGCCTGTAAGTAAGTCTCATTGAATGTAATAGGACTTCTGAAGTTCTGAGTACACATGCATAGGATGTTGTGTGATATGTATCACTTTACAAGCTTCAGTCTGTACATTGTTTACACATGGAAGGTACAGTGTGGCTCTGTAAACAGGTCTGTTGTGTCTACACAGGGTCTATTCTCGCATGGGAACCTGATCTCTGGGAAGGGAATGAAACGAGCTAGTCACATGGTTTGTTTGTTCTGATGACGTACTGACTTGTTCAGGCAGGAGCCATTTTAAGGGGAAGGATTTCTTCTTCTCCATCTTGTTCTTTTCCTTTGTTCCTGCAACAATGTAACACCTTTGCTGAGGTGGAGTGAAGCTCAACTTACTCCACTGGACTTAATGCTTGCTATGCATCTATACTCTGCACATGGACTGTAACTAGGAAATGTATACTCTGTAGAACTCTACTTGATAAGTAAATAAACAGGTGGTACTAGAACCTGTGGTGTTCCAGAGTGTTTCCTGACTTCATGGATTCATCTGCAACCGGGAAGCAAGTGTCATAACGAGGCCTGGCTGGGCTGGTAAGGCTGGAGCTGCACAAGCATGCTGCGCAGGGGGGTGAAATCTGCGAAGATCTGTGTGTGGAAGTCCAGGCAGTTGATAGCACACAGATTGGATTTTAAAATCTCCCAGCACCAAACAAACACCAACATAGGATTGCACTGTTACTCTGTTTTCAGAGCAGTGGTAAATTTTACTTGGCTCTACCTGTGTACCCCATGTGAAAGTCTTTTTCTAACACATGCTGAAGTGTAATGGAGAAAGCTCTCTACAGTAATGATTAGGATTATTCTTCAGGGGTTTTGGATTGGTGTTTTTTTTTATTTTTTTAAATGCATTAGAAGGGAGTTAGAAAACACACCCTCCTCAAGAGAAAGAAAGAAAAAACCCCAGCTACCTCAAATAGCAGCAACAAACATCATCATTCCATTTTGGCATTATTGTTCAATCACAGTGTTGTTCTTGTTTTTTTTTAATAAAGTACAATAAAGCCCACATGTACAATTTTTGTACACGAGGTGGCTAACAATAATAAAATACGATAAAAACAAACTTGGTTAAAACATAAACAATCAATTAAAAACAGTATAAAACACAGCAATACAAATAATTAAACAGCACATAACTAGTTAAAGGTCTTGTTCACATGCAATGCTAACAACAGGGTTAGTTTTATGTCTGAACCCAGAACTCTGGCTTGTCTCTCCCCTGAAAAGCCAGAATAATAATGCTAACCAAACCAGGGGCAGAACAGCAGGTTAAAAAAAAACCCAAGATTGCCGGCCGAAACAACAAACCACCAAACTTTGTTCTCTCTCATGCCTGCCAAAGGTGCCTCCAATGGTGGTGGGACTAAAAGACCCACCCACCCAATATCTTAAAATCCAGGCAGGTTCAGATGGGAGAATGCAGGCTTTCAAGCAGGTTGATCCCAAGTCATATAGGGCTTTATAGATCATAACCAGCCCTTTGAATTGTGCCCAGAAACAGACCAGTACTTCTCTTAACTGGCCCCTGTCAACACTTTGGCCGCAGCATTCTGGACTAGCTGAAGTTTCCAAACACTTTTCAAAGGCAGCCTCTTCAGCTTGCCCTTCTTGACCTTTGCCGAAGGCAGCAAAAAAGGTCAGCCTTGGATTGGGCTATAACGCAAAGGGTGACAGGTTCCACACCCACGAGAACTGCACAGCCCGCCTCGCACTCCAGAAAGCTGTGCTGGCCACTCACCTGCTGCGGCTGCCGCCTCCCTGCCAATGCCTCAGTCTGAGAAAGGGCCCCTCACAGCGGGGCATCGAAGGAGAGGCCTGTGATGTGGCAGCAGCAGCGAAGAGCAGGGGCGGGGGTGGTTGCTGTTGCCACCACTGTCGGGGGGAAGGAGGCGGCGGCAATGATGATGACCAGCAACTGCCACCATTGTCAGGAAAGGTAGGGCGAGTGCCGTGCCATGCCAGGCTGCTGTTGTGTCATTGTGGCTGGCGGGGAGGGAATAATAATAATAATAATAATAATAATATATTATTATTATTATTATTATTATTATTATTATTATTATTACCCGCCTCTCCGTCTAGATCGAGGCGGGGAACAACAAAAATATAAAATACATAAACTAATCAAAACACAACACATACTATTAAAACATCTTAAAACTACTTAAAAACATCTTAAAACGTCTTAAAACGTCTTAAAACATCTTAAAAACATCTTAAAAACAACTCAAAAGCATCCTAAAATTCCGCCGGATAGGCCTGCCGGAAGAGATCGGTCTTTACCCTCGGGAAGAGAGGGTAGTGGGGGGGGGGAATAGGAGGGCGGTATGCTCCACTGCTTCCATGGGGCGGGGGAGTGAGGAGGAGAGAGATGGGGGTGGGGAGAGAATAGATGGAGGTGGCAGGAGGTTTTGCACCAGCCCTGAATCTACTCCCACTGAGGACCCTTGAGGTAACAGGGCTTCCTCCTCCCTTCACCCATTTTTCAGCAGGGGACTCTTTCCCCTGGGATATTTCTTACTCCATTGCCTTTAATAAAGGTGGGGGAAGGGGAGACCTGCTAACAAATGACATGAGAGGGGGGAACACCCCCCCAAGGACTCTTGGGGTAACAGGGTCCTTGGTGGTGAGAGGACTTCCCTCTTCTTCTAGCTATTTTTTGGCAGGTGACCCTTTCCCCCACCTCTATTAAAGTCAATAGAGCATATCACTCCATTGACTTTAATACAGCTGGGGACAAAAGTCCCTTGCCAAAAAGCAGCTGGGGGGGGGAGAAAAGTAAAGAATCCGGAGATGGGGGGAATGCTCCCAACATTTTACCTCCTGTGGCAGCTTGTGGTGGTGCCTGGGACACCTTTTCAAAATGTCAAATGTGCCTGCAGGCCCAAAAAGGTTCCCTACCGTGGGCTATAAATAAAGATTACTTAATAGTACATCCCTGTGCATGTTTACTCAATGGGGCTTACTCCCTAATAAATATGTTAATTTATTTATTCCTTGGAGGAAGCCAGTTGGTGAAGATGCAACATCACTGGAAATGTTTACCCTTACATGTTCCAGAGACATAACTGCTGTTTAAGAAGACCCAGTTTCCCCCTAACCCATTCCAGGAACCTCTTCTAATTTTTTATTTCCCACACAACTGCATTTTATCTTAAAGAATATAACTGAAGGACAAAATAGTTGATATTTCCATCTTCCTGGCTTTCTCTCATTTAATTTAATTCTCTCCAAGAATTAAAATGAAATTAAGAAACAATGATTCATCTCTTCTTCATTTGAGAAGAGGTCTAAGTTTGCTTTTATAAGTTTTCTACGTTGGCTGAATTTACGGTATATGCCTAGACTTGGGATTATTCCAAGTTGTAAAAACCTTTAACCTTCAATCAGACAGTGGAGGTCATTTTTGCCCCCAAACTCCCCTCTGCTTTGTTGTTGTTTCTGGTTTTAATAATTTGGCAATAATCCCATGGGTATTTTTGTGGTCATACTGCCAGGCACTTATTCTGCATACCCTAAATGAACAGTATGATTTTTATCTTCTGAATGTACCTTCCTGAAAAGAAATTGTATTGTTTGCAAAGGCATATACAGAAATGCTGTTTCTTTTGTGATCTTACAGTAAGTCTGTGACGGCAAAGCTCTGTTCACAACCATGGTGTTTCTTGACCTCTGACCAAATGTTCCAGCGCTGTTGTAATTAAAATAGTACATGCAGAGCACTACAATAATCCCCCCCCCCAACAGTTCAATCATGCTATTAATAGTAGCGTGGTGTATTGTAAAAGCCAGCAAATTCACCAAGCAATAGAAGCAATATCACTTAAGGCCACGCAAAATGTTCACCTTAAAGGTTTTGAAGGGTCTCGGGGGGTGGGGGACAAAACCTCTCCTGAAGATTGCTATGATGCTATGTGATGATGATGTGGCATTGTTGCCAGGGGCACGGGGTGGGGGGGGGAATGGCTGCTCCATGCAGTGTGGTTCCCAGAGGCATTAGCAACCCTGTTTCCCAAGTGTGTGGCAGCCACACTGCTCATGGCTGTCAAGCCATGGCTTATTTTACATGTAAAAAAGAGAGAGAGAGAATGAAAACAAAGACAGCAGCCCTTGGACCACCTCATAAAAGATGTTGTAAGTACGTAATGCAATTATCGCATAAAAATATCGAGAATGTTCACCTTCTACCCCCCAATCCCCCTGTAAAGGATTGAGGCCTACTCAGGCTTGAGTTTGTTGAAGCCTGAAGGCCCAAACACTTCCCTCGAGTAGTGAAGCCTGAAGGCCCAAACACTTGGATGGGAGGGGGAGTTTGAGAGTTTTAAGTTACCCAATAGAAGTTAAGAATTAGATCTCCAATTCAAGGTCACATGATTATAACCTTCCATTCCTGGGAAGGCTATATATGTGGGGTGTGGTCAGCTAGCAGTGTGCTGAGAGAGAGCCAGAAGCAGCAGCAGAAAAACAGCAGAGAGAAGCAGAGAGAGAGAAAGAGAAACTGGCTGCATAGCAGATAGGTAGTCTGAAGTTTAACTAGAGAACATTGGATTGTTTGTTTGTTTGGTTTATTTTATCATACTTGCTTTTGAATTATAACCACTCTATTAAGTAAAGACCCTAATATTATAAGTAAAGTGTTGTTGTTTACCCTGGAGTTTGGAGTGACTTATTCACCACGTCTACAGCCTTCACCCATGCTATTAGAAGCTGTAAAAGGACTTGATCTCCTGGAACGGGAGGGGCTTTGAGGAGAGGCAGAGATCTCCCAAAGGAAGGTTAAGGGGTCCTTGCAGTAGCGGAACCTTGACACACACCCCTTTGTGTGCATACAAATGCCTGGTGAAAGTGGGGTGGGGGGGAGAGGGTTTTGCTCAGCCCTAGTGCCACTGAATTTCACCTAGACTGAATGTTGATGTGAATTTCCAAGGTGCTACTGGACAGAACATTTCTAACAAATGTCATAGGAAGCTAAAGGTCCACAAAATATCTCAGGTAGGTTTTGCTCAATAGTTTGTGCCACCAAATGTTGCCTCAAAATTAAATTATTGACAGATGAGAAGGTATTTTGTTTCAGTGACACATTTGTAGGGATTGTGAGGGAAGTTATAACAATTGCATAAAGTCCGCAACATTTCTGAAGAGGGCTTTGCACATCTCTAGTTTCAGTATTTACAAAAAAGAGATTAAAATGCGGTTTGCCAAATTGCCACTGAAATAAATTCTTGTTGTAGTTGTGATCAGTTCAGTTCAGTTTATTTAATTGTGATCTCAGACCAATCAAAATGAATTTTTATACATCACAAGATTATATTACAAAGATAATTTAGCATATAAACAATGTAATTAAAAACCAGTAAGATGGTAATCTAAGTTACCAGAAGTTAAAATGCATTTATCATCTGCTTTCCAATAGTACAGGCCAAGGCACAGAATTTTGCAACTTTAAAAGCTATCTCATCCCTTGAGCCTGAGAGGAAGAAGGAAGTATAAAATGCATTAGATCTGCCTAATAGATTTTTAAAATTTGGGGTGATGTGACGAGAGCGGATATCCCTATAATATGTACAGTATAGTAAAACGTGAGTGATTGATTCTGCCTCACCTGATTGACATGGGCAGGTGCATTGAGAATAAGGAATATGTAGGTATTTCCCCTCCAATAGGGCCGATGGTGAGAAGTTAAAACACGCCAAAGTAAAGGCTCTACGATATTTCAGGATCACTAAAACTTGAAGATAATTTTCAGGAGAGAAATTGTTGTTATAGATCAAAGAAGGCATGTAGCGTGCGGCCCAGGCTCTATCTACTTGTAGAGCAACATCCCTGGGTTTTTTAGCCTTTATAGGTCCCAACTGTAGCAGGGCCAGGGGAGAAAACCCATAATACTGTAATTTTTCTTCACCCATATCTGCCCAACCACCAGACAGCTTGTCCACCAAAATCAAAGGGGCTAGACCCTGTGGGCTAAAATTTTATTTTAGCCAAAAATTGATTGCATTTATCCATATTCATGCTTCAAAAGAAATCAGACCCATTTCTAATCTAAGTAAAGCATTTGGAGTACCCTGAGGGGTACCTAGTATTGACATTATTACCTCCAAAGGGAGAAAATCATTATAAATACATATCTCTGGGAGCCATATAGTAATTGGGCCATCACCTTACCCTGAAATACTTTAATCACAGAAGGAATATGCGAACCCCCTTTAGAGAAAAAGAATCTTAAAATAGCAGAGACGGTTCTTTGGGTGTTCTCAGAGAGATGGGCAATTTGGGCCTTCCACAAGTCAGATGCTTGAAAAACTACACCCAGGTATTTATATGTCTTACCTATTCAATATCGTGGCTGTTTAGCTTCCAATTGTGCCTGGTACATCTATCTGTGAATACCAAAATTTTGGTCTTATGGTAGTTAATTGTGAGCTGCTCTTCAGAGCAGTACACTGAGAATGCACAGAGAGCTCTCCTGAGACCTACTTCCTAGTTGTGATCATGATATTATCAACATAAATAACAAATCCATTGTATGTAAGCCACTCTGGAAGTCTTTTTGACTGAGAAGTGGGATAAAAATGCTTTACATAAATAAAATAAAAGAAATAACAGATGGTGATTCAGTAAAACTGCACAAAACCTAATCTAAAGGTCTGGACAAATAAAAACAGTTTTTTTACTTTGTGTCAAAAAAAGAATACAAACTCAGCACCAGAAAGAAGCCTTGGAAGGGCCCTCAGAAGAACATTCCAAAGTCAGGTTTACCACCAACTTTACAACAACAACAACAACAGCAGCAGCAGGGATTGGAGAACATGTGGCCCTTCAGATGTTATTGGACAAGCCCCACTCCCTGGAGGAATCCAAGGAAGCTCCATCGAATCCAACCCCCTGCTCAGTGCAGGAATCCAAGTCAAAGCATCCCTGACAGATGGCTGTCCAGCTGCATCTTGAATGCCTCCAGCGTGGGAGAGCCCACTACCATCCTAGGTAATTGGTTCAGGAAGTTTTTCCTAATGTTCAGCCGGAATCTGATTTCCTGTAACTTGAGCCCATTTTTCTGTGTCCTGCAATCTAGGATGGCTGACAAGAGATCCGGCCCCTCTTCTGTGTGACAACCTTTCAAGTACTTGAAGAGCACTATCATTTCCCCTTAGTCTTCTCTTCTGAAGGCTAAACATGCCCAGTTCTTTCAGTGTCTCCTCATAGGGCTTTGTTTCCAGTCCCCTACTCATCTTTGTTGCCCTCCTCTGAACCCTTTCCAGTTTGTCTTCATCCTTCGTAAAGTGTAGTGCCCAGAACTGGACACAGTTCTCAAGATGAGGCCTAACCAGTGCTGAGTCCCTACTAGTACTTCATGCGATTTGGAAGCTATTAATGCAGCCCAAAATAGCATTTGCCTTTTTTGCAGCCACATCACATTGCTGGCTCATATTCAGCTTGCAATCCACAACAATTCCAAGATCCTTCTCGCTTGTAGTATTGTTGAGCCAAGTATCCCCCATCATGTAACTTTGCCATCCTAATTGTGTAGTTGAACCACCATTTCTTTCCTCTGTTTTTTACTGTGCATGTATCTGAAGAAAGCTTTTTTGTTGCCTTTAGCATCCATTGCTAACCTCAGCTCATTCTCAGCTTTAGCCTTCCTGACACCATCCCTGCAATTCTGGGCTTAACACATAATAAATACTATGAGTTGGTACCTGATTTACAGCATGCAACTGGGCTGGCTGGAAGCAGGATGTTATTCCCCGACTGGAGGAATCCTCCTCTGAGGAGGAAATAGAGCTCCCAGAAACAGACCACGCCAAGGAGCATCAGGATATCTAGGGGAACCTGGGTCCTCAGGGGAGATCACCACTAGTACTTCCGTGCAGGAGGAGTTCTGCCTCTGAGGCAGAGGCTGGGTGACCACCTAGCCCTTGGCTGAGAGCATCCTTGCCTCAAGAGTCCGCCAACAGGGCTCCTTTGAGAAGAAGTGCTTGATTACAAAGGAGGACTCCTTGGGAACAAGGCCCTCCCCCCAAGTAGGGCCTGTAACGCACTACAGCTGAGCCCTGGAAGCTCTGGCTACATAAGCCTCCAGTTTTAGCCTAGTCAGTGCTGGAACACCACAGGGATGTTGAAGAGTCTTTGGTCTCGAGTCACGAGTCATGAGTCTTTGGACCCGAGTCCGAGTCCTTGGTCCAAAATGGTGACTCATGAGTCCCGAGTCACTCCCAAAGCTGACTCCACGAGTCCCTATTAAAATCAATGGGGGTTTTTCCCCAACAAAATAAGGCTACTTCAGATGTGTGGTTTAAATAAATTCTAGGCACAAGTGTGCCTTTTTATTTCAAAACTCTGCAACTGATTTTGGCAAGAACAGACCAGGCAGAAAAACCTAAAATAACCGGCAGGCAGAGGAGGCAGGGAACCCCAAAGTAGGCAGGCAGAGGCCTTTGTCTTGGACAATTCAACTGTTGAACTGGTCAAGAAGAGACCAGGCAGGCAGAGGAGGCTAAAACCCCAGACAGGCAGGCAGAGGCAGCCAAACCCAAAATGTCTGAAAGGTTGCATTTTAGAAAAATGATTTTAAAAAATAAACTTGCTGTACTTCCTAAAACTTATCCATGTTGCATTTGAGGAACATGATTTTTTCTAAATGTTTGGCCCCCATTCTGGAACGGTGAGATCTCATCACAATTCCACCTTCACTGAACACCCGCTCCACTGGTGATGAACTTGCTGGAACCAGAAACACACTCAGAGCAGCCACACAGAGTAATCTCAGGTCCTTCTTCTGCCTCTCCCAAGTACGCAACACATCAGTCAAAATAAATCTTGACACACTGTTGGGGCTGCACTCCTGGTAGCTGTCCACAGTGGTCGAGCAGCGGCGCGCCTCGCTTCCATGTGCTCTTCGCCGGCAATCACGCTCCTCTCCACTCCTTCTGGCACAGCCCAGGGATGTTGAAGAGTCCTTGGTCTCGAGTCCCAAGTCGAGTCTCGAGTCCCATTAAAAATATTGGGACTCGAGTCCGAGTCGAGTCAGAGGGGGGACTCAGTCCGACTCACGAGTTGAGTCCTCGAGTCCGAGTCCCCATCCCTGGAACACCATTGTTCTTTCAACTCCAGTGCCTTGTATTCCAGACCTTGCCTTGTGACCCTTCATTGGTACGGCATGGAGTAAAGAGGTAGAGCCAAGTAAAATTTACCACTGCTCTGAAAACTGAGTAACAGTGCAATCCTATGCATGTGTACTCAGAAGTAAGTCCTATTACATTCAATGGGACTTACAGGAAAGTTTGTATACTTGGGGGGGTCAGTGCTTGCAGGGCAATCCCTTTTTGTTTTAAAATGGTCACCTGTTGAATTTGTGCCAATCCTGACGCTTACCCACCCACCCCACACCCCCAAACACGGAGCTTCAGAAAGAAGGGAAACTTTCTTGCTTTTCCTTCTGACACTGTAAACTCACCTGATAGAGGCAAAATCTGTGTCAATATAAAGATAGAAATCATGTCTAGGGCTGCTGGTGGCACCTCCAACTCCTTTCCGTGGATACACACACATCCTATTGTCTGTTTCCTCCCTGCTTACTGTTTCTTAAAGGGGCCAGCAAGCAGGCACACACACACACACACACACACACACACTAGCTTCTGTTCCCTCCCTGCATACTGTTTCTTAAAGGGGCCAAACATTGTATAACAAAGAGAATTCGGGACATTCCATAACAAAGGGAAAAGCCATGGTGGCTTAAGGGTAATCGTGAAGGTCCCAGGCCAGGATATTCTGGGCAGTTGGAGGGTATGTTGTGTTGCTGGGCTTTTGTATCCGCTCAATCCCCATGGTCACCCAGCTGATCCACATTAGCTGTGGTGGAGGCAGCAGTGGAACCTGCCAGGGTCTCTGGGCCTGGGCCTGTGTAATGGGAAAACAACCACATAAATGATAATCCTGGCTGTTATTTCAGTTTTTTATCTTGCCCATAAGACAGTTCTTCACAGAGCACTTAATCAACTGGGTAAATTCCAAGAGATAGCTTCGGGAAATCTGATTATCAGCATCATTCCCCAAGGATTTTGAATTTCCAAATTTAATAACCCATGCTGAGTTTCTTAGCAAATAGCCTTTTCTTGCTTTGCAAATCCCGTAATGTGAAGAAGAAAAGAACAGAGTGTTCCAATTGCTGGAAACCGAAATAAAGTTTAAGATTTCTGCATGCCGACCAAATAAAAGTATGTGACATATTAAAACAAAAAACAAAAAAAACAGCCCCAACAAATCCTATCTTAGAAGAAAAGCACCTATCTTAAGGTGTAAGACTTGCTACCATGACAAGGTAGTCAGGATTTGGGAACACAAAAGTTAAGAGTAACGTCTAAGCAAGAAAGTTCAACATAAATTCCATATTACCTCCAAAGTGTACTTAGTCTCCTACTCACTGAGAACATGACTATAATTATTATATTTTCATATATCATAGAGTTGGAAGGGGCCTACAAGGCCATCGAGTCCAACCCCCTGCTCAATGCAGGAAACTAGAGGAGGGCTCTCCCATCCAAGTAACAACCAGGCTTGACCTGCTTAGCTTTCCACGCTCAGACAAGCTGATTATATAGGATTGGATCCAGGACCTGCTTTCTGTGGATGGTGCCTCTGGAAGGTCCCTCTGCCTGATTTTGGGGGATCCCCCACAGTCCCCCCACATCACATCACAGCTCACCCCATTCTGCAGGGCTCCCTGAACATCTGTGTAGCATTTTCAGGGAGCCAAGCCACAGGGGTTGCCATGGTAAGTAGGGGTGGGGAAGTCTGTGTCCTGCTATGGCTGAATCAGACTCAGTGTTAGATTAAAGTATGGGGCAATCCAGAAGGCAAGGCAACAAAACAGGCAAATGGTCAAGCACAAGGGTTTCAGTCCAGTATGCAATCAGGATAAGGCAGGAGTGGTCAAGATACAAGCAAACATCAAAGTACAGTTAAGCAGTCAGATACAATACACAGTTCAGAAGCAGAGTCAAGCAGGAGTCCAAGGGCCCGTATGTATCCGTTCTTTGTTTTTGCCAGGGATGTTGAAGAGTCCTTGGTCTCGAGTCACGAGTCTTTGGACCCGAGTCTCGAGTCCGAGTCCGAGTCCTTGGTCCAAAATGGTGAGTCACGAGTCCTGAGTCACTCCCAAAACTGACTCCACGAGTCCCTATTAAAATCAATGGGGTTTCCCCCCAACAAAATAAGGCTACTTCAGATGTGTGGCTTAATTTCAAAACTCTGCCACTGATTTTGGCAAGAACAGACCAGGCAGACAAACCCAAAATAACCAGGCAGGCAGAGGAGGCTGGGAACCCCAAACAGGCAGGCAGAGGCAGCCAAACCCAAAATGTCTGACCCTAACCCAACCCCCCCCCCCCCACAACACATCAATCAAAATAAATCTCAACACATCGTTGGGGCTGCACTCCTGGTAGCTGTCCATAGTGGCTGAGCAGCGGCGCGCCCCGCTTCCATGCGCTCTTCACCGGTGATCGCGCTCCTTCTAGCACAGCCAGAAGACTCGTCAACAGCCCAGGGATGTTGACGAGTCCTTGGTCTCGAGTCCCGAGTCGAGTCTCGAGGCCCATTAAAAATATTGGGACTCGAGTCCGAGTCGAGTCAGAGGGGGGACTCAGTCCGACTCACGAGTCGAGTCCTCGAGTCCGAGTCCCCATCCCTGGTTTTTGCGTTCGCAAACGGTGCGCCAAACAGAGCTAAAAGGAGAACGATCGCGAACAGACTCGCGTGAGCCGAACAAGGCGAGTTTGCGCTTGATGAACGGTCCCCCCCCCAAAAGTAACATCCCTAAGAAAGCTCTCTACATTAATGATTATGATTTCTGCAGGGAATTTGGATGTGGTTTTTTTTTTTTTTAAATGCATTAGAAATTTTAAAAAATTAAATTTTTAGCAGAAAACACACCCTCCTCAAGAGAAAGAAAGAAAGAAAAAATCCCAACTACCTCAAATAGCAGCAACAAACATCATTCCATTTTGGCATTATTGTTCAATCACAGTGTTGTTGTTCTTGTTTTTTTTTTTTTTTTTTTAAATAAAGTACAATAGAGCCCACGTGTTTTTTTCTGAGTGGAGAAAATAGGAGCATGCAGGGTGGGCCTGTGAACCACTTTGCACACTCAGAGATATCTAAATGTTGCATATTATTATTTCTTTGGCAAACTACTAATGAGAGCAAAGCCACCATGGAGGGATCCATTTTTAAATTGGGAGGGAGATCTTTAAAAGAAGGAGTTTCCTGCACAATGTGGGGAAAGTAGGCTGAAAGTTATGTTTGACTGAAATAATGGCATATTCCTCCCCGGTTTATCCCTTCCTATCATTTGATATTGCCTCTATATTACATTTTAGATTGTAAGCTCTTTGGGGCAGGGAATTGTTCTCTTATACTCGGTAAAGCACCATGCACATGGATGGTACAATAATAATGACAACAACAGCAGTCACCACCATCATCATCATGGGTCTGGATGATGGTGGCTTCAGAGTGGTCAGAGCCTGTAACCGGTTTGAGCATCCTGGGGTGGGTATACCCTTGGCCATGCCCTCATGTTGCCTGGCCACACCCTCATGTTGCCTGGCCACACCCTCTTGATCACACCTTCATGTTGCTTAACCATACCTCTTACAAATTCACATGTGTGTCCCTATTTTCATCTGTGAAATGTTGGAGGATATGACGCAACATTCCTTAACTTACCAGCACCAGCACCTTAATTCCACTAGCCCTGCTCCTTACATGTCAGGAGAGGGGGCCAACTAGCATAATTAAGGGCTCAATGCTATGCGTGTTTAGACAGAAATAAGCCCTACAACTCCCAGCATCCCCCAGACAGCCATGCTGTTTGCGGGATGCTGGGAGTTGTAGGGTTTATTTTTGTCTAAACGTGAATAGGATTGCGCCCTTAGATGGTGGCACCAGTGGGTTCAGGTGTGTTGGCCCAGTGCTCCACTCAGGGCCATAAGAAGAGCTGGATCAGATCAAAGGCCTGCCTAGTACAGCCTTCTGTTCTCACAGTGGTCAGCAAGAGGCCCATGGGAAGCCCATAAGTAAGGCCATGAGTGGAACAAGACCTTCCAGTTCATGTTTCCTGGAACAGCACCAATGGCCAACTCTTGGAGACTGGTAAGTATTCCAGCGGCAGCGCTGAACAGAGTTATGGGCCCACATGCCTGTCCTCCCATAGGGATTGCATTGTTAGTGTTGCAAGTTCTGCAGAGAAGTGAAAGATTAATTGACAATGTCTTCTCTTCTGAGTGCTATATTTGAATGTGTTCCACTTGGCTGTGTCAGAGGGAGAGATAGGGCAGCAAGATCCACTCCATTGGCTCTGCTCAGAGACCAGTTCCATGTGGGAGCTGAGAGACCTGGTCACCTTGAACTGTTTCCATTCAAGCTGAATATTTTAAGAACTTTGTAACTTTGAGAACTGGTGTCTGAGTTTGCTGTTTCTCTTTCTCTATTCTTTTTTCCTTTTGTGTCTTTTAGATTGTAAGCCAGTGTGAAGCGCCTGTCCTGTTTGTCACTGATCTTATGTAAGCCGCTCTGGGAGCATTTTCAGCCATGAGTGGGGAAAAAAACACACAAAATCAACAAGTATGGGAGGGTCCTATAATAGCCACTTTCACATTGTGTATCACGTGACTGAGGTTCTTGGAAATTGATCAAGAGTAGGGATGGATGAATCTGTCTATATTTTTACCCACAATTCCAGTCAGTTTCATTTCTGCATTCATCTGCAATTAAAAACATTCAATACATACATGTCTTTTGGTATATTTGTATGTATTTACATGTGCATTTTCTCTCAGAATATGATATCTAAATTCTCAGGAGTTTCCCAAGTAGGAATTTTGAAAACCAATTGTGAGATTTCCTTGGGTATTGTACTCAAATAGGGGGAAATCCCATTAAGTCTGAAAGGCCACCCTTGTAAAATGTGGTGTGCCTTCAAAACATTCAGAAATTGGTTACCCAGTTAATTTTGGACTGCTTACTCTAATGCAGTGCTTCTCAATTATTTTCTGTCATGCCCCCCCTAGGAAGAAGAAAACATTTCGCGCCCCCCGCGCGACTGTAAAGCAGTGATGGCAAACCTTTTGAGCCCGAGTGCCCAAACTGCAACACAAAACCAACTTATTTTCAAAGTGCCAACACTGCAATTAAACCTGAATACTGGGGTTTTAATTAGTAATAAACAACAACTCATACAGTTGTCTGAACTAATTAACTATTTTGTCTTAAAAGAAAAACACAAAACAGGGCTTTCAATGATACATTTTTTAAATAAAAAAACATCAACTCAATTTTTTTAAATAGTACTACATTGTACACATAGCCTGAAGGTAATTTAGGGGGAAAGAGGGGGGGATTGTGAAGAAGCCAGGGAGAATGTGGGGAAAGGAGGAGGAGGTGCTGGCTAGGAGGGAATGAGGCGGCTGGGGGGCAAGAATGAGGCGGCTCCATGGGAACGCACGGGCAGGGATGTAATACGAGCCTTACCTGGGCTCTTCCGATCGTTCCTGCGGCGGCCCGATCTCACTCTTCTGAGCGGCGTGGATCGTTCTCCACGCCGCTCAAGCTGCTGCTGCCGTCCGTCGCTCTTCTGAGCGGCGTGTTCTCTGCGCTGCTGAAGCCGGCTCCGCCGTCGCAGCCCGTCGCGTCATGCCCTGTGCGCTGGATCCCCGCGCTCTGTTTTTGGCGGCGGCGGGGGGGGGGGAACCAGGGCAGCAACAGGACTTAAACAGCCCTGTTGCCCTGGTTCCCCCCCGCCAAAAACAGAGCGCGGGGATCCAGCGCACAGGGCATGACGCGACGGGCGGCGGATCCGGCGTGCAGGACATGATGCGACGGGCAGCGGCGGGTCCAGCGCGGCCGGCACGGAGGCAGCAGGTAGGCCCGTCGTCCCCGTCCGCGCATCACGGCCTGAGCCCTGGCGCGCAGCATGACGCTGCCTCACGGGCCTACCAATTGGTTTGGCCAATCAGGCGCGCCCCCCTTTACGGAGCCTCGCGCCCCCCCAAGGGGGCGCGCCCCACTATTTGAGAAACACTGCTCTAATGTTTTACTCATCTGCCCTTCAGAATTTACAAGAGCTGCATATATCATACTCTCCAATTGCCCCGAATTTGCCAGGACAGTCCGCAAGTGTGGACCCTTTAAGCAGGAAGGGAACAGACCCAGGGTGTGTGTGTGTGGTGTGTGTGTTTGCGCGCGCGCGCACACACACACACACACACACACTCTACCTGCTGCCTCTGACCAGGCCCCCTGGTAAGTAAGTAAGCCCCATTGAAGACATGTGTACTTACTCCCGAGTAACTATGCGTAGGATTGCACTCTTTGTTTTAACTTAATTCAAGTTAGTTAAATTCTGTAAGATTATTCCAGTTTAAGTGTTTCTTTAAATCTAACTTGTGTGAATAGAACACAAAATGTGCTTTAAACTGGGGCCTTTCCACAATAACAAACAACAACAAAGCTGTTCAGTCCCTCAAAGTTAGTCCTTGTGCTTAAAAACCAGAGCTGTAGATGTGTTGGAGCAAAACGCTGAAGGGGCTCAAAACCCCAATGTGTAGTTTTGTATTTCCCCCTACCCAAAATCTCCCCCTCCTCTGCATCTCCTTCTTTCCTTCTCCTTCTCCAACTGCCCTGAAAATGCAGGACCAATCCTGACAATTTTAAAACAAAAAGAAAGAGATTGCCCTGCAAGCACTGACTCCCCCTGAAAACACCAGATATCAACAATTAAGCGTTTAAGTAAGGTAAAAAAAATACAAAAGCCACTAATAAAATATTATAAAATATATAATAATGTAATAATTATAATATATACAATTTTGTGTGTTTCCTCTAATAACTTTTGTACTTGACCATGCCCTTTGGTTACCTGGTCATACCCTTGGCCACGCCCTCATGTTGCCTGGCCACACCCTCTTGATCACACCTTCATGTTGCTTAACCATGCCTCTTACAAATTCCCATGAGTGTGTCCCTATTTTCATCTGTGAAATGTTGGGTATGATATATTTGTACTCAGGTATCTGTGACACCTACAGAACGTAAAGAGAGAATCGATCTCCAGTCTCCTCTTCTTCTCATGCTTGGAAAAAGCTCAGAGCTCCAGCTGGCAGGTGAGCTCTGAGAAATGTCAAGTAAGGCTGGAGTAGAGCGCTGGGTATACAGCGGAGAAGAATTTCAATACTGTGTTTTAAGTCACATAGCCTATGTGAATAAGCATGGAAGAAAGCCAGGCCTTTGGTTTAAAAGGTAAATACATTGGTGGCATATTATTTATGAGTCCCAAAGCCACTTCCCCTCAGTGCCTACAAAATGTTGTGCTTGCTTGTTCCTCTCTTCCAGCAATTAAATTGAGGCTCTTGAACCATGCGTATCCGCTTTATTCAATCTGTGGTCACTAAAAACTGGGGAGTTTTTTTCAGTTTAAGGAGAACCACTGGCACCGAACCGTTTCCATTTGTGGCTGCTCTGCCACCACCATTGAATCCCACTGCCACCACCAAAGCCTCGCCCTCCTGTATATATTTTTTAAAAACAGATTTCTCAAGATAGTGCAACAGCAAACAAACTTCTAAATAACAAAGAAGAATGTGTGTTACTCTGACACTGACTTGTTGATCGTAACGATTTTCTTCAAAGTAATTCAAATGGGTTTTTAAAAATTAATAAAAAGGGAAATCTGTATTCCTTTTCCCTAAAATATATATAATAAAGTTCTAATTTCAAATTCAGATATATTAAATCGTATTTTAATATATATTTTCATATTATTAATATTATCAGTTCAGTTAACGGACAGAGCTGAGCGATCATGTGGTGTTGGATTCTGTGGCCCAGAAAGCCACCACATTCAGAGCCCTGCCAGCTCGCTGTGGCCAGGTTTTTCTATTTTGTTTTTCTTCTGGTTTATCTCTTTTCATAGTAGGAGGGAGTTAACTATGCCAGCTCAGGGGCTGGAGTAGTTTGGGGCCTGTTTGGGGGCATGTGAAGAAATACTGTATTTTTACCTGTTTGTTCATGTTGTATTCTGTACGTGAGCTCTGAGGTAATAATGTAACAGAGTAGGCTAGAAGCCCGGGTTTGCTGCCATATGTACTATTGGCCATTAGACAGTAGTGGCTACCATGATTATAGTTGCTGTGGAAGGCAAGTTTCGTAGTGACAGTTTGAAAATGTCAAGGGGGAGAAGTTGCCTTTGTTTATATAGGTACCAGGTGGATAGTAAAGTACAATTTGGATTTGTTGAGGGAGGTCAACAAATTGGATTGGTAGTTAGAAGGCCCATAAAAAGAACATGATTGGTCAGAGGTTCTGGCCAAGATATACACGTACATTTAAACAGTCAGGTGGAAACATCGGCTGGAGGTTAACAATTGGAGAAGTTGAGACCTGGTAGCTGTGGAGAGCAGAGCTCAGAGTGGAGAAGGAGAAAGCCATCCAACAGAGCTGGCCCTATCTTTAGGCAGATTGAGGCAGCTGCCTCAGGCAGCAGATTTTGAGTGTCATAAAAAGGACAGCAAAGTGTTAGTTACTTTGTTGTTCTGTTTCTGCTCCCAGAGATGGGGACATGTGCTAACAGGATTTTCTGCTTTGTGTACCAAAATAATTTGGCTAGCTCTGGCTACTGTGCACCTTGACCTGGGTTGGTGTGTGTGTCTCTGTGTGTCATTTGCCGCTCTGCCTCAGGCAGCAAAATGTCTTGGGCTGGCCCTGCCTTCCCATCTGAGAGAACCCTACTGGAAGAAGATCTAAATACTGGAACTAGTAGCTGAGGGGAGAAGGAAGCTGTGCTTTGAGGTTGTGGGAAAGCCTCAAGCAGGCAGCAAAATCTAGCACCAGAAGGTTTTAGGCAGAGATCTGACCAGAGGGAAGATTGGCAAGTAGTCCCTGACACAGAATCATCCTATCCCAGAAACCAGAGGCAACAGGAAGAGCTGGAGGCAGAGGAAGACTGCTGTACAGCATCTCTTTCTGGTTGTGAGGGGTTGGCTGGGCTGGAGGTTAGGGAATCTGGTCTGAAAGAAAGCTATTGAGAATTTATTTATTTATTTATTATATACCCCACCTTTTTTCCTGCAAGGAACCCAAGGCAGCTCACATAATCCTCCTCCTCTCCATTTTATCCTCACAATAACCCTGTGAGGTAGATTAAGCTGAGTCAGTGACTGGCCCAGAGTCACCCAGTGAGTTTCATGGCTGATCGGGGACTAGAACCCGGATCTCCCAAGTCCCAGTCCAACACTCTCACCACTATGCCACAATGGCTCTAGGGAGTTTCTATAATGTATGGAGGGTTTATTTTGTTGCAGTGGTTAAAGATTTTATAGCTGAGGCAGCATTCCCTGTGAAATCTATTTGGGAACTTTATTAAAAACTGTGATGTTTCATAAATCAAAACCCCAAGCCTCAACATTTTAGAAGTGGAATATAGATGTGATTCCCACGTTGGTTTTGTAACAGGGCATGTTGGGATAACAAGTAGGATTAGGATCCTGTGGATCCAGGCCTCCCCCGCTCCCCCAGAAACTTTGTTTCCCCCCCCTCACTTCTGCTGCATTATAAAACATGTTATAGTCCTAAAGCAAAAAGCTTACTTCCTTTGTTTTTGTTTTTTATATTAAAATCTTAGAAGACACATTCCCTCCTTTGTGTGAGAGAAGGAAGGAAGCCTTCTTAAAAACAGTCCAAGCCATCTGCAGTTTTTATAAACACTTGGCTTTAAAAAAAACAAAAAAAAACAACCCCACTGTAATATATGATTAATTGGGAACATCTTTTTATCAATTAAAATGTTTTTAATTGATTAATCTAGGTAATTAATCAAAGTTACAGCCTAAGGTTTTGTGTAATGATTTTTTTGAGTAATGATACTAGTACATAGCAATTTTTGGCTGTATATCTTCTTAATAAAGAGGAATAAACTTTGGTAAGCAAAGGACAGATACTGGGGTCTAGGAATACGTTTGGTAGCATGTTTCTTTCTGATTCTTTCTCGGAAAATAGTGTCTGTCAACACTAGTAATTTCGTATGGGGTTTCACGCTGAGTTCCTCACCATGGAAGAATTTAGAGCATTTCAACCAGGCTTAAATTTCTGACATCTAAGTCTGACATGCTATTTATTTACAGGCAGAGTAATCCTATGGTCCCTAGACAGTGTCTAGATCTAGACGGCCATAGGATTGTTCGGATTCCCAGATCTGAGGTTGGAAAATCGCTCCGAACTCAGAGCTGGGGATCCGTGCTCGGATCCCGCTCTCCCTCTTGCAGCCGGCACGGAAAGAACTGCGGCGGCTACTTCTCCGAGGTCGCTTTTAGAAGGGGTTCAGTGGGCATTCCAGGAAGAGGGGAGGAGACCGGCACTGCCAAGATATGACGTATCCTGGCAGCGCGTCAACCTCATTCCCTCCCACTCTGAAGTGCCACAGTTAGACAGCTGTCGAGCTGTTTTTCAGAGTAGGAGGAGGGTAGAAGCAACCTGCACCTCTGCACTCCTCCTGATTGGCATAGGATGCCCATAATCCCCATGGGCCTCCCCATAGGATTGCACCCTTAATTATTTTATGAACTGTAATATCCTGTTTTCCCACAAACAGCCCCGCAAGACGGCTAACAACAACAACCATAAAAACAATGATATTAAAAATAGAACAATATGAAAGACAAGGTAATAGCAGATTAAAAAGTAGAAAGACCAATCAATAAAATAGCAGCCAATTAAAATCTATTAAACAGTGGGTGGGTTTGCACGATGCTACAACCCACACTGTGGCATAAGCGGCGCAGTGTGGGTTGTCTGCCCAAGGGCCTACGATGTGCCTGACAGATAATCGGTCCCATTGCGGGTCCTGGCCCACCTCCTCCCTCCTTGGATCTCCTGCGGGTATCCCAGGGGACCCTGCGGGAGCACCAAATCCCCACCACCACCACCTCCACTCTCCCGGTGGGGAGCAGGGATCACTGCCCACTACAACAGCAGACTGAAAGGACTCACCGCCATGGCGGGCAGCCATGATTGCTGCAGCCTACTTGTGAGCTGTGATCGGTGCTGCCTACTCATGTGTAGGTGGCAACAATATCTGATGCCTGCCGTGGTGGGAGGCAGCAGTCACGCTGCAATTGCTGCTGCCTACTCATGAGGAAGCTCCGCTGCTGCCAGACATTTTGGGGTGGCAGCGGAGGTAGCGCTTCAGCCGCATCCCTGCCTGCTGTTTCAGGCCAGTGGCAGTTGTGGGGGAGAGGAGGTAGCTGGCGGCGGGGAGAGGAGGTTGCTTCAGCTGAAGTGGGCTCCCCTCACTGCCACCCTTGCTGGCTGTTTCGGGCCAGCAGGGCCAGCGGGAAACCAGTGTGCTGAGAGCTAGTGTGGTGCGGTGGTTAGAGTGCTGGACTGGGACTCAGGAGATCTGGATTCTACTCCCCGCTCAGCCATGAAGCTCACTGGGTGATTTTGGGCCAGTTGCTGACTCTCAGCCTAACCTACCTCACAGGGTTGTTGTGAGGATAAAACGGAGAGGAAGAGGATTATGTAAGCCGCCTTGGGTTTGTTGCAAGGGGGGAAAAGGTGGGATATAAATGTAATAAATAAGCAAGCACCTCTCCCTGTCGCTGCCCCAGAAAGACTGGCAGCAGTGACAGGCAGTGGGGAAGCCTCTGATAGCTGCCCCCCAAGTGCTGCTTCAGCACTTGGGGGGCAGCTGTCTGCAGTGCTCGCTGTCTAACTGCTTGGCAAGAGCAGCAAGAGGATTTTGCTGCTCTTGCCAAGCAGCTTGCTTGTAGTTGGAGTTGACCCAAGATGGGTTGTGTTGTCCAGGTTCAGATGCCACAACAACCATCATGGGTCAAATGACCCCAGTTACAAGCCATGGGTTGTCAGGGTGGCTTATATGCCAAAAATAAGCCACCCTGACAAGCCCCTCCTGGGTTTGCAAGCCATGGTGGGTTGTAGTGTCATGCAAACCTCATCAGTGAAAGAGCAAGAAAAACGTAGATAAGCTCTGCTGAATTAAGACCAAAGCCCTTATTTGTCCCAGCCTTCTGTTCATACAGTGGCCTACCCACTCTCCATGGGAAACCCACAAGCAGGACATGAGTGCAATAGCAGCACCCTCATGCTCATATTCCCCAGCAACTGGTAAACAGAGGCATACTTCCTTCAATACTGGTATTAATAAGTAGCCATCATGTCACGACCATTATAGCCTTATCCTTCATTAATCTGTTTAATCCCCTTTTAAAGTCATCCAAGTTGGCAGCCATCACTACATCTTGTGGAACTACATTATGCAACTACATATTCCATAGTTTGACTATGTACTTTGGGAAGTTCTTTCGTCTATCTCGAATCCTCTAAAATCTTCATCAGGTGAGCCCCAGGTTCTAGTATTAGACAGAGGAAGATGTTTTTCCCTATCTACTTTTTCCCTATCTACTTTTTCTACACCATGCATCATTTTATACACTATCATGTCCCTCCTAACCCTTTTTCTAAGCTGAAAAGCCACAGACATTGTAAGCTTTCCTCACAGGGGGAGTTGCTACACAGACCCTGACTCTTCACCATTTGGGTTCCTTTTCTCAGCACCCATTCCAGCTGTACTATCTCCCTTCTGAGGTGCGGGGATTAGAACCGTGCGCAGTATTCCGAGTGTGGTCGCACCATAGATTTGTATAAGGGCAGTTTTATGTTTTTATTCCTTTCCTAATGATCGGTCACACATCTCTGGCTGATGTTAGACCCTGGACTTAATGGTCTTATGAGCTCAACCCTTTGGATGGCCATGTGAGGCACACAGCAAACAATTCTCCTCTTCCCTCCCCCCCACCAACATTCCGTGCTTTACAACCATTTCTACATTCCATATATGTTAGAATGTTTGCCAAGCCTGATTTTTTTTTTTAAAAGGTCTAAGCATGTGCAGTTTTGCATTTAAACTCACTTAAATTATAGCACACTCATGTTTACAGGAATAAAATGGAGTTTCCCCCCGCTACCCTGATGCCTTCATCACCTGCCACTCTCTGGGTGATCCTTGGAGTGAGGGGGGCCTGGGTTGTAGGGCCCTGGACTTTGGCTCCAAGGTCCAGCTCTAGCTGCACTGCTGCTAATTATCTCCAACATGGAACTCACACACAACCCCAAGATCCCTTCCCTGGTCAGTCACTGCCAGTTCAAACCTGAAGCCCCTGGATGCGGGCTTGAGAGGATTTAGATTGATTCTCCCAGGAAACAATACGTCAGCTCCAGGTTTGCTTACAAGGAGAAAAGTTTATTGAGCAACTTACAATGTATACATGTGTCCAGCAAGAACAAGCTGGAACGGACTGAGTGGTTGTCAGTCACCAGTCAAAGTCCAAACGCCAAACAAAGCAGACAGCAGCTTCTTATACATTTTTGCTGTTTATACCCAATCATCATCATCAGGCGATCACTCGTGACCGAGTAAGATTGTCTTCCGGGATAAAAGGAGGAAATTCTAAAGAAGATTGTGTAGACTCTAGCGATGGGTCCGTAAGTGACTGTGGAGGCCATTCTAGATCCACACAGCTTCCCACAGTGAGGACACAGGTTACCAGATAGAAGATGGTCCTGTAAAGGATTCATTTGACGTGCTTTTCGCTTAGCACGTTTCTCCCTTTCACCTTGCACTCGTATTATACCCAATACTTGCAGCTGGGTTATACATCATGATTATTAGTGTTTTGAAGCCGACAGCTAACGAGCAAGATGAGTAATGCTGGCATAAGTATTCATGATGGGACTTGGTACCCACACCTGATACTGGTTCCCATCATAGCAGGCTGAATAGCAAGGGTATCTCTCCTTGCTTCGCATGCCAAGAACTCAGAAAAGTAGCTTGACCGTCCTTTGACCTATCTCTTGTGCTTGGCTACGCCAAGAGACAGGCATGCTGGGAAAAGAGGGAGATGCTAAGATGCTTTTTAGGCCTCTCTCGGGCCCAAGGAAAATGGAAGATGTTTCCAGGTTCAACAGTGGTTCTCACAGGCCCAACAAAACCCCATCTCAGTATATGTGAAGTTAGGATTTTTTGCCCCAGTGTGCATCACTTTACACTTGCTTACATTGAACAGCATTTGCCAACTTGTTAGTTGCATGGAGGGAAAATTGTGTGGGGTTTTCAAGACATGGCCTGGAGCGTCTTGCCCCAATATCCACAGTACAGAAAATCCGGAAAAATGGACATCCTTTAAGTGTCCTGGCAGCAAATGTGAAGGACTTTCAAAGCTTATCTATAGGTGTGTAAGTGGCAAACAAGAGCTGGGAATCGGAAGGAGTTGGAGCCTCACAGGGCTTCCCTACCATTAGGCAGACTGAGGCAGCTGATTTTCAGTATTGTGAAAGGCCAGCAAATGGTTCGGTATTCAATTTATTATATTTTTGCCAGGGAAGGGGAGAGGCACTTGCGGGATTTTCTGTCTCAGCTGCCAGAATAACTAGAATAGCCTTGGGTATAATGCACCTTGACTTTGGCCGGGGTGGGGGGGGGGCATTTGCTGTTCTGGCAGCAGCTCTGTCAACAGAAACCCTTGTTTAGGGATAATTAGTTTTAAGAGTTTGACACCAATTTCTCATTTTCATATTATAAGAAATACTTGCTGCCATCTAGTGGAGATTTCATAAAGGGAAAGAAAACCTTCATGTAGAAACTCTTTCTACATGAGCTGGGAGTGCGGGGTACTGCATTGCAATGGTTCCACTCCTACTTGGATGGCCAGCTCCAGAAGGTGGTACTTAGGGAATATTGCTTGGCTCCATGGATTCTCCAGTATGGCGTTTCCCAGGGGTCGGTTTTGTCTCCCATGGTATTCAACATCTACATGAAACCGCAAAGTGGGGTCATCTGGAGTTTTGGAGTGTGTTGCCATCAGTATGCTGATGACACATAACTACTTCTCCTTTTCATCTCCATCAGGTGAGGCTGTGGATGTGCTAAACTGGTGCCTGGCTGTGACAATGGACTGGAAGAGGGCTAACAAACTGAAGCTCAATCCAGACAAGACTGAGATGCTATTAGTGGTGGGTGGTTCTTCTGACTGGATGGAGAGTGTTCAACCTGTTCTGGACAGGGCTGCACTCCCCTTGAAGGAGTAGGTTCATAGCTTGGGAGTCCTCTTGGAGCCATCTTTGTCACTTGAGGCTCAGGTGGCCTCAGTGGCATGGAGTGCCTTCTACCAGCTTCGACTGGTGGCCCAGCTATCCCCCTATCTGGACAGGGATAGCTTGGTTTCAGTAATCCATGCTCTGGTAATCTCAAAGTTAGATTACTGCAATGCACTCTACATGGGGCTGCCCTTGAAGACTGTTCAGAAGCTGCAGCTTGTGCAAAATGCGGTGGCCAAACTAATCACTGGGACCAAAAGATCTGAACATATAACACCTGTTCTGGCCTGCTTGCATTGGCTGCCTGCATGCTTCTGAGCCCGACTCAAGGTGTGGGTCTTAACCTATGAAGCCCTATATGGCTTGGGACTATAATACATGATGGAGCGCCTCTCCCAACTGCAATCTACCTGGACACTATGATCAACATCTGGGGCCTTCAAGTGAGGCTTGGAGGGCGGCAACAAGGGGGAGGGCCTTCTCAGTTGTTAATTTCTTTATTATAGAATAATTGTATGGCTGTTCCTATTGTATTTTGGCCTTGTTTTAGGCACTGTTATAAACCACCCAGAGAGGTTCAGCTATTGGGCAGTATAGACATTAAATAAATAAATTCAGGAAAGAATTTGTGACTTTCGCCCATCATGCAAACTTCACAGAAAATCTCTGTTCTTTTAAAAGACCGTTTCGGTTTTATTATAGGAACTCACCTTCCTCTGTGCCACAAAAATGGGCACAAAGCAATAGACCCAATTATTAAAACTGGCCTAATTTTATGTTGAGATAAAATACAAACATTAAAGGGCACTTTGATTCAGCTGTGGAAAATGACAAACTGCAAAATGAAAATGGAACCTGTGGGCCATGCTCCAGGCAACAATGATGGGTACAATACATTGCAAAAACAATTAATTACAAAAGGGATCTATTTTCATATATCTTATTCCAGAATCAAAGAAAAATTGGGGTTTGATTCAAAATAACAAAGTTTCCAATAGAAAGCAACAGAATATATTCATTCAGAGCACTGCTGTAAATAATCCTAATCTGAAATAGATAGATAGATAGATGCAGCAGCCCATGGAACTGTCTGTCTGTCTGTCTGTCTGTCATCTACCTATCTATCTGTTCCAGGCTTAATACTGATTTTCAATGAATAATGAACTAAATTCCAAATCCTGTTTTCACACCAAGGATATTCCATGGAATTGTTCAGAACTTAATTCATGAATTCTGTTTCTGGGGTGTTATCTCAGGACTTTGCCCTGGTTTTACACACTGAAGGTGAAATCCAATTGTATCAATCCACTCATGCCCCCAAATGTTCTTTGTAGTGTTGGGGGGATCCTCTGTAGCAGATCTCGGGAGCATACAGGGGAAGGAGGGGATGTGAAATTCTGATCTCTGACCTATTGTGAGATACAAAGATACCAGATAGAGGTGTGTGTAAATCACCTTATGAGCAAATACAGGCACAGGCAGAGCATTCAAAACCAAGCACCTTTGTTCCACCACTTTCTTCCTTACACACCACAAACTTATGCATGTCTACTCAAATGTAGGCCTTACTTATTTCAATAGGGCTTCCTCCCAGGTAAGTGTGTATAGGGTTGCAGCTATTTATAATATATGTTGGAGGTGAAACTGACTTGCCGAATAACTGGTGGTCCTGCCTAAAGGTGTGCCAGATATCCTATCCCACACTTTTGTGGGACCATTCAACCCCTGTGAAAGTGGGGGTATGGGATATTCACGGACTTTCAGAAGGATTTATAAGAACTTCAATGTGAAAAGAGCATAGTCAATATCAGGGATCGTTAGATAAGGTATTGAAAATGAAAATGCCTATATAATACCTCTGTACAAATCTATTGTGTGACTACACTTGGGATACTGTTCACAGTTCTGGTCGTCCCATCTCAAAAGATATTATAGAGCTGGAAAAAGTGCAGAAAGGGGCAACTGAACTTATCAGGGGGCTGGAGCAGTGGAGCAACCTCCCTATGAGGAAAGGTTACTATCTTGGGGTGGGGGTTAGTTTAGAAAAAAGGCAAGTAAGGGGGGGGGCGATGATAGAAGTGCATAAAATTATGTATGGTGTGGAGAAAGTGGTGGAGAGAAGTTTTTCTCCCTGGGGTCACCCAACAAAACTGAATGGTGGGAGAGTCAAGACAGACAAAAGGAAATACTTCTTCACGCAGTCAGTGCATAGTTAAACTATAGAACTCACTACCACAAGATGTGCTGGCAGCCCCCAACTTAGATGGCTTTGCCAAGGGGTAGACAATTTCATGGAGGATAAGGATATCAGTGGCTATTAATCATGATGGCTATATGCTACCACCAGTATCAGAGGCAGCGTGCCTCTGAAGACCAGTTGCTGGGTACAACAGCAGATCCACACATTCAGAGGATGATCTCCAAACTATCCTAAATGCTTTTGCAGAAGCATACGAAAAACTTGGTCTCTCACTTAACATCAAAAAAACCAAAGTGCTTCATCAGCAAGTGCAAGCTAACCCTTTGATGATGCCATCTATCCAGCTTGGCGGGACAATACTGGAAAATGTCGATCATTTTCTCTATCTTGGCAGCTATCTTTCTGTTACAGCTAACATGGACAGTGAAATCCAGCATCGTTTGAGCTCCGCAAGTGCCGCGTTTTCTCGAATGAAACAGAGTGTTCGAGGATCAGGATATTTGTAAGAAGACCAAAACACTGCTTTATGAAGCCATTGTATTGCCAACTTTATTGTATGCCTGCGAAACATGGACTATCTATAAACGTCACTCCCACCTCCTTAAAAGATTTCATCAACGTTGCCTCCGGAAAATCCTGCGAATTACTTGGGAAGATAGGCGAATAAATATCAATGTACTGGAAGAAGCAAAGACTACTAGCGTTGAAAAAATGATCCTTCAACGCCAACTTCAGTGGACCGGTCATGTTGTTCAAATGCCTGACTGCCGTCTCCCAAAGCAGTTACTTTATTCCCAACTCAAGGATGGAAAGCGGAATATCGGTGGTCAATATAAGAGGTTTAAAGATGTTCTTAAGGCTAATCTAAAAAAATGCAATATAAACATCGAAAACTGGGAAGCTCTGCCCCATGAACGATCTAACTGGAGGTTTGCCTTTCACAAAGGTTCTATGGACTTTGAAGAAGCCCGAGTGCAAGGTGAAAGGGAGAAACGTGCTAAGCGAAAAGCATGTCAAACGAATCCTTTACAGGACCATCTTCCATCTGGTAACCTGTGTCCTCACTGTGGGAAACTGTGTGGATCTAGAATTGGCCTCCACAGTCACTTACAGACCCATCGCTAGAGTCTACACAATTTTTCTTTAGAATTTCCTCCTTTTAAAATTTCCTTTTTGTAAATTTTTATCCTGGAAGACAATCTTACTCGGTCACGAGTGATCGCCTGATGATGATGACAACAGCAGATGAGGGCTCATAGATTTCATAGATCATAGAGTTGGAAGGAGCCTACAAGGCTATTGAGTCCAACCCCCTGCTCAATGCAGAAAACTAGAGGAGGGGTCTCCCATCCAAGTAATAACCAGGCTTGACCCTGCTTAGCTTTCCACGCTCAGACAAGCTGAGCCAGCATAAGCCACAGGCTGTGGTATTAGTGTCCTGAATGTGGGCTTCCCATAGACATCTGTTTGGCCATTGTGAGAAACAGGATGCTGGACTAAGTAAGCCTTTGAAGATCTCTCCTTATGCCTTTATGTTCTTATAATATCCCTTTGGTTCTGCTGTAGTTGGGATTCTGGAAGGAGCTCTGGATTTAGGAACATCAAGAAATTCTAACTATCTTTAAAAGTCACACCTTTAAAGGTTTAACTTTTTATACTTTGAAAAGTGTAACTTTTAAAAAATGGCACAGTCATACTATTTCATGACTGCACAATTATGCAAATAAAAAAGGGCATTTAAAAATCTGGGTGTATTTTTCTGAAAAGAGACATAAAAAGGAGCAGGAATCCTCCCTCAGCCAGTTGCTAAAATTCTGGAATTGTACTTCCAGAACAATAATGAACTCTGACAATTTGAGATATTGTTTCAGCCTGGCGGAACTTCAAATCCAGTTTGGAATTTTGGAAGAGGTGTATTTGTAAGCAATCTCCATCTTTTCTAGGTTTGGAGGGATTAGAAAGCAGTGGCCACTAAGCATTTGCAGAAGAAAGGGATTCTTCAAATTGCTTTTAGTGATAACATGATGTGTTTATTACTTTTGAATTTTGTAAGGCAGCTTTTATGGCATTCTCCTAAAAGGCCTAACGTGTTAATAATAAAATAGGAAAGAAATAAGATAATTTTTCAACCTTGAGTCCTAATTTAAAACAACTAACAAGCTCACTGTACCATACTCTCCAATTGCCCTGAATTTCCCAGGACAGTCCTGCAAACACTTAAGCCATCACAGCTTCTTACTTTGTTATGCAGAGTCATGATTGTTATACAGAGCCTGGAATTTCCCTGCCTCCTCCTGCAACTGCAAGGAAGCTATTTAGCTGAGCTGCAATTTTGCCCATGGACCCTTTAAGCAGGAAGGGAACAGACCGCGCGCGTGCGTGTGTGTGTGCGCGCGCGCGCGCACACACACACACACACACACACAACCTGCTGCCTCTGACCAGGCCCCCTGGTAAGTAAGTAAGCCCCATTGAAGACATGTGTACTTACTCCCGAGTAACTATGCGTAGGATTGCACTCTTTGTTTTAACTTAATTCAAGTTAGTTAAATTCTGTAAGATTATTCCAGTTTAATTGTTTCTTTAAATCTAACTTGTGTGAATAGAACACAAAAAGTGCTTTAAACTGGGGCCTTTCCACAATAACATACAACAACAAAGCTGTTCAACCCTTCAAAGTTACTCCCCTGTGCTTAAAAACCAGAGCTGTAGAGGTGTTGGAGCAAAACGCTGAAGGGGCTCAAAACCCCAATGTGTATTTTTGAATTTTCCCCCACCCAAAAGCTCCCCCTCCTCCACATCTCTTTCTTTTCTTCTTCTCCAACTGCCTTGAAAATGCAGGACTACTCCTGACAATTTTAAAACAAAAAGATAAGAGAGAGATAAGAAAATTTATTGTACTAGCCAAAGGCCATGACATACATCAAAACAATATGTGTATACATACACATACATACAAAGTTCCAAGCATTACAAATGCAAGTTTAAAAGTAAAACAACTGATCTTTAGCTTAGCACTCTAACAGTTTCTAGCAATTTTGTCTAATTCTCTCTTCCTGATCTTTTTTCGCTGCCAGGGCAAACAGGGCCACTTTGTATGTAGCATAACAATTGGCGTCTCTCAAAAGAAAAAGAACAGATTCTGTGAGGGCATTCTTATAACCATAGGTTAACAAGGGTTTCAGAAATCTCTCTCTTGGGTTGCTATACAGAGGGCAGATTAGCATATAATGAACAATGTCTTCCACTTGACATTGACCACAAATACACAGCCTGCACAAAAGGCACCTTGTTGTAATGACCATCCAGCACTGCAGTTGGCATAACTTGAAAACGCAACTCAATAAAAGCATTTCTAAGGGAGGGCAGACTCAATTTAGACAGATAGCTGGCTCGAAAATGTTCTGTTTTCAAAAGAGGGAACCATCTGGAAAATTTAGCGCTCTTAATTAATTGTAGGTCCCTCCTCCTAGTAGAGTCTATCCAAAATAGCCAATCCCTTAGTTGCCTTGTATCCATGACAAAGGCAGAATTCAACTCAGGGTAGTAATCGCTATTAAGCAGCTTTTGGAATATTGATTTCCAATAACTGTTTTTATTCATTTCCAGGTAACACATGGCTGGAAAGCATTCTTTTGGAAGAACAGCAATTCGTTATAGATATTTCAACTGAGCACAGTCTGATCTTATCCTAATTGATGGCCATCCAGATTCTGTAAGCAAAAAAGCTGCAGGTGTGGTAGGTGGTAGAGAATATAGTTTTAGAAAGAAATTGTTCTGCACAATTTCCAAAACATTTATGATGGTACTATCAAACCCCCAGATTTCAACCCCATAGAGCATTTGCGTTATCACTTTGCTATTGAAAATTTTGAGGATAGGTTCAGTCAGCTGCCCCCCTTTAGTATAATAAAACTTCATCAAAGCCCCTATGGTTTTCTGTGCCTTCAGTTTCACTGCCTCCTTGTGCCCTTTCCAGGAGAGAGACTCATTAAAAAGAACTCCCAAATATCTAAAGGAGCGAGTTTGTTCAATAACATGTTGGTCCAAAAACCATCTTTACCTAGGACTATGGCTACCAAAAACCATAGTCTTAGTCTTAGTTTATTGCCAAGTCTTCACGTTTACAGTAAACACTGAATGCCTCCAGAAGATTTTTCAAACTCAAATGGGAGAGAGAGAGAAGTACCTACTATATCATCTGCATACATCAGGAGAGAAATCTTTCTATTCATAATTACTGGGGAGGGGGAGTTTACTTGGGCTAAATGTGGCACCAAATAATTAACATAAATATTTAAAAGGGTGGGAGCTAAGAGGCATCCTTGTTTTACTCCCCGTGTGGTTTTGAACACTTCTGTTAAAGAGCCTTTTAAATCAACTCTGACCCTCATTTCTGTGTTAGTATATAGTTCCTTTATCAACATCAAGAGTCTGCGGTCGATCTCAGAGCTTTGTTTCCCATAATCTTTTCCTGTTAACAGAATCGAAAGTGGCCGAAAGATTGATAAATGCTATATATAGATGTTTCTTATTATTCTTAGTATATTTTCTTATTAAACAATTCAGTGCAAAACATTGATCTATAGTGCTATACCCACTTCTAAAGCCGGCTTGTTCTTCATGTAAAACAAAATGAGATTGCCCTGCAAGCATTGACACCCCCCACCCAATGAAAAACACCAGATATCAGCAATTAAGGGTTTAAGTAAGGTAAAAAGAAATACAAAAGCCACTAATAAAATATTATAAAATAATATATAATAATGTAATAATTATAATATATAAGATTTTGTGTGTTTCCTCTAATAACTTTTGTACCTGACCATGCCCTTTGGTTGCCTGGCCATGCCCTCTTGATCACACCTTCATGTTGCTTAACCATACCTCTTACAAATTCACATGTGTGTCCCTATTTTCATCTGTGAAATGTTGGAGGGTATGCTGTACCAAACTATTTTCAAGTATACATTCTCTGGGGTATATGAGACCATGTTCCATCTCAAGCACGCTACATGCCAATTTAGTTTCACTTCTTTGGCTTTCTCCCTCAGTTAAACTCTGACCCAGTTCTCTTCAGTTTCCATTTATCAAGCCTTCAACTTCTCCTTCCTCTTGTTTTTGAGAACTAACAAGTTCCAGAGTAGGGGAGGGGAAGCCTCATTTGCCATGCTGTTCTTCCTTCATGTCCTTGATAAATGATGTCTAGATACATCATACTTGCATTTCTTTATGCTCTTGTTTGGCTTTCTATTCCCCTTCTACCTTTGAGTTTGAATGAGTTTTTAAGAAAGCACATTGACCTACTTTTGCCTATTATTCTGAATGTGTGCTTGAAAAGACGTTTGCCTGGAGGGCTAAATGAGCCCGTTCTGACACATGCTAGGGCCAAGCTAGCTGAGCCAGTGCACACATGGGGGCTTCAGTGCATGGAGATCTCTGTTCCACTCTAGTGGAGGAAGGTGCATGTGGGCACTTGTGAGTACAGAGGCAGACCTTCTGACAACAGAATTGTCTAAGCTTTTCAGCTTAAAAAAAGGTGAATAAGGGGAGACATGATGGAGGTGTACAAAATTATGCATGGTGTGGAGGAAGTGGATACTTTCTCATAATACTTGTTGAGCCAGGATCCTCCAATTAAGTTGATTGGTGGGAGATTCAGGATAAATAAAAGGAAGGACTTCTTCACACCACAGTTAAACTATGAAATTTGTTGCCACAAGATGCAGTGATGGACACCAACTTGGATGGTTGTGTAAGGGATTAGACATTCATGGAGGATAAGGCAATCGATGGTTACTAGTCATAGTGGATATATATTGCTTCCAGTATAGGATGCAGAACTGATTCAGATTAGGACCACGACCACCATGCATGAGGAGGAGAGGATGAAACCTTCAAACCCCCCACTCCCCCTGCTCCATTGGGGGCAGGGAATAAAAGAGAGAGGAAAACACCCCATTGGTGTTGTTTCCTTTTTTTAAATCACCCCCAGGGGGGAATTCCAGCAAGAAAACAGTGTATGTGGGCCTGTGGGTCGTGAAGGTTTCATTCTAGAAGTACAAGCAGGGCATGAAGGCAGAAGCTCTCTCATTTCTTACCGGGCAGCTGGTATTCAGAACATGACAATTTTACTTGACTGTCATTACTAATAACTATTTGTAGACCTATTCCTCATAATTTTTAATCCCCTTTTAAAGCGACATAGGGTATAATGGGTTGAGATGGTGGGGGATCTACAATTGGCTCTCCTGAGGTGCTTTTTTAAAAAAATGCAACTGTGGGAAGGCCAGTTCTGATCATCACTATGGCACTTGTGGAGTTGAGGTTCAGCTCCCTCCCTAAAAAGCCTTTTCCAGTTGAAACACCCCCTCCCAGCTGCCCCTGGCTGCTGTTTGCCCTGCATGGCAAAACATAGATCTACCATATGTGCAGCTGCATCTTCTGCCATGTGGGGCATTTCTACTGGGGAAATGGGGTGGAGGGAAATTAGACTGAGACCAGTGACATGGTCCCAATCTAAATCCCACATATACACACCATGCTACATTTACCATTTGAATCCTGGATCTCATACCGACTTGCCTATTTTTGCCCTTCTCTGAATATGGGAATGTCAATTCCTTGAGTCCATTATAGTATGAAGTAGTTCCGTTTGCCAATCAGTTTCATTGGGTGGATCCAGAGTTCTGTATTTTGACAGCAGGAGAAATGTTTCTATGTATTTCCTTCATACTATTTTGGTCAAGTTGCTGGAGAGTCAAAATACTGTTTCAATCTTCCCACTTCCCTGAACAATAAGATTCAAGGATAATTTTTATAAGGTCCATTTCTTTGTGGAAAGAATACAGGAGAATCATTTTATGGTGCCTTTTGTAATAAAACTATTTATTTACATATTTACAGTATAAAAACAATCACAGAGAATAAAAACAGTGTATAGCTAAAACAGGTGAAAAGGACAGGGAAAAGAAAAAGGTCATTGCCTGGCACTAAAATGACACCAAAGTAAGTGGCAGGTGAGCCTCTCTGGTGAGGGCATTTCACAGCTAGGGAGCCACCACTGAAAAGGCCAATACTGAACAAGCACATTAACATTCTAGCCCCAACCAATATCAGTTCAGCTGCACCTATACCTTAGAAACCATTTCTGGGACTCGGAAATAGCAACTTTTTAGCCATTTTCCCCTAGCAATTCTGAACATGAAGAATCTATTCCTTTACAGGTTCCTATGCAGGCAAGCATAGTGCAGTATGAATTCTAGTGCTCTGGAGTAGCTGCTAGCCACCAGGGACCACTACTCAGGTTCCAGCAAATACCTTTTGCATAGACAAAGACATTCTATGCAACAACATATTCTGTCCAATAACACAATTCTCTGGGTGGCGTATAACAGTAAAACATTAAAATACATTAACATTGAAATAATCAAATAAAAGGCAGCATTACAATTTCAGCAGCAGCAAGACAGACTGTAAAATAAGAAACTCAGCATCACTAAAAGCAGATCTAAAATCCATTGAATTAAAAGTGCACAGATCTAAAAAGCCTGGGAAAATAAAACTATCTTTACCTGGTGCTGAAAGGAAAATAAGGAAGGTGTTAGGTGAGACTCTCTGGGTAAAGAATTCCATAACCAGGGTGCCACCACTAGAAAGGCTTTCCCCCCAGTAGTCACCGGTCACACCTCATGTGGGGGGCTTCTGGAGCTCTGTACATTTTTATGTATAGTTCCTGTAAGTCCTTATCTTTCCCTTTATCAAAACAACCCTGTGATGTAGCATTGATATTACAATTTAATAGACAGAGGAGCCCTATTTGGAAGTTTTACTTACACATTTTCCCAATATGTGAATGGGGGAGAGGGGCTGTGGCGAGTAGCCATGTCCCTAATGTGGGGCACACTGACTGGCCTTCCCCCTAGCATCTGCATGTACAGCCGGAATGTCTGCAAGGAAGGAGCCTTTGTGCATATAGCTGTACACACAAAGGCTTCCACACAATCTGGAACCCTGTGTGATTGGGGACCCTTACTGCATGGAAGCCTTCACATGTTTTCCTGTAAGGCTCCATTGCTGCAGATGTTTATGCAGATGCCAGGGGCTGGGGATAGTCAGTGAGCATGACCCTTGCCACGGCCCTGCTCCCTACTTGGGTGTTGGAAGAATGCAAGTGATAAAAATTCTGAACAGGGCTGAAAGGCAACGACATGGGTCCATGGCACAGCAGTAATTTAAACTCAGGTTACTGGTGATTCAGGCCAGTCCAGCTCTCTAGCTACTGTGACATAACAGACATTTTTAATGTAATTATTTTCTGACAATTGAAAAGGCAGTAATTGTACAGCCAAGAAACAGAACTGTGCTGAATATTCTCCAATTTTGATTTTTGGGATGAAAATTACTCCCCCCCCCCATTTTTCTTTAATGAATATTCACTTTGTTTCCTGACTGCTGCTTTCGCACCATTTTATTCATAGCTTTGTGTGAAGGCAGGAAGGGGGTCACCCTAACTCCCAGCAATGTAGGCAGGGACAAAAGGTTGTGGACTCTCAGACCTTACAGGACACTCCTAGGGGCTTATGAAATAAGAGTCCAAACCGGCACTCTCCTTTCAAAGCACCGGGCCTGAAACTCTACACCAGTGTTCTCCAACCTTGGGTCCCCAGATGTTTTTGGCCTACAACTCCCAGGCATGCCAGGAGTTGTAGGCCAAAAACATCTGGGGACCCAAGGTTGGAGAACACTGCTCTACACATTAGCACTAACTAAGCAAAAGACTTTGGATTTAGTACCAAGGCTTACCTGGAAGGAAGCACATTCAATCCTTGAGGTAGGTGCTAAGTTTATTTACAAAGGGAAAGGGGAAAGGGGGAATAAAAGGCATACAAGAACTAGAGTAACGTTTGGAAACAGTGCTTCAAGGCAAAAAAAATAACAAAAGTTACCTAAGCCTGTCTATACATACCTAAGCACAGGTCTTCAAATGGGACAGGGTCCAAAAGGTGCTACTCAAAGTCACAAGCCAAAAGCAAGATTAAGACGAAGCCAAAGGGGGGCTGCAACCCACCCAGATTATATGCTCAAGCCTCTGACACTTCCAGGTGATCTTCGTTAGCCAATCACAGGCTGGCTGGCACAGTTTTCCTGAGCCCTTGGGGTGGGGGAGTTCCCACAGGAATGCAGCTGAGATCACTCAGTCCAATTAACTGGGCCCTGTTTTGACCTTGGAACTAGAATCATCACCAGATAACTCACACCCCAGCTGCACAAAATGGAAACTTACAATGGCTAGGAGACAGAAAAGAAAACTGAGTTCTTGACCGTTTGCTTCCCCTTCCTTCTTTCCCCTTTCTGAATTAGTCAATATATTCAGGATCCCAGTCAGTGAAGGATCATATAGAGAACAGAATACTATGATAGAGAATACAATTACACTACGATGCAGCCTGTCCAATTTGGCTACATGATGACATCACTGAAAGTAAGAGAATGCCAAATGTATAGAATGTGGAAAAAACAGTGAGAAATAGATTGCAGATTAAATATGAGAGCTGTGGTTTTCATCAGAAAAAGTCATACTTTTGTGAACGCTTGCAATATTGCCTCTTCTAATCTAATATTACCTCTTCTAATCTACCGGTAATAAACATTTTTATTAATGACTTGGATGAAGAGGTGCAGGGAATGCTTATCAGATGACACAAAATTGGGTGGAATAGCTAATACCCTGGAAGACAGAAACAAAATTCAAAGTGATCTCGTCGATAGGCTGGAGCGCTGAGCTGAAAAAACTCCAGAATGAAATTTAATAGGATAAATGCCAAGTGCTGCGCCTAGGAAAAAGGAACCAAACATACAGTTACAGGATGGGGGATACTTGGCTCAACAATACTACAAGAGGATCTTGGAATTGTTGTGGATTGCAAGCTGAATATGAGCCAGCAATGTGATGTGGCTGCAAAAAAGGCAAATGCTATTTTGGGCTGCATTAATAGAAGTATAGCTTCCAAATCGCATGAAGTACTACTAAGGACTCAGCACTGGTTAGGCCTCATCTTGAGAACTGTGTCCAGTTCTGGGCACTACACTTTAAGAAGAATACAAACTGGAAAGGGTTCGGAGGAGGGCAACAAAGATGATTAGGGGACTGGAAACAAAGCCCTATGATGAGACCCTGAAAGAACTGGGCATGTTTAGCCTTCAAAAGAGAAGACTGAGGGGAAATGATAGCGCTCTTCAAGTAGTTGAAAGGTTGTCACACAGAGGAGGGCCAGGATCTCTTGTCAGCCATCCCAGATTGCAGGACACAGAAAAATGAGCTCAAGTTACAGGAAGCCAGATTCCGGCTGAACATTAGGAAAAACTTCCTGACTGTTACAGTAATACGACAATGGAACCAATTACCTAGGGTGGTAGTGGGCTCTCCCACGCTGGAGGCATTCAAGATGCAGCTGGACAGCCATCTGTCAGGGATGCTTTAACTTGGATTCCTGCATTGAGCAGGGGGTTGGACTCGATGGCCTTGTAGGCCCCTTCCAACTCTACTATTCTATGATCTTCTGATTGTCTCAAAACACCATTTATTCTTGCTTCAAGGTTATCAGCAGGGGCCTTTAAAGGAATGCTTCTCAGGGTGGTGATTAGAATCCGATAAGCATCTCTTTTCCCATTCTTTTGGTACCAATGTTCCAACAGTTTTATTTTAAGCTCAGACCCATCATGTCGATTATCATTGGTGAGCACATCTATGCGAGTGGGTAGCACACCCAGTTTCCGAACAAGTGCCTTGACATCTTGTAGCATCATCTCCTCCACCAGGTCAGGAATGAAAGGGCTCAGGTCAATGTCTGGAAAGGAAAAATGGGGGAAATGCATGAAATGTTAATTATTAATTATATATAAATAGATTATCCTCAGTTTTAGTCATTTATACTAGGCCCATGCAAAATCATAAAGAATTTTCCAGATATGGAGAAGGCTCCTATCCTTGTATGGTAGGTAAAATTTTGCCAGGTCCATTTTCCTTATTACAGTGTTGCTGCAATGGTAGAAGAAGTTGCACCTGGCAGAATTTTCTGTGTAATACCTAGAACTATTGAAAAGTCCTCTCCAGGCAATCCTGTTCCCAAAAGCTGGTTCAAATGTGCACTCTCATATATGATAAAGCCTTCTCCTGTGACTGTCCTACTTCTGATTTGACATGGAGGAGTTACATTTGTTTGGAAGTTCCCCTGTAAAGAAAATATTTTCTCTGAGGTGGTAACTTTGTACACAGGTCGGGTGGCTGTGAAACATCAGTTGGTTCAGTCATGCATTTCTGTTCAAATCAATTGGGAGACTGTTACATGCATCTACTATGTAACATCTAGCTCAGTGGTTCTGAACCTTTTTGGTGTCACACCTCCCTTGTGAAAAATCTTATGACCCATGCCTCCCATGTGTTAACGGCCCCAAATTTAGGCTTAGGCAGGACGAGTTTGCATTTTTTAAGTTTATGCTCTGTCTCTGGAGTAAAAAAAAAAAAAAGCATATTCAGTTAAATGAACGGTGTAGCTCCCAAGATTAGTAGAAAGAAATAAGGTTGGGCCAACCGCCAAGCTGCGCTGCTATGTACTTGTAAAATACACAATTTATAGTTGAGGGGCTACTCACACCTCTGCTGGAGTCAGTCCAAACCTCCCCTGGGGAGGCATACCCCACAAATTAAGAACCCCTGCTCACAGGTAGACAATGTCCAGTGGCTGGGGGGGCACCCCTACCCCAGCCCCAGAATTGTTACTGAATTTTCTGCGATTCTGCAAGGAAAAAAAGGTGCAAGAGGAGTGCACTCCTTAATTGCAGGCAGAATCATGTTCTTGGGAGGCTTCTGGGATTCTGCTTGCGAACAGGGCACGTGTTCCCCATAGGCCTTGTTTCCTTGCAAAATTGCCACCTTTTTTGCTGCCACTGTGGCAAATCCAGCAGCAATGGGGTAGGGGGAACAAAAGTGGAAATAGGAGGGCTGCATGCAGGCTATGCTTTGCCCACCCTTGTGCTAGCTTATTAAAATCTAGCTTCCTGAAAATAGCTCAAGAGAGAGCTACCAGTAACAACATTTTGCTAAAAACAACAACACACACTCTCAAAACACTATAAAAACAGCAAGATAAAAGCATATTCCACTAAAGCAGCAACAAAAATAATAATTGCTTAAAACAGGGCTGGCTGGCGTGTGTCTTAACCAAAGGCCTTTCTAAAAAGAAAGGTCATCTTTTACCATACAGCAAAAGGCCATGATGGAGGGTGCAGGATGAGCCTCCCTTGGGAGGGAGTTCCAGAGCCTAGTGATTCTGAGAAGGCTACTGCTGAGACGGCCTTCTCCCTAGTCCCAATATAACGTGGACTGTTGGGGTTGATGGAACAAATAGACCTCTGCTGATGTTCCTATGGGACAGTAGATGGTCCTTCAGATAACGTGTTTCAAATTGTAAAGGGCTTTAATAGTCATCACTAGCACTTTGAATTGGGGCCAGGAACAAACTGGAAACCAATGCAGCTGTTTCAACAGTGGAGTTACATGCCCCCAACAAGGAAGCTCCAGTTAATATCCTTGCTGATGCATTCTGGACCACTTGAAGTTTCCAGGCACTTTTCAAAGGTAGCCCCAAGTAGAACACATCGTAGTAGTCCAAACATGATGTAACTGAGATGTTACCATGGCTAGATCTGTATCCAGGCCCCAAGACACACACTCATAGGTTCAGATAACACGGTAACCCATACTCAAGGGTTGAGTGTGGCTTGTCGTTGAACCATGGGTTGTTGTTGAAACATAGGTTATCATGTTGTTTGAAACCAGCCGAGATAATAAACCATGGTGAACAACTCAACAACAAACCATCAGTTCTCTTCATGGGTTGTTCATGGTTAACATGCCATGGCTTGTTAGCGCAGCTGGGTTCAGACAACACAATAACCCACGTTTGAACAACAACCCACAGTTCAAAGACAACCCACACTCAACCATACTCAACCCTTGAGTGTGCGTTATCGTGTAGTCTGAACCCAGTCATACTCTGCACACATTGTGAAATTATTATTATTTTTTTTCTATACCTGGATAATTGAGCGGCTTCATTTCCTAAAAGGACAGAGAATGCAAAATTATTAATGAAGACCACACAGACAAACAATGTAATTTCTCTGAGACTCACTGTTGGTGCAAGCTCCCAGTAGAAAACACAACTTTTTATTAGTAGGCAAAATACTGTATACTCTTTTGCTCAAAGTTTTAAACTGCATACTGTGCTTGCGATGGTGCATCCTCATATTGAGTTCTCTGTAATTGCCAAATACAGCATCCTCATATTGAGTTCTCATATTGAGCCAAGATGATATACCTTATGTGTTGATGTCATGACATTGTCTAACACAGTAAATGTTGGGGTAATTCACTTGACACAAAAGTTGCCCTGAATTTACAGCAGATTGAAAGGTTTACCTATTGCACTTAATCTTGTTGATGTCAATGGAATTTTACTGAACGTGTGTGTTGGCTTGCACCCATGGATCATTATCAATGGCCAAATGATGAAGAATGTTCCATTTGATGGCTTCATCTTCTGACCAAACTAATTTTCAGTTTGTCATGAGGACTATAACTAATAGGATGCCTTTAAGATGTTTTTAAGATGTTTTTAGGATGTTTTAAGATGTTTTTTAGGATGTTTTAAGATGTTTTAATAGTATGTATTGTGTTGTTTAGTTTATGTATTTTATATTTTCAGCTGTTCCCTGCCTCGATCTAGATGGAGAGGCGGGTAATAAATATTCTTTTAAAATAATAATAATAATAATAATAATAATAATAATTATTATTATTATTATTATTATTATTATTTTACATATCTGCAAAATGGATCTAATCAGTGAAACACTTTGCCATGTGGCCAGCTGTAATGTGTTTGGAATTTACTACATACTCAGGGATCAATTTATGGACATGAGAATTGGTCCAAATAGGCCAGCAGAGACTAGGCCAGTGTGGCCATCTCTAGCGCATAATAGCTATCCCAAGCAAAAGCAGTGTTGTTTTTATTGTTGTATTCATTGTCTAAGATTGACAATCCTCTTCTGTTTCTTTCCCTGTTTCCTTACGTTATCATGATTTTTATTTATATTTATTTATTTAAAATATTTCCAGGCTGCCTTTAAGAGCAAGAGTCCTCCCAAGGTGGCTTACACAATAAAATCCCATACAAGAAAAACCCATAGTGATAAAACAGCAAAAATTAATAAAACCAACAAACACTAGCAATAAAATATCTAGCCCAGATGGTACTAAATCTAAAACACAAATTAGAAATATTCTTCTCTGGATTATTTCATGAACTTTATACTAAAAACGATACTCACAATTATGTTTTGTGTGGTGTCATTTCCAGTTTTGTTCTTGGGCTTCTTCCATTTTTTTCTAACTGCACACATAAAGAAATATAAATAACTATTTACCAGATAGACTTAAAATAACAGGAACTTAAAATAACAGAAGTGGTCCTAGAATTCCACATGACCCAGTGTTAATGAAAACATCAATGAAAATGTTGACCCAGTGTCTGAAATAGGCAAATTCCATGTTGGGCATAATTTGAAAATGAATTGAAAATAATTTTTCCAATATCATACTGCCCTTATACAAATCTATAGTGCAACCACACTTGGAATACTATGTACAGTTCTGGTCACTGCACCTGAAAAAGGATATTGTTGAGTTGAAAAAGGTACAGAGAAGGGCAACTAAAATGATCAGGGGGCTGGAGCAACTCCCCATGAGAAAAGGTTACGTCTGGGGCTGTTTAGGTTAGAAAAAAGGCGAGTACAGGGAGACATGATGATAAAGGTGCACAAAATTATGCATGGTGTAGAGAAAGTGTTTCTCCTTCTCCCATAATACTAGACTGCAAGGTCATTTCATGAAGCTAATCGGTGGGAGACTCAGGGCTAGATAAAAGGAAGTTCTTCTTTACATGTTGCATAGTTAAACTATGGAATTCACTACCACAATATCTAGTGATGGCCACCAACCGGGATGGCTTTAAAAGGGTTTAGACAAATTCATGGAGGATAAGGCTATTAATGCCTACTATTTATGATGAACAGAATGCTGGACTAGATAGACCTTTGGTATGATTCAGCATGACTCTTCTATGTTCTTGCCCATGTTGTGTGATACATACAACAATCTAGCATGAAACTAGATTGTTATTTTAGTCAAAATTCCTAAGAATTTCAGTTTTCAGTTTTGTAACAGAAATCTATCCCTGTACATAACATCAGGGAGGTACATTAACTTAGTCCAGGGGGGAAATGCCATATTTTAGGTCAACCTGGAATTTTGGTGTGCCAAGCATTTGATAATTGTTTTCATATTTACTTATAGGTAATATTAAAAAATCTTTTGATGCTACTCCATGTCCTGTGGGCAATTGTCATGTGTAATAATTCTAGCAAGTTTTTGCCTTTATTTGGTATATACTGCAGCAAACCTAGATACACATTAAAATTAAATAGATGAATCGATCGTTTGTCAAAGTCTGAATATATATATATATATATATATATTTACAGCAATATCACTAACCATGTGACTATTTCCAGTCTTCAGGGGTATGGAAACTTTGTAGTTAATGGTGCAATCCTATGCAAATTTAGACGGAAAAAAGGCCTGCAACTCCCAGCATGCCCCAGCTAGCATAGCTGGCTGGGGCATGCTGGGAGTTGTAGGCCTTTTTCTTCCTGTCTAAACTTGCATAGGATTGCACCTTAAATATCTCAGATTGCCCAGTTATTATAGAGTAGCATCAACTGGGTTTTGAATGTACATCCAGATTACATTTAATTATAAAAATAATAATTAAATAATTAAAAATGCTTGGCATCTGTCTTTAAGCATGCATTCTAGATTGCCCATTTTAAAAAAATAAAGTTTAGAACATAGTGTGGCTTTAAAAAAGGACATAAACTTACAATATATTACAAGAAGAATCGCCACAACGATCAGCGCGAGAACAGTGGGAATCAACCAGTATAGTCGTACATTTTCTGCTAAGTAGACCGTTGAAGAGTTCCATAGAAGATATGCAGAGAGATATGATTAATAAATATTCCAAATCCACACAGGTTATGCTGCAGTTTTCCATTTGATTTGATTAAACAATATAAGCCAAAGCCATACTTGGTACAAGTGTAAACATCCCCTTAAATACAACAGAGCCAAACCGAATACATCTGAGAGCCTATTCATATGAGTGCTTTCGTCTGTGGGTGGCAGCTGACATTTTTCATCAACCCATGCTGACTTCCAGTTGCGCTCCCAGAGGCTGACCCAGTCACATACATGCTGTTATCATGTTGTGCACCCCTCCCACAAGGGTTACTGGCAAATGTTTGCAAGCCCTCAAGGGAATCAAACAAGCATTCACTAGTAACACTTGTGAGGTGTCATCGCTTGCTAGTCCTCACCACCTGCCACCTGTTCTGCCTCTTCCAGGGAGAAAAAAAAAAGCCTTACACTGGGGGAGGTGATAGCATGCTCCACTGCACTCAGGAGAAGACTTAGGCCTCTCTGCTGACTGGAAAAGACATGCAGAGAGGGTTTTCCCACGAAGGGTCAATGAAGCTGAACTGCAAGCCCTATCATTTACAGCGGCCAGGAAAACGCGCTACGTGCATCTTTCCCAGCCAGTGGAGACTAGAGGATCGAGGCCTCTCCTGTGTGCAAAAGGGCTTTCCCTCGCCTGTTGCTGTCTTCCCCTTCCCAAGATGAGCTTTTTTCTCCTTTTGGGAGGGAGAGTGGGTAGTAGCAGCTCATGGAGGCCTAGCTGGGTGTGAACAGGGTCGAAATGGAGGGGCTGCCCGTAGTGGGCTGCATCCAGCTCAGTTCTGCTCCCTTTCATCTGAGCAGCCCTGCTCGCATTAGCAAACACCCTTGCTGTGAACAATCACCCTTAATATCATGGGAGGTATGAAAATGAATAGGCTGCAGGAGCATTTCCCTAGAAAGAAAATGGGTTCTTAAAAAGTTCAACAATGATGACTAAGCGGAAACCAAGAGGTTTATGAAGTTATATTAGTGCATTAGAGATAGCGTGCCAGTGTGGTGTGGTGGTTAGAGAGTTGGACTGGGACTTGGAAAATCTGGGTTCTCTAGTCCCCACTTGGGTGGCTTTGGGCCAGGCACTGACTCTTAGCCTAACCTACCTCACAGGGCTGTTGTGAGGATAAAATGGAGAGGAAGATCATGTGAGCCGCCTTGAGTTCCTTGGACAAAAAAAGGCAGGCTATAAATGTAGTAATCTATATATATAAAAGAAGAAGTCCTGACTGACTGACTCATCAACGCCCAGCTCAAACCATTTAACGTAGGAATGTGAAATTTGGAAGGAACATTGTTTTTATGACGTAGGCACCCACTAAGGAAGGATTTTTGGAAATTCCATCCCTAAGGGGGTGAAAAAGGGGGGAGAATATTTTAATGACTGACTGACTGCTGTGTGCGGGGCGTCCGTCCGGAACATTAAAAATATGTGATTATTAGTCTGTTTACAATTTATTTATATATATAAAAGAAGAAGTCCTGACTGACTGGGATAATTTGTCTATGGGGAAAACACTCTTTTAAAATACTATTATTGTTTATTGTGGTGTTTATGTTGGGTAGACATTGTGTACCTTTCTCACTGCCCCCAGATAGAATTTATTAACTCCCTATCGCTTTCTCTCTGCTTCAAGCTTTCTCATTTTCATCTCTCTCTCTCTCTCCTCCTTTTCTGCCTCAAGCTCCATTTTCCTAAATTCTAATTTGTTTTCTGGTTCTGGCCAGGGGGAGTCGGTGTTCATACCACAAATACCTCTTATACCTTCAGAATATCCGTTTGAATTCAAAAGACTTCAGTTCCCCCTAGAGGTTTGTTTCGCCATGCCATGACCATCAACAAGTCGCAGGGGCAGACTTTGCAGGTAGCGGGGATTGACCTAAGGGAAGACTGCTTCTCACAGGGGCAGTTTTACATGGCCTGTTCCAGAGTGAGCTCACCTAATTCTCTGGCCATCCTAGCACCTGAAGAGAGAACCACTAATGTAGTTTTCAAAGAAGTACTGGAATAGTTTTTTGTTTTTTGTTTTTTTTGGTAGGTTGCAGAAGCCAAATAAGTAATTTTTAAATGTTTGGTCTGTCTCATTGTCTGTTTCTAATAACACCACAAAAAAATTCATAGACGCATATGAATGGAACTATCTTTGTTTTGTAGCCAATACACCCCGACTAACGTCTGCAATAAACATTGCTTATTACATTAAGGCATCAACCTGTAAATTATATTTCGTACAGTTTGGACAAAAAACTCATGTTTCTTTTAAAAACAATTGTACCAAATCCTAAAATCCACACAAGCGAAGCCATGGGCAACAGCTAGTAATAAATAAATAAACAGTGGATAGAGGAAAAAAATATTTTCTCAAACAACTAAATCTTAGTATCTCCCCCCAAAATAAACTTTGTGCTAAATTTTATTTCTGCTGATACTAAGTTCTCAGTTTCCATTCATACCTAAGCAGAATCTCTATGCTCAGAGGCAGTATCACATCCTCTAATAGTGAACTTACGTGTTGAGTGCCAACAGGATTGGAGTCAAAATGGGGCCAACAAGAAATAAGATTGAGGTATCAGTATGCTTGGGGGGGAACACTCAAGTTTCTAGATGTACATTTTTTAAAAAGAAAAACAACCTAAGAGGGCAACTCCCTCTAAACACCTTGAGGACTGAGCACACTCAGTAACCATAGAATGTTACATATGTGTTGGAAAAGAAAAATAGAAAACTACGGGTAGAGAAGAATGGAATGGAGTACCCTGGAGAAGTGCATGGCTGGCTGGCTGGAACCCTAAACAGGAGAACCGCTCTTAGGAGATGAGGATGTACTGCAACATTTTGTTGCAGCCTGTGTTAGCAGCACCATGGTTAAACTTTTGGACAGACTGTCTGAAACTTGTGGCTGCCATAGGCTGGAAGAATTGTGTGAACTGGACCTCCTAAAGATCCAAATCCAGCTCTTTCCAGGTAACTATTCCCCTGCTTGAGGTGTATTTTAGAATGAAGACAAAAATTTTGACAGTTACCTTCACATTTGGTGTTTTTGGTTTGGGAGCAATTTTCTACAATTATGCCATTTTCACATCTACAAAAAAAGTGGAAAGATTAGACAGTCGGTCAAAGAAACAAGTTATTGCTTATAGAGTTTCTGGTATGTGCAATTTGGAGAAATAGGCCAGTTTGGAGAAATATATCCCATTCATTTTTCCATGACAGTGCCAGGGCCAGGCTGGGACCATGGGCAATTTTGTCCAAGCTAGGCCTTCAGCTCATGGGCAGATGACTACACATTACCTTTAATATGTAGCATGGGGCCCCAATCTGGATCGGGATCATAGTTTGAGGGGTAGGGGAGCTTTAATCCTTTCCTGTGGTCCCAAACCAAACTGGGCTGCCTGGAATTTGCATAGGCTATAAGCCCCCCATTCACTTCAATGGGAGCTTTCCTCCCCCCATGCAAACTGTAGGTGTGGGGCCCTGATCTGGATCAGGACCACAGCAGGGGGGAAGGCCCCTGCTCCTCATGTTTTTCATTCTCCTCGCAAGGTCTCTATCATCATCACGATGGGGCCTGGTCTTGTAAGAGATCAATATATTGAAATTTACCAAAGTTAGAGGCCTTTAGAAATGAAACGCTTCAATAAATAAAAACAAACAAACAACCTAATTAAAAAGAAGCAGTGACTCTGAAGACACACGATACAGAAAGGAGGAACGTAGAAAAATACAAAAACTAAACATGTGCTGACTGGATTAGATCATGGTTCCAAGGATGTGTCATCTTACGGTTAAGACTGGGGTGCATGAACACAGACAGAGCGCAATTCTCTTGGTGTGGAAATTTTAGAACAAAGGCTACTGGAAAAAAGAGGAGATAAACAAGTGATGTGAAGGGGAGGTATAGATAGATGTAACAAGGTGGGAGTAAGAGAGTATAATAACCAGAGCATAGCAATCAGTCACATCATCACATATCATGTCCAAGTGGAAAACTATGATAGTAGAGAGCCTCAGAGGTACGTCACTGTGCCTGTCTGACTATTGTCTGACTGGTGCTGCACCTGCTTCCTGCTGCTGCGGGCCACTGCTGGTGGCCATTTGGAGGGCTCTGGGCAGCAGGACCCTGGATATGTGCCCTGATGTCTAGCCCTAACAGAGCCACTGGTCTGACAAGAAAGGGCATTAAATGCGTGAATACATTTAGGGCACAATCCTATGCATGTTTAGACAGAAAAAAAAGTCCTACAACTCCCAGCATTCCCCAGACAACCACGCTGGCTGGGGAATGCTGGCAGTTGTTGGGCTTCCCCCCCCCCCAGTCTAAACATGCATAAGATTGCACCCTTAAAGTGTCTCACTGTCACAAGCAACTGCGCGTGCCAGTACCTTTTTTTCTTCACTTTCTCCATGGGACCATTGCCAAACGCAAACCTGAGAATTTAGTGCTATGTACCAGCATTTTTATGAATCGGTCCTGAAGTACTTGAATACTGCTGCATGGATTATTGACCTGGAAGTTGTTAGGGCAGAAAGGCTGTATCGCTGAGTTCCCTGGGAGCAAATGTTTTACCCACATCTCCCAATCTGCCAATTTAAGACATTGCCAATATGGAGAAGTGAAGAACCACTGAATATTTATTTATTTATTTATTATATTTATACCCCGCCTTTTTTCCTGAGAGGAACCCAAGGCGGCTTACATAATCCTCCTCCTCTCCATTTTATCCTCACAACAACCCTGTGAGGTAGGTTAGGCTGAGAGTCAGTGACTGGCCCAAAGTCACCCAGTGAGTTTCATGGCTAGAAGAGAGTCACTACATATGGATAGGGAAATCTGGCTATTTCCAGCCCATTCCACTTTCACATATTTCTCTCCATAATTCCATTATGTTCCATTTCTGCATTTAAAAATCATATCTCCAAATGCATATTTAACAAGTGTATTTTCTCCCAAAAATACATATTCATGTGTGTATTTTTCCCTCTCAAAATATGTATTGAAACTCATATTTTGTGACGTTTAAACTGCAGAGACCTGTGCTGTAACATCCAGAGAAATCTGGTAGGTTGCCAAGTACCGATCCACACATTAGTCCAAGAGGCATGCAGAATCAGGTGATTGTGTTCAGGGATGCAAAGTTCTAATTTCTCAAGCATCCCTATTACAAGACGAGGAACGGTGCAGCACAGATTATGCCATTAGGGAAAAGTGCTCTCTCTTCCTTTATCACACTTTAGAATGGGGTCGTTCCAATACACCAGTGCTTCTCAATTATTTTCTGTCATGCCCCCCCTAGGAAGAAGAAAACATTTTGCGCCCCCCCCGCGCAACTGTAAAGCAGTGATGGCAAACCTTTTTGAGCCCGAGTGCCCAAACTGCAACACAAAACCAACTTATTTATTTCAAAGTGCCAACACTGCAATTAAACCTGAATACTGGGGTTTTAGTTTAGTAAAAACAACTCATACAGTTGTCTGAACTAATTAACATCTTTTGTCTTAAAAGAAAAACACAATAACAGGGCTTTCAATGATACAGTTTTTTATTGAAAAAAACATCAACTCAATTTTTTTAAATAGTACTACATTGTACACATAGCCTGAAGGTAATTTAGGGGGAAAGAGGGGGGGATTGTGAAGAAGCCAGGGAGAATGTGGGGAAAGGAGGAGGAGGTGCTGGCTAGGAGGGAATGAGGCGGCTGGGGGGCAAGAATGAGGCGGCTCCATGGGAACGCACGGCAGGGATGTAATACGAGCCTTACCTGGGCTCTTCCGATCGTTCCTGCGGCGGCCCGATCTCACTCTTCTGAGCGGCGTGGAGCGTTCTCCGCGCCGCTCAAGCTGCCGCTGCCGCCGCCGCCGCCACCCGTCACTCTCCTGAGCGGCGCGGAGCATTCTCCGCACCGCTCAAGCTGCTGCTGCCGTCCGTCGCTCTTCTGAGCGGCGTGTTCTCCGCGCTGCTGAAGCCGGCTCCGCCTCTGGACCCGCCGTCGCAGCCCGTCGCATCATGCCCTGTGCGCTGGATCCCCCGCGCTCTGTTTTTGGCGGCGGGGGGGGGGAACCAGGGCAGCAACAGGAGTTAAACAGCCCTGTTGCCCTGGTTCCCCCCCGCCAAAAACAGAGCGCGGGGATCCAGCGCGCAGGACATGACGTGACGGGCGGCGGATCCGGCGTGCAGGACATGATGCGACGGGCAGCGGTGGGTCCAGCGCGGCCGGCACAGAGGCAGCAGGTAGGCCCGTCGTCCCCGTCCGCCGCATCACGGCCTGAGCCCTGGCGCGCAGCATGACGCTGCCTCACGCGGGCCTACCAATTGGTTTGGCCAATCAGGCGCGCCCCCCTTTACGGAGCCTCGCGCCCCCCCAGGGGGGCGCGCCCCACTATTTGAGAAGCACTGCAATACACTGAGCTATCACTCCCATTCCAAAACTATCCCAATACATGGCACAAGAGTGATATTTATATTCACAAAGCTAGTACGCCACCTAGTGCTTGGAAAAGATTGTGCATTCTCCAGGGATGGGGACTCGGACTCGAGGACTCGACTCGTGAGTCGGACTGAGTCCCCCCTCTGACTCGACTCGGACTCGAGTCCCAATATTTTTAATGGGACTCGAGACTCGACTCGGGACTCGAGACCAAGGACTTGTCAACATCCCTGGGCTATTGACGAGTCTTCTGGCTGTGCCAGAAGGAGCGCGATCACCGGTGAAGAGTGCATGGAAGAGAGGAGCGCCGCTGCTCAGCCACTATGGACAGCTACCAGGAGCGCAGCCCCAACGATGTGTTGAGATTTATTTTGATTGATGTGTTGTTGTGGGGGGTTTGGGTTAGGGTCAGACATTTTGGGTTTGGCTGCCTCTGCAGGAAGCTAGTGCTGGTTAGTGCAAACCAGGAAACTAGCTGAAACGACCACATCTGGAATAGGACAATTCAGTTCCACCGACGGTCCTATTCCAGCAGCAGTAGTTTCAGCGAGTTTCCTGAGTTGCACTAGCAAGCACTAGCTTCCCGATGCACTAGCAGCCGTTCTCGCTAGTTCAGTGGCAGCTTTGGATACTGCCCAATTATCTGACCTCTGTGTTTCCAGCCACAGTTGTCAAGACTGTGCACAAGGTCTAGGATTTGCATTTGTGTCTGTATAGTTTGTATTTTTGTTCAGATATTTGGGCACCCAAACAAAAGCATGAATATGAACAACCCATGTGCGATCTCCACCTGCACATATTTCTATGGCTTCTGCTACCATCCCTATGTGCCATCAAAGAAACAGATACTATAGTCTACTGGATAAAGTTAGCAGAGTCTGAAAGAATAGTAAGGGATGCTTCCAAAACCATCCAAACTGAGAGCAGTTTCAAAGATTCAAATGTGAGATATGATACAGGAACACTTTGGGTCCTCTGTCCCAAATTTTTCACTCAAGCCCCCATTTTTTCCACTCAAATTCACATTTAATCCTTAGTCTTAGTAAATGTACTGGAAACTTACTTATCACATGGATCACAATGAGTACATGGTTTAGAAGAATTGCAGAAGAAGCCAGGCATACACCCGCATTTTACATTCTTGTTACTGGTACAGGCTTTTTCAACTTCCATACCTAAAATAAATTGAAACATTTCATTAAGTCGTTTTAAAAAGGAACTAGTTCTTTTACAGAGGGCAGGTTCTGATGACTCAGAAGCACTAGATCAGTCTTTCCAAGCCTGGTGCCCTCCAGATATTTTAGAATACAATTCCAGTATTCCTGAGCATTGGTCATGCTGGCTGGGGCTGATGGGAATTTTATTTCCAAATATCTGGCAGGCACCAGGTTGCTTACCCCTGTATACGTATTTATATCCCACCCATCTTCCAAGGAGCTAAGAATCGCGTACATGATGGATGGGGTGAAGTAGATTAATTAGGCTGAGGGAAAGTGACCATCCAAAGTTACTCAGTGAGCTTTGTGGCCAAAATGAGAATTTGAACTCAGGTCTCCCTGACCCAAGTCCAACACTCTCTCACCACTACACCATACTGGCTCTCAAAATGGCACCACACAAGAGAGAGGTTCCCACCATCTGGCATACAAACTCTCTTTACCCACACACTGTTTTGATGGAGAATCTCTGGTCCACCCCAAAATGTCCAGCAGGTGTGTGAAGGCTCTTAGGTGCTCAGTCTGGATCTTGTACAACCATGGCAATACAGAGATGTGTGTAGCAGTCACATTATACGTGTCCCAATGGGACCCAATGTCCCATGTATAGAAAGTGAAAATAAAGGAATATAACAATTCTTGTGAGAGTCTGTACATGGACATCTGACAATCCTGCAGAGGCTCTACAGCAGCTGTGTAGAGTCGCTAACTTTTTTTTTTTCCTGGCAGGGCTCCTTTGTAGCTGAGGGAGAAGTCAAATCTCAGCAGGCAAAGCTTTCCCCATCACTGCATCAGCAGATCAGAGAAGCTTCACATCCTGAATTTCTGCTTCTCTCAGATAGCTGAGTTGTTCTAAATCTTTCATTGCTGCTGGCTGTCCTGAATGGCATAGAAAGGGAGGATAAGTTAACAGTGTTCTTAAAATAATAAGTTCCAGTAGTACGAGGCAAAGAGCTGTGTCACAGGATCTATTAGCCAGAGTGTTCCCGTGAATGAAAATTCATAATGGGATGAAGTGGGATGAAGCTCTTAGTATCAGCCATTTCTATAACCCTTAGTTCAATGGTGATACCACATGTCAAGTTCCAGTTTTGACATAGTGCCACTCTAGCACATCCTATGGCACACATGCAGCCCTCCTGTGATGTTGGGGTGGTTTTGCCTCTAGTCTACAGACAACAGCCAGAGATACAGAGGCAGAGAAGAGTGTAGACCTGACAGTATGGATAGCTAGGTTCACAGTCTCAGAGTCCAGCTCAGGCATGCTACATACAAACATCTGCTCCATGGGCAACTTGTGGACCATCCATCTCTTATGCCAGAGGTGGGGAACCTCAGGCCCGGGGGCCAAATCTGGCCCTCTGGAATTCCCCAGATGGCGATGCCCCTTTCCTTGGCCCCACCCCCTTTCCCCTAGCCATCGATCATTAGGTGGCTTCCTGGCTTTTGTGCAGTTTTTGCTCCCAATTTTAAAAGGTTGACACGCCTCTCCTAAGGCTTGGTTACTGGCAGTAAGAGCTTTTTAAGCGACAATATGCTGGTATTTTTTACATTTTGGCCCCGCCCCTTTTGGCTTTGGCCCCACCCACCACTGGAGTGCGGTCCCCAAGAACCTCTCTCAGATTGAATCCAGCTCTCTGCAAAGAAATGCATTTAAAATGTTTTTCCCCTGTGCAAATACACTGATGTTGTAACAAAACATTGTCGGTTGCAAACATACCGTGCTCTGTGTCACAAATTCCGCACCTCAGACATTCAGTTTTATAATTGTAACGATCCATATACTCTTTGCCCTCTTTGCAACTTTTACAAGAGGTTTTAGGATTGTCCTTTGTACAGCCAATTTTTGCAGCAACAGAACCTGTTTTAAAAAAATTAAATTAAATTAAGCATAACACTGAGTCCAGTATAATCCTCTTGATTGTCTCTGATTTCTTAAATAACTTTGACCTATTCACAACCATGCAAGTAACAAGTCATTGCAGGATGACTGCTAACCAAATCCTGGTGGGTTAAATTGGTGTCGGTTTGCCTACCATTCAATACTGTGACTTAGGCTGAGCTCCATAGGAAAATATTCAACAATTTTCCTTTTAGATGGACTTTTGAGAATGGCATACCATCCACCATGATGAGCAGCAGGTGAACATATTCTTCATGAGATGATTTATTGCAGGACAACAGAAGTCTGAGTATCCATGTGGTGGGTGAATTTGAAGTCATTTTCAAGGTAAAAGAGAGGTGCTTCCAGGGGCATGACCCTCACCCTCATCCTACTTTTGTGTGTGTGCTGTTTGCTTTGTTGGTGCCACTTTCCCTCTATTTTGCGCCAGGAAGTGACACGACGGGACCCTGCGCCGATGCGACGAAACCCCGCACCGTGTTTTTGGCGTAGAAACCAGGGCAACATGGCTTAAAATGGGTGCTTTAAGTCATGTTACCCTGGTTTCTATGCCAAAAACACAGCGCGGGGTTCCATTGCGTCGGCGTGGGGTTCCATTGCGTCACTTCTGGCCAGCCGGAAATGACGGGACCCTGTGTTGCCGGTGCGGCTGCTCAAGCAGCATGGAGAATCGCTCCGCGCTGCGGAGAATCCGGGCTTGGGGGGGGGGGCTGCTCGCTAAGGCGAGCCCCCCCAAAGGTATCCAGCTGATATTCAGATATATCCTGTTTCTGAATATGGAGGTTTGATTTAACTAACATGATTATTTATTACAGGCCTATCCTCCATTCTCATTAGTGGACATCTCCACATCTTGTGGTAGTGAATCCCAGGATTTGGGGGAATGCTCTTTGAAGAACTGCTTTCTTTCATCTGGCTTGAACCTACTGCCAAGGACCTACTGTTCAAATCATGATTTTTTCAGGATTTTACCCAGTTCTCACCTTCCAGACTGAACACAAACCCGGACACAATCTATAGTGGAAGTCTGTACATTTCCGAGCCTGCAATGTGATTCGTGGTCTCGTGGACCCCCAAAAATGCATTCGACAACATGCAGACATTTGAAAAAATGTGCATTAAAAATGCATACTTTTGAAAAATGCACACAAATACACAAATACATTTTAATTAATGGGAGAAGAATGCATACCTTTAAAAATGTGTACAATTGATGTGTACATTTGGAAAAATATGCATGAAAATAGGCACAGATTTTCATGTGGGGAAAAAAAAGCTCACAATCTGTTACAGACTTGAGTTGGAATGAGCTTTCAGATTGAATTCGGAGAACTTTGGCAAGCTCAGGTTTTGCTGATTCACACTTCCCTAGTTGTGATTGGATCAGGACAAGGGATCATCAGCCTGGTTCTCTCAGCAATATGGAGACCTATTTCCTTTCCCCAGCAACACCTCCTCCCCAGCAACTAGTTTCACATCCTTTTACAAAGAGGTATAAAAACCACTGAAAAGGGTGAGCATTTCATGGGGATGAACATGATCACACCACCACCTCTAGCCCCATTTGGGCTCTCCACATTGACAAAAATCTCTTCAGTTATCTTACGATAAGACCTACCAGGTTCACAACTGTTACAACAGGTTCCATTAAACAGATACTGTGTGTAATCTCGACATGCAGTAAGATCCCTCTTAGAAATAGGTTTCACTCCAGCAACCTTATTATTTGCTCTGTGTGTCACAGGCACTGATTTATTGTGTGATAATCCAGCAGCAATCAAGTCAAATGCCTATGAAAGAGAGAAAAAAAACATAATATAAATACTGAAGTTCAATGCATTATGGCAGTAGCTTTCTGCCTTTGAGATGGTGGTACTGTAGTGTCACTGTCATGCCACTTACTGTGTGGAACCTATGGGGGAAACTGAGAACATAAGAAGAGCCATGCTGGATCAGCTCAAGAGTCCACCTAGTCCAACATTCTGTTCACACAGTGGCCAACCAGCTGCCTGTGGGAAACCCACAAGTTGGACATAAGTGCAATAGCACCCTCCCGGTCATTTCCCCAAGAAACTGGTATACATAGGTAGGTGTATCATCTCTGATACTGGAGGGAGCATATAGCCACCAGGAGCATGCACTTATTTATTACATTTCTATATAGCCCAATAGCTGAAGCTCTGAAAATACAACATGATAAAACAATATAAAAGTTTAAAGCTACAGACAGTACTGGAGATGCCGGGAAATGTACCTGGGACTGACGCATTGAGAGGGTTCCACCCTTAAAAGTGGCCTAAAGAGAATTTTAAATAAAATGAATCAATAAAAATTCTGCATGCAAAGCTTGTGCTCTACCACTAAGCTGCAGCCTTTCCCCACCAGAATGAGGGGAATGGAAGGCTGCGGTAAAAGGAATCCCTGTAGGACTTGTTGTAGATTGTTGTACATGGCAGGAGGTCAAGGGGAGAAGCTTCCTTGAGGGTGGTCCTGAGAGCATCTTTAGCTACTGAGAATGACCCTAAGGAACACTGAGGTTAAGTCTTCCTCCTTGTGAGGGGGAGGAGGAAGAGGAGTAGCTGGGTGAATGATGTAAGCCCTGTCCCCATCCAGATACTAGAGTAAGCCCAGGTAGGAAGTGAGGACAGAGGGGTGCTTTCACATTCACGAAACAAACAAAATGACAGAAAGTTCAGGATGACAGAAAGTTCTATGATGTGTCAAGAATATTATAAATTGTGGATTTCATATCTCACGGAGTCTGCAGCAGGTTTCCCGTTGACCTAAGCCAGAAAAGAAGCCCTTCTTCACAAAACACAGCTTGGATACACTGTTCTTCCCTTTAACAGCATGTGCCATTTTCATGTCCCAGGCAAAAAGAAAGACTTATGACATGTGCCACTGATTTTTATGTGCATCTGGATATTGAGGCACATAGTGATATAGACCAGGGTCCAATGAAGATGATGGATCCATCTGTTAAATCTGTGCTGTGGATGGGGATGCATATCCAGATCTGTTCACAGTAGGGAGGTATGAGAAATTCATTTCAGTTCGTTTTTGATCTGGATTTACCTGGTTCACACCTTCTAGACTGAACACGGACTTGGACGAAATCTATGGTTGAGAAGTTCATACATTTCTGACTCTGAGCTTGCAATGTTATTCACAGACCAAGAAGACATACTCGACAGTATATATACATTTGAAAATATGCACATTAAAATGTGTACTTTTGAAAAAATGTGCACAAATACACTTTAATTAATGGGAGCAGAATGCATACATTTCAAAGATGTGCACAACTGATGTGTACATTTGGAAAAATAGCACAAAAATACGCACGGATTTTCATGCGAAAAGAAAACAACAAGCTCACGATCCGATACGGATTTGGGTCAGAATGAGCTTGGAGAAAGACTGAAAGATTTGCACATCCCTACGTGACTTCACAAGCAACTAGAAGGTAACTAGAGTGCAACTAGAGTTAGATCTAGTCCTTGATTTGTTTTGCCTATTTAAAAAATAATTTTAATGTTTTTAAATAGAGGTCCCATAGTTCTCTGCCTCCACACCAATTATCTAGGGACACAAGCCAGCACCCCCAAATGCTGATACAGTGCTCAAACCCAGCCATCTGACTGTATCTGAAACCCTGTTCAGGTATTCACCTGAACACATGAGGGCTTAAAACGGGTAGAAGGCTAGGGCCATGCATACTGGCCTCACCCCCTTATGTCTCCAGGCATGCCAGCCCCACCCACTTCAGTTCAGACCTTGCCATGTTGATTTGGCAAGGTCTGAAAGGGAGTTCTACTGACATTCATTTGAAGGAAGTAGAACTCTCCATGCAGTCAGGAACCTTGATAATGCAGAGTCTACGTTCACGAGCAGAGGTCCTGAAGACATGCCAAGGGCTCAAGCCTTCCCCCAAACTGCCAGCTTCTTCAAGGATGCACAGCTTGAATGACTTCAGAGAAGGGAGGGGAGAAGGTGGAGGAAGACATGCCCCCTTCTAGAAGGAGTCTGTGGCTATTTCTTTAGCCTTTGTTAAAGCTAAACTTCTTAACAGAAGGAGGGCCCTGGGGAATCTTAACAGGTCCGAGCCTCTGCCCAGACATTCCTCAGGAAGCCAACACTAATTAAAACCCATTCAAAGAAAGCTGATGGAAAAGTCATAATGGTATATTGTCTCCATAACTGATGTTCTCAAAGTTCAAAAATAGTCCCTTTTTGTTCAAAATGCTGCTCTCATGTCCGAAAAAGAAAAATGTGATGGAATTGTTCTCATGCTAGAAAAATTAATGTCCCCCTGGAGACACAAACTTGTCAGGAAAATAATCCCACCATGTTCAAGTAGAGCAAATGACTGCTGTGATTGATGGGTGGTGGTGGTACATAAATCTTATATCCTTTTCCATGATTGGTTAGGCCATGAAGTATGGTATATCTGTGACTTCCTCGCTTGTCAACCATTCCTCTGTCTGCGCCTCCTCCCCTATGTGTTCCACCATACCACTTACGGTTCTCTGAGGGCAATCTGTTGCTGCAGGCGCAGCTGCCTAACGTGAGACTGGCAGCTGTACGTCGGAGGAACTTTTCTTTTGCTGCCCCCCAATTGTGGAATGATTTGCCGACTGAAATGCGTCTATTGACTTCTTTGAATGTTTATAAGGAGGCACTGAAGTCCTTACTATTTCGACAAGCCTTCCTTTCATAGTGTTTTATCACACTTTTGGAATTTTATTAATTTTTATGGATTAATAAAAATTAATAAAACAAATATTTGGTGTAAATTGGTTATGTTATAATCTTGTATGCCGCCTAGGGTATCTGTATATAGGTGGGATATAAATTGAATAAATAAATAAATGAAAAATGGAAAAAAAATTGGCCAGAATATTGGAAGGCAAGAGCTGGTTTACATCTTTCTGAATAATTGGGTAGAATACTGTCTGCATTTTCCCTTGTATCCCTTTATGTAAAGAGACCAGAAAATTGCTTTTGTCTGGAAAGCTAGGCATCTAGGAAAGAGACCTAGAATATTTATTTATTTATTATATTTATACCCACCTTTTTTCCTGCAGGGAACCCAAGGCGGCTTACATAATCCTCCTCCTCCTCTCCATTTTATCCTCACAACAACCCTGTGAGATAGGTTAGGCTGAGAGTCAGTGATTGGCCCAAAGTCACCCAGTGAGTTTCATGGCTGATCGGGGACTAGAACCCGGATCTCCCGAGTCCCAGTCTAACACTCTCACCACTACGCCACACTGGCTCTCTTACCCAGAATATTTGCTGTGTAAATTCCCCCACCCCAACACATGGGGGCTAAAAAGGGGGGGGAAGCCTCCATTGGCATCTTTTTTTAGCCCCCACATGGTGGGGGGATTTTTTTGGAAAATTGGCGGGGGGGAGGTTTAAAGCTCCCCTACCCATGTAGGTGGACCCAATCTGTATCAGGTCCTTGCATGCTTGCTTCAGTGTGCAAAAGAAAGCCGTTCAGCTGCATGCTACATATTTAACGTATCATGTAGTTTGACTAAGAAACTAGAAGCATCTGGAACACTTTAGTTTTCAAAGCAAGTTTTCCTGTTTCTATTTTCTAGTATTTTTGATTTTCAGTCTATTTGTAAATTAATATATCTACTACATAACACTTACTGTGGTGAGAGGAAACTGATTATAATGAGACACACTATCCACATGCTTGTGAATATCGAGAACATTAATGTCTGAACTTCATCCTGTTATGTAAAACCACCTAACAGAGTCCAGCTGGGACTATGCCACTTCAAACTAAGGGAGTGGGGGAGGATGCATTTTTGAATGCTTCCCCATGTGAAAAAGTCCCTGCACATAGAAGAGCTAGTATCTAGTTCCTGAGGTGCTAGTTTATTTAAATGCAGGGACTTTTTCACATGGGTGAGTATTCAAAAGTTCCCCACCTGAAGTCTGAAATCACAGACCAGAAAAGTCTACTGCATTCTTTTACTTGAGCACAAAATGACTCAGAGGTACTTTCTGCTCAACCTGAGCTCAATGGCATTATGTTGACAGTTTTCACATGTCTTCTACCCCTTTCTCCTGCCCACCCTCAACTTCTTCTTGCTTGGAACATCCCTATGATTTTAATTTGTAAAGTAAAATAACAAACCTTTAAAACATCAAATAGCTTTGAAAACCAAAAAAAGAAAAGAAAAAAAAAGAATATGCATAATCTTAATTGAGAGCTTGTTGGTACTTTCTTGAAAGGTATTTGCGCAGGATGCAGAATAAATCTGAAATACTAGCTGTACTGAAAATAATGGCCAACTTCCTGTTTACAGAAATTAACTCAGGATTGCATCAGAAACCATTGTGAACAAAGTATACTATTACCGCATCCTCCCAAGCTCTTTGAAAAATTGTCAAGTGGTGTTTGCTTGTTGTGGTGGTACGGTAGTTACACCATCAGACTTCAGGTAATAAAAGAAATTTATAGTGCAATCCTATGCATGTCTACTCAAATGTATGTATTTATGTCTATGTATGACTATTCAGTTCAATGGACTTATTCCCGGGTAAGGATTGCAGCTTTGCTGTATAGTTGGGTTGGGGAATCTCAGGCACATGGGCCAAATCTGGCCCGCCTGCAGGCCAAATCCAGCAGGCCCGGCCCAACATATTTTGCTGCCTCAAGCAAGGCAGCAGTGCCCCCCGCCGCCACTCTCTGCCCTCCCAGCCGACCCACTTGGCCACTCCTCCACTGGCTCGGCCAGCCAGCCACTCCTCCTGCCACCCGCTCACTCCTACCTTGTGCCCAAGCTGGGAGACTGGAGGCTGGGGCACAAGGTGGGAGCGAGTGAGCGGGTGGCCAGCTGGGCCGGCTAGCTGAGCAAGTGAGAAAGCAGTCAGCCAGCCAGCCAGCCGGTAGGTAGGTAGTAGGTAGGTAGGTAGGGCAAGCTACCCATGCAGCCCGTAGTAAGAAGCAGTGGCGGCTGGCAGTGTACCCAGCACGTTGCTCTAGAGAGCCCTGCCAGTTGTTCTCTTGCGGCAGCAAACGCCACAGCAGGGGAGCGGCTGGTGCAGCTTTCCAGAGCAACCGCTGGAGGAGGCGGAGAGGCAGCGGTGGGTCCTCCTGGCATGGCAGCGGGGGGGGGGGACGGAAATTGAGCCACTCTTCCCACTCCACCGGGTGCGGGTGCATCAGCCTGCGTAATGGTAGGGCCAGCCCTGAAATCCGGCCTTTCAGAGTTCCCAAAATAGCCACTTTCTCCCCAACCACCAATCATTTAGTGGTTTCCCAGCTTTTGCACAATCCCCCACCCCACTTCTCCTAAGGCTTTGTTACTGGCAAGTAAGAGCTTGAAGCTACAATATGCTGGTACTCCTTGTATTTTTGGCCTCACCCCTTTTGCCATCAGCCCTGCCCACTGTTGGAGTGCAGCCCCGGGGAGCTTCTCCAAAACTGAATTTGGCCCTCAGGCTGAAAGAGGCCCCCACCCCTTCCATATAGGTTGCATCTGATACTTTGTGAATTAACATTTTTAAAGTATAAAGAGGCTTTAATAATGTTTCTGGTTGTGAAGCTCACAAAGTTCTCCAAGTACCTTTCCCTCCCTTATAGCAGAAAAAGCTAGCAGCAACCACACTAAAAGCTTCAGCTACACCCATCAAGCTATCTGTCACATTTGTTTCCTTCCACCTCTCGTGTAGCTCGTGGCCTGTCAAAACAGCAAGCTGACAGATCTGCCTTGAAGAAGAATGCCCCAATGGGCTAACGACAGACTTCTTTATGATTGCAGGCTGGTAATGTGTGTGCAAAATACTTACAGAGCACATGGTTAAGAGGGAGAGAAGAAGCTTCTTGATCATGGTGTGTTCAGGCCGGCTCTTAAATGTAAAATTGTAAAAGGAAAGTAAAATGCCAGCACTGCGTAGAAACACCCTCCCCCTTTCTGCCAGCTATGCAAACAGAAGTCATGACTTCAAGGGAGGGTAACGCCTCTGAATAGCTTGAGCTATTCCAAGATAGGGGAATTCCTTGCTGCTGCGCTGCTGCTCTACAGGCAGCTGTGCTGTCAAGTTAACTCAATGGGCGGGTTTGCACCGTCACACACAACTCACCCTGGCAATAAGCCACGGTGGGTTGGTTGTTCAGAAGAACTCTGGGTCCCCTTTAAAAGGGTTCTTTGACAGGGCAATGGGGGTTTTTTTGGCTGGGACATATGGCTGCATATGTCCCAGTCCGATCCCCATCCCCCGCCATTGCCCTGTCAAGGGACCCAGAGAAAAAAGTGTCAGAGGGATACACTTTTGCACATTCTGAAGCACCTAGAGTATTGGGGAAAAGTGCAAAATGTGCATCAACCTGCGGACTATCAAGGCAAGGGGGGGGGGGAGGATCTTGCCATGAAGGGGTATAAATCCCACCATCCCCTTTTCACGAGCAAAGATCACGCACACCTTTGGCTTGGCTTTACAGCTCGCCTTGCGACAGCTGCCAATCCGAAGGGGGGGGGGAAGCCTCTTCGGACTTTTTTGGGTCAATGCCCAAGACTGGTACCTGCCAAACCAAAGTCCTAAAACATTTAGGGCTGTGGCATGCTGGGAGTTGTAGGACTTTTTTCTGCCTAAACATGCTTAGGATTGCACCCTCAGCCTTTCAGTGGCTATTAGCTTTTATAACTGCACAGAGCTTCTACAAATGGTACCGAGGAATATTTAGAGGGTTGCCTTATACTAGCTGTCCATTGTTACCAGCCTCCAGGATCTAGCACCACACCTCCCTTTCTCCCTCTGTAGCAGAGTTGAGAACACAACTCCCTTCTTTGCCTGGACAACATCAGGAGCCTGTTACTCAGCTGAAGCCTCTGGGCTAGCCACAGCTGTGGAGGAGGTGGTGTGGAGCAGCTGATTAGGCAGAAGTTCAACAGTGCTGACTCATAGGAACCAAGGGAGGGTTAGGTTGCCCAGGAGACTGGAAAGGCATGGGGAGGAAAGCAGTGGAGGCCGGACTGTGGACCAAGGGAATTGGAGCAGACCAAATGGAGGAGGGGTGTGAGTGTGTCAAGGTTCTGCTACTGCAGGGACCCCTTGATCTGCCTTTGGAAGATCTCTGCCTCTTTCCAAAGCCTCTCCCGTTCAAGGAGATCAAATCCTTTGCCTCCTTCCAGTAGCATGGGTGTAGGCTTTAGACGTGGTGAATAAGTCACTCCAACAAACCAGGGTACACAACAAACTTTACTTATTATATTTGGGTATTTACTTAATAGAGTGGTTATAATTCAAAAGCAAGTATGATAAAATAAAACAAACAACTAATACAAGGTTCTCTAGCTTACTTCAGACTACCTCTCTCCACTGCAGTCAGACTCTCTCTCTCTCTCTCTCTCTAATCCGCCTCTCTCTGCTGCTAGCTGACCACACCCCACACATATATAGCCTTCCCAGGAATGGAAGGTTATAATCATGTGACTTTGAACAGGAGATATAATTCTTAACTTCTATTGGGTGAACTAAAACACTCAAACTTCCCCTCCTATCCTGAAGTGTTTGGGCCTTCAGGCTTCAACTAATCTAGGGAAGTGTTTGGGCCTTCAGGCTTCAGCAAACTTAAGCCTGTGTAGGCCTCAATCCATCACATCTTCCCCCCCTTCTCCTCAAGTGGAACAATTTCCCTTTTACAGAAGAGAATTGTGAAACTTTAACTTACACCAAAGGCAACTGTTTTTTTTTGTTTGTTATTTCCTAGACAAAGCATCAGCTATCACATTCTCCTTCCCAGGCACATGTTCAATGTTCATTTGAAATTCCTGCAATTTCCAAGACCATCTCTGAAGCTTGGAGTTGGTATTTTGCATTGTTTGTATCCAGTGTAAGGCATGATGATCAGTCCATAAAGTAAATTCTTGCCCAAAAACATAAGGCTTGAGCTTGTCCAGAGCCCACACTACTGCCAGACATTCCTTTTGGATCGTAGACAGGTTTCTCTCCCTGGGTAGAAGCTTCCTACTCAGGTAGGCTACTGGATGTTTAACAGAGTCATAGTCTTGTAACAATACTGCACCAATGCCAGTCTCAGAGGCATCAGTAGCCACAATAAAGGTTTTTTCAAAGTCAGGTGCTCTTAACACAGGCCTTGAGCTTAAAATGTCCTTTAGTCTATCAAAAGCTCTCTGACATTTATCAGTCCACACAATTTTGTCAGGTTTACATTTCTTGGTTAAATCAGTCAAAGGTCCAGCAATTTCACCAAAATGGGGAACAAATCTCCTGTAATACCCAGCAAATCCCAAGAATGACCTGACCTGTTTCTTGGTTATAGGTATGTCCCAGGTTCTGATAGCTTCAACCTTGTCCCATAAAGGTGTGATATGACCATTTCCAACCCTGTGTCCTAAGTATACTATCTCTGGCACCTTCTGCACCTGTAAAACTACTCTACTCCTCTCACAGTGTGGCTTCATCATATTTACATGTACTACCTTGGGTCTTTTTTCAGATTTTTCTTTAACCACCACATAGGTTAAATCATCCATTTTCTCTCTGACTGTGTAGGGGCCTTCCCAAGCAGTCTTAAGCTTGTCTTTGCGCAGAGGAAGAAATATCATTACCTGATCCCCTACCTCAAATACTCTAGAGCGTGCCTTTTGATCATACCAGAACTTTTGCACCTCTTAGGCTTTGGTTACATTGGCTTGAACTAGTTTACAGAGTGTATCTAGGGCAGTGATGGCGAACCTATGGCACGGGTGCCACAGCTGGCACGCAGGGACCTCTCTGTGGGCACTCGAGCCATTGGTCACCAGATCGCGAAAAGACTGTCCCCTTCTGCAAAACACTAATGATTTTGTTCTTTCTCACAGTGTGGGACAGAATGATTTTATTCTAGAATGTTACAGAATTCTTTTCGACATTGTTATCACATTTAAAAGATTTTGAAGAATGATGCACAGAGCATGGCTTGGATGTAAAGGCCTAACAGTTGACGGTTGACCTGAGTGCTGCATGTGTTGCTCTCAAACTAACGGAGTATGAGTCAAGGTTTGACAAATTATCAGCATGCATGTATTAGCAAAAATCACATTAATAGTGCAAAAGCATGCCCAATGCAAACTTTTACCTAATGCAGTGTTTGCAGTCCAAGACATAAAGTGTTTAAAATGTGTTAAGCACGTTTAGTTTTCTTATTTATCTTGCTCATCCTAGTACAGGTTGACTTTTCCTTTTACTAATCTGACACCTGTAGAAGCAGGGAAAGGACCCGGGGTAAAGCTTGCCCCATGCAATTTCAGTCTGGCATATAATCATATGACAAGTTGAGAATCCCTTATCCAAAAATACATGTGCCTAATTATTTAAAAAGTTTGTATAAATTCCCTTCAGGCTATGTGTACAATGTACAGTACTATAATAATTTTTTGAGTTGATTTTTTTTCAACAAAAAACTGTTTGTATCATTGTATCAGCTCTGTTATTGTGTTTTTCTTTTAAGACAAAAGATGTTAATTAGTTCGGACAACTGTATGAGTTGTTTTTCTAAAACGAAAACCTCGGTATTCAGGTTTAATTGCAGTGTTGGCACTTTGAAATAAATAAGTTGGTTTTGTGATGCAGTTTGGGCACTCGGGCTCAAAAAGGTTCGCCATCACTGATCTAGGGTTTGTCTAAGTTTTAACACATAATCTACCACAGAGGTTTTGTTTTCTACGAGTTTACCTTCCCAGTTTTCCCTCAGGAGATCAAGAGGCCCTCTCACTCTTCTGCCATACAACAGCTCGAAAGGTGAGAATCCCGTTGATTCCTGTGGAACTTCCCTGTAGGCAAAGAGTAGGTGTTGCAGTTTGTCATCCCAGTCATTTGGGTGTGTGTTTGCATAAGCTCTAATCATTCCTTTGAGTGTGGCGTTAAATCTTTCCACCATTCCATTGCATTGGGGGTGATAAGGAGTGGTTTTCAAGTGTTTTACTCTGCAACACTTCCACAGACACTCCATTATCTCGGAGAGGAAATTTGACCCACAATCTGTTAAGATTTCAGAGGGAAATCCAGTTCTGAAAAATATCGTTAGCAAAGCCTCAGCTACAGACGGAGCATCTATAGAGGCTAGTGCTACAGCTTCCGGGTATCTTGTGGCAAAATCCACCACCGTGAGGATGTACTTTTTTCCCTTGCGGGTGGGTTTAGTGAAAGGCCCTACAATATCCATGCCCACCCTAAAGAAAGCTTCTCCTATAATAGGCAGAGGCTGCAAAGGGGCTTTACTGTGATGCCCTGCCTTCCCCACACGCTGACAGGTTTCACAAGACCTGCAGTACTCTGCTACTTGCTTAGCAATTCCAGGCCAAAAGAAGTTTGCCATGAGCCTTTGTTTAGTCTTGTTTTTCCTCAAATGCCCTGCGCATGGCACATCATGGGCTAGTTCTAGCAACCTTAGCCGGAATTGGTTAGGTACTACCAGTTGCTTTAGTGGTTCCCAGGTTAACTCTTGGGTTTTTGGTAACCACAGCCTATACAGCAATCCTTTCTCCCAAATAATCTGCTCCCTTCTTTCCTCAGAGAAGGGCCTCTCTTGAGGGAGAGCTACTCTTTTCAGAGGCTCCAAACTAGGATCACTGAGGACTCCCTGCTTGAATTCCTCTACTCCTCTTAAATCAGGAAAAGGGATCTCTAGCGCCTTTTCCTCTACAGAACCACCTGCCTCGGTTGTTTCACTGGCTTTCAGGTCTACAGGTTGCATGGAGGCTTGTTCTGTTGTTTCAGTTTGGGGAGGGTCTGGGGTTGGTTTTGGACCTTCCGGAATCACTGTGGGTTGTACCTCTAGTACCTTTTCTTTTACCCCATCAGCTTTTACCTGGTCCTGTCTTGAAGTTTCCTCCCTTTCCTTTTGCTTGCGGGTTACCACACATATTTGAGCTTCTGGGCCCATTATATCCTTTCCCACAATGATAGGGGCAAATTGGGTTGGAGGTTCCATCACCCCAACTTCATACAGACCCCTCCATCCCCTCCATTCTATGGATAACCTTGCTACTGGGACTTCAAAGGTGGGACCATTCACTCCCTGGATCTCAATAGACATTCCTGGTACCAAATCTTCAGGTGTCACCAAATCTGCTCAGATCAGAGAAACATCAGCTCCAGAATCCAACATTGCCATAATGGTCTTATCCTTTACATAAACAGGTTCTTTAAACTGATTATTAACCTCTTCCCTGTTGGTGATCACAAATCCACAATTATAAGGTTTTTTTATGCTTGCTACACCTTGTGGCTTAGTTTGTTCGGGTTTAGGACTACCTAGGTTAGCTGGTGTTATTGCTTGTAACTTGGGACAGCTACTCCTGATGTGGCCTGTCTGACCACACGAATAACAGGCACGGTCTCTGGGGTGAGAAGGATCAAAAGGAGGTTTTTTGAACTCCTTTTTACTTGGGGCTTCCCATTTCCCCCCCTTCTTCTCAGACTCAATCCTGGGGCCTAACCCTTCCCGGTTTTCAATCAGTTTGTCAGCCATTTCTGCAGCTTGGTTTACCGTTTCAGGATCTTTATCCTTAACCTTCAGTTTTATTTCTCTGGGCAACCGAAAATAAAACTGATCCAGAGCCATAAGCTCTAGCACCTTTTCCCTGTTGTCAGCTTTTGCTTCATCCACCCATTTTAGTAGCAGGTTTTTTAATTTTGTTGCAAACTCTACCATAGATTTACCAGGTTGAGGTGTTAACCCTCTGAACTTTTTCCTAAAGTGCTCAGGGCCTAACCTGAACCTTTTAAACTCCGTTTCTTTGAATTGAGCATAGGAAACAGCCTCCCCCTCTGGCATGCTATTATAAATCTTTGCCAGCTCCCCTTTGATTAAATTAGGCACAAACTTCATGTAATCACCCTCCTGCAATCCCCACTTCTGTGCTGCCCTTTCAAAAGTGGTCAAGAACACTTGTGGGTCTTCTCCTGGGGTGTATGCTGTGAAGTACTTCGGGGTAACTCTGACAGGCTGCTCCTCTTTCAATTTCATCATCCTTTCCTCGTGTCTGCGTTGCTCTTCTTGGGCTTGAAGTTGCTCTCTCTGGGCTTGAAGTTTCTCCTGGTGCACCTTTCCCTCGTGTCTGCGTTGTTCTTACTGGGCCTTAAGTTGCTCCTGCCGCACCTTTTCCTCATGTCTGCGTTGTTCTTCTTGGGCCTTAAGTTGCTCCTGCTGCAGCCGAAGCCGTTCCCACTCTAACCGGGTCTCTTCTTCCTTCTGCTTTGCCCCTAGCCGCAGTTCCTGTTCACGGAGCTCCCATTCTTTTGTTTGGGGTTCTGCTACACTAGGGCTAGAGTGTGCAGCTCCTTCTATTGCCGCCTGGGAGATCAGCATAACTTTCAATTCTTCTGCTGTTTTCTCCTCCCATGGCAAATTGTCCTTTTTACACTGCTCTATCAGGGCAGTTTTGTTCATGGAGAGATATTGGCTCATTTTAATAGCCTCACTGGGTCCCTATTCCGCAGTCCTGAAGTTAAAACATACAGTAGTACCTTGGATTACGAGTACAATTCGTTCCAGAACCATGCTCGTTATCCAAAATGCTCGTACATCAAAGCGAGTTTCCCCATTAGAAATAATGGGAACTCCGCTGATTCGTTCCACAACCATTTAATCACTGCTTTGCCCCATGAAGGGAGCCGGCAAAGCAGTGATTAAATGGTTGTGGAATGAATCAGCGGAGTTCCCATTATTTCTAATGGGGAAACTCGCTTTGATGTGCCGGCTCCCGGGCGCGCCTCGCACGCTGCCATACCGGCTCCCGGCGGACTCATGTCAGACCCCCCCACATCAATCCGCCCGCCCCGCCGGCATGGCTTCTTCTAGACTTCGGAGCAGCAGGAAGGAGAAGCAGAAGCAGCAGCAATAGCAGGGCTGGGGCGAGGGAGGGAGGGAAATCCCAAATCGCTGCTGATAGTGCTGGGTGGGAAAAGGGGACAGGGCAGGCGGGAAGGAAAGGGGGGGTAAGGAAGAGGGAGGGGGACGTAGGGGAGTAAAGGAAGAGGGGGCATGGGGGGTAAAGGAAGAGGGAGGGGGACGGGGGAGCTCTCCCCCGCCGCTTGGGGAGGAGGAGGATCCTCTTGCTCGCTCAGGCAGCTCTCTTTCCTCTCGCTCGGTTTCCTGGAGGGGAGAGTGGTGTGTGAGGTAAAGTGGCGGGGGAGGGGAGCAGCTCTTCTTCTCCCTCCTCCTCCGCTTCTTCTTCCTCCTCTTTACTCTTCTCTCCTCCTCCTCCTCCTCTCTGCCCTCCCCTTCGCCGCCGCTGCTGCTTCAACCCCGCCCCGCCCCCGGCTGCTCCGAACAAAGCGCCGACAACGCCTCTGAGGAGGCAGAGCGCCACAAAGATGAGAAAGAGACGAGGCTGAGGAGACGAGGCTGTCTCTTTAAATCGTCCTCTCGCTTCCCCTACACCACCACCTACCCCCCTTCAGTGTTTAATGATCCCCTCCGAGAGAGAGAGAACTCAACCTAAGCCCCACCTTCTAAACTTTGCTCCAACAGTTGTACTGAGCTGATAGTGTACAGATTAACACAGCCAATCTTTTGGATGTTGTTCTGATAGCGTAGCTTCTGTAAGGGTTGCCAACTCTGGAACCAGCTCCTGTAGCTGTGTCCCTCTGCCAGTAGCTTGATCTGCAGCAATGAACACGCAAGCGTGCTTTGTTCCTTCAGATCTTCTGCTGTTTTCTGCAGGTAAAACTGTGGGTTCTAATGTTAGGAAAGGGGGGGATGTATCCCAAAGCGGGACAAACCAATTGGGAAAGGAGCGAGGGGGGAAGCAAGGGGAGGGGGGAGAGAGAGAAGCGCTCTCCCAGGGCTCCTTCGCTTCACCTCCGAGGCACAGCCTCTCGCTCTGCGTGAGCCTCGCGCTGCCGCTTTGCCGGCTCCCAGGCAGGGAGCAGGCAAAGCGGCAGCGCAAGGCGCACGCAGAGCGAGCGACAGCCAGGGCTCCTTCGCTTCACCTCCACGGGGTGCTTGGAGGCTCCTGGCGCTGCTGCATGCCGGCTCCCAAGTAGGGAGCCGAAGAATGGAGCTGCTTTCTACCGTCGCAAGCGGCGCCCGCGCCGCCTGCAGTCCCGTCGCGTCACATCCGGCCCCGTCAATGATGGGGCCGGATGTGACGCGACAGGACCGAAGGCGGCGCGGGCAGCTCGCCTCTCCGTGAGCCGCCGCTTGCAATGGTAGGAAGCAGCTGGAGCGGCTCCACGCTAGCAAAGCACCCCGTGGAGGTGAAGCGAAGGAGCCCTGGCCATCGTTCGCTCTGTGTGCGCCTCGCGCTGCCGCTTTGCCTGCTCCCTGCTTGGGAGCCGGCAAAGCGGCAGCGCGAGGCGCACGCAGAGTGAGAGGGAGCTGGCAAAGTGGCGCGAGGCAGCGAAGCGAGGTGCCCGCACAGCGAGAGGCCTCGCCTCCATGGGGCTCCCAGTTAGAGAGCTGGCGCAGCAGCGCGAGGCGCCCGCAGAGTGAGCAGCTGCGCCTCGCCTGTTTGGGGCTCCCTGCCGGCTAGGCAAAGCCGGGGAGCTGGCACTTTAAGTGCTCGTCGTGGCCACAGTGTGTGGCTCGTGTTGCGAAACTTGCTCGTCCTCCGAACGTCAATAAATGATAAAATTTTGCTCATTTTACGAGTAGCTCGCATACCGAGTTACTCGTAATCCGAGGTATTACTGTACACTGCTTTTGCCAGCTCTATTAGTAAAAAACCCAATTACTGTTTGGAGTACTTAATCTCACTGTTCAGGATCGCTCCGCTGCCACCATCTGTCAAGGTTCCGCTACTGCAGGGACCCCTTGATCTGCCTTTGGAAGATCTCTGCCTCTTTCCAAAGCCTCTCCCGTTCCAGGAGATCAAATCCTTTGCCTGGTTCCAGTAACGTGAGTGTAGGCTTTAGACGTGGTGAATAAGTCACTCCAACAAACCAGGGTACACAACAAACTTTACTTATTATATTTGGGTATTTACTTAATAGAGTGGTTATAATTCAAAAGCAAGTATGATAAAATAAAACAAACAACTAATACAAGGTTCTCTAGCTTACTTCAGACTACCTCTCTCCACTGCAGTCAGACTCTCTCTCTCTCTCTCTCTCTCTCTCTCTCTCTCTCTCTCTCTCTCTCTCTCTCTCTGCAGCTAGCTCTCTCTCTCTAATCCGCCTCTCTCTGCTGCTAGCTGACCACACCCCACACATATATAGCCTTCCCAGGAATGGAAGGTTATAATCATGTGACTTTGAACAGGAGATATAATTCTTAACTTCTATTGGGTGAACTAAAACACTCAAACTCCCCCTCCCATCCTGAAGTGTTTGGGCCTTCAGGCTTCAACTAATTTAGGGAAGTGTTTGGGCCTTCAGGCTTCAGCAAACTTAAGCCTGTGTAGGCCTCAATCCATCACAGAGTGTGAGTGTGAGTGAAAAGAGGTAGGCTGGGAGAACAGGGTAGGGAAAAGAAAATGAAGGCAAACTTAGGAGCTAAGGTGAGAAGAGAGGACGAGAGGGTTACTGGTCTGGGATCTTCAGTTTTCAAGAGTAGAGAAGGATCCTGTGTACTTAACTGCCACACCAGCCTGTACCATGATGACCCTGCAGTCTGCTGAATTTATAGCTGAAGGTGATTCTTATCATAAAGCAGGGGTTCAGAACCTTTCTGGCCCTGAGGGCCACATCAGGCAACCATGCATGCATGCTCACATATGTGTGCATGCACATGCACACGGAAGGGGTTAACTTGCTAGCACTAGGAAGAGAAACCATTCCTTTATCTCTCTGATCTCTGCTGAGAGACTGGAGGTAAGGAAAGGGTTTCTCTTGCTAATGTTAAAGCTGGCAAGTTAACCTGCTCCTCACCTTTGATCTTTGCTGAGAGACTGGAGATAAGGGAAAGATTTATCTTGCTAGCACTAGCAAGGGAAACCCTAGGCAGTTCATCTGTGATTTTTTCCAGCAACAGATGGGGGGGGGGGGAGTCTGGCAGACTGCCAGAAATGGCTTGGTCACCTGTGGCCCACATTTTTTTCACCCCTGCCTTAAAGTGATGCTATCCATTTCTTGATGTGAAGGAAGCAGGCCGATGAAATTCACTGGGACTCTGAATGAACCTTGCTTTAATTCAACCCATTGTTGTCTATTAGTGCTTTCCTACGTATGGCTGGAGAGGGGTGCATCACCTGGAGATACTCCTTGGTCCAGCTTGGTCACTGAAGGCCCAGGTGGTGTCTGTGGCAACACCAACTATGATGCTTAGTGGCTTTAGCCACAGTGACCCATGCTCTGGTCACCTCTTGTCTGGATTATTGCAGGGGTACCCAGTCTTTTTGGGTTGATGGGCACATTTGGAATTTTGAGAGTGTCATGGATGCTCCCACAAAATAGCTGCCATGGTGGGTGTGGCCAGTAACAAAACACCCATTTCCTAACTGGTAAGGCTAAAAAAGTAACTTACCCAAGAACAAATATGAGGCACAGGCAGGGTCTAAGTTCCCAAACACAAAACCATTCTTTTCAACCTACAGTTTTCTGCACAAACTGATGACTCTTAGAGATAAGTACGGTAGCTTGGCCAAGAATGCCACATGGGGCCCAGAGGCTTTCTTTGTTATATATATGGCACTACATACTGGTGCTTCACTTTGCAGCATATCTGCCTCCCAGTTAAAAAATAATCTAGATAAAATGAAATATCAGTAGGGGCAAGGAACCCGGTGAGTTTCAAGAAAGGTATGTGCAGGTACAGTGGTGTCCATGGGCACCATGGTGGAGATACCAGGATTATTCTAATGTGCTTTAACATGCTTTGGAAATTACAACTAGTGCAAAATGCAGCTGACAGGGAGGGACACAGCTTTCAGGAAACACATAACAAAGAACCTGAAAGAGCAGTGTTGGTTGCCTATTTGCTTCTGGGCCAAATTCAAGGTGCCGGTATTGACCTACAAAGCCCTAGATGATTTGGGGTTCAGCTATGTGAAAGAATGCCTCTCCTTGTACAAGCTTGCCCAACCTTTTAGATTCAGGGGCAGGTAGGAGAAGGCCTATCTAGTTGCCCCTGCCATTGGAGAAGTACATCGGTGATACTAGATAAGGCCTTGTCTGTGGTGGCACCCCACTTTTGGAATAGCCTCCCCCAAAATGGTATACCTTGCACCAACTTTACTGACATTTTGGTGTTGGCGATAAACCCATCTGTTTACCCAGGTATTTATGAGTGGTAAGTTATTGCTGCAATTAATCTTACTGCTGATAGATTTATTGTTTAATTTTATATTTACTGTATTGTTTTGTGGTTCTATTACTGTTTTAACATCATTGTTACCTGCCCTGAGATTTCTCTGAAGGCCAGGATAATAATTAAATGTTGCATTCCATCCAACTTTGATAGTGGTAAATAGATATACTTCTTATGTGAAGTGTGAAAGTGATAAATAGATTTGTTGATATTGTGAGCAAGCCAAATGAAAAATCCACTTACAAGGCTAGCAGTAGCAAAGCCTACCAAAGAATAACTGAAATCTGCAGTTCCTGGGACACAGTGCACTAGGAAGTTCTCCTGTGCAAGGCCTATTAAAGTGAAAGGGTATTATTTTTGCATAGCTTCTGTTAACTGGAGTACGAAAACATGCTGCACAAGGGTTTAGTACCAATACAGTGTCTACAAGTTCTAGAATTTTGTAAACTGAGATACTCTTTTACAATTACATGGCCTTGCCACTAGATGTCCTTATACCTCACAAAATAAGTACTTTAAGAAGATTGCTCTGCTCATGGCCTCTTTAAAAAGACTGAGGGTGCAATCCTGTTTAACAGGACAAAAGCCCTATGGCCTATGACTCCCAGCATGGCTGTCTGGGAAATGCTGGGAGCTGTAGGACTTTCTCTAAATAGGCATAGGATTGTGCCCTGAATGGCCCAATAGAATCATCTGCTTCATTAAAGCCTTCGTAGGGATGTTGGAGAAATCCACAATGCACTCAAATGAGTTAAGATTTCTAAGAATCTGAACCGCAGATTCTGCAGCAGACCAGTTTTTCCCAAGTTGCGCAGACTCCACAGACTTGTGGACCATTTTTTATTTTCAATAATTTTATGTAAATTTAGTCATAGAAAAGTAAAAAAAAATAAAAAAAGACACCATTAATAAATGTGCATTTCCCCCATAGGCTAAAGTGTGAAAATACGCATGGGGGGGGTTACGCATTTTTGGGAATGTGAATTAGCACAAGTGTACATAAAGACATTTACACAAAAACCGATTCTGTCATTGAGTGGACGATGTAACAAAAGGTGCCTGACAATCTGTGAAATGTAGACAAGAACAGATTTTACAACATCTATACATCCCTAAAATTTATCGGTGGTCTAGAATATATGTTTAATATATAATTTTGACAGTGAGTGTTGGTGAGGAGGAAAAACTTCATTTCATCTTGATGGAGAACTCTTAAAAAACAGACTTGATTTAAAATGCAAACTCTACTTAAAAATACACCAGATCCCCCTTGAGCCCGGCTATGACTGGATCAGCCTCAGCATTAGGGCAAACTAAGGGGCAGATCCAATGGCAAGCACAGATATATCATTTCATTTATTATGTTTCTATACTGCCCAATAGCCAAAGCTTTCTGGACAGTTTACAAAGATTAAAGCCTTGAAAATACGTTATAAAAACCCATATATGAACAGACAATACACAGAGACACACATCTAAAATTACTTTAATCAACAAGAAAAATCAAGGACCTGATTAAAAACATCATATGCTGCCAAATGCCTGAGAGAAGAGGAAGGTCTTAAGCTGGTGCAGAAGAGATAATGTTGATTCCAGGTGGGCCTCATTGGGGATATCATCCAGAACAGGTTGAGCACCCTCCATGCCATCAGAAGACCCACCCACTAACAGCATCTCGATCTTGTCTGGATTGAGTTTCAGTTTATTAGCCCTCATCCAGTCCATTGTTGCAGCCAGGCACCGATCTGGGACATCCATAGCCTCACCTGCTGAAGATTAAGAGAAGAAATAGAGCTGCATGTCATCAGCATACTGATGACAGGGCACCTCTGGATGACCACACTCAACAGTTTCATATAGATGTTACATAACATGGGGGACAAAACCCCATAGTGGAGAATCCATGGAGCTGAGCAATATCCCCTAAGCAGCACCTTCTCGAGCCAACCATCCAATTGGGAGCAAAACCACTGCAATGCAGTACCCCCCACTTCCAACTCAGACAATTGCCCCACAAGGATACCATGGTCAATGGTCTTGAAAGCCAGAGAGAGATCAAGGAGAATCAACAAGGTCACACTCCCCCCTCTCTCTCCCAACATAGATCATCATACATGGTGACCAGTTCTGTTTCCATGCCAAAACCCAGCCTGAACCCTGACTGAAATGGATCTTGATAATCAAGCCTATGGACCCAGCAACATGAGGCATCCTGAAACCGCCTGTCACCTGAATGGTGCCAGGGATGCTCACCTTACCCTATCAATACCCTAACCCGCTCTCATCCAAGAGCATCTGGAGCTCATTGGCTCCTAGGCAACTCAAAGACCTTGCCTCATGTTGCTGGGTCCGTAGGCTCAGGATCAGGAACGCCTGTGATGCCTTTGTTCTCGCCAAGCTTGTTGTCTTGAGACTCCAAGAGGAGGCAACTTCACCCCATGGGAGATGGGAGCAGGGCAGCAGCACCACAGTCTCCCCAACCCCTTCTCCTTCTCCATGATTTTTTGTGGGGGGCAGGAAGAGCTGTCAATTACTTAAAAACAAAACAAAACTCCACTCTTTGCACCAGTGAACCTGCACATAAGCTTAATGAATGAAAAAGAAACTTAAAGCGCTATTTCCCTGCACACACACATCACCTTTCCAACTCCTCCTACTTCTCCCTCAATTGCATTGGTGTGTGACACAAGATCACCCTTTCAACACAGTGGAATCTGCACTGTATTCATTAGCATGTGCCCCAACAGTGGTAAATGCATTTTGCATAAATAGCGTGACAGTGCTCCCTGATACACGGGGCGGAAGGGGCTTAGGTCTCTCTGGGTGGCGAATAAATGAGGGCAAACAACCAGGCGGGCAGCAGTGGAAAAAAGCATATACGGTACTCCCTCACATTCTATGGCTCAAGTCATATGTTATCAGTGTTCTGTGGCAGAACCCATGGCCAGTTTCCATGCTGTATTGATAACTAAGGGCAGTGCTTTTTTTCTGGAGAAAAAGGTACCGGAACTCTTGGATTACATTTCCTCGGGAGTAGATGGCGATTAAATTGTAATGCAATTAATAGAAGAAAAGGTGCTGGAACTCAGTTCCGGTGAGTTCCACCAGAAAAAAAGCCCTGACTAAGGGTGTCACTAAAGTTTGTAATTGTCTGGTTTGGAATAAGAATTTGTCCAGCCCAGATTAATTACAAAAAATTAAGCCTCTTTTCCAGAGTACTTTACTCTGGCTCAGAATGTAGAATGAGATTCTGCACATCAGAGTGAAGGTTGACCAGGTTGTTTTATGAGAGCATGCATGCACAAAAGGTCTTTAATGTTAGCCCCAGACTATTAATGAAACACTTGTTGATTGTTGTGATCTATGTGACCAGGCCATTTTGTTTGGTAAGTATCCTCGCTCTCTTGATTGTTCCTTACATTTCACATGGTTATTCACAACTAGATCTAAAACTCTTGTTTTTGAGTTGTTTGTTTTGGCATAGAAGGTTGTCTGCATTTCCAAGTGATTCTCTGACATGATAATAATTCCCAGAAGGGAATTCTCTGACAATTCCCAGAAGGCAATAGCCCTGATCAGGCATTCTGTCTGAACAGAAAATAGATAAAGTAGGGTTCCTGATCGCATGGAGGCTTCTACACATGCTCAAGCAAATGTGTAGAAGTTCCTTTCAGACCTTCCTGCTGAATGTGGGAAGGCTGGGGGTGGAACGGGTGGGGATGAGCACATTGGGAATGGAGCTGGCATGCATGACCCCATGTTCCCTACACGCATTGGTGTTTCCTGCTCAGGCAAAATGCCTGAACAGGAATGACATGATATGACATGACATATGTGAGCAGCTCCATCAGGCATCAGCATGCATGTACCAACATTAGGATTCAGTGTGAGAGCTCTCAGAAAGAGGTCAGCTTTCCCCCCCCTGAGTTCTTGCTGAGAAAGCATGTAAGTATGGAGCCAATTCTGAATCTAGTTCACCCACAATTATGAAAGCATATGGGGTCACCCAGATCAAGTTGAAGCCAAAGCAGCTGAGAATCTTTGGAGAACCATTTTGCCCTTATTTGGTCAGATCCAAAGAATACTGCTTACCGCTATCTGGCTGGAGAGGACGCCAAATAGGATATATGTTCCACAGCTTATTATTTAACGTTACTTATTATTTAATGTATCATTAATATAACCATATGTTGAAATCAATTAAATTGTCCACAGTACAACCAACTTTTTCTCCCAAATAGCCTGAACATTCCCTTAGACTGGAAAAGCAATTTGGCTTGATGCCTGAGAATGCTCACAGTCAATCACTGAAACATTAACCATAAATGTAAATGCAGTTCCATCTCAGAGTGAACTATCTATCTATTCTAGAGTCTTTATTTTAGCCATGAGACTCCCCTGTTCTTTCAATATTGCAGCAATAACCTTCTGTTTGTGACTTTCCAGTCAATGTAAGCTTTGTGCTTCATCTTCACAGCTCTGAAGTAACTTGAAATGTAGTAGTATTTTATTTATCTGTTTATTTGTTGAGCTTTTATGAGCTTCTCTTTAGCCTTGACTCTCATGGTGGCAAACAGCATAAGTAAGATATAAAATACCAAAACAAAACACACACACACACACAACCCCCATAAAACAACAGTAAGAAATTGCAGCAGCTGTTACAGCATAAAAAAATGTAAATAAGAAATAAAACACCAATGTAAAGGGCTTGGGCAAATAAAAACACTGGTGCCAGAACGAAAGTAAAGATTGCACCAAGTGAGCATTTCTGTGAAGGAAGTGTCAAGGTTCCGCTACTGCAGGGACCCCTTGATCTGCCCTTTGGAAGATCTCTGCCTCTTCTCAAAGCCCCTCCCGTTCCAGGATATTAAATCCTTTGCCTGCTTCCAGTAGCATGGGTGTGGTGAATAAGTCACTCCAAACTCTCAGGGTACACAACAACACTTTACTTATTATATTAGGGTAATTACTTAATAGAGTGGTTATAATTCAAAAGCAAGTATGATAAAATCAAACAAACAATCCAAGGTTCTCTAGCTTAACTTCAGACTACCTATGTCCTCTGTAATCAGTCTCTCTCTCTCTCTCTCTCTCTCTGCTGTCTCTCTGCTTCTACTGCTAGCTCTCTCTCTCTAATCAGGCTCTCTCTGCCAGTCTGCCGTCTGCTGACCACACCCCACACCAGTGATGGCGAACCTTTTTGAGCCCGAGTGCCCAAACCACAACACAAAACCAACTTACTTATTTCAAAGTGTCAACACTGCAATTAAACCTGAATACCGGGTTTTTAGTTTAGTAAAAACAACTCATATAGTTATCCAAACTAATTAACATCTTTTGTCTTAAAAAAAAACACAATAACAGGGCTTTCAATGATACAAACAGCTTTTTATTGAAAAAAACATCAACTCAATTTTTTTAATAGTACTACATTGTACATGTTGACTTTTACTTTTACTAATCCAACACCTGTAGAAGCATCAGAGTAAAGCTTGCCCCATACAATTTCAGTCTGGCATATAATTTTATTACAAGTTGAGAATCCCTTATCCTTATCTAAATTACCTTCATGCTTATGACATAGCAGCCTGAAGGTAATTTAGATAAACTTTTTAAATAATTAGGCGCATGTATTTTTGAATAAGGGATTCTCAACTTGTAATATGATTATAAGCCAGACTGAAATTGTATGGGGCAAGCTTTACTCTGGGTCCTTTCCCTGCTTCTACAGGTGTTGGATTAGTAAAAGTAAAAGTCAACCTGTACAATGTAGTACTATTTAAAAAAATTGAGTTGATTTTTTTTTTTTTTTACAAAAGGGGCTCATGTTTTTGTTTGTTCAAGTCTTGGAGTCTACAAAAACACCAAATTTATGAAAAAAGACAGATGAAGCACCTGCAAGGAACCCAAGGCAGCTTACATAGTCCTCCTCCTCCTCTCCATTTTATCCTCACAACAACCCTGTGAGGTAGCTGAGGCTGAGAGTGGCCCAAAGTCACCAAAGTCATGGCCAATTGGGGACTAGAACCCAGATCTCCCTTGAGAAGGAAGAGGGAGGGAGAGAAAAGAGGGTGGCAGAAAGAGAAAAGGGCTACAAATGCCACTTTTCAAGCCTTTTCACATTCTCCGGATCAGGAAGGGGCTGCAGAGGCCCCTCTTCTCCGCCGGCTGGGCACGGGAGTTGGCCCAGCTTCCCCGCCCGGGCTCAGGCCGGCGGCAGCGTGTCCTCCGGATCGGGAAGGGGCTGCAGAGGCCCCTCTTCTCTGCCAGCTGGGCACAGGAGTTGGCCCGGGCGGCGCTGCTTTAGGAGCGCCGGCCTGGGCCCAGGCGTGGCGGCATGGCTTCCCCGCCCGGGCCCAGGCCGGCAGCGGCGTGTCCTCCAGATTGTGAAGGGGCTGCGGAGGCCCCTCTTCTCCGCCGGCGGGCACGGAGTGCTCCCAGCAGGCGCTGCATTAGGAGCGCTGGGCGTGGCTTCCCCGCCAGGCCCAGCCGGCGGCAGCGGTGGGGGGAAGGGCTGCGGAGGCCCCTCTTCTCCGCCGGCCCGCGGCCAGGAGGCTGGGAGGCGGCCGGGCGCCACCTCCGAATCGGGAAGGGGCTGCGGAGGCCCCTCTTCTCCGCCAGCTGGGCACAGGAGTTGGCCTGGCCGGCGCTGCTTTAGGAGCGCTGGCCTGGGCCCGGGTGTGGCGGTGTGGCTTCCCCGCCCAGGCCCAGGCCGGCGGCAGCGCGTCCTCCGGATCGGGAAGGGGCTGCGGAGGCCCCTCTTCTCCGCCGGCCGGGCACAGGGAGTTAGCCCAGCCGGCGCTGCTTTAGGAGCGCTGGGCGTGGCGGCGTGGCGGCATGGCTCCTTTGCCCGGGCCCAGCCTGCCGCCGGCGCATCCTCCGAATCGGGAAGGGGCACGGAGGCCGGGTGACACGCCCTTCTCGGCCCTTCCCCGGCAGAGGAGGTGGCCTGCGCGATGCCGGGTGAAACGCGGCGGCCAGGAGCGGCCGCTTCGCCCCCCTGATCTCGAGCTCTGTTAGAGCTCTGTGCCCCTGGCGACCTATGGCTCGTGTGCCAGCAGAGTGGTCCCCACGTGCCAGCTCTGGCACGCGTGCCATAGGTTCGCCATCACTGCCCCACACATATATAGCCTTCTCAGGAATGGAAGGTTATAATCATGTGACTTTGAACCGGAGATCTAATTCTTAACTTCTATTGGGTAAACTAAAACTCTCAAACTCCGCCTCCCATCCTGAAGTGTTTGGGCCTTCAGGCTTCAACAAATCTAGGGAAGTGTTTGGGCCTTCAGGCTTCAGCAAACTTAAGCCTGAGTAGGCCTCAATCCTTCACATCTTCCCCCCCTTCTCCTCAAGTGGAACAATTTCTCTTTTACAGAAGAGAATTGTGAAACGTTAACCTACACAAAAAGGCAACTGTTTTTTGGTTATTTCCTAGACAAAGCATCGGCTATCACATTCTCCTTCCCAGGCACATGTTCAATGTTCATTTGAAATTCCTGCAATTTCCAAGACCATCTCTGAAGCTTGGAGTTGGTATTTTGCATTGTTTGTATCCATTGTAAGGCATGATGATCAGTCCATAAAGTAAATTCTTGTCCAAAAACATAAGGCTTGAGCTTGTCCAGAGCCCACACTACTGCCAGACATTCCTTTTGGATCGTAGACAGGTTTCTCTCCCTGGGTAAGAGCTTCCTACTCAGGTAGGCTACTGGATGTTTAACAGAGTCATAGTCTTGTAACAATACTGCACCTATGCCAGTCTCAGAGGCATCAGTAGCCACAATAAAGGTTTTTTCAAAGTCAGGTGCTCTTAACATGGGCCTTGAGCTTAAAATGTCCTTTAGTCTATCAAAAGCTCTCTGACATTCATCAGTCCACACAATTTTGTCAGGTTTACATTTCTTGGTTAAATCAGTCAGAGGTCCAGCAATTTCACCAAAATGGGGAACAAATCTCCTGTAATACCCAGCAAATCCCAAGAATGACCTGACCTGTTTCTTGATTGTAGGTATGTCCCAGGTTCTGATAGCTTCAACCTTATCCCATAAGGGTGTGATATGACCATTTCCAACCCTGTGCCCTAAGTATACTACCTCTGGCACCTTCTGCACCTGTAAAACTACTCCACTCCTCTCATAGTGTGGCTTCATCATATTTACATGTACTACCTTGGGTCTTTTTTCAGATTTTTCTTTAACCACCACATAGGTTAAATCATCCATTTTCTCTCTGACTGTGTAGGGGCCTTCCAAGCAGCCTTAAGCTTGTCTTTGCGCAGGGGAAGAAATATCATTACCTGATCCCCTACCTCAAATACTCTAGGGCGTGCTTTTTGATCATACCAGAACTTTTGCACCTCTTGGGCTTTGGTTACATTGGCTTGAACTAGTTTACAGAGTGTATCTAGGGTTTGTCTAAGTTTTAACACATAATCCACCACAGAGGTTTTGTTTTCTACGAGTTTACCTTCCCAGTTTTCCCTCAGGAGATCAAGAGGGCCTCTCACTCTTCTGCCATATAACAGCTCAATAGGTGAGAATCCCGTTGATTCCTGTGGAACTTCCCTGTAGGCAAAAAGTAGGTGTTGCAGTTTGTCATCCCAGTCATTTGGGTGTGTGTTTACATAAGCTCTAATCATTCCTTTGAGTGTGGCGTTAAATCTTTCCACCATTCCATTGCATTGGGGGTGATAAGGAGTGGTTTTCAAGTGTTTTACCTCACAACACTTCCACAGACACTCCATTATCTCGGAGAGGAAATTTGACCCACAATCTGTTAAGATTTCAGAGGGAAATCCAGTCCTGCAAAATATAGTTAGCAAAGCCTCAGCTACAGACGGAGCATCTATAGAGGCTAGTGCTACAGCTTCCGGGTATCTTGTGGCGAAATCCACCACTGTGAGGATGTACTTTTTTCCCTTGCGGGTGGGTTTAGTGAAAGGCCCTACAATATCCATGCCCACCCTAAAGAAAGCTTCTCCTATAATAGGCAGAGGCTGCAAAGGGGCTTTACTGTGATGCCCTGCCTTCCCCACACGCTGACAGGTTTCACAAGACCTGCAGTACTCTGCTACTTGCTTAGCAATTCCAGGCCAAAAGAAGTTTGCCATGAGCCTTTGTTTAGTCTTGTTTTTCCCCAAGTGCCCAGCGCATGGCACATCATGGGCTAGTTCTAGCAACCTTAGCCGGAATTGGTTAGGTACTACCAGTTGCTTTAGTGGTTCCCAGGTTAACTCTTGGGTTTTTGGTAACCACAGCCTATACTGCAATCCTTTCTCCCAAATAACCTGCTCCCTTCTTTCCTCAGAGAAGGGCCTCTCTTGAGGGAGAGCAACTCTTTTCAGAGGCTCCAAACTAGGATCACTGAGGACTTCGTGCTTGAATTCCTCTACTCCTCTTAAATCAGGAAAAGGGGTCTCTAGTGCCTTTTCCTCTACAGAACCACCTGCCTCGGTTGTTTCACTGGCTTTCAGGTCTACAGGTTGCATGGAGGCTTGTTCTGTTGTTTCGGTTTGGGGAGGGTCTGGGGTTGGTTTTGGACCTTCCGGAATCACTGTGGGTTGTACCTCTAGTACCTTTTCTTTTACCCCATCAGCTTTTACCTGGTCCTGTCTTGAAGTTTCCTCCCTTTCCTTTTGCTTGCGGGTTACCACACATATTTGAGCTTCTGGGCCCATTATATCCTTTCCCACAATGATAGGGGCAAATTGGGTTGGAGGTTCCATCACCCCAACTTCATACAGACCCCTCCATCCCCTCCATTCTATGGATAACCTTGCTACTGGGACTTCAAAAGAGGGACCATTCACTCCCTGGATCTCAATAGACATTCCTGGTACCAAATCTTCAGGTGTCACCAAATCTGCTCGGATCAGAGAAACATCAGCTCCAGAATCCAACATTGCCATAATGGTCTTATCCTTTACATAAACAGGTTCTTTAAACTGATTATTAACCTCTTCCCTGTTGGTGATCACAAATCCACAATTATAAGGTTTTTTTATGCTTGCTACACCTTGTGGCTTGGTTTGTTCGGGTTTAGGACTACCTAGGTTAGCTGGTGTTATTGCTTGTAACTTGGGACAGCTACTCCTGATGTGGCCTGTCTGACCACACGAATAACAGGCACGGTCTCTGGGGTGAGAAGGATCAAAAGGAGGTTTTTTGAACTCCTTTTTTCTTGGGGCTTCCCATTTCCCCCCCTTCTTCTCAGACTCAATCCTGGGGCCTAACCCTTCCCGGTTTTCAATCAGTTTGTCAGCCATTTCTGCAGCTTGGTTTACAGTTTCAGGATCTTTATCCTTAACCTTCAGTTTTATTTCTCTGGGCAACCGAAAATAAAACTGATCCAGAGCCATAAGCTCTAGCACCTTTTCCCTGTTGTCAGCTTTTGCTTCATCCACCCATTTTAGTAGCAGGTTTTTTAGTTTTGTTGCAAACTCTACCATAGATTTACCAGGTGGAGGTGTTAACCCTCTGAACTTTTTCCTAAAGTGCTCAGAGCCTAACCTGAACCTTTTATACACAGTTTCTTTGAATTGAGCATAGGAAACAGCCTCCCCCTCTGGCATGCTATTATAAATCTCTGCCAGCTCCCCTTTGATTAAATTAGGCACAAACTTCATGTAGTCACCCTCCTGCAGTCCCCACTTCTGTGCTGCCCTTTCAAAAGTGGTCAAGAACACTTGTGGGTCTTCTCCTGGGGTGTATGCTGTGAAGTACTTCGGGGTAACTCTGACAGGCTGCTCCTCTTTCAATTTCATCATCCTTTCCTCGTGTCTGCGTTGCTCTTCTTGGGCTTGAAGTTTCTCCTGGTGCAGCTTTTCCTCATGTCTGTGTTGCTCTTCCTGGGCCTTAAGTTGCTCCTGTTGCAGCCGAAGTCGTTCCCACTCTAACCGGGTCTCTTCTTCCTTCTGCTTTGCCCCTAGCCGCAGTTCCTGTTCACGGAGCTCCCATTCTTTTATTTGGGGTCCTGCTACACTAGGGCTAGAGGGTGCAGCTCTTTCTATTGCCGCCTGGGAGATCAGCATAACTTTCAGTTCTTCTGCTGTTTTCTCCTCCCATGGCAAATTGTCCTTTTTACACTGCTCAATCAGGGCAGTTTTGTTCATAGAGAGGTATTGGCTCATCTTAATTGCCTCACTGGGTCCCTATTCCGCAGTCCTGAAGTTAAAAACATACACTGCTTTTGCCAGCTCTATTAGTAAAAAACCCAATTTCTGTTTGGAGTGCTTAATCTCACCGTTCAGGATCGCTCCGCTGCCACCATCTGTCAAGGTTCCGCTATTGCAGGGACCCCTTGATCTGCCTTTGGAAGATCTCTGCCTCTTCTCAAAGCCCCTCCCGTTCCAGGAGATTAAATCCTTTGCCTGCTTCCAGTAGCATGGGTGTAGGCTTTAGACGTGGTGAATAAGTCACTCCAAACTCTCAGGGTACACAACAACACTTTACTTATTATATTAGGGTAATTACTTAATAGAGTGGTTATAATTCAAAAGCAAGTATGATAAAATCAAACAAACAATCCAAGGTTCTCTAGCTTAACTTCAGACTACCTATGTCCTCTGTAATCATTCTCTCTCTCTCTCTCTGCTGTCTCTCTGCTTCTACTGCTAGCTCTCTCTCTCTAATCAGGCTCTCTCTGCCGTCTGCTGACCACACCCCACACATATAGCCTTCCCAGGAATGGAAGGTTATAATCATGTGACTTTGAACCGGAGATCTAATTCTTAACTTCTATTGGGTAAACTAAAACTCTCAAATTCCCCCTCCCATCCTGAAGTGTTTGGGCCTTCAGGCTTCAACAAATCTAGGGAAGTGTTTGGGCCTTCAGGCTTCAGCAAACTTAAACTCAACAGGAAGTTCCACAAATGAAGTGCCACAACTGGAAAGGCCTTGGCTCCCATCACCGCTGACCTAATTTCATATCCCGGGGGAAGGGATACAGAGCAACATCTCTAAGGCCACTCTTAATGGCTGGGAGCAGGCTGTCCTTTAAGAATTCACTACTGATTTGAATATTACTTTACAAGGCTACATAATTTAATGACATAATATACAAGGCAACATATAATATTCCACATCTGTGACCTTGGTATTCTGCTCTGTTTAGAAGATGGCAGCTGGTAGTCACAAGATGGCAGCCAGTGTCACTGTCTATAGCTGGCAGACACATTGCAGGTCTTCTCTGAGAGCCATATTTCAAAATCCAGCTGCAATTATCTACATGACTGAGTTATGTAGGAGTAGGAGCTGAGTTTCAAAATCGTGCTCTTGGTTTTCTGATTCAGCACAGGATGTGTGGGCAGGAGGGGACAGAGTGTGAAGGAAGTTCACTTTTAGCAGCAGATTTCTTCCAGTCATTTGGAGTGACCAAGAACCATCTAGTGTTGCTTCTCACTCACAATGTTCTAGTTTAGCAATAGGTGTGTGTGTGTGAGAGTGAGAGTGTATGTGTATGTGTATGTGTATGTGTTTCCATATCCTGACTCCTAATCCATTTTTTCCTTACAGCTCAGGCTAGATTGTACAATTTGTAAAAGCACTGCATACAAATATTAACTTCCAAAACGAATCCTTCCCGCCTTTTCAGACCATATGTAAATGTATTATTTCTTAGGAGCACTCTCTCAGACTACAGGTACTAGTTAAACAGCACAAGCACACACACTCTGTTCTAGAGAAGAGCCTGGGCTGGTGACCCAATGTGCAAAATGTTGCTAATTCTGCTCTAACCCTGGGTTTTTCTACATGAGGCTTTTAACCGCAACTTCCTGCTCCTTTATTGTTCGGATTAAGTGTAGCCAGGTTCTCTACACACCCATTTCCCTCCCATCTTATATATCACTACGTACCACAACATAACCTTGCACTGAGGGGTGGAGGAGCTCCTCCCTCCACCCTTTTCTCATCGCATTTCTAGCCATGAACCTTTGTGCGCATGTGCCTAGGTATGTATATGTATATAGAATCCAAGTTGATCTGTTCAGTTTTTTAATTTGTTTTTGCTGCTCTTGTGCAAATTCAGAGCTTCAATTTCCCTCCCTCCCTGAACACTCCCCCCCAACACATAGTGGAACAAAGCACACTAGTGCAACTACACCGATGGATGGAGGCAATTTCATCTCACAATAGCAAAAAATACTGCATTTTCCCCATTCAGGAACAAAAAAACAGGGAAAGTGGGTGGAAAACACAGGAGAATCGCTCAAGGATGATGTGATCATCTAAAGCACCCATAAACAACTGCGAATGAAGAATGACGAGAGCACAGTAAAAGCCTTGTGCAGAAAAGCTCACTGCTTCTGTTTGGTTTGAACAAATCTCACAAGATCTGGACAATAAGTAAATAGTTTCCCATGCATATCCTCAAGCATGATGTACCATTTGGCCTCAACTGTTTCTCCACATGATAACAGGGCTGCAGCCTGGGCAGCCCTGGTAAGCTGCACCTGCCCCCTCCCCAACGCTTGGGCCACTGAGGGCAAACAGTGTGTGATGAGGGGGCAATTCTTCCTGGACTGGCCACGGTGCTGATCTTCACCAATCAGAACCATCGCCCGTTCTCTAGGCAAGCAAAGGTAGATACAGCCTCTCAGGGAGGGGTCAAGATCATGCTGCACATGCAGCATCCTAGCCTCTCATTGGTTCTTTATGACATCACTTTCCCTGTCTGGAAAGAGGGGTAGTAGGCACTGTGTGTTGTGGGAGCAGCCCGTTCAACATTCACTGCCCCTCTCTGCAGCACCTCACAGTGAAAGCAACAACCCCCACCCCAACCACAGTTTCTGAAAGTGAGGGGCATTTTGCATGAAGTGAGAAAGTGTGAGATACCAGACTTCAGTGAGATGAATTTCCTTTCATTTCCACTTCCTGTTTCCTCTATCTATGCCACAGCTTAGTGGTCTTTACCGTCAGAGAAGCTATGTTTGAGTTTGAGCTACGTTCGTTTCCGTACATCTCGCATTTGCACTTCACAACCAACCTCCTGCCACCTGCTGCCCTCCAGATGTGTTAGACTATAGCTCCCAGCTGGCCAGGGAAAGATGGGGATTGTAGTCCAACACAGGCACCAGGTTGAGGAAAGCTGCATAAGGCTATATGGTAGCTGTAATCAGGGATGTTGAAGAGTCCTTGGTCTCGAGTCACGAGTCGAGTCACGAGTCTTTGGGCCCGAGTCTCGAGTCCAAGTCCTTGATCCAAAATGGTGACTCACGAGTCACAAGTCACTCCCCAAGCAGACTCCACGAGTCCCTATTAAAATCAATGGGGTTTTTTCCGAACAAAATAAGGCTACTTCAGATGTGTGGTTTAAATAAATTCTAGGCCCAAGTGTGCCTTTTTATTTCAAAACTCTGCAACTGATTTTGGCAAGAACAGACCAGGCAGAAAAACCCAAAATAACCAGGGTGGCAGGGAACCCCAAAGCAGGCAGGCAGAGGCATTTGTCTTGGACAATTCAACTGTTGAACTGGTCAAGAAGAGACCAGGCAGGCAGAGGAGGCTGGGAACCCCAGACAGGCAGGCAGAAGCAGCCAAACCCAAAATGTCTGAAAGGTTGCATTTTAGAAAAATGATTTTAAAAAATAAACTTGCTGTACTTCCTAAAACTTATCCATGTTGCATTTGAGGAACATGATTTTTTCTAAATGTTTGGCCCCCATTCTGGAACGGTGAGATCTCATCACAATTCCACCCTCACTGAACACCCGCTGCACTGGTGATGAACTTGCTGGAACCAAAAACACACTCAGAGCAGCCACACAGAGTAATCTCAGGTCCTTCTTCTGCCTCTCCCAAGTACGCAACACATCAATCAAAATAAATCTTGACACACTGTTGGGGCTGCACTCCTGGTAGCCATCCATAGTGGCCGAGCAGCGGCACACCTCACTTCCATGTGCTCTTTGCCGGCAATCACGCTCCTCTCCACTCCTTCTGGCACAGCCCAGGGATGTTGAAGAGTCCTTGGTGTCGAGTCCCGAGTCGAGTCTTGAGTCCCATTAAAAATATTGGGACTCGAGTCCGAGGGGGGACTTAGTCCGACTCACGAGTCGAGTCCTTGAGTCCGAGTCCCCATCCCTGGCTGTAATCAATCAAGTTATTAGTAGAGAGTCTCTCTCCTCTGCTCCCAACTGTTCTGTTTCTCTTCTTTTAACAGTGTTACAAAAAGTCTCTCCATGACTTATAGGAAAGGAGCTGGGTTTGGAAAAGTTGCTTGCTTGCAGAATGAAAGATGATGTCGAAATCAACAGGGAGACAAACTAACACATTTTTAGCAGAACCACCCTATTCAGCACGATGATTCCTGCATGCATCAAGTCAACTGTCTTGCCTTATAAAGCAAAAGCATGTATATGTTTTAGCTCTTTGGAGGAAAGGAGCTGTTTTGCATCCAGCTTCGTAGCTCTTAAATTATATTTAACTGAAAGAACATGTTATTTTAGTAATTGCCATGTAAAGTGCTATGTGCATTGTGCTATACAATAGTTAATTAAGAGTAATAATGCTGCAGAAATGAGTCTGACAGTCCAGTTCTATGCATGTTTGAAAATCTAAAATTTAGATGTTAGTCATATTTCTTATACCCAAGTAACTATGCGTAGGACTGCAGGCAGTTTGATGTATTCATGATTCCCAGCAGCATTAGCTGTAATTGCCCTAGCTACTATGAGTATGAATATGGGATCCAAAAAACTGTTTTGTTCCTGTATCCCATCAATAGGTTTACTTGAAAGAAAGAACTCATTATGTACAATGCTTATTGTAGTCTGCCAAAATCCATTAAGTGCAGCAGACCTAGCTGATATGCAAACATTTGGTGAATTGTTTTGTGTCGTCGTCGTCCCCCCCCCCCCCAACATTGGTAATCATTTAATTGGCACCTGGGAGTGAGATGAGGTGTGATGTGAGACAGTCTTATTCACTACTGAGGGGTGTGATGTGTGGGTGAGGAACCTTTGCATTATAGGATGATGGAAAGAAAAGAATATTCATACGTTTTTGTGTGTGAAAGTAAAAGCCTTTGCATAAGCTATATGCACAATTAGATTCATGAATCAGGTTTCCTCATGCAGAAGAGATTATATGTATCAGGGATGGGCAACTAGAGGAAGTCCGGGGACCATTTTCCCCACACACACCCCTGCAGGAGGCTGGGAACCCCAGACAGGCAGGCAGAAGCAGCCAAACCCAACATGTCTGAAAGGTTGCATTTTAGAAAAATGCCACTGCCCCCCACCCTCCATGGGTGCCAAAATAAATAAATCAAAAGTTTGTTTGCAAGCAAACTAATTTTGTCCCTTTTGACACTCTGTAGCCACTACAGACACCATTAAAAAAAAATTAACTGAATTTGGGGGCCACAGGGAATGCATGCAGCCCACAGGCTGCATATTGCACACCCCTGATCTAGATGCAGATGGATTATCCATTGATGAGGAAAATTGTTGGTTAATTCATGCCAGATTGTCTATGCAGAAGAGAATCGGATGTCCCTGCTGAGCATGTCATGTATGAACAGGGCTGGTCCAAGACATTTTGTTGCCTGAGTTGAAGGACATGATGCTCCCCCCCCCCATTCCAACCTACAGAAGCTTGCTTGTTATGATGACCCATACAATAGTTGCTTATTTTCAGTTCATTTCTATACAATCTCCTGTGTATACTCTCCCTAGATATTGTTACGAGTTTTCCTTTCAGATTTCTGTGAGTAGGGCTATCAGGGCAGATTGCCATGAGGTAGTAGTTGGACTTGACAAAAAAGTGTTGATGGCTTGTAATATCCAGCTGATGTGTCTCCATAGGACCTAAGACGGTCCAAGGAAGCTAGGTGACGTGATGGTCAAGGGAGATGACTCACCAGAAAACCTATGTCACTCAGGAACCAGACAGGGGGAGTGCGTCCCTCATGGTTCTGTTGGAACTCTCAGTGGCTTTTGATGCCACCAACCAAGGTATCTTTTGAGGTGTCTCTCTGGGATGGAACTTGGATGCACTATTCTGTGGTGGCTCTGGTCCTTCTTGGTGCTGGAGAATTCCTGTTTGACCCCATGTGGTGTCCCTCAGGGTTCCATCTTGTCCTCCATGCTGTTTCATATACACGAAACCACTGGGAGAGGTTGTCCAGCATTTTGGGATTCGGGGCTGTAGCGGACGGGACCCCTCACTCCAAAGCCCACACCCTCAATGGATACTTCGCTCTCACCAAGTGCCACCTTGTATTGGTCACTTCAGACTTTAAGCTGTCTTTTAAAGTTGCGTTAGCTGATTATATGTCTTAGGTCTTATATGTAGCTGTTCACCTACGTTTGTTTGTCTTTATTAAGCAGTTTGTTTTATTTGATTACTTGAAGTAGGGTGCCCCTCCGTTAATTCACTTCTTACTTTCCTGTCACCAGTCAGACTCTGGAGAATTAGAAGAACTTTGAATAAAAAGGTTGATTTATTGTTCTAACAAAGTCTCTAAACTGACATTCAACTCAGGAACAGATAACTTGGAATTTTCAACAGTTACATTTAGAATCATAGAATCATAGAAAAGTAGAGTTGGAAGGGGCCTACAAGGCCATCGAGTCCAACCCCCTGCTCAATGCAGGAATCTAGGTCAAAGCATCTCTGACAGATGTCTGTCCAGCTGCACCTTGAATGCCTCCAGAGTGGGAGAGCCCACAACCTCCCTAGGTAGTTGATTCCATTGTCTTATTGCTCTGACAGTCAGGAAATTTAAACTTGTTCTTTGCTTAGATTCAGGTTAAAGGCAGGCAGATGTTATACAGTGCTCTTTGTATCAATTTGGCTTGGTTACTTGAAAGTTACAGTATCAGACTAGGGAACTTAACTGTCCCTCACACTAGTCCAGAGTTTCTCCTTCTTCCTCAGACAGAAGGTCCTTCACTCCCTGAGTGGAGACTCCTGTGAATTGTTCTACACTAGCACCTTCACGTTTGCTTTCTCACAACTTAGTACTAGATTTCCTGTCTGAACTCTTCTCTTCAGTACCACCTTTCCCTACCTACTCTACTAACCTTCCACTCCCTCTCTCACTCCAACCCACTCTCTTCCTCAACTGACAACCAACTCCCCTAACTGCCAACTCCCTGGGGTTCTATGCTCTCGGCCTCAGCCAATCAGAGCCTCTGGAATGTTCAGCTTGGCCCCTCCCTGGGCTTCTGCCTGCCACTCTGCCACAGGTGCCACCACTATGCTGATGACTCCCAACTCTATCTCTCTTTTCCATCTAAATCTAAGGAAGCTGTTCCAGTTCTAAATCAGTGCCTGATGTTGGTAATGGACTGGATGAGGGAGAACAAACTGAAGCTTAATCCAGACAAGCCAGGTTCTCCTGGTTAGTCGAAAGGCAGACCAGAGATTCAACTTGTGCAGGATGGGGTACACCCAGGTTCACAGTTTGGGTGTACTTCTGGATTCAGCCCTTAATCTGGATGCCCAGGTTTGTGGCCAGGAGTGTGTTTGCACAGCTGAGGCTAGTATGCCAAATGTGTCCATTCCTGGAGATGTCTTATCTGACCACTGTGATGGATGCTATAGTTTCATCTCATTTGGACTAGTAAAATGTGCTTTATATGGGGCTGCCTTTGAAAAGTGTTCAGAGACTTCAGCTGGTCTAGAATACTGAGGCTAGACTGTTGAATGGGGCGGTTACAAGGAGCATGTGACTTCCTTGATTTCCTTGTTACAACAGCATCACTGGCTACCAGTCTGTTTCTGGGCACAATTGAAAGCGCTGGTTATGACCTATGGCCCTATACAACTTGGGACCAGGCTACCTGAAAGACCACATTCTCTCATATGAGCCTGCCCAGGTCTTAAGATCTTTCAAGACCACCACCTTCAGAGGCACGTTTGGTGGTGATGCGAAAGAGGGCCTTATCAGTGGCTGCTCCCAGGCTGTGGCTACCTGAAAGACTGCACTCTCCCATACAAGCTTGCCTGGGTTTTGAGACCTTCTCTCAGTCACCGGAGGCACATTTGGTGGACATGTGAGAGAGGCCTTCTTGGCACAGGCTCTGGAATTCCCTGCCAAGGGAGGCTAGGTTGGCCCCCTCTCTGTTTTCCTTCTGCCAGTAAGCAAAGATGTTTTTATTCAGGCAGGTCTTTTACATGTAAGCTGGTCTGTTGCTGAAGGGGTTTTTAATGGGCTGGGTGCTGTTTGTTTATTTTATGATTGTACTTTTAACTTGTTTTTATAACTTTTAATTCAGTTTTTGTTTTACTCTCGATTTTATTACTGTTAGCCGCCTTGAGCTGAAAGGCATGGTATAAATTTAATAAATAAGTAAGTTTAATAAACAAATCATCCATATTCCGTCCCTCCCTTCTCGCCAGGAGGAGGAAGAAGTGAGGTGTCTCCGTGTGACAAGAACAATAGGCTGTAGTTTGTCAGGGACTGAGAAGAAGACCGAGAGTGAATCTTGGCTCTGTAAGCCTTTGAGGGTGTTGGCTGTCTCTCCTGGAGATCTGATGTGGGAGCAGTGTGTTTTGGCTATCTGTTGGAAAGCTGTGCCTCCACCAATGCCTAACCTGTATATTTGTAAACAAACACAAATATTACAAAAAACCAATAAGCTTCTTTCCAAAGGGAACCAAACCTGTGTAAGCGCTGTGCCTCTGAAATGTTTCACAGCTCAGAGACTGAGAGGGGACAACGTAACTATGTTATACTGGTCACGCAAATAGTTCACCCAACCCCTTTTGACCCATGGGCACATTTGGGAATTTGAGAAACTGCTGTGGGTACCACCACAAAATGGCTTCCATGGAGGATGTGGCTAGCCACAGAACGGTTGCCATGGGGGCCTGGCTAGTCAAAAGAGGTGGTGGTGGTGTTGTCGAAGAGAAATAGTGAGGCTAGAGGCTGGGAGGGGGGGAATAGCATGGCAAAGGGGTAAAGGCATGAGAAAGAAAGAATGAGGCTAGAGGCTGGGAGCTGAGAGAAACAGCACGATAAAGGGGTGAGTGGGAGAGAAAGAGCAAGGCTAGAGGCTAGGAAGAGAGAGAAAGAAAGAGGGCTAGGGATGGGGAAAGGAGAGAAATAGTGAGGAGGTATTGGGCAGAGAGAAACAGCAAGGCTATGTATGATTGCAAGAAAGTTGTATTTTCATATATATGGACATTTCATATGTATTCATCGCTATGGATATGTACATATACCCCCTGCCCTATGCAGTAATACGTAATACCATCAGTAATAATATCTGTTCCTTCTTTTCATTTGTGTGTGGAGGCTCTCGCCCCACCCCAGCCATGGTGGCGAGTTTGCAAAAAAAAAACTAGGCGCAAGGGGAGCCTGATTTACAAGCAGAATTGGGATCCTGGGAGGTTTCCGGGAGCGCAATTCTGCTTCCAAACAAGGTGCGCACTCCCCCCCCCCCCATGTACCTTGTTTTCTTGCAAAATCATTTTTGCTACTGCTGTCATAGCAGCAAATTTGGCAGCAGGGGGAAGTGCAAAAACAGCCATGGGGGGGCCTGCATGCAGCCCAAGGACTGTGTGTTGCCCTGCCCACACCTGGTTAGACCTAGTTTACTAGCCAAGGATAAGCAAGTGTTATTTTAGTACTAGTCTATATGTGTGATCTTTATATTTTATACAAAGGCAACAGCACCCTCTGGGAATGCATATGAAAAAAGGATGATGCATGGATGGAAATAACTAAATCTAAGGGTGGGTTATAAATAAATAGTAAATGATATCAGTATATTATTGTAGGCCTCATAAAAGAAAACCCAAGTTCATTTAACATTTTAATCCTAGGCATGCTTACTCAGATATAAGCCCCCTTATGCTCAATGGCACTTATTTCCAGGTAGGCTGTAATGTATAGTCATTTACCTAGGAGCAAGCTCCACTGAACTCAATGGGTCTTATTTCTGAGCAGACATGTACTGTATAGGATTGTGCTTTAAGGCTCCCTCCTGTTCTTGGGTCTAGAATTTATGAAATGGTGGCGTTTTTAATCTACTATGTTTTTCGATACGTGTTCTGCAATTGCTTTCCCAGTGTTGTTTTGCATTTTTATAATAACGGCTATGAAAATAATGATGACGATAATTTTAAAGATGGTTAAAAAGGCTGCTATTTTGTGTTATTGCTATGAACCATAGATTTGCCAAATAAAATGTAGACCCTTGAAATGAGAGCCAGTGCGGCGTAGTGGTGAGAGTGTTGGACTGGGACTCGGAAGATCCGAGTTCTAGTCCCCGCTCGGCCATGAAACTCACTAGGTGACTTTGGGCCAGTCACTGACTCTCAGCCTAACCTACCTCACAGGGTTGTTGTGAGGATAAAATGGAGAGGAAGAGGAGGATTATATAAGCCGCCTTGAGTTCCTTTCAGGAAAAAAGGTGGGGCATAAATATAATAAATAAATAAATAAATAAATGGCACTTTTCACCATCGTTTTATGTGCAGATGTGGCATTCATCTCCCTTACAGTTGTAAGTTGTAGTGTCAGACCCTTAGCAAATGGGAACTCTCTCTGTAGGGCGCTTGCCTGTCAAGACAGTAGCCCCTGTCCTCATACCCCACTGAGGGCTGCTGCCGTATATGTGACAAGAAGCATGGCACGGTCCGTGCTGCATGGAGTCTGTAGTACTCCTTGCCAGAAGCTGCCTGTCACTCCTGGGCTACCCCAGTAGCCTTTCCGCAGCTATCTTGAAATTTGACTGTGTTTATATTACATGCAGCTGAAGTCTCCTCCTGCTCTGCGGAGCTCCAGAATGGAATGCCGAGTGGAAGAGAGACCCAGCCAGGACCTTGAGGCCACCCAGATCAGAGGGTTTTGTGCAAAAGCCCCTATATGGCTCTGTTTGACAGAGAGATAGAGATGGGGCTTGGGTCTGCTCCTTGTTTGGGAAGCCAGTGGGAGGGGACCAAGCCAAGGAGCTATATAATCAGACAGAGAGTGTTCAGTTTCCCAGTGCACCATCCATCCCAGAGCAGCTCTCCCTACCTAGCCAAGCGCTGACAGGGTAAGTGGCAGTGAACCAAAGGAGAGATTTCAGGATTCGCTGGATCTGTTTAGATAAGAAAAAGGCTCCATGCTGTTTTGATCAAGTATGCCTATGCAATCTTCTCATCCCACATTGTATGAGTAAATGTGTGATCCACACTCATTAAACACAGCCGGTGTTTGTTTGCTCTTTATTTCAGTGGGGTGTGGTGGAGTGCATCCTGAGGTTGCAATCTTGCAGCCTGATGCTCTGCACATTTACTGGGAAGTAAGTTCCACCGAACTTACTGGAGTTTACTCCCAAGTAAGTGTGCATAGGAGTAAGGCCCATTGAATGCAGTGGGACTTACTTCTGAGTAAAGATGCATAGGATTTGGCTGTTTGGCATAATCTGGTTAAGCATTCTTAACCCCATTTTTTTTGATAGGAGGATTTAAGCACATACCTAACTCTCATCTCCCACTGCAATCAAAGGGACTTAAGTTAACCTTGGCTTGATTGTGCATTTGTCTTGTTCCCTGACCCTCACTCTTTTAATTTCCTATTAATATTGCAAAGATGAAAGAGCTATAATGTTTATAAGCTATATGTCATTTGTGGTGAAAACCTTGGACAGCCTTTCTGTCTGTTTCTATCAATATATTCATTTCACGAGTCATGCTGCTATTTGAGCACCATGAAAAAGCCATCCTTGCTGGCCAGAGTTTTCCCTTCTAATTGTTGTGGTTCTGATTTGTTCCTAGTGTGCACCTCCTCTTTGGTTGCCATAGACTTAGTCTTGCATGAATTTGCTTCTGCATTGTGAACCTGGAAAGGATTTTTCACTGATTGTTAGATTCTTTTCACTAGAACTCCCAAGCATCGAAAAGACCATTGGACTGGGGCCCAAGAATAGATGCATACTTTGCTTTTTACCCTTTGGTTGCTTTACAATGGGCATAGGAGCTGCATTCAATTCTAGATGTGAGCTTAATGTTCAGAGGAAGAGGAGCTATGTAAGCTCATTGGGGCAGAAACTTGGGTTTTCTTTATGTTATTTAAAGTACCATTTACATTGATAGTACTAGATAAATATGATGATGATTGTGATGACTACTGCTGCTGCTACTACTACTACTACTACTATTACCCCTAGGGAGTGGAAATTCATTAGAAGTAAGCATAAAAAGCTAGCAGGCCATGACTTCACTTTGTCTCCAGTTTAGTGCAAGTACAGCTGAAAACCACCTTGGGTAAAATTAATTATATGAGGTAAATGCTGCAAAAACATAGTAGTTGTTGTCTAGATGGTCATGGATGCCATCCACCTGCTTGAAACAAGAGAGTAGTCCTGGGGAGGGGACATTTAGAATCTCTTCTAGTCTGGGCTCTGAACATGATTTGAAACAGATAGGGCTCTCCAACCTTGGGTCCCCAGATGTTGCTGGCCTACAGCTCCCAGCATACCCACCCAGCATGGCTAATGGCAAAGGATTCTGGGAGCAACATCTGGGGACCCAAGGTTGGAGAGCCCTGAGATAGAGGGGGGAAATGCACAGAGGAAGCAATAAATGCATGTGCGGTTCTGCTCCACTGGCTCCTGAGTTGAACATGTAGCTATCTGAAGTGGGGTGAGTAGGTTTTGTCTGTGTACCACAGTATTTACTGTTGAATTTCATAATTAAACCATTGGTATTGTTCTCCTGTACATGTTTTTGTACTTGCTGAATAGGGTAAGATCTGGCTACTGCAATATGTTTGGACTCCTTATGGTCAGTTGAACATTAGTTCGCTTACACATAGTTAGAGGCGAGTCCTTTATTTGCTTTCCCTCCATGGGATTCCCGTGTCTGCACCACCCCCAAAGTGCTGGCCATAAGCCTTCCCTGCCTTGAGGTCATCAGGAAAGGCCTGTTGTTACAGGTGCCTTTTCCAGTGACATTTCAGCCTGTATTGTGTGTGTGTGTGTGTGTGTGTGTGCATGTGCATTTGGGGATGGGGTGGGGAGAGCACAAAGCCCAGAACCTTCTCCACAGTGATACTGTCCTTGCTGAATTCCCTTCCAATGGAGGTTCACCTAGCTAGCTCCTTGCATGGTTTGCAGGAGGAGAAACTCTGTAAGACCTGTCATAACCCTAGACAAACACCTGCTAGAGGGACTGAGATTAAATTTCAGCTGGAGTTGTGGTTGCTGCTGTTGCTTCTGCTGTTGATTTTGTTGTGATTTCAAATTGCATTTACTCTAGATTTTTAGTGCTTTGAGCCTGTTTGACTGAAAAGTGGAATAAAATAGAAGGAAAGTAGTAGCAGCAGCAGCCGCCGCCAGCAGCAGCATTAACTGTAATATCATAGTAAGGAGTGAATGAACACAGTACATTTTGAATGAGAGTTCCCTTTGCTGTAGCACACTGTGGAATCTGGTGTGCTGGGGTAATTTTTGGCTTTGTCTAAAGGCAAGATGATTAACAGTTAATTGCCTACCTTAATCACTCATGAGAGATGCACATGACAGGTTTATTGTGAGTTCTGAGTTAAATTATAGCTACTGCAGAGATCCAGGGCCGGTGCTACCATTAGGCCAACTAGGCAGCTGCCTAGGGCACAGGGCTAAAGGGGGCGCCAGAAGCGCCTTGAAAAAAAATACAGCGCTCTCAAGTGGGAAGGGGTGTGTGTGCTAAATATCTGATCTTGCCTAGGGCACCAAACTGCCTTGCACCGGTCCTGCAGAGATCGCCACCGCACACTGGATTTCATAGATTTCATGAATCATAGAGTTGGAAGGAGCCTACAAGGCTATCGAGTCCAACCCCCTGCTCAATGCAGGAAACTAGAGGAGGGGTCTCCCATCCAAGTAATAACCAGGCTTGACCCTGCTTAGCTTTCCACGCTCAGACAAGCTGAGCCAGCGTGAGCCACAGGTCTGTATGGAGCGTCCCATGGCTTTAAAACACTGCTTGGTTGCCATTGGAGGGCTTATCTTAAAGGTTTGATGATTTCCTTGAATTTCTGAGCTTTGCTAGTAGTTACTAAATATGGCTTTCATTTAAAGTTCACCACACTCAAGCAGAAATGCAGCATTCCTTCACCCACCCACCCCCAAGGATTTTTGGCTCACTTGACTTGAGTTTGAGCAAACACACACACACACACACACACACACACACAAGCCCTTGACCTCTCCAGCTCTATTCCAAAAACAGACTTTTGAAAGACTTTGTTTCCTAATTAGGAAATGGTTTGTTCCAAACAGACTAGAGGCGGTCATGTTGGGTAAAGTTTCTATGCTTTGGAGTAAATGCTTAAATATAAATAGCACTTATTCCTATTAAACAGATGCTTTCAAACATTTCTTCTTTTTTATTTTAGTAAAACACACAGACAAAAGAATGTTCTTCTTTTTGTTAATTTTTAATTAAAAATTATTACCCACACCACGATGCCCCAAGAATTTCAGATGGACTCCAATATATCCTCATCCAATTTTACCCTCTCAGCAACCGTGTGAGGTAAAAGAAGAGAGTGACTGACCCAAGGACACTGAATGAAGTGTGTGCTTAGAAAAAGGAAGACGTCAGTGTGATAAACATGGATTTGAAAATGCCGGGATTAGCTGGAGTTCTGTGCTGTGCTCACACACTAGATAAAACCCCAGGTTTGCCCTGTGTAATGCGGGTGGGGGGATTGCCTTGTTTTCTATTTACATTTCTTATATAAAGATGTATTTAAATATTTCTGATCTCTTGGTTGAGAAGGCATTCAAACTTGTTTTTCTCTCACATCCGAACCAAATGCAAGTTGCTCACTGGGTCACAAAGCAATGCTATTTTTTTTTTAAAAAAAAATATAGATTTTTATTAAGTTTTTTCAATCCAAACAAATAATAACAAATAATGACAATAATAATAAAATAATAATAACAATACAACATTAATATTGTGCACCCCCCACCCTCTAGGGACCATGCTAATATTTCCCAAAGGATATCAAATATTATTCTCTGTTCCCAAAATATAACCAATCTTGACAAGGTTCGTTCCCCTTCCCCCTCACCAACACGTAATCCAAAAATTTACCCCAAATGCTCACAGAAGTGTTTTTCTCCAATTGTCCTTCTTGACATTTGATACTGCAAGTTAATTTATCATTTAACGCGATATCCCATACCACAAAGCAATTCTAAGAGCACTGCCTTTTAGATCACAATTCTGAGTTCCAGGGTCTGTGTATGTGCTCTGAGGGCACATGATGCAGCCACCTTGCTGAAGCTAAGCAGGAAGACCCAGGTTCAAATCCCCACTCAGCCACTAGGTGATTTGTCACCCTCTCTCAACTTTCCCTATCTCAGCCTAGCGCTGGGCCAGTCGCACTCTCTCAGCCTAACCTTCCTCACAGGGCTGTTGTGAGGATAAAAGGGGCAGGGAGAAGAACATGTCTACTGCCTAGAGCTCCTTCAAGGAAAGGTGGGATATAAATGTTGATAATGACTGCAGCAATAACGACTAGAAATTTTCATATTTTAAAAAGCAAACTGAGATTCTCAGGAAGATGAATTTTGCACCCAGTAACCATGTTCTGTGCTTTTTAGGCACTCCCAAACACAGCCCTGCTTTTTATTTATTTATTTCCTGCATTTTTTCCTCTTGCAAGGAACCCAAGGAGGCTTATATATTCCTCCTCCTCTCCATTTTATCCTCAGAACAACCCTGTGAGGTAGGTTAGGCTGAGAGTCAATGACTGGCCCAAAGTTACCCAATGAGCTTCATGGGCAAGTGGGGACTAGAACCTGTATCTCCCGAGTCCCAGTCCAACACTGTAACCACTACGCCACATTGTCTCTCTTATTAGTTATGTCTGCCAAGTTTCTCCGAAATTAAATGGGTACTGCATACATTTTTAAAGACTGGCAAAAGACCTGGCATTTCAGTTTGTAAGATGCAACTGCCCAGAAAGCAAGGTGTATTTTCCTTTCAGATCTAGGTACCTATCCTTTCATTTATTTATTTATTTAGCATTATGATTGTCTAATCTCCTGAATGGGTCTTTATCTCCAAAGCACTTAGATGGAGATGCTCTTCTGAGCAGCCTCAGACAAGATGGGTCACCCTGGAGATCTCATGCTTGCACCCATGCATGGTGGAAACTGTTTTAAACTCCGCATGTTGAAAAAGCAGCACCTTGCTTCACCTCCCTTGAACTATTGTTGCAACAAAGGCTAAATGGAGGACAATGGCTGATAGACTGAAACTTGACCCTTAATCACACTGTTAATTATCAGTATGGTTACGCCTGGCCCTCAGAATTGTAGGTCATTGTAAGCTTGAATTGTCAAAAGCCCTACACACTCTTGCAGTTACTACATTTCCAAGCCCTGTTATTGTCTTTCAAGGGCTGACAAACTAAATACAAATTGCCTAATAACCAATAATGGTTCTATAATCAGCTTAAACATCTCTTAGCATTTTTTTTGGACCTGAGGCTTGCAGCGGCATCTCTGAACCACCTACATTGGTTAATTTCTTGGAAATGTCCTCCTGCTGCTCTGGCGGAACAACAAACCCACTATATTGCAATTTATTAGAGGGTGAGGCTCCTGACTTGGATTCTGTACATCTAACATAGAAACAAAATAGGGCATGCTGTATGCTTGCAACAGTGGACACAAGGGTCAAACTACAAGTTTCTTTAAAGGTGATTTCCCCCCCTTTTTTACTCAAAACTAAGGACATGTGGAATAGGGGGATTTAACCCTTTGCTCCCTGCTGCGGTCCCAATCTCTGTGTGTGAAGGATTAATGTCGCCCTACCTTAGAGTCCTGATCAGGCCCCTGCACTTACTTTTGAGTAAAAGAGAAAAAAAATACATAGCTGCTCACTATGTCAATTGATTCATTTCCCCTATGCTCAATCTCAGATTCAAGTTTGAGTAGCAAAAGCTGTTAGTGTAAATTTATTGGTCCTCTTCTCAGTTGGTCAAATCAAATTAGGTCTGGTTTACATATTACCATGTTGTTCCCACATTGTCAAATCAAATTAGGTCTGGTTTACACAGTGCTTTTTTTCTGGAGAAAAAGGTACCGGAACTCTTGGATTACATTTCCTCGGGAGTAGATGGCGATTAAATTGTAATGCAATTAATAGAAAAAAAGGTGCTGGAACTCAGTTCCGGTGAGTTCCACCAGAAAAAAAGCCCTGGGTTTACATATTACCATGTTGTTCCCACATTGTCAAATCAAATTAGGTCTGGTTTACATATTACCATGTTGTTCCCACATTGTTAGGTGCTGGCATGGGACCTGAGGTGAAATGCTGCCACATCTCTTGTCCACTCTAAATGCGTCTAAATCAGTGTTCTCCAACCTTGGTCCCCCAGATGTTTTTGGCCTACAACTCCCAGCATGCCCCATGGCTGGGGCATGCTGGGAGTTGTAGGCCAAAAACATCTGGGGATCCAAGCTTGGAGAACACTGGTCTAAATCATGTGATGTATGACATTCCCCCCCAGTACTCATATTTTGGGGGTGTTTTTTACTGCATTGTGGAAACATCAGGGATAGGTAATATTGAAATAGAAGTTTTGCCATCTCTTTCTGTAATGTTTGCTCTTAACTTTATATATTTGTGTGTGTGTGTGTGTGTGTGTGTGTGTGTGTGGCCACTCTGCTTGCACAGGCTAATTATTCCCTCCCTTTCTGCCAATACATATGGCATGGGGGGAATAAAATCTGCATAAAATCAGCCACTCTGGCCATCAGACAAGCTGCTCTGGCAGACAAATAACTTCCTCCCAAGTTACATTCCACATGAGCTTAATATAAACATTATACTTACGATGCAAGTAGGATAGATGTGATGTGATGGAATTCCTGATGCGGACGGCTGGAGATACAGCATGCCACCCACAGCAGGTGATGCACATTGCAAATGAGCAAAGGTATCATGTGACCACTCTAAAATCACAAGGAGAGTGTAATGTTTAGAACTGGGCATAATTTGTTCGATAATTCTGCTTCTTGGAGATGTGGGGAGTTAGTGGCTAGGTCTGCACACATATATTGGGGCTAGATTGGGGAAAGATGTCAAGCAAAGAACTGACAGAACATAATCTGTGAATTTTCCTTTGTTTGCTTGGTTCCATTCTATCTCTGCGGGGCCCTAAATGAGATGCACACAACTTGGCTTCGAAATATGGCCTTAGTTGCTAAGCAGTTAACGTTGGCAAGTTTAGAAAGCCAGCTCTTGATGACTAGGTAGTAAACCCTTCCCCAAGCTGGCACCCTCCAGATATGTTGGACTCCAACACCCATCTTCCCCAACCAGTATGGGAAGATGGATATTGAGCGAAGATTGAGGTGGAAGAATCTGGGGAAAAAGTGTGTAGTAGTAGTAGAACTCCTAGAATTGGCATCACAGGAGATGGTGACATTTATATGAAAGGATATCTTATGCAAATTTAATAGCATATGGGACACCTGTCTGCAATGTTCTATGTTACAATTATATTTTCCTAGGGCAACAACCATTATGACTGAATATCTCTTTCGATTGTTTGCCCAGTTGACACACAATTTCCCTCACATCCCCTTTTCCTCCTCCCTTGCTCTTTCTATATTTGTTTTCTCTCTCTCTCTCTCTCTCTCTCTCTCTTTACTAGCATTGCCAGTAAGGTTCACCCCAGTGTGGCTCAGAAATGAACTTCTGGGGTTCTTAGATGGCTGCCATTCATTCTTCTCCAGCTCAGATCAAAATCTGTGCCAGAGAAAGGTTCCTAGCCTCCCCTGCCCATGTCCACCTTCCCACCTCTATGCCCCCCACGTCCTTCTTCAAACCCTTTCTTTCTTTCTTTCTTTCTTTCTTTATTATATTTATACCCTGCCTTTTTTCCTGCAAGGAACCCAAGGCGGCTTACATGATCCTCCTCCTCCTCCTCCTCCTCCTCCCTGTTTTATCCTCACAACAACCCTGTGAGGTAGGTTAGGCTGAGAGTCAGTGACTGGCCCAAAGTCACCCAGTGGGTTTCATGGCCGAGCGGGGACTAGAACCCGGATCTCCCGAGTCCCAGCCCAACACTCTCACCACTACGCCACGCTGGCTCCTTTTTCTTAATACCGAACAGGTGGAGGTGGTAGCAATAGCAGGAAACAGACCCACCTTCCCTCTGTCTCTGTTGTCCTGAGATAGTGCAGAGCAGTGTACACCACCATGACTTAAAGCAACCTTCCCCAACCTGGTGCCCTCCAGAAGTTTTGACCGATAAGTCAACTCCCAGCATTCCTGACCATTGGCCGTGCTGGCTGGGAACGATGACACGGAGTTCAAAAAGTCTGGAGGGCTCCAGGTTGGGGAACACTGACTTCAAGAGAGGCAACAATTAGGACTTGTCCTCTGTCTAGGCCATCGCTCTTTAAGTCACGATAGGAAAATGGAGAAGAAGGGGGAAAGGAAGAGGAAAAACCCCTCCCCCTTCCCACTCTCTGCTGCAGCTTGTACTGCTGAAAAAGTCTAAGTGAAGCCAGGCAACCACCATTTTCGCTGACTTCCACAGTTGCCCCTGATCTTCTGAAAATGTGTTAGTTATTGTGTTGCGTCAGGTCTTCTCTGCTCTGTCTATAGGACTGTGCCCGTGTGGAAGGTCTGAGAAAGTTGCTTTAGAAGATGTGTGAAGAAGAGGACAGCACTGCGCTGGTTTGTGACAATGGCTCCGGACTTTGTAAGGCTGGCTTTGCTGGGGATGATGCTCCAAGAGCGGTTTTTCCTTCCATTGTGGGACGTCCCAGGCACCAGGTGAATGATGGGTTTCAGCCACTGAGGCTCTGCTTGGGAGAGTAAACAACATGGAATAGCATGGAAGGGACGTGGTTAATAAATAGCATGGAAGCGACCAGAAAAGAAGAGTTATGTACTCCCTCCCCACCGTGCCACAGTCCTCATACAATTTATTTTAGACTAGTCCAGTTGATATAAACAGGGCTGCACCATGTAGCATATTGAGGTCATCTGCATTTTTGGTCTTAGAAGTTAGCCTTCTTTCACTGGAACTTGACAATCCTTTTTCTTTGGCCAGTGTATTTTCATTTTTTGGGGTGGTGGGGGAAGAATAACCATTCAAACTAATCAAGCACCCTTAAAAAACAACAACTGAGGTGGTTGCAGAATTTTAATCAATTAACCAAATGAAATTGTTCCCATTTATAGTTCAGTACAAATTGCCAAGGACAAATCTTGAGCATCTCAAAGGCTGGTGGGGCAAGCATAGTTTGCTGTAGACATGGGCCTTAGAGATCCAGGCAAAGAAGGATAAATAATAGCAAATCTGTTAAAATACTCAATACCTCATTAAATACCTATGCCATTAAATTACAAGGCCACTGCTTAAGAAGACCCTTTAAGCTGCTAAGATCTATAAGCCACAGACATGAGATGGGAGCATGTCAGGCCAATGGAACTGTGGCTTGTGTCCCATAATTCTTGTGTTCTAACAAGAATGGAGTATACACTTCTTTGATATACATTTTCAAGTTAAATTCCAAAATCCATATTTGTGTACTACCTTTATTAGGCCAACCAAAAGATCACAAAATTTTGCAAGCTTTTGAGATCTCCAGATCTCTTCATCAGGCAAGATGTTACAAAAAGCATCTTGGGACTCTGCATATTCAGTGTCTGCATGTTCAGACACTGTGACTTCACTATTGCCAGATTTCCCCCCTCCCCTATTCATCCCTGCCCCCCAACCCAATCTGCTTTTTGTAACATCTTGCCTGATGAAGAGATCTGGAGATCTCAAAAGCTTGCACATTTTTGTGATCTTTTGTTTAGCCTAATCAAGGTAGTACACGAATATGGATTTTGACATTTTTCTTACTGTCAACATGGCTCTAGCTTTGTTTATTTTCAAGACAGTTATTGTTTAAAATGCCTCAAATAACTGTGACTCTTCTTTCACTGTAAGGCTGCAATCCTAAGCATATTTATTTAGAAGTAAATCCAGTTTAAATCATTGGGACTTACTCCTGAATAAACATGAATGGAATTGTCAAGCCGCTGCAAATGCACAATGTGAGCTGCAGAAGTAGCGAACTTGGAAAGAGTGGATTGTTGTACATTTGCCACTAGATGGGTGTCTGCTCATGTCACTGCAGAGGTGCTTTTTTTTTTTTTAATGAATGCAATCTGATTATGTGGCTAAAGTAATGATTAATAATCCATATTTGAAACAACAAATAAGAAGAGGCCATAACTCAGTGGTAGAGCACATCTTTGCATGCTGAAGGTCCCAAGTTCACTCTTTGGGTACAAGGATTCCAGATCTGAGACCCTGGAAAGCAGTGTAGAGGATACTGGACTAGATAGATCAATGACCCAAGCCCGGGCAGTACAGCTTCATATCTTCATTTCATATTGGCCCCTTTTCTATTATGCTTGTCATAGTTGTGCTTAGGGGGAAAGTTTCCATAGCCTCTTTCTCATCTAAAATGAAAGTAAAATAATTGAGATACAGTAATACCTTGGATTGCAAGTAACTTGGTTTGAGAGCGTTTTGCAAGACAAGCAAATTTTGAAATATTTATTTAATATTTTTTTTACTTGATATACAAGCGACGTCTTGCAATACAAGTACTGTAGTACGGCTTAAATTAAAAATCTCTGTACAGATTTTTTTTGGGGGATTTCGTTTTGATATAAGAGTGTTTTGGATTACAAGCACGTTTCCAGAACGAATTATGCTCTCAATCCAAGGCATGACTGTATGTGCCATCTTGTTTGCTTTTTGACATTGCTTGCTAATGAGACTGAGTTAGTCATCTTTCTTTCCTCCCTCTGACTTATTAGGGTGTGATGGTAGGCATGGGTCAGAAAGACAGCTATGTAGGTGATGAAGCTCAAAGCAAGAGAGGAATCCTGACACTGAAATATCCCATAGAACACGGAATCATCACAAACTGGGATGACATGGAGAAGGTATTTAAATCACTACTGTGGAGGTACACAAAATGAATGACTAGCATAAGCAGGGTAGTGGTTGTTTGCTTTTTTTAAAACAACAACAACCCCAAAACATTTTGCATGTTATAAGGACTCTGTAAGGACTGGTACAGTGTGGTGTAGTGGTTAGAGTGTTGGACTGGGACTCAGGAGATCCTGGATTCTAGTCCCCGCTCGGCCATGAAACTCACTGGGTGACTTTGGGCCAGTCACTGACTCTCAGCCTAACCTACCTCACAGGGTTGTTGTGAGGATAAAGAGGAGGAGGAGGAGGAGGATTATGTAAGCCGCCTTGGGTTCCCTGCAGGAAAAAAGGTGGGGTGTAAATATAATAAATAAATAAAATAAATACACGTTTATTTCAGAGACGGCAAAATCCTCACATAGTCACATTACGTTGTCACTATATTTTCCTGTGTGAAACAGCTGCCATATAGGAAAAAGCAACCCTGAAAATATATCATGTTGGACAAAAATGCTAGCTGAGCAAGAGTAAATTGCCCAGGTTAAAACAACATTTTGTCTAATCTGGTAAACATTTCAGTTAAACGGCTCTCCATGTGAAAATGAAATTAAGTCTCTGAACGAGACCATTCCTACCTTAGTTGTGAACTAGGCTCAAATTAGACAAAACTAGACATTGTTCATTCATCTGTCTATAAAATATTGGAAGTGTCTAGTGCCTCTAGATGTTCTGTAGTTGCTGCAGCTTTAGAAGCATTGTCAAGGCAGTGCCGTGTGATGTGGTGGTTATTGTGACCATGGCCATGGGCTTTATCATGATACCGACCATTCTCTTTGCCTTTCATTTCAGATTTGGCATCATTCTTTCTACAACGAGCTGCGTGTTGCCCCCGAAGAGCACCCAACTCTGCTTACAGAGGCACCTTTGAATCCCAAAGCTAACCGAGAGAAAATGACACAGGTAAATGGCATCTTCTATGCTTCAGTTTCTGGAGGAGGCGATGCTCCGGTTTTGGTGGTTCCAGTCTCTGTGTTTTTAGAAGATGTTTCCTAAATTAGGGATGGATGAGAAATTCACTCCGTCAAGTTGTTTTTAAAAATGGATTTACCCAATTTGCACCTCAAGGAACCAAATGCAATTTGTGGTTGGTAATCTGTCCTTTTCCGGGCTTGTGATATACGTTTCATGAAAGAAAAACGTGCATTTGACAACATGTGTACATTTGAAAAATGTTCAAAAACACTGCATCCATTTCTGAAATGCACACAAACATGCTTTTGTTAAAGGGGGCATCTGTGCAAAATTGTGTACATTTGAAAAATGTGCACAGAAAATGTGCATAATATATGTACATATGCTGGGAGTTGTAATCCAACCCATATGGAGAGCATCAGGTTGCAAAAGGCTGAAATAAGGGGAGATCTGCTGCTCCTCCCCAAGTAAAAGTTAAAAAGTTCTACAAGTAGTACTGCATCCAGACCCTGAAATTTCAGATTGCAGGGTGGCACCCCGATTGGTTTCATTTTGGGTTCCTTGCAGGAAAAAAGGCGGGGTATAAATAAAATAAATAAATAAATAAATAAAATAACTGTACCAGGGCTGCAGAATTGTGACCCGACAAGCCAGTACTGCCCACCAGCCATAGACTGTGGCCTCCTAAATGCTTGACAACCCTGCTGTTTTTGTAGCTCTAGGCCAGTGATGGCGAACCTATGGCACGGGTGCCACAGCTGGCACGCAGGGACCTCTCTGTGGGCACTCGAGCCATTGGTCACCAGATCGCAAAAAGACTGTCCCCTTCTGCAAAACACTAATGATTTTGTTCTTTCTCACAGTGTGGGACAGAATGATTTTATTCTAGAATTCCTGTTACAGAATTCTTTTCGACATTGTTATCACATTTAAAAGATTTTGAAGAATGATGCACAGAGCATGGCTTGGATGTAAAGCCCTAACAGTTGACGGTTGACCTGAGTGCTGCATGTGTTGCTCTCAAACTAACGGAGTATGAGTCAAGGTTTGACAAATTATCAGCATGCATGTAATAGCAAAAATCACATTAATAGTGCAAAAGCATGCCCAATGCAAACTTTTACCTAATGCAGTGTTTGCAGTCCAAGACATAAAGTGTTTAAAATGTGTTAAGCACGTTTAGTTTTCTTATTTATCTTGCTCATCCTAGTACAGGTTGACTTTTCCTTTTACTAATCTGACACCTGTAGAAGCAGGGAAAGGACCCGGGGTAAAGCTTGCCCCATGCAATTTCAGTCTGGCATATAATCATATGACAAGTTGAGAATCCCTTATCCAAAAATACATGTGCCTAATTATTTAAAAAGTTTGTATAAATTCCCTTCAGGCTATGTGTACAATGTACAGTACTATAATAATTTTTTGAGTTGATTTTTTTTTCAACAAAAAACTGTTTGTATCATTGTATCAGCTCTGTTATTGTGTTTTTCTTTTAAGACAAAAGATGTTAATTAGTTCGGACAACTGTATGAGTTGTTTTTCTAAAACGAAAACCTCGGTATTCAGGTTTAATTGCAGTGTTGGCACTTTGAAATAAATAAGTTGGTTTTGTGATGCAGTTTGGGCACTTGGGCTCAAAAAGGTTCGCCATCACTGCTCTAGGCAGATAGCCAAAATAGGAGGTTTATAAAGACTTCAGGGAGCCGCTGGACATAGCTGGTGGGCTGCTTTCAGCCTGGTAGGTCAAAAGTTAGACCTGGTCTATGTGTTGATGATCTGATATACGCTCATGCTTTGTGTCATTGTGTCGGGGTAGTTGTATGAATAGCCCACCCAAATGTATTCTGTATTGACACCACAAGTAGTAAGGTAACACCAAGTTCTCCTAGGAACAAAATAGGGAAGGAAAGTTTTTCCAAAACACCTTAGGGTTGTGTCAGGTTTCCTTCATCCATTCTTCACATTGGCGTGGGTCTGAAGATAAGTTAGGGAAGTTCATGGAAAGAAAGTTTCCTGTCTCCTCCTCTCCCCAAAAAGCCAACCTGGAAGGTTGGGGCCCTCTTGAACAGCGTCTGATTGGGCACAGGGGATAGCCCAGGGTGGGGTGGTGGTGGTGGAAGGAAAAGGTTCCTTTCCTGAACTGCCTTAAGGCTGCAATTTTATACACAAATTTCCTGGAAGTAAGTCCTACTGAACTCAATTGGACTTACTTTTGAGTAGACATGCATAGGACTGCAATATTAACTTAAGATCCAAGTCTGATTTTTGACAATTCCTGCCACTCATAACAATCCCCTCCCCACTTCCACATTTTTCAGGACCCCTCCCCCTCCAGATAAGTTTTTTGTGGGGGGGCACAAGTGGCTGCAGGGGGAGGAGTGGGGGATGGGAAACTTTCCTTCCATGAACTTCCTTAGGTTATCCATGATGGGAAACTTTCCATCTGTGAAGTTCCTTAACTTATTTTAGGATCCAAGCCATTGTCTTACTTTTTAATGTATAGCCAGAACTGGTTTCCACCTTTATCACATTTGATGTATGGATATCTCTTTGTTACCTATCTCTTTGTTACCTGAAGTCAGAAAAGACATGTTGGTTCCATCTACACCATTCTTATTCTGGGTTCAGTGTTTGCTGAGCTCTACCACTGTTTTTACTTCTTTGAATGGTAGTCATGTAACCATGTAAAATTGCCAGGACTCAACCTCACAGTCCTTAGGTTGCTTCATGAGAACACACTCACTAAGTGTGGATTAGTTACCCATTAACACATTATAATAATATCTTCTATATTTGCAGTCAAGGAGTGGTTAAGCATAGTAAATAATAAGTCTCCACTGGAATTATGTGGGATTTTCAGTTCACGTTAATTATGACATATATTTACAGTCACTACTAACACATTGGTTTAAAACCAATTTGACTGTCATGGCTTCCCCCCAAGGAATCCTGGGAAAGGAATTCCGAGAGGGAAAGGAAATGACTATTAAACTAGTTTACGTTTGTAGTGTAAATATATGCTAAGAGGGAATAATATGACATCATTATTGCCATGATGTCCATGACCCATTGTCACTGACAAAGTCACCAACACTTCACCTGTTAGTCATGAATTCTCTTGATTCATAGACTGGACCTATTGCATGTTTTGAATGTATTGATTTAGAAGGATTGGAGAAATCCTTTAAGTTATGCACTACTGATAATTAATGTATCAAACCCTATTATTTTGTCAGTGGTTTGCCTATCACATGAAGTAACAAAAACATCATGAACCCAATACTTCCCTTGTTTTATGTTTTTATTACTTTCCAGATTATGTTTGAGACTTTCAACGTGCCAGCCATGTATGTTGCTATTCAGGCTGTTCTGTCCCTTTATGCCTCTGGACGTACAACAGGTAAGAAAGTGATACTGGCTTTGGGACTTCTGAAAATATTCAAGAGTAAGTTGATATGAGGTCAAACGCTGCCTGTTCTGTGTTGTTTCAAGGGATTGTGCTTGACTCTGGTGATGGTGTCACACACAATGTACCAATCTATGAAGGCTATGCACTGCCTCATGCCATCATGCGGCTGGACTTGGCTGGCCGTGATCTTACCGACTACCTCATGAAAATCCTGACAGAACGTGGCTACTCATTTGTCACTACTGGTAAGCAAATTATATACAATTGCACTCAATGACCTGGTTCTTACATCAAGAACAACCCGTGGTTTGTTAACTGTGGGTTGTTGATAATGAAGTGGTAGTGAGTGACTGTGTTGGCTCCGAACTCCCACCGAGTTAAATGACCCATGGATGCTCCATCCCCGGGTTCTTTATCATGATGTCCAAACCCAGAATTGGACATTGTTGGAAGAGGAATCCAGACTTGTAACCCAAGAACAAATCATGGATTACAAGTCTGGGTTGTTATTCCCCAGCAACCTCCAATTCCATGATAAACCACCTAGGAAGAAGCATCCCTGGGTTGTATAACTCAGCAGGAGCAAGTGGGTAGGTTGGCGGGGGGGGGGGTCAGGAGCCACACACTCACTTGCTCCTGCTTGTTCATAGCAGTCCTGGTTTTGTTTAAACCCTGGATAGCAGTGATGCACAAACCGGGTCAATATCTTATATTTCTCAATATGTTACATTTTTAGGAGCTTTATAGACACATGATTATGATATTGTTCATCTAGTACATATGTTAGACCAATGATTACAAATGTTCCACTTTCAAGGAATTATTTCCACATACTTTTCTGTTGAGAAATTGCAGAGAATTCTGAGGAGTGTTCTAAGGTGTACATTCAGTCCACATAGAGTGTTGTTGGCCTGTGTAAACTGATCAGGCACCCTAGAGCATGGGTGTATGCAACTAGTAATACACACAGTACTACACCCACATAGTGGATGGAGATATGCATTCCTATTGGCACTGGATGAGAAACTACATTCCCACACATACCACATACTGTTGATAAAGATAGGAAGAGCTTAATCATCTTTGGGGGCACCACCATCTCAGTCACCATCTATTGGCCACTGCACACATGGTGTCAGAACTGTATGGCAACACCTATTGCTGGCGTTCAATTAGGCATCCATACACCCAGTGGGTTGTATCTAATGGTGTCCATCCAGCAGCCCCCATGCCTCCCCAAATCTGCTCCAGTGGATTGGGGACCTTCTGGAGGCAGTTTTGGGGGAGCATGCAGGAGGGAAGAAAGGGTAAATCTCATTGCAGATGTCCACTTGTGTGATGCTGGATGTATCCCAGAGTCCGTTATACTTTTGGATCCCTAACCCAACAAGGGGATCTGAATGAGGGAGCTTGCTTCAGTGCATAGAACAGGATGGGCCATTCTATTTTTTCTAGAGAAGAGAATTTGAAAAGTAGTGCTCATTTAACATTGAATGGAAATATGTTTTACTTTTCATTTTCAAATATTCAAACTGAAATTCAAATTTTAGTTTTGCATTTATTTTGGTTGCAGTAGAATATATATCATGGGTTTGTAAAAATAAAAAATAAAAATCCCTTTTGCCAGCTGCTGAAATTATGCAAACGTAACAAGAGTAATAAATGCTTGACAAATTAAGGGAATGTTTATTTTGCAAATTCAGAACATGTGTTGGGCTTACAACGGGAATAGACATTTCATTTAAAAAAATGCAGAACATTGCCATTTTTGAAAATCAAAAATCCTCTTTTTGATAAGCATAAGTATTGAATAATAGATAAACAAAATGAATATCAAGAAAGAATCCTATATTCCTTCTTATGATTAAAGACAAGTAGGTCATGCACAGATCTCTGTTCTGAATCCCATCTACAGCTGAGCGTGAAATTGTCCGCGATATCAAGGAGAAACTCTGCTACGTCGCACTGGACTTTGAAAATGAGATGGCCATGGCTGCGTCTTCATCATCCCTAGAAAAAAGCTATGAGCTGCCTGATGGTCAAGTGATCACAATAGGAAATGAGCGTTTCCGCTGCCCTGAGACCCTCTTCCAACCCTCTTTCATTGGTAAGATGATGCATATACTTCATGCTTCAGTATAAAATTCAGCCACCATTCCCCTAAATGGCAACACTTTCCTAGTCCTTTCTCTAGTCCTGGGGTGGGCCTCTTCTGCCCCTCCAGATATTGTTGGACTCCCAACACCCCAGCCAGCATGGCAAATGGTCAGGGGTGATGGGAGTTATGGTACATCAACTGGAGGCCCACAGTTCCCCCTGTCCTAGACCCACAGTAAATGAATCTTGAACAACCACCCATTGATTCACTTTACTTGATTTGTTTATATGCTCATGGTGATGAAGGCCATTTCACACATTATGTGGCAGAAACCTGGATTTGCCACCAAGTGTACTGTCAGCAGGGAGCCACTGACTCCCTGACAAGTATATAAAAATAACATACACTAGGACTCACACACTAAAGTGCTGTTGCTGCCTTAGGGGAAATGAATGTTATTGTAGGCACTGCTGTTTTGAAGGGTTGTTTAAAGGATAGGTAATCAAATGTGGGTGTAGCATCAGCACTCCTTGCCAGGGAAATGAGGACATGTTTAGATAATATGTTTTGAGAAGTCCAACTCAAATTCAATTTGTAATTTTTCAAAGCCAAATAATTTCAGTAACCATTATAAGGAATTCTTAGTGTTTTGAAAATTGAAACGGCACCTCTACTCTTCTTTCAGCAGTGTTTCCTTTATAAGACACACTTTAAAACACATAGAATTGGACTCCAAATAACTTTTGCCTGATTTTAACCTGCTGCAAGATATTGTTTCTCTGTTCCTTAAAATACTGTAACCTCATATTGTTTATAATATAAACTTTATATGCTGGACTTTAAATAGTAATTCCTCTTCACCTTAATTAATTCAAGACTATTTCATTAGTGTTCACTCTAACATCCCATCTCTGGAAGCCCTGCTTTAGATGTCCCCAGGTGCCCTCACAGAAGAGAACTAGGTGGCTATCAGCTCAGGGCCTTCTCAGTTGTGGCACCCAGACTTTGATATGTTCTCACCAGGCACATCTGTCAAGCACTTATATTGTTGTACTTCAGTATCTATTAAAAACCATTTTAGGGGACAATCCTAAAATGGTTAAGTCAGAAAAAGTCCTACAACTCCCAGCATTCCTCAACCAGCTGGGAATTGTAGGGAATGCTGGTAGTTGTAGGACTTTTTCGGTCTTAACCATGGATAGGATTGCCCCATTATTCACCTAGACCTTTGACAGTTTGTGAATTTTTGTTGGGATGTATTTCAATTTACCCATTATTTTTGGTGCTTTTTTCTGCTTCTGTTATTTTATATTATAATTTATTGGTTTTAACATTTGACTATAATCTTGGGCAGGCAGCTGAAAAGGTAGAAAGGCAACTCAAAAGGTGGAAATATTCGTAACTATTTAAGAATATTTAAATAAATATTTACTGAAACCACCACAGGCATGGAATCTGCTGGTATTCATGAAACCACCTATAACAGCATCATGAAGTGTGACATTGATATCAGAAAGGACCTTTATGCAAACAATGTCCTATCTGGTGGAACCACTATGTACCCTGGCATTGCGGACCGTATGCAAAAGGAGATCACTGCCCTGGCACCCAGCACTATGAAAATCAAGGTATTGCATCATCAGTCATTATCCAATTTATAGTGGCACATTCCTAACCAAAATTCCCTGGTGGGAAGTAAGGAATTGGGAGGAAGGAAAGTGGCAACCTGTGGGGCTGCCCATCAGAACAGTAGTTTAGGACAGAGGTAGGCAACTTGTGGCCCTCCAGATGTTTTGGTCTACAAATCCTGTCATGGCTCATCATTGGCTGTGCTGGCTAGGGCTAATGGGAGTTGTAGGCTGAAACATCTGGAGGGTCACAGGTTGCCAACCCATTCTAGGGTGAGATTTCACCATCATTTTTTTTTAAAGATGGAAAAAGTTACCAGAGGGTTTCCTGTACCTATCATAATTATGGTCATGAAGTACTCTGCTGAGTTTCCCCACCCCCGTGTTTTGCAGGAAATCTCCCTAAAATGGATCTGCCTTTTAAAACAGGGCAAAATATAAATCTGACTACATAAGAGTACTTTTGAAAGAATGCGGAAATGCTCAAGGCTAAAGAAAGCAAGTGTTGACTTTTTCCTGTCAACACCATGCATAAGCTCACGCTTAGACATGCAGCCAGAGACTTTAGGAGCAGCTTCACCTGCCTGTGTATATATGCAGATATGTGGGCTTTTGTTTTGATCATTTTTGCCATAGGAAATGGCTTACAGGCAGCACTCCAGATTCTTTATGTAGGTCATAGCATCCCTTGCTTCCATCATTGTAACTACTGTACATCCCTCTTTTTCTCCAGATTATTGCTCCTCCTGAGCGCAAGTACTCTGTTTGGATTGGGGGCTCTATCCTTGCCTCTCTTTCAACATTCCAACAGATGTGGATCAGCAAACAGGAATATGATGAGGCTGGCCCGTCCATTGTTCACCGCAAATGCTTCTGAGTTGCTTCCCCCTTTACTTTCTCTGAGTCACATTACTGTGGATGGATTCAGGAATAATAACATTCTTATAACTCCATTCCAAATACCTTCATAACGATGTCTCTGACTATGTTTCCAATTAGATTTATGTGGAATATTTTTGGGAGGTGGAGGAAGGGAATAAACCATAACATGTTATCATTAGGTGCTTGTAATTTTTATTAATAAAACACCTCCAGTGTTTCTTACTCTAATCCAGTGCTTCTCAAATAGTGGGGCGGGCCCCCCAGGGGGGGCGCGAGGCTCCGTAAAGGGGGGCTCGTTTGACCTCAGTTAAAAGTTTTTTTTTAATATTGTGTTCCTTTAAATCCTGTGCTCCTTTAAATCTTTTCTGCTACAGTTAATAAAGCTATTCTTTGTTGTAAATTGATCCACATTTCTTTCTTTTTTTATTCTCTTATACGTTAATAAGGATACAGTGTTATGCAGAGGTGTACTTATAACAATTTTATAGACAAATGATACTATTTACAGTCGCGCGGGGGGCGCGAAATGTTTTCTTCTTCCTAGGGGGGGCATGACAGAAAATAATTGAGAAGCACTGCTCTAATCATAGCAAATGAAAATCCCTTTCTTTTGAAAAAGAGTCTGGCACAGCAGACTACCCGAGCCAATATTTGCATCACAAATTGCATGGAGGACAGGTCTATCAACAGGAATTGGCCATGAGAGTTAAATGGAACCTTTACAATCAGAGGAAGTTCATCTCTGAATACCAATTACTGTGAGGGGTGAGGGGCACAATGGGGAAGGGCTGTTGGCTTCATGCCCCGCCTTGTGGGCTTCCCAGAAGCATCTGGCTGGCCACTACTGGAAACTGGATACTGGGCTAGGATGAACCATTGGTTTGACCCTGCAGGCTCTCATGTTCTTTTGACAATGGGTATGGCAGGGACAACTGTAAGACACAATATCACAACAGTAATGAATGCTTCCTGTGGTACTCAGACACACACATACATCATGGGTTCCAGCAAAGGATAGAATCCAGAAACAGTGGATTAGTTTTTGGGTGGGGTGGTTTGGCTCCTGTGATACCGCTCTTTGTCACCATTGCAGGTGTAGCCCGGCTGGGACTGAGCTAAATATTTCAGTTTCCAGGTCAAAACTAGCAATTTTGGTGGAAATCAAATTTTCTTGGCAAACATTTTTAATTATGTACAGCACCATTTTCACCTGCCAGGCTGGCCCATCTGGCCTACAGGGCTTCAGTTGAGGGCCTTCCCCCTTAGAAGGGAGAGGTGGCGGCCAAGCAAGCAATGGCTCAGTTTCTTCACTCCTCTTTTGCCTTTGTGGGCAAGGCAAAGAAGGGGCGAAGCCAGTTGCCTGACTGAGGAGCTGGGTACCTGTGACTGCCAAGGCAGGGCCCTGCCCTGTGATGCAGGAATATGGGGGGGGCAATCCCAATCCTTCACCCCTGCAAGAGACAGCGAGGGCAAGTAAGGCAATTTAAACAAATAAGTGAAAGGGACTGCTGAAAAATTACTGGAAAAGACAGCTTTTTTTTTTTTTTTTTTTAAGCAAATTGTTGAGTAACTTACTGGGTGAACTCCTAAGCCTTTTTCACCTTTCTATAGAATACTGTAAAATATTTCAAGTCTGAGAATACAGTATCAGAACTGGCTGCTTATTCTATATTTGGGTACTGCTATTTGACAGGCTGGCAGGAACCTGATTCTGCTGGGAAAGAGGGTGCATGAGGAGAACCATCCCATGTGTTGTTTCTGAGCAGAATCACTGATTCTGCTAGGAAGCAGGGCACACAGGGATGATCCACCTTGCATATCCTGTGTGGTAGCAGGAGCAACACAAGGAGGTGGGAGGGCAGAATACCTTCAGTGGGCTGCACAAGTGGCCTCCAAGGGCCACGGATTGCCCACCTGTGATTTAGAGTATCATGACCATCCTTAGGGATAGGCTCTTACTTTAAAGAAGAAAAAAGTAAGCTGGAATTCTTAGAAGGTCCTATAGTCCCTATTTCCTGTCCACATCTAACAGTTATTTTTAAATGTGTGGTGAGCATTCAAAGAAACAAAGTTGAAAAACTGCAGTTCAGAAAAATCATGTGATCCAAAACAAAGGTTCCATCACTGTCACTGTTTCAAATTCACTTTATTTTCATAGTATTCCAGTATAACAACATATCCTGATTGAATGCCACTGTGAACTCTATCTTGAAAAACAACAAAATAACCTCAAAATGGGAAAGGGCAATAAATATCAAACTATTAAATCTAAAACGTACAAATATAAAATGTCAGTAACTTTTGGAAAACACTGTAGGAAAATCTGGCAGCCATGTTCTCCTTTGGGCATCTGTTTTGGGGAAGACTTTCTTCTCCAATCCGTATCACCTCAGATCCAATACAGTTATTTTTACATCTTTCCCAATGACATGTTTACACATCTGTAAAAGAAGTCAACAAATCACAGATGTCAGTAGGGAATCTGCTGCAAAACTAATTCTGAAGTCAATCAAGAACAAGCCATTTAAGAGCTAGCACTTGGTGTTAGCTTATTTCTTTGAGAACAGGTTATCATGGGGGTTAGTGCTGCCCTTGTGGAAGAGATCCAACTGGTGCCCACAAAGCTCCATTCTCCCTCCAGAGCCTTGCTCAACCCCCTACTGGGAAGTCAGCTATCAGATGGGAGGCAGTAGGCTTCCAGTCTCAGTGGCATCTTGGCCAATGTAAGCTCAACCACATCGTTTTAGAACCTTATGAAAGGGAGTGGTTGGTGTCTGTAATGTTATGGGGCTAGTCCTTTAACTTTGTCTATACAACTTTGTCCAATAGCAGAAAAAAATGAGGGAAGAAGGTAAATGTTCAATCCATCCATCTTTCCTTTCCCTACTTCCAACTCAGACCAGATGGGCAGAAAACTTACATGTACAGTATAAAGTTATAATTTCCAGAGGGGTAGTTGTGTTAGTCTGTTGCAGCAAAAACAGCAAGGAGCCTTGTGGCACCTTAAAGACTAACAAATTTATTCTGGCATAAGCTTTCATGGTCACTGTCACTTTTCCAGATCTGAGCCTAGCAGTTGGGTCTATTTGCATAGACCCATTTGTGGTCTACAAAAACAGGGATCAGGCAAAAGATTAAAAACTCAACAGTCCAGGTCACAAGCAGCAAGGTTCCAAGGCAATACAGCAGACAAGCAGCAGGCAGGAGAAGGATCAGAATTCAATCCAGATCATGGGCAACAAGGTCCCAAGGCAACACAGCAGGCAGAAGAGGAGAGGAGAGTCAGAGATCAGTGCAGAAGTACTCACACCAGGAAGCAGTCCAAAGGCAAGGGGAACTTGGTTCAGGAAGGTCTGGTCAACACCGTTTTTATGCAGAGACTGTCAGAGTCACACCCAAGCCCCAGGTGTGAGCTGTTTAGTGACTGAAGCTGAAAAGGTTTTCCGTGTGAGCAATCCTCCGGTGTGTGAGTAGACCTTTTCTCACAAGGAGGCCTCTGGGTCAGTCTAGCATTCCTGAGTTCCTGTCTTGTCAGGAGGCATCTTTCCCAAGGGCTTGGGGGGTTTCTCTGCCTCCACCTCTGAGGCAGAGTCCTTGTCCTCCACAGGTGATGCCCTCATGGTAGTCACCCCTGAGGGCCTGGGTTCCTCCTGGTCTACTGGCAGATCCGGGGCATTGCTGGTGGTGGGTGGTTCCTCATCCTCCAGCTGTTCCTCCTCTAAGGAGGAGTCTTCCAGCAAGGGCGTGACAGTCACTGTCCACTTCATGAAGTGGGCAGTGTCCATGAAAGTTTTTGCCAGAATAAATTTGTTAAGTCTTTAAGGTGCTGCAAGACTAAATTATGTATAATTCATGCTTATTTCTGTTCCTCCCTCACTAGGATAGAATAGCTAGCTCCAGGGTCCAATAGCAGTCCAAAGGTCCTCCCTCACAACCTTCACCAGACCTTTGTTTTCAGTTGTGAAGCTGCTGAGGAATTTGGTTGGGCAGGGAGAAAGTCATCTGACTTCTAGGTATGCGGGATTACTTATTAAATGGACAGTTATGTGGAGGTCCGAGAGCTTTTTCTCCATTATTTCCATGGGGAGGGCAACCATCTTCCCCCCCCCCTTACATTGCCCCTGGAAGCAATGCTACATCATTACATAGTGTCTTTTTCAGGGACATTCTCCCATACCCATACTGAAAGTGTGATGTGGCTTTTACCTGTGCAGACATTTCTTTTAATATATTTTTTTTAAGAGATAAAAAATTATGGAGAAAAAAGCCTCAGGCCATCTTGTGTTACTGTAAGCTAACTAGTATCCCCACCTGATCTAAATGCCACTTTCCTCTTCCCATCTTTGGGATGGCTTTTGCCCCTTTGCACTCCCCCCCCCCCCCATGAAGCTACTGCAGTTTCACTGCGTGGATGTTTACATTTCCTCACATTTCCTCCCTCCCTCTTCCCAGATGAATTCCGCACAAGGAGAACTCTAGAGACAAACAAGTAGGACAGATAGAATAGAAGTACATAAAGAACAGTCTTCAACGCATATGTTAGGGTATTCTTGCACATGCCACTTCTTTCAGGCATTCTTACAATGATCTAAAAAACAATAACAATCCCTATACTGTGACAGTAGTTAGTGACAGTATTTAAAAATGTGTGTGCGTGTGTGTATTAGCCAAAGTCCTGGAAAGTAATGTGTTGTCCTTACATTAAATAGCCTAGGGTCCTTGGTATGGGGATGAAAGCCCTTCATTCTACAAGCAGAAACTTCCAACATGCCAGGCATTAGTAAGTCTGAAGACACCCGTGCTAGGAAGCAAAGAAAATATTATGTCTAGGGAAGCAGCCAGAACATAGCAACAAATGTATATCTTCATAGTGTGTGAAAAACCAGATGCAGTTCTGAAATGCACAGTTGAGGGGCTTTATGGAGTTTCCCAGAGGAGTCTTTCAAATCACACCTGACTAATAACATACCATGCAATAGAAGAAGCAGCATGTGCCCCAGCAGTAAAGTAGCTTCCTATGTAAGAAAAGTTGGTTAAGCATCATCTAGCTCTGCCCCCACTTGTATACATAAAGCGCTTGCTACTGCTACAATGTCGCACCAGCCAAACTCTGCATGTTGCTAGGAGGCAGAGTAGGATACCCTGCAAAGGTAACCTCTCTCCCTGTGATGAAAACATTGTTTTTATGGCCCAGTTGCATCACACAGGATTTGCTACCTCATATACTGGGTTATAGGTGTGTAAGATAAGAAAACAGCCACATTGCAACAAGTTCTGACTGCCTCAATAAATGTAGTTTAAACCATGAGTAAAGTAATTATCAAAATCAGTCCTACTTTGGAAAATGCAGACTCTACAAAAACCAGGTGATATATATTCTATATCAAATGCCCGTAAAACTTGCTCACCCTTGCATCTTGGTCTCAATTTTGAATTTCCCAAAAGTGCTAGATATCTGAGTAATCTGTCTATCTCAAAATATCGGCAGGTCTTTTCAAGAGCCAGATTTAATTGCTTACCATCTGCGGTTTTAGATGGGCGCTATAATGGCGTTCCATACAAAAACCGATTATGTCCCTGTAATGAACAAGAAATTGAAACTCTGGAGCATATTCTTTTTGTATGTAATTTCTACAGGGACGAGCGTACGAGACTTATTTGCCCAGAAATGAGAAAATTCCCTGGAAGGTCCTTGGGATGGTATTTAAAATATTTTTTAACTGATACAAACAAGTCCATCACAGAGCTAGTGGCCAAGTTCCTTTTTTCTGCACAGAAAACGCGTAGGTCGATTCTTGTGTCTGATTTAAAATTTTAAAATTGCTTTTAGGATATGTAACTGTACAAATTGGTTAAATCGTTTTATATGTTTACATGAGTTGTGTTGGGTCTGTGACCGCATAATAAAGATTGATTGATTGACAAAAACCAGTCAGAAATTATTCCAGTTGATTGATCATTTGCTTTTTAACTTAATCAACCAAGGTTAAATACATTTGCACCTTACACACAAAAGGTCTCACATGCTAGAAGGACCTGAAGTAGCAGGGCTCAGAGAAACAGATGCCTGAAGCCTTGGGGAACCACTGCCAGTCAAATGAGGCAATATTGGGCTGCCAATGGACCCACAGGCAACTGGTTAGCCACTGCAGGAACAGAATGCTGGACTAGATGGAGCCTTGCTCGAATCCAGCATGACTCTTCTTGGGTTCTAATGGTCTGACACAATGGCCAGGGTTGCATGTAATACTAAGCAGTATTAAGACAGCTCCATTTATATTCTAGATTATTGTTCATTGTTTGAAGTAAAGTTAATCCCCAATATTTTCTTTTTCATTCATTCATTTTGGTTGCATGCTGAACCAAAAACAGCATTACAAACTAAAATAAGTATCTCCAAACCTTACAGCCCCACCAATTGAACTAAATAAACCTACAACACAATCTTCCAACTGAGTAACTTACACCTGTAGCAAGAGTGAATGCTGGACCCCTACAATGTTTACATGGGTCTCTTGTTTACAGCAATGACCTCAGATATATTGTGTCATGCATCTTCCAAGGTGGGGTTGGGATCTATTAAGCCTTATGCATGTGCATCTGTGCCTAGTTTTTGTCAAAAGGAATTACAATTTGGACTGCAAGTGAGACTATGGATCCAAGAATCTGAAAGTCAATGACAACAGACTTTCGAATGAAACAGAATACAATAATGCCAAAGTTTGTAAAATTTAAATAGAAAAGGGACACGCTGAAATAAAACGGTCATCTAATGTTAGCCTATATGAATTAGCACCACATACAAAACATGTACTGCAGTCTTTTTTCTCTTAACCTTATCTTTCATTTAAAGTGATTTTGTAGGTGACTGGGTATCGGGACAACACTATCTGAACATTACTGATAACTGGAGGTGGGGAGAGAGAACTCACTCATTATGTTTTGGTGAACAAACTATTGCAATAGCCTCTGGTAGCATTAGCTGATAAGAACAATGTGTATGAAGATCCACACTGGATAAGAACGCAGTCTGTGTTGGATGTGTCTACAAAGAAAATAAAAGAAAAGGTCTACATGGTGAATGCATTTTTAAAAAAAATCAAGGTCAAAATATAATCAAGGAGAAGCCAGTTAGTCTGTAGATTTGTTTTGTTAATTTCTGGCAGTGATGGCAACTACTCCTGTTATTTTATTCACCCAAATGGATAAGACTGCATCAGAAGTAGCCTCTTCTGCATTGGAAGAGAGTACTTCACAGTCAAAATTACACACATTTTGAAAGTTACCCACAGCACCATGTGTGTGCTGGTAAATGGGAGATAAGATTTCCTGAAAGGAACAGGAAACAAAGGCTTTTGCCCAAGCAATTAACTTTAAGAAATGGGAAAACTACAAACAATTGAATTGCAAGTTTAATTCAACTGGTGCAATTAGCTTCTTGGGGTACATCCAGAACTCGCATCATTTTGGTTGGATCTAAAATTTCCTATTAAGCACTGAAGTATCTGGGGGTGGGGGAGATGGAACTTGTCTTGTCTGTAGCTGCAGGAGCTGTGCATATTGCTAACTGGCTGGCTCTGGTGACAATCACCCCACCCCCACCCCCACATGAGCAGTTTTTCCAAGTTTTAAACAGCTGACTGGGGTTTACGAAAAAGAAAGGGAGAAAGCACTGACCAACTGTACAACTGGAAAAACCTGCATGGTGCTTGGGGGAAAACAGTTGGCAGTCAGGGCCGGCGCTACCGCTAGGCAGACCCAGGCGGCTGCCTAGGGCGCGTGGTGGAAGAGGGCACAGAAACGCTGCGTTCCTTCCTCACCGCCGGCGCGCTCCTGCCCTGCCTGGCTGCCTCAACCACCAGGTCAGTGCAGGGGGGGGATTGCGGGCGCCGGACGGGCTCGCGCTCGGCTTTCCTCTGCGCCCAGAGCTAGGCCGGGTCAGGAGCGCGCGTGGCGACGGCGACCAGTTGGCAGGCAGCGGGGAAAGCGGCTGCTGGAGGCGGCGGGCGGGCGGGCGCTGGGCAAGCAGGCATTTGCTCCGGAGCCCCCCCCGGCACGAGGGGGGGCGCTAAATATAACCTAGCCTAGGGCGCCAAACTGCCCTGCACTGGTCCTGTTGACAGTCTAGCAGAAGCATGGGTATGGGAGGGGTGAAGATGAAATCAGTGATGGATTTGGAGGCAAGTATGCATGTGTGAATGAATGGGTATGTGTTATGTGTGAGAACGGATGTGTGTGTGTGAATGAATGGGGTGTGCTATGTGTATGTTATGAGTGTGTGTGTGTGTGTGTGTGTGTGCATGAGAGAGTGAGTGAGTGAGTGAGTGACAGTGTGCGGTGACCTTGCCCACTTAATGCTAACCCCAAACATCTTTTCCTTGGGCCCCACCTACCACCGGCATACAGCCCTCCATAAAGTTAGGCAAAAGGGAATGGGGTACACTGGCCAAAAATGGTTCTCCACCTCTGCCACAAGGAATGTCCACTACCTATTTCTCCACTGGTACCCATGGCATATTTATGTATACATACATGGATCCAGCCCAGAGTGAGGAGATCATGTTGGTCTTGAACACTGAATAGCTCTTCCACATTCTCCATGTCACAGTAGTCTGGCCCTGCAGACTGTTTTGGCACTATCACGTGAGTAATAGTGAATTCATTATGCGTCTGCAAAATACAAGTGTGGGAAAATAGCTTTTTGGACAAGTTCTGAACTTTAATTGCTAGACACTTTAATCGCTAGACACATTGGTGTCAACTGGCTCAGTTCTTACTGCTGATTTCAGGGAAGTGGTGCTAATTTAAACCTACTGAACCCTGGTGTATGTGCCTGGATATATCACAACAACAGACAAAATGGCAACAATGGAGGTTAATACTGATATTACATAGAAACATGCTATCTACATGGTGGGGAAACATTTCGAAGGAATATAGGAAGCTGCCTTATTCAAGTCAGATCACTGGTCCATCTAACTCAATTTTGTCTACAGCAGTTGTGGGGAACGTGTGTCCCTCCAGACGTTGTTGAACTGCAACTCCCATGTGCCATAGCCACCACAGCCAATGGTGAGGGATGCCAGGAGGTGTAGTCCAACAACGTCTGGAGGGGCACATGTTCCCTACCCCTGGTCTACAGTGATTGGAGGCAGCAAGTCTTCCCCAGCCCTATCTGGAGATTACGGGAATAGAATCTGTGATCTTTTGCATACAAAACGCTTTGCATACAGAGCACATGATCTACTACTGAGCTATAGCAACACTCACAGGATGTGTATCTATTGTCATGTAATTCTAAGAAATATGACTTTTAAAAAAGTATGTCATCTTTTTCACACTTACTTGGGCTTAAGTTCTATTGAACTCAGTGGAATTTACTTCTCAGCAAGCATATATAGGATTGGATTGCACAATGCATTCTTTTTGACTTATTAGCCAGAATATATAATTTTAATATATGTGTGCATGTTCCCTTGTGTGCCAGGCTGGGTTTATATATCAGCCATGTTTTAGATACAATTTTACAGTTGATTATTGCTGTAAAGCGAATATGTAGTAATAGCATAACTATTGCTGCAAAGTGAACATTAAGCAAGAAGATACATTATTTAGGCATAAAAGCAAAATCTAAGCAATAATACTTAAGTGATATTTGCTAGAAGAATTTTTACCCCTAAAAGGAATCTGATATTCCACATCATTAGCTTCCACTATCTTTAATATCAGTTTTCCTGTAACAAAATTTCATTTGTGTTTCATGAGAACCAGAAAAATGCATGAAGCATCCTTTAATGGAGTCTAATTACACAGCAGGATGATGGCTTAATTACATTATATGCTCCCCATTGACTAAGATCAACTAATTCTGCAAAAAGAAAAGGAAAAAAAGGGGGGAAGGGGAAAGCAGATCACAGCTCAATAAGAATTTCTGAACAGACCAATACAGCTAATAGTCAATTATATTGCACACTTACACTTCAGATCTGCTTTTGCTCTGATATCAGTTCATTACAGGAAAATACAGTACTATCAAAAGTGCCTTCCCCATACAAATGTGAAGGTTCAACTGTACCAGTTTTCCACAGAGAATTCCACATGTCTCTATTCCTCTTACTGTATTTGACTCTGCTAGCAGCAGAAATTTGTGACAAAGATCCTTGGGCAGAACCACACTTCGCATCGCCTCAGCTGCATTGTCTAATAAAGAGAGAGTGTGAGAGAGTCATTTATATGGAGGCCTACAGTATAAAAGGCTCATGCAACACAATTTAAAAAGCATGCGACCAACTGAGTCCATATTCAGTTTGGGGGGCTTACTTCGCAATACTCAGCATTCTGGGCAGATATAAAGCCACTACAGGTGAGTGTCCTACTCATAGTTGCCATTTCCTTCTGTGCCTGTAGCAGCTGCTCTCTGCTCATGGCAAATGGCTTGTTTGACTTCTGTGCCATAAGCAGATGAAATTTCTGTAGAATAACCTTGTAAGTTAGTCCACAAAAGTTACTAGCCTGCAAATTTTCTTACTAAATTTTCCTGTTAAAAAGTCAGCAGCCCACATTTCCATGTTGACCTCTGGAAGACGGTTCGGAAGCTACAGCTGGTACAGAATGTAGCAGCTCACCTGGTTAAAGGCTGCCGCTGGCGTGATCTGGCTACCAGTTGTTTGTTGAGCCGAATTCAAGGTGTTGGCGTTGACCTTTAAAACCCTGTACAGCTCCGGTCCAGTATATCTCAAGGAGCACTTCCAGCAACATCAAGTAGGCCGCTCAACAAGATCTGCCATGGATGGCCTTCTCCCTGTCCCATCAGCCAGAGAAACCAGGCTGGTGGGGACTAGGAGGAGGGCCTTTTCTGTGGCAGCCCCCAATTTATGGAACTCTCTCCCCAGTGACCTCCGCCATGCCCCTTCCTTGATTAGCTTCCGCCGGGCATTAAAAACGTGGCTTTTCAGGCGGGAATATGGGGTGGGTTAGGATTTTAAAGTTTTGTACTGTTTTTAATTGTGTTCTATACTGTGTGTGTGTGTGTGTGTGTGTGTGTGTCCGACTTAAGGCTGGCTGGCAGCCAGCAGCTGCCTTGCTTCTGGGAACTCTGCCAACAGCTCAAGATAACGGAAGCTGTTTGGGTTTTCTGCGGAGCGGAGAGTAGGAAAAGCGTGGTCTTACAGTCCTAGGAATCAAACCGAGAGTGTCAAACAAAAGTCCAAGGGTCGAGCAGAGGCGTAGTCAGGGTGAGTCCAAAGTAGAGTCCAAGGTTCAAGGCAAGGTTCAGGAGCAGGGTCAGGGATCAGGAACAAGAGTCACGGAAGACGTTGTTTCCCAATACCCAGGCTCTAGTGAGTGCGTGCTTTTCTACTGCCTGCTGCCGGGTATGCCCGTCCCACAGCTGGAGCTCCTCAGCAGCAGGCTGATTATAAAAGCCTCACAAGGCCGACATCCTGGTTTGCAGCCGGACGCTGTGTCGAGGGGCCTGCATCTGTTCCTGCCTTTTCATCGCCCGTCTTTGTCTGGGAGTTGGGGCCTGCGCTATCTCTGGCTCTGATTCTGACTCTTCTCGGGCTGGGGAACTCCCACGGGTCATGCCAGAGGGGCCTGCCAGCTCTTCAGCTGCCCGGTCGGCCCCGTATGGAGCAGCAGTGTCTGAACTCTGCTCCTGAGGAGTGTCCCGGGCCCTGGGTGAGTCACCCTCGTCTTCAGAGGAGGATTCCTGGAGGGGGGTCATGACAGTGTGTGTGTGTGTGTGTGTCCCCCCTTGTGTTTTACTGGACTGTACATTGCTCAGAGTGGCCGGATGTCTGGCCAGATGGGCGATTCATAAATATAATAAATAAATACATAAATAAAATACTAGCCTCTTAGCAAGTTAAAAAAAAAATTGCCTTCTACCATACGGACTGGAGGAAGGACCCAGCAATCTATCCCCCTTTCATCAGCCCACTGCACTTCCATGCTGGAGGAAGAGCTGCCTTCATGGCTGGCATAGAAACCAAGCGGGCTGGTGGAGGATGGATAGAGCAATCAGTCTCTCCTCTGCCAGCCTGCTCCCTTGCCTGAACAGAATCCCATGCACATACCTGTATGGAATTCCTGGTTGCCCATGGCTTTCAGGTGAATTGTTAAGTACAAGATTGCTGTAAAAACTGTGAACTATGTAGGCTGAACAGCAGCTAGACTTGCCACATTCTTACTGTTGTATGCATTTCAATGTCTGAGTGCCAGTGTGGTACAGTGGACCAGATTTAGGACAGGAACAACTAGGCTGCAATCTCTACTCAACCATGAAGCTCACCACTTGATGTTGGGCCACTCACTCTTTCTCTACCTGATGTTCCTCACAGAAGTTTATAATGAGGATGCAATGGGGGAGAAACACCATGTACTGCCCTGAGCTCCACTGGGAAAGGCCAGAATATGGTAAATTTCAAGGATAAACTAAATAAATAAACCCTGTGAGGTTTGCCTAGTGATTTTTTGTGGCTATTTGAACTGGGGTTTTCCATGCCCTTTCCCAATAATCCACTCCACTATACCACACATTGACCTCTTTTTAAAATGGATGGCATCTCTGTGTCTTTAACAGTTGCATAAGAGTAACAAAGTCAACATAGGTAAGGTGCCAGGAAAAGCTTGACCAAATGCTGTTGGCTTTTTATGTGGCTGCTAAAGGTACAGAGCCTTTGCCCATAAAAAAAGTGACAACCCTAGTAATGGTACCAAGTGAGACAGGCAATTTGTTTGGATGAAGTGCTGCAGCTCGCCATGGGTTATTTAACCCATGATGAGCTGCAGTGCCTGCGGGTGCCATACTGCATATCCAACCCCCCACTTGGGGGTTGTCATGTCGCACAAACCCAGTGAGTGTGGGTTATGCAAAGGTTAAACAACCCTCACATAACCCTAAAACAGACCATGGGTTATGCGAGGGTCGTTTAACCCTTGCATAACCCACATTCCCTGGCTTGACATGATAACCCGAGTAGGGACTGCATATTCAAAATGTCGCATGCACCCCGCATATGCTGCAGCCTCACCATGGGTGGGCTGATGTGTCCTGCAAACAGGCCCATTGTCTTGGATAGCTTCAATGGATTGAAGTGCAAATTGTTAATTGTTAGTTCTTGGCTGGTTCCTCTTAAGGAAAACCCCCAATTCTATTCAAATTGAGGTCTGAACAAGTAATGGGGCAACCTGTACTCACCACCACATCAAGAACAAGATCGAGAAGAAATCAAACAGTTCTTTAAAATATGGAAATACATTTCTAACCAGATAAAATATACATATTTGTGTGTATCAAGCTTTCAGAACATGCTGTCTGTGTAGTAACATTTGGATTGTCTGGGATTTTAGTTATTGTCATAGTGTAGGTTTTTGGTCAGATCTCTCATATATTTTGATTTATATGGGATGCCACCTGTCCTGAACATTAGTAATATAGTGAGCAATCAATTCTAATAGTGTAACAACATGGAAGGCAAACAAAAAGAAGGTGATTTCTTACTCTGAACAGCACTTAGTGTAGCAGCTGGCTTTAAGGCCCGACTTATAGGAGGAGACTGTCCAGCAGAGGCATCACTCTTGTTTGCTATTGTAGTGGATAATGTATTGTTTAGATGGGTTGAAATGCATGAAGACAATGTGCTCCCATCCGTTTGCTCAGATGTAACTGAATTGTCCTTAATTTTCTGATCACGGGCTAATTCTTGCTTCTTCAGTTGGTCTTCAAAGAACTGAAACTGTTCCGTTTCCAGCTGCTGTTGACGTATCTGTGCAATCCGCTTCTTCTCTGCTTCAATCAGTTTCTGTTGCTCTAGTTTCTTCAGCAATTCTGCTTTGCATTTTTTCTGGAAAAGTGTCCATAAATGAAACAATCTGATCAACAGTCAAAATAAGGCCAGATCCTTTAGTTTTATTCCAGGTAAGCAGGAATGGCTCTTAAACTACATGGGACAAAGCAGACCCATGTTTAAATGTCTGCCCCATCCATAAAGTGGGGCGAAGTACAGTTTGAAGGCCAAGGGTGTGGGGAGGAAGGATGCTGAACCCACCCTCTGCCTGTTGATTTCCCCCAGCTGGACTTGCTTCTGATTGGTGCCTAAAGAGATAGACTGCTGGGTTAAATGTCCAATACCATTCTCACCTGCACAATTTTGTGGCCCTTTGGGTTGAATCCCCCACTCTGTTTTGCAAGTGAAAGTGACAGATCTACACGTAAAGACATGGGTATGCTATCATCACGTGTAGTTTGAGCCTGGGAAACAAAGGCATATTCCACATATAAATCATCAAATACATCAACCAGGCATATCAATGACCTGGTTTGCACATAACACTAACCCATGGTTTAAAGCATGGTTTGTTGCCCTATCCAGAGTTTGTCTAGCAGACGATCTAATAAACTGTGGTTTGTTTTCTCAGTACCTGGGTTGTTTGTTTCCCTCCTCCTTCACTCGCTCCCTCCCTGTATCCTAACTGCCTTTGTGGCACTGCAGTACTGGCATGTAAAAAGGCTGGTGTTGTTTTTTTTTTTACCATTCTTGCCCACTGCCTCTGTAGCCTGGCAAACCAGCCCATGAACAACCCATGATTCTGGGTTCGCATACAATGACAACCCCTGGTTTAAAGAACTCACAGTTCACAATCCAACAACAAACCATGGGTTCTCTTTGTGGGTTGCTCGTGGTTAACAACTGAAAGTTAACCTATAGTTCCAGGTTTGCACATAATGACAACCCACAATTCAACAAACCATGGTTTGTCGTTACATGCGAACCAGGTCAATGGACTTAGAACCCTTGTTATTTAAATCAGGCTGACAGGCCTTGATGTCTAGTGTAGAAAAGTCAAACTTTAGAGCTGTTTCTCACATGGTATTTATAAGAAGTGATTCATATTCATACATAGTCATGTAGAAAGGACCACATGACAGTATATTTTGTTATTCATACATGCAGCTGGAAGATGATGTCAGAACTTTTTTCCTGATGCCTATGTTTGGCCCATTATATACTTTCATAGTTTCTTTACTTTGTAAGAGTTTTACTGGGGTATAAGGACAAATCTTCATATACAAAACATAACATGGGTCATACTATGCAGGTATAATGATTTAGGCTGCAATGCTATGACTTGGTAGTAAGCATCACTGAACTGAGCAGCCATGCACACACGACTGAGCTACTAGGCAACATAAATCCTGTTGACTTCCATGGGATTTAAGCAGTCTGGGTAATAGATTGCAGCCTACATGCAGGATTGCAGCCTTATTTTTTTTAGAAACTATAAGGGCCATAAAATGTATTTAAGGCACGAACACAATCCTTTCCCCTGTATGCACCAGCAGAGGCAGTGAGCCCTGGCAAAGCCAGCCAGTGGAGACCACTGTGTTTGTAATTGTAACTACCACTGGCACTATTTTGTCAATGACTTTTATTCTTTATCAAGCTTTCTAGCCAGCAACAGGGCAATACTGGCTATGGATGCATGGCCTTTGGGCTGTACAGTCGATGGCTTCCTTTGTTGTTAGGGCAAGGGTGGGCAACTTGCAGATCTCCAGATGTTTTGGCCCACAACTTTCACCAACCCTAGCCAATATAGCCCATAGTGAGGGATGATGGAAGCTGTTGGCCAAAACATCTAGAGGGCCACAAGTTGCTCACTCCTGTGTTAGGGCTTGGTTGCCTACCCCAGTGGGTGTGAGGGGGAATGGATAACATCGATCCAGTGGAACATTTTTGTGGATCAAGACTTAATGAAGATGTTTGGTTTCTAAGTACATACTAATATGTTCACATGTTAATGTCCAGTCACTCCTTTTGTTCACTTGGGTATATATTTTTTTTAACAAGATGATGATAATGGCATGCACCACCATCACCACAAGGAGGCTTAACAGCAAATTAAACCATTTCATCCAACTCTCAAAGGTAATGATCTCAATCTCTCTCTAAAAACAACACATTTACAGCACAATCCTAAACATGCTCACTCAAAAGTAAACCCCATTGTGTTAAATGGGACTTACCCTTAAGTATGCAGAGAATTGCACTGTTAATCTACTTTATGGCAGGGTTTCAAAAGGGTAAGGTTAGACATTTGCCTAAGCTTTGCTATATAGAATATGTATTAAAGATTGCATGTATCATTAAGAATTAAAAGATACATTTGTTCTGATGAAATAATACCTTGTCTTGCATATATTCCTGGTATTCTGCATTGTATTTCTTTAACAAGTTCTTCTTTAGTTCATCAGTCCTAGGAAATGCTATGTCCTTCAGTTTCTTTGGTAGAGGAAATTAAAAAACAAAATACAATCTGTGCATGTGCTTTATTTGCTCTCCCCGCATTTGAAATCATCAGCTTGAATCCATAGCCAAAGCAAATCATTCATTAGTGTTATATTAAATAAAAAGGAATAAATTAAGGCTCAGTGCTATGAACCAAATTTAGCAGCAAGCAATGCCTCTCTCAACATGGCTGAAGGGCTATTCAATGGCAGGTTACCCTTTCACTCTGGCCTTCATGACATGAGTAATAGCTGGTGTAACTGCCCTTGTGCATGCTAGTGATAGGTTCTGAAGGTCATGGCGCTGCTGAGCAGCATGGCTCACAGGATTTGGCCGTATGGTACAGAAAATTTATAAAGCCTCATCGTTTCAACATGCAGAACTATACATCAAAAGGCAAACACGGTTTCTGGACCATGAGTTTGCACTGTAACAGGGCTGGCAGGAACACCTGGCATCTTCAGACAGCTGTCAGGGTCCAAGCACCCCAGCAAGGCCCACCAGGACTGCTATTATTAGTTCCTGGAAAGAACGAAAAAAATCCTCCGAAATGCCAGTAAAAAATAAAAAAAGCTACTCTACCTTCATAATATCCTGTTTTTCTGGAACTGCACATTGCTGGTAGTCTCGATGACAGGGCAGCTTTTCTACAAACAAACTAGAAAATGACACACACACATTTTCCCCCTTGCATGTCTGATGCATGTCCACAATAGCATTGTTTTTCTCCTGGCAGATCATATGAGGCTGGACACAATATTCCTTTTTAAAAAATTCACGGCAGCTTTCTGTAATTTTGTAGTTTAAATCACGACATTGCTGTTCTGCTGTTGGTTCACACAGGGCCTAAGTGCACAATGGTTTTAATTCTCATACCATTGAAATGGATTCAATTGGCATTGTTACCTCTTGATGTACACAAGATAAGTCAACACTGTGATGGTGCAAAGTATTTCTTTATTGTGACACAAAAGTTAAGTAAACAAAAACAAACTGGCACTTGTTGGCTGCATAAGTATTCACTCCCCAAGTCAATACTTGGTAGACACACCTTTGGCAGCAATTACAGTTGCAAGTCTTCTTGCGTAAGTCTCTACCAGCTTTGCACATCTGGATGCTGCCATGCTTGCCCATTCTTCCTGGCAAAATTGCTCCAGCTCTGTCAGGTTGGATGGGGACCATTGGTGACCATGGGCTTTGACTGGGCTGTTCTAAGACTTTCAGGTTTTTAAACCACTCCAATGTGACTTTGGATGTGTGTTTAGGGTCATTGTCCTGCTGGAAGGTGAACCTCTGCCCCAGCCCCAGATCCCTTGCAGACTGAAACAGGTTTTCCTCTAGAATTGCCCTATCTTTGGCTCCATCCATCTTGCCCTCAATCCTGACCAGTTTTCCTAGTCCCTGCTGAGGAAAAGCATCCCCACAACATGATGCTGCCGCCACCATGCCTCACCATGGGGATGGTGTTCTCAGGGCAATGAGCACTGTTGGCTTTGTGCCACACATAGTGTTTTGAGGCAAGGCCAAAAAGTTCAATTTTGGACTCATCAGACCAGAGAACCTTTCCCCACGTTTGCTTTGTCTCCCCCATGCCTCTTTGCAAACTCTAAACGGGTTTTGATATGGGTTTGTTTCAGCAGTGGCTTTCTTCTTGCCACTCTTCCATAAAGCCCAGCTTTGTGGAGCATCCGGGTAGTTGTCCCATGGACGGTTTCTCCCATCTCAGTTGTGGATCTCTCCAGCTCTTTCAGAGTTACCATTGGCCTCTTGGTTGCTTCTCTGACTAATGTCCTACTTACCATGTCAATGAGTTTTGGTGGATGGCCTTCTCTAGGCAGAGTCACAGTTGAGCCATATTATTTCCATTTTGTAATAATAGATTGAACTGTGCTCCGAGGGATGCTCATAGTTTGGGATATTTTTTTTTATAACCCAACCCTGACTGGTGCTTCTGCACAACTTTATCCTTGGTCTTCATGATGCTGTTTGCTCAGATATGCTCTCTGACAAACTCTATGGCCTTCTAGAAACAGGTGTATTTAATCTGAGATCATATGGCACTGGAAGTGCACACAGGTGGACTCCATTCAGCTACTTTCAGTATGTGACTTCTGGAGGCATTGGGTTGCACCAGAGCTGCTTAGGCATGTTACAGCAAAGGGGGTAAATACTTATGCAGCCAACAAGTGCCAGTTTGTTTTTGTTTACTTAACTTTTGTGCCACAATAAAAATATTTTGCACCATCACAGTGTTGAGTATCTTGTGTACATCAAGTGGTAACAATGCCAATTTAATCCATTTCAATTCCAGGTTATAACACAACAAAATGTGGAAAAGTCAAAGGTGGGTGAATATTTCTGCAAAGCACCGTACTTTTCTTTTTAATGAACATCACCTTTCACTATCCTTCCCTCTCTTCTATTAAAATTCATGTTGACTTTACTGTAAGCTTTGATTGTCAGCATCTCTCACACAATTCAGACAGATTTCCCAGCCCAGATACCTGTGAGCCTTTATACTGGGGACTGAACCTCCTAAGTGCAAGGCTACTACTGAGCTTCAGGCTTCAACATCTCACACTGCTTTTCCTGAAATGCTTTATTTTATAGGGGTTTACCAATTATGGCTGGGCCTGGAAGCCAGTAATAATTTCTGCTAGCCAATAGGAATATACAGAAGTGCCTTTGAGCAACAGGCAGGGTGCTTTTCTCTTTCCTCTGAGCAAGTGCTGCCTGGCTCCTCCCACCCTAGTGAAAGAGTAGGGCTGACAGGACAGGTAGCATGCCTTCTCCAAAGGCCTGAGTCCCCAGCACTTCCCTCTTTAGAAATTAAACTCAGCCTCCACCTCCCTTCAAAGTATTCTATACGTAAGTAAAGAACACAGTCCACCAACACCACCCCTGCGAGAAAACAACAACCAGTCCTGGTTTTTCTCAGGTCCCGTCTTGTCCAACAGCTCTTCACAAAAAATATTTTCCTCACCCCACCAATAACCCCTTTGCCTTAGGCAGGCTCTTGTTTTTTTGCACCCACCCCTACACATAACTTCATTTGTGCCTGAGCACAGCACAGCAGGAATCAGTCTTTGATACCAGGTCAAAGGCCAATAAACACAATCCTTCCCTCCACATACACAATCCTGTTCTCCACAGAACTCCACTCCAGGTTTCCTGTGTTTCCTTGCAGCAACTCTCCCCTACTGCATTAAAAAAAAAAATCAGCCCTTGGGCAAGATAGAAAGAGAGGCTGAAGGGAGTTGCTGCAAGGCTTCTGTTTCCTCTTCTGGGACATATGCTGGGGAATTGGGGGGAAGAGAGGATGGTGAGGGAGGAGGCTTGTTTGCAGGTATGAATGCACCCTGCTGCAGAAGACAAGGAAAAGGGCAGAGTTTAGGACAGGGAGACCGATTCTGTCAAGATAGGGCAACAGACAAGGACACAGACACCACACATGCACATGCTGGGAAGGAGTTAAAAAATGGCACTGCTGCTCGAGCTCAGTCATTCAGAGGCCTGGGGGGCAAAGCAGGATTAATGACTCAGAGGCAGAAGCTGGTCTGGCAGCCAGGTTTACTGGCTTAATGCCAGTAGAGCTTCCAGCCCCACCCTCTTAAGGGCAAAATACAGCAGTTTTGTACTGATGACACTGCTCACCAGAATTAAACTCAAGAGTTGTCATGGTGACAGTAGTGGCTGTGGCTGTAATTCTCGCCTGTTTATTAAGGTATTCATTGGGGAATTGCCCTGATGATATATAGAAGGAATTAACTGAAAAGGCCAATGTCAATTATAAAATCACAGAGTTGGAGGTGGGGCTTTTCAGACACTCAGCTGCACTCAAATGCGACTCATAAATCAGAGTCCTGCACAAGCCCCCAATCCAAGACTGAACCCTTAGTTAGGAAGCTTACATGTACCGGGCCACCCTAATCTGGAGGTCTGGACTGTGAGGATGTGTAATGGCAGCCTCAGAATCATCATGCATCCCCCACCTTGCACTTTTCTGGGTCGTTACAGCCTCCCATTATAGCAATGTACTGGCAGGAGCAGATTCCGCAGAGCAAGAAAGCCATGCATGGAACAGTCATAGGCCACTTATTCTGAGGAGTGGTGGCCTACTGTTTGTTCCCACAACCCAGCCTGATGACCCTTCCTAATCACAAGTAAAGGAGAGTCCATCAGGCCCTCCTCTGTTTGGATTACACCATCAGGCTTATAATGAATCCTCAGGGTGAAACTAGAATTGATGGCAAACAGGAGGTGGCTCTTGAAAATCGCAGCCTGTGTCTTCCTTGAATTTCATTTCATTTCATTCGTAACACTTCTATACTGTCCAATAGCTGAAGTGCACTGGGCAGTTTACAAAGATTAAAAACCTTAAAAATACAATATATGAATGTCTTGGGCAGGGGAAGGCAGAAGGTAGACAGGGACCTACTGGTAGATCTCTGGACCATTTGCAGTAGATTTGGCAAGGATTTCTAACTCCAAATGTTTAACAATAGCAACAATGAAATGGCCCATTTTTTTTTTAAAAAAAACTTGGGTTGTCATTAATGCGGCTGGTGCACTAATGCCCAATCACTCTGTCTCTGGCCTATTTAGCATGACATGCAAACCAAGAATTCCGGTTTGTTGGGGAAGAGACAAGCCAGAGTTGGAACACCCCCACCCTGCCCTTAATTATACTGCTGGAATGAAAACTTGGGATGACCAGGAGTAGATTTTTGTGTGGAAGGACTGTGAGTTCTCTTAAGTTCTGATACTCAGAATTAATTCCTGGGCTCAGTATTCCTTAATTCAAAGTGTATTTCTTTTGCACCAGGGTTTGTAGATCTTGGGAGTTCTAGTGAAAACAAAGTAAATCCCATAAGCCTGAAGTCTGCCCAGCCCTGAGTGAGAGCAACCTCCCCCAACCTAGTGCCTTCAAGATGTTAAGATTACAACCCTCGCCATCCCCAGCCACCATAGCCATGATGACTGGGGATTATGGGAGTTGTAGTCCAGCACATCTAGAGGGTGTGAAGTTAGGAAAGGCATGACATGATGTTATCATGCTCTTGAGTTTCCATGCCCTCACAACTGGCAACTAATGAAGTGAAGCTGGGACAAGGAAATTCCACAGAGCAGTCACATCACAACTGACAGGACAGTTGGGAGAAAACTATATTTTCCCAGGGCAAAAAATATTACTGTTTGTGTGCTGGGAAAATGAAATATCCCTGCAACAGAAGTTCTACCCTGAAGAAAGACATCTGAATTCCTTGCAATGAATGAGTGCACATTTATTGAGTTCTAAAGTAATCATCTAGAACAATGGTGAACAACATGCAGTCTGTGGGCCACATGCACCCACTGGTTGTTTTTGTGGTGTGTCCCCCCTCCCCCACAACTGGACGCCGCTGCTGAGTTTGCTGCCGCACTGGCAGAAAACACATGATTTGGCTTGAAAACAAGATGCATGGGGAGCGCACTCCTTGTTTACAAGCAGAAATCACACTCCCAGAAGCCTCCAGGGAGCACGATTCTGCTTGTAAACAAGGTGTGTGAGAGAGAGTTGCTGCCACAGCTGTGACACCAAATTCAGCAGTGGCAGCATTTGCAGCAGTGGTGGGGTGTGTGGCCCACAGGGGTTTTCTCGGGGAGTACTGTGGTCCCAAACTTTGGAAGTTGCCCACCCCTAATAGAGAGACCCACATTTTCTAGACATGTCAGTATCATTTGCTACCATTGCACCAGAATAGCTGAAATGCCATTCCTAAAAATTAAATTTATTTATCTTTTCAGGTCAATATCCACAACCCCAGACCAGTTCTTACGTTATAAACTTGTTATAGAGTACAAAGGCATTTTCAAGATTTCCTTCGTCCAGATATACAGAAGCCATCCGCTCCATCTCCACTCCGGATCTAAAATAGCGCCGCGGTGTAATGTCTTCATTTATTGTGATGTTACAACCAAGCTTGCTTAAGGCACGTACACGCTCTTCTGGACTCAACGAAACATCTGTGTGGTCAGGTATAGCTGCTAGCCTTTTCTGTTAAAACAGATATCACAAACCTACAATTCACTTTGATTACTGACCCTTACTCCTCACATATGATCTTATTCAAGAAATTCAAATGTAATCTTGTGCTACAATTAGTAGCTGCAACCTTTGGTTTTAGCAATGTTCCAGGAGCGTTAATTATGCTTCCTCAAAACCTACAAAAGAATGGAGGAAAATTACAGTAAAACAACCCCCAGCTGCTGCACCCTCCCCAAAACCACAATTTCCCAAAAGCTTCTTATACTGATGAGCAGTGAAGTGCTTTTGATGCCCATTATGTTGTACTTCACTGTTGTTTTTAATTTTCTTTCACATTGCACTTATGCAAATAGGTTTTAATCATAAACCTTTCAGTTACCACATTTAAAACCAATCTTAGCTGCTCCATTACACCCCTTTTATAGACGAGGCTTGACATGTGACTCAGGCTGAAATTAGACATAATGAGAGGTGGGGGCTCCTGCCAAAAAACAGCAACCTCACATCTCTCCCTCCTTCCCTTTCCTCTACATCTAGCAATCAAAATGGATGACAAAATGCCACCATGATTTGGCTTGAAAACAAGATGCATGGGGAGCACGCTCCTTGTTTACAAGCAGAAATCACACTCCCAGAAGTCTCCAGGGAGCACGATTGGCAGCCAATGAAATGGAGAAGTGATATTCTCATTACACATTTTGTAATACTAGACATGGGGGGGGGTGAGAGGAAGAGGAGATGAAGAGTTCCTCTTTTCATCAGCAGCTGCCATCATGCTCTTCCATCGTATCTAACTGGACCTCAATGACTGTGGGCTTTAGTGAAGCTTGAGTCTAAGAAGGCATTAAGAGAATAGTTTAGGAGAACTTATCTATGATATTAAGACTGGGAAAGCTCATATCAGAAGAACTCGGAAAAAGAAAGTGATGGTTCAGATAAATAATAAGATAAATAACATTGGTGGGGAATCATCTTCATAATCTATGCAAATTCACTAGATTTTGGAAACCTGGGCCATATGTTCCAGAGTATATTCTAAACTCGAATGAAATGCTTGCTTCACAAAAAACAGTGCTCAAAGCAGTATCTATTTCACTTAGGCAGACATGTTGTTTGATTAACAGCTTTCCGTGCATTATAAAGCAGCAGACTTCAGTACTACTTACCAAGGAAGTCACAGTGAACGGCTGTTCCATGTTACTTTGTGTCCGTAAACCAGGTTTACTGTTTCTTTGCAGTCCTTCCATCTAGCCACAAAAATAGAATGGGAAAAACATATAATGCTCGATAGCAACAGTAATGTGATCTGATCTCTCATGCACAAATGATTAGCCAATGAAGATGTTCCAAAGAAATATACTGATGATCTGTCATCAAGTATTCTGTCATCAGCTCTAACAAAGCAGTATTTTGTCTCTGGAAATATGAAACATTTGCACAGATTGATACTCAGGGCTAGCTCCTGAGACAGAAAAACCAAGTGGTATCTGCTAAATTGTACAGTGCATGACTGGTCTTCCACAACACTGGCTGTGCACACACCACAGCACACCATTAAAGTAATTTGTTCATTACCTTACACACGAAAAAACAGCTTAACAGCCAACGGAGCAGCATGCAAGGGAGCATACACAATACAATTTTTCAAAAATAGTTATAATTATATTGCTGACAATTTGCCACTCTTTGAAATATTAATATATCACTCATTAAACAAACAAACGAACAAACTGTAATGGTGTCCAAAATTTGCTGCCTGAGATGGCACCTCATTCAACAATGGACATTAACAGGAGGGCCCTCCCTGTCATTATGCCACTATCTCAAGAGTCAAGTTCCCAGTTTTACTGCATAGCACAGTTATGTGCAATGCAAATCACATGGGAAAGCGTTATCGCTTTTGCCAGGGGAGATATAACCATTAAGAACATAAAAGGGGCTGTGCTGGACCAGACCAAGGGTCCATCTAGTCCAGCATTCTGTTCACACAGTGGCCAACCAGCTCCCCATGGGAAACCCACAAGTAGGACATGAGTGCAATAGCTCCCTTCTGCCCATGTTCCCCAGCAACTGGTGTACATAGGTGTACTGCCTCTAATACTGGAGGTAGGATGCAGCCATCAGGATTAGTAGTCACTGATAGCCTTATCCTCCATGAATAGCCTTATTCTCCATTAAAGGGCACTAGCAGAATCAGAACAATCCTTAAGACATCATAGTACCATTTCATTTTCTTTCAACACCATTTCCCATCCTAAATATCCAAACTAATATCCTTTGAATTCACTTCAATCACATATTTGAATTCAAATCCCTTTCATCATATAAAGAATAGTAGGACTACCACCCTTAGTGGGTGCAATTCACAGTTCAATACTGAAATAGAAACCTGTAACTGAACTACTGTAAACTCAGCAGAAATGCCCTTCAATTCCTTTCTCATGTAAACCATCTCTGAATTATCAACCATGGATTAATAATGGTTGCATCATGATTTTGTAAACAAGGCCTATGAGCTGAGCACCCTGCCCCCATCAGACCCATTGAAAGCAAACAAAATGCAGGGTATTGAAGCCTCATTTGTTCCACCACCTGCACCCCAGCAGATTTAGAGAACTGACTGAAAACTGACATTTAAAATCAAAGCACAAGAAAAAGAAGTGGTATGCTGAAGGGCAGAAAAAGTTATCTATAAATCTTTTCACCACTAAATATAAGCATATGCAAACAGTGTGATCATCTGAAAAATTGGTATCTTCACTCAAATTTACTTGGACTATGAGTGGACTATTATGGGGCTATTGATTTGATATTGCGGGTGCTCCTCACTTGCTCAAGTGGTGAAAATTCCAGGGACACCACTACCAAGGTCTTGTTTTCTTTGGGGGAGAGAATAATAAAGGCTGCCATTTTTGTACTATTTGGTTTATTTACAAATATGCAAGTAGAGCATAAACAGAGACAAGCAATATATGTGCTCCTACCAGGCAAGATCTGCTACACCAGATCAGAGTCCCAAAAAGAGCCACCCAAAGAGACTTCCAGCCTTCAGCTCACAGCTCTATCCATCCAATCCTGTCTGTTATAAAAACTGCTTCTTTTGTTTCTTCACATATGCATGCACAAACAAACAAACACACACACACACACACACACCCCTCTTACATCAGCCCCCTGCCTCTTAGCTGTGGGTAGGTTGTAGGTGTCTCTTTCCCAACTCCCAGATCTCCTATTCAAAACACTCAAGAGAACTCCCCAACTATTTCCTATCCATTAGCTCCCATTAAGAAAACATCTACCAACCATTCTGGCAGCTACAGTATATCAATGTTCACCAGCATTTGATTCACCAATATGAATTTGTGGTATATTCCGATTGACCCATTAATATGTGCTTCAATAATCTTCCAGGATTTTGGGGAGTCGGTTTGAAGATGCTACTGCTTTGCTATATGCAGTGGTATTTGTTCTTACGGATACAGTATTATCAAGCTATGCTGCTGTACTGGTGTAATGTTTTGGTATGCTTGTGGTGCACTGCCTCAGTGCCATGCTAGTTTTGAGTTCATGAAGCCACAGAAATCCTGGCACATGAACCTATATTCTGATATGGAGCTGATGAAATTAGGGCACTAAGAAGGCATTGTGTAGGTAGGTTGTGCAAAGTAGGTATACAATGCTTTTGAAGAGTCATTTGATTTGAAAAGACAGCCACCTTCTATCAGCTTTCGACAGAAGCTGAGTACCTCGTTCCAGCAATCAGGACTTTTCATTTCAATGAAATGAAATTTCATTGCAATGACTGCCTAGCTGCTATGGAAAACTGAGGCAAAGGATAGACTATAAGTTGTGCTACAATCATTTCAGTACAGTCTACTTAGATCATCTCTCTTCTAAACAGAAGACATCTGTGTCAACAAATAAACACATTATTTTCAAAAGCAGCTCACAATTAGTATCATTCTACCATCACAAAGCTAACATTATCAAATTATCTCAGTGTGCACCACATTCCTCCAAAACAATACAAATACTGATACAAATAATACAAATCTAGGGTCTAAATAATCTAATAGTGAAGAAAAAGCGGAGCAAGGAGCTCTCCACAAAGATCTGCCATGGTAAGTTCACCACCCATTAAGTCATCATAGCAAAAGAGAAAAAGTTCTCCCATGGCCTACTGTCCTACAGGAGGCTGACTACTTTGCCAACACTTAGGGAGAAACAAGATTTGGTTTGGCATTTACTGATCAAAACATTGGTCTAATCATAATCAGGTATTTGGAGCATTAATTAATTAGAACAGTAACAAAGATAAATGGGAATGATGCCCACGCTGCCATCTAGAATACTCCACAATCCATTTTCTCCCAGGAACTCTACACTTTTAGAGCACATGAGAAACCCTCCTTCTAATATCAAATACAATGGGCTTAGCGGCAGGCTTTATTCCTGAGAACTTGTGACTTGTGCCATTGTGACAACTGCATGTGTGTACTGTTTTCTACTGAATTCTGTACTCCTGTAGCAGCTCAGATATGTCAACAATTGCTGAACCTTACTAGCAGAAGCCAGGCTGTGTGGTTTAATGGGGAGGTGAGATGGCAGAAGCTCTTTTAGAAAGTGTTGCAGGGCAAGCTATGTGTGTGCTTATGTGAGAGGTGTTTATAAGACCCGACTTCTGCAGGACTACGAAGTAGAACCTTTACTTTTTCTGTTGTTATCAGACAATCCCATGGTACAATAAAAAGGTAGGTGGCCACTAACACAAATAAATTATTTTCATGAAATATTGGCTGCAGATAATTGACTGGACAAATGACAATGTTTGATCAGTCAGCTGGCCATCACTTCAGCCCTAAACAGAATACAGTAATACCTTGGATTGCAAGTAACTTGGTCTGAGAGCATTTTGCAAGACAAGCAAATAAATTTTAATTTTTTGACTTGATAAACAAGCAAGGTCTTGCAAGACAAGCCGGTAGGGATGTAACCGCTTGCCTCGAGCGGGCATAGTGAGCCAAAATCGGCCCCGCTCACGCCCGCCAGAGACTCGCTTTGATATAAGAGTGTTTTGGATTACAAGCACATTTCCGGAATGAATTATGCTCTCAATCCAAGGTATTACTGTATACAAATTAACTTTGGCAGGCGCATGGGATTTCCAGTGCAGCCCTTGGTTACTGAAAAGTCGCCTGTCCTAACACATTCTTTTTCTCAACTGGCTTTATCAGAGGTGATTGTCACCTACACTCCTTGCCTTCTCTGTTACCTTCTGCAGGATAAATCTGCTTCACTTCATTGCAAGTCCTGGACCTGGTTATAATGAGATTCATTACTGAGAGTGGTACTTATATGTCTTCCTACTGTTTTATACATAGAGGTAGTGCTCCAGTTCCAAAAGCACAATGTGTCTGATGTGCCTATTATTTGAATGTGGTCAAATATTGTCAAATATTTCATGAAGCCAGGAATGCCACTATGTGGCATCACTATGGTAGGTGGCATCACTATGGTGTTGCTAGCAAGAACAGCAGTGGGACTGCTTCCCCCTAATCTTGCAGTAGTCAAGGTCAAACCTAGCAGGATAGCAAAGCTTTTCCTATTGGCCACCTGGTATAACTATAGGCATCCCCAGACAGGAACACAACCAGTTATCAACTGCAAAGGTCTAAGACTACCCATTACTCTATCTTGCTTGCTCCATGAAGTACTGCCTCCATGTGACTGGGTGTTGGTTAATAATTTCAGCTACCTTGCTTTATATCTATGTTAATTTTTCTTTTTTCAAAAATTGAAATTGTAGGCTGACCCTGGTGTTCTAATGTAGAAGCCCCCAAAGGACTATTTAATTAACTGTTAACATTTAGAGACACCTTATATTTAGCATTCTTAAAAGTTTCAATTTTTATAATGGTTCCAAGACACATGATACAGCTGCCTGGCTGAAGCTAAGCAGCCCTTGATCTGGTCAGTGGCTGGATGGGAGAACACCTGGGAATAAATGGTAAATACTCCCAATAGAGGGATGTAAACAGCAAGGTCCCACAGGGATCTGTATTGGGACCAATAATTTTCAGCTTATTCATAAATGATCTGGAATCAGGAGTGAGCAGTGAAGTGGGCAAGTTTGCTGATGACACCAAATTATTTCGGGTGGTGAAAACAAAAAGGGATTATGAGGAGCTCCAAAAGGATCTCTCTAAACTGGGAGAATGGGTGGTTCAATGTAAGCAAGTGTAAAGTAATGCATGCTGGGGCAAAAAATCCCAACTTCAAGTATAACCTGATGGGATCTTCTGAGCAAGCAGTGACTGACCAAGAAAGAGTTCTTGGGGTTGTGGTAGACAGTTCGATGAATATGTCAACCCAGTGTGCAGCTGCTGTGAAAAAGGCAAACTCCATGTTAGGCATAATTAAGAAAGGAATTGAAAATAAAACTGCCAAGATCATACTGCCCTTATACAAATCTATAGTGTGACTGCACTTAGAATACTCTGTACAGTTCTGGTCACCGCACCTAAAAAAGGACATTGTAAGAGTTGGAAAGAGTGAAGAAAAGGGCAACTAAAATGATCAAGGGGCTGGAGCAACTCCCCTATGAGGGAAGGTTACAGCAGCTGGGATTGTTTAGCTTAGAAAAAAGGCGAGTAAGGGGAGATATGATAGAAGTGTACAAAATTATGCATGGTGCAGAGAAAGTAGATAAGGAGATGTTTTTCTCCCTCTCATAATACTAGAACCCGGGGTCATCCCATGAAGCTGATTGGTGGGAGATTCAGGACAGTTAAAAGGAAGTACTTCTTCACACAGCACATAGTTAAACTATGGAATTCACTTCCACAAGACAGCTTTAAAAGGGGATTGAACAAATTCATGGGGGAGAAGGCTATCAATGGCTACTAGTCCTGATTGGCTATATGCTTCCTCCAGTATCAGAGGCAATATGCCTATGTACTCCAGTTGCTGGGGAACATGGGCAGGAGGGTGCTGTTGCACTCATGTCCTGCTTGTGGGATCCCGTGGGCAGCTGACTGGCCACTGTGTGAACAGAATACTGGACTAGATGGACCCTTGGTCCGATCCAGCATGGCTTTTCTTATGTTCTTATCTCCTTAATTTTCATGAAAGAAAAAGGGTGGGATATGAATGTACTAAACAAATATTTATTTACATTTTTAAAAGGTTAATTTCATGGTATCACACCAACATTTTTCTGTTAATTATCTTACATTTTTCTGTTCATCATTGACAGGGTTAATTATTTTCTTTTATGCTGCCAATGTACCACATATATACTGGGTATGTGTGGGAAGGTGAGCTAATAAAATAATTCTGGACTTAATGACTGAAAGGGTCTGACGGTTTTTCTACCGGTACTTTTGTGTTGTGATTGAAAAAGGGTCTGACATGCCAAACAATACCTTATTTGTTTAAATCCTATTGCTCACAATCCTATTGGATTATATGGAAGGACACTTAAAGAAGTTGTTAGCAAACAAGCTTATGGAAATCAATTATTTCTTGAGACATGACAGTCACTTTCCTTTGCTACCTTTATTATGACTGGGTGTAAGTCAGCTTTGAAAATCAGGGGAATGGCTTTTCATGATGTTTGAGGTAGCATTCATCAGTATATTCTCTTCTCATGATTGTACAACCATGGTAACCTCAGATAGAGCTACTTCACTTCTGAAGGAAGTAATTAAATACACTGTTATAATTAAATACACTGTTTTCCCCATCTTTTATGTCCATTTCACACTTAAAGCTAAGAGATTCATTTGCAGGGAGCAACCAAGGGTAATTCATATTACATATTCACTCCACCAAAGGAATTTTTCTCCAACCATTCATGCTCTTCGCAAAGTTACCAGTCTATTAAATGTTATCCAACTTTTGGCTACAGAGTGTTCTTAATGCTAGGATTACTGCTAGATCATATTTAACATGGTTCTACTAGGGTTGTGGGAATCCTGCAACAGTGGCAGGGGTGATTTGGTTGTAGTTTCTCAAGTAAATGAGCACTAAAGTGTCAGGAAAAGCATTGCTTAAGTATCATGAAAACCTGAGGCTTCTAAGCAGTGTATAGATAGTGTATAGTAGAGTTCGAGGATATTAATTTGCCATTATTGCTACTAAAGTATGATAGATGTTTATATTGCTATTGCATAATCTACCAGTTTTCAAGCTTTCTACTTGAAAACATTTGTTTGCTGAAAAAAACACTAATTTCACATAGGGCACTGGCCATATCCGTTTTGTCTCTCTATGTGTACCATAGAATGCACATTACACTTCTCTGTGGCTTTGTGTTGCAGGTGCAGATTTGTGGTGATGGGTAAACTCTCCTTCAGAAGAGTTTGTCCACCATTACTAATCTGATTAAGTGCCCCTGACTTAATCCCAGATTTTCCTAGTTTAAAACCCATTTGCAGGCAATTTTCTTATGCCTTTTCCAGACATATTAATCCTAACACAATATTTCCGCAAATATAAACTAGCATGGTATCCAACCCTCACTGTGTTGTGGGAATGGGACATTTATTATTATCCATAAAAGAATTTGTTATTAGTATTAAATTAAAATCTAAGCACTGTACACAAGATGCCGAAGGGAGACAACTTTGCTACAGTTTGTTCTGAAGAAAAATCTGTGTACTCCAGTGCAAAAGAGGGGAAGAGAAAAGTGCTCTGGAATGGTTTCTCTAGGGCACCACCTTAAGGGGGATGAAGGCAGCCACTTCAAGCATTCACCACCATCATGAAGTTGGAAATGAGTACCAGGGAGAATACTGTAAATGTAATTGAATATCTTGTTGGTAGACATTGTTTGTTCATGGTGATGACTGGGGAAAAAGTCAGATGAAAATGAAACCCTTACTGAACAAACCATGCTTTAAAAAGTAACAAGTGTAGAAAATGCAGGTGAGTAAAATTGATATTATCATATACATCTTGAGAACTAATAGATATGTTATTTGTAGTGCTGGACAAATTGCAGGTTACGTTGCAATGTTGCCATTCTTTATTTTGCATGCAGGGCTATAACTCTGCCTTGAGAGCTATTCTTAAGCAGTAATGTTTGGGTTGTAATTCTATGCACATTTTCCTTGGAGTAAGCCCATTGAACACAATGGGACTCACTTCTGAGTAAACATTCACAGGATTACATTATAAAATAAACTAAATGACATTGTGAACAGAATGTGTTAGAAAACAGATAAATTCTATAATCATAACACTAGGGTTTTAAAAAGCCATGGAAAGGCCTATTTATCATCATCATGCTGTCATCTATAACTGTGTTCTCCAACCTTGGGTCCCCAGATGTTTTTGGCCTACAACTCCCAGCATGCCCCAGCCAGCTATGCTGGCTGGGGCATGCTGGGAGTTGTAGGCCAAAAACATCTGGGGACCCAAGGTTGGACAACACTGATCTATAACGTAACCACCACTCAAACTTTCATTGAGCTAAAAATTAAGAGTTCATTTTGTTCATTTAAATATTGTTTGCTGCAATATTATGATTGAGTTATCTGCATTATTTGGTGTTTATATTTTAATCATGATACGTCATTAAATGCTAGCATGTATCATTTAAATGTTAGTGTATACGTATATGCTTTTGTTTGCTATGTATTTTTATTCATTGGCCTAAAGCCGCTAATAATCTTGGCATGACAGTTTTTCTACCGGTACTTTTGTGTTGTGATTGAAAAAGGGTCTGACATGCCAAACAACACAAAAGTACCGGTAGCATGACTTTTGTAAAAGAAACAAAAGGGGGGAGGAAGAGTTTCTAGCTAACCCCTCATTTTAAAACGAACAGTTAGTTTGTCCATCAAATACACACACACACACACACACACACACACAGTATGAGCCCATTGAAAATTAATTTAATTTGCATTCCAGTCTTGCACCAAGGAGCCCAAGATGACATACATGAGAATTATCCGCAGAAGAATCTTGTGAAGTAGGTTAAATTGAGAAAGAGTGACTGGCCCAAAGTCACCCAGTATGCTACACAGCTCAGCAGGAATCTGAACCCAGATTTCTTTCACCAAAGTTCAACATTCGATCCAATACTCCACACTGACTGTCTTTAACCTTTATGATACTCAGAAAAGAACTTCCACCCAACAGTTACTGACATTTTTCTTTTATTAAAATAAATAGATTTATCAACCAATGAAATATGATTTGCTTTTAGCTTATAGATATAAGTATTTAAGCACTTGAATGCATGTGATTTCTTTGAGTCATATTTGAAATGTGACCCATGTCCAATATTTGCATGCACAAATGGATGCTGTTCATGCACTGCTGCACATTTTTGCATGTACCTAGCCACCCAACAGATGGCTGCACTGTAAAGTTTGACAGTGCACATCGCCTGCTCAGGAGGGTTTGGAAGCCCGATCCCAGCTTCTCTTTTTCACAACAGGAAGCAGGAAGTACAGAGAGGATGAATTCTGTTTGCCTCCCTTAAGGGAGTGCTTTGTATAGTTCCTAAATCAGTGTCAGGAGTTGCACAAAGCCCTTCAATCCAGCAGGTATTGTATGCATGAAGATCTGCTTCTGTGCATATATCACTTTGCAAGATATGTGATGAATCAAGAATTGTATAACCTACCATTTAATAAAATAATTTTTAAAAATTCTACTATCATTGGAGAAACGACCTAATTCAGACAAACATAGTTGCACTTAAGTCCCACTAAAATCAATGGGACAAGTTAGTGCATGCATGGGGTGGGGGTGGGGAAAGGGCAAGGGAGACAGAAGATGTTGTGTGATTGACACTGGCATGCAGAGTACTATTAGTATATTACTACAAATGTCCACTTCTGGTTGTAGTGACATGCTAAATGACTATCATTTGCTGGACTTACAACATGCCAGCAGAGCTACATAGCTCTCCTCAGCCAACTCATCACAGGCTGAGCATTTTCTAGGGACAGCAGCATGCTGCTGAGGGGGTTGTGTGACTCAGCCTTCCATCACAACCCAAACTGCCAAAATTCACTAAACCCATGTTCTCAGTGCACCAATGAGAGCTGTGTAAATTGGCCCCAAGCTCTACTAGAATAACGGAGTTGTTTTTAAGCGAATACAATTAAAACTGGGATACCCATTTGTTATAATCCTAAAATGTTGCCTGGCACTAAACATTAGCATATTTACTGAAAATAAACAGACATAGGTTAAAATACAGTTTTGTTTTTAAAGAAAGCAGAATGTTTCATTGTACAGGAGTATAACATTTCAATTTAACATTCAGCTTTGTGGATATACCGTAATGAGTCAGGTGAGAACAAAAAAGCAACAATGCAAAACCCCACCATACTTAATGTCAACAGTGTAATCCTTTTATCACTAGATCTCAGTTTTACAAGACAGACTGCCTGGCAACATCCTCTTCAGCCTAAGATTTGATGGCACCTTTCACCTTGAATTTCTCAAGGTGATGATCTGCCTCAAGACCTGATCCATTCCTATAATCGTATCAGTCATGTTAATCACTAATCATATGAATTATCCTTCTTTGTGAGATTCAGTCCAGAAAAGCTACAATTTCTTTTACGTGCTATTTTAAAAATAAAACCACATTTACATTTAGTTGGCCTATTAAAACAGCATTGCAGGTTAATGCCTGGTTTGGGTTAATCTTTATTTATCAAAGGACAATATAAGATTGTAGACAGTGGAATTACACATAAGTATTACTTCTTCCCTGCCTTCTGGCAATGTTATTTATATGTCCCTGATAAAATGACAACTGAACAAGAGCAATTATGAGGCCAAAATCAACTCTTTACTGTACTAATCACTCATGGATGTACAGCTGTAGCTAACTAGGAACTGAATCTGATCACAATCCTGACATTAGTTCTCTCAAAATGTCAAACCGTTATAAATTAAGACCATATATGACACTCGCAAGCCAAAAAACGCAAAAACAAATGCTATTTGTGTCAACATGTTTGCAACATAGCCTTCCAGGAAAATATCCTTCCTGGGCATATTCTCAGTGCCACTTTATGTATTAACTTTGTACTGCGTTTTGCTCTGGAAGGCATTTGTATTGCATTCAAGGCCATCATGATGGAAACCACAAGTCTTTTTGAGATCAACAACATAGATCTCAAACATAGAAACTGCTGAGGGCAGGCAAAGAGAAAGCTGCAGCCTTGAGCTGAAGAATGAGCAGAGATGGGAGTACCTCCATGGTGGTGGGCTGCACGTTCCAGTAAAGGAAAAAGCACAGCACAGGAGTAGTTATGTGGTGGAATGTGCCCAGTGGGATACCTAAGGGAGCTATGGAGCCTGTTCTATGCAGCGGCGCTGTTTTGAAAATCTGGGCGGCACGGGTTTGTGTGTGTGTGTGAATCTATAATGCTGTCACTGGGAACTGTTATGATCTGAGCTCTCCTTTCCAAGGAGCAAAATCACTTTTAAAATCAAGAGGCACCTGGCAGCAACCGCAGGGTGATTTCAGTTCTATCACATTTTAAGGGGTTCCCCCCCCCCTCGTTTGCTCTTTTATTCCACATCGCAGAACCAAGCAGCGTTTTCATCACAGCGTGCTTCCCAAGCGGCGCCGCTCTGGGAAATATAATGGCGGGGGGGGGGGGGGGGCTTATGCCAGATAGGCACAGCCCCAGAGAACAGATCTTCCTGCTCCCCGGGCTCCACATTCCGTACCACTTATGATCTGGCTACACCAATTCCCTCGAAGTAGGAATAATTCAAAAAGAAGAAGAAGAGGGTTTCGCGTTTCTGGCTGCCCCACCCCCTCCCCTGCAAGCCATAAAAAGCGACTATTTTGAACACCAGAGTTTAGCCTCCCCAAAACGTTAAGAGCTGGTCCTTGCTGCCTCCTCCTCCAGCAGCAGCAGCAGTAAGGCAGACGCCCCCGGGAGATGCTCAACAGCAGGACACGACGGAGACAGATGCCCCCCTGGGTGTTTCCCCGCAGCTCCTGCCCCCACCCCTACTCGCCCTCCAAGGCGGCATCTCTATGCAGCAGAGCCAGCCCGGTCTCTCCGCAACCCCGTCTCTCTCGCCCAAGAAAGATATACGAAGAGGGGGCCAGCGGCGCCCTGAGGCTCGCTTACCATAAAACCATTGCTGCGCGGGCTGCCCCGGCTCGCGTTGATGCGGAGAGACAGGCTGCCTGCCCGCCTGGGGCTTTTGCTAGAATGAGCTGCTGCTTGCTGCGGCCACAATCGCAAACAATGAGAGAGGGGCCCAGCCTGGCCCAGCAGCCGCACGGCCCGCCGCCGCCCGCCACCGCCGCCTCCCCGCCCCCTAATCTGTGGCAAGCCGCTGGGGACGGCGCGCGCTAATTTCCCCCCCGCGCGCGCCGCTTTCGTTTCTCAAGCAAAATGCCGCCAGACTGACACCGCCGCGAAGAACGTCTCCATTTCTCCCCCTTCAACGAGACGATTGGGTGGCGCCACGCGCGGGCTCATGCTAACACCACAATAAGCAGCGATGGGGTGGGGCAAAAGGCAGCCACCTCGAGGGAAGTGAGACGAACAGCTGGGGACGGTGGAGCGGCCACCTCATGTTTGCTTCCTCGTCGAGCTCGTGTGGAGCTCAGCCAGCCAGCAACAGCCCGACCTTTGGTTACCTCCTCAGCGTGTTAGCGAAACTTTCTGGCAAGTGTGCCACACACATGCCAAGTCCAGAGTGTGAGACTGTTATGAAATAGTACCACTCTAGTGTGCATACAACGCGTTCTCTGCGCAATGCAGTGTCCCCATATCTTGGTGCAGCTGTGCTAATAGTTTGAGATAGGCAGCAATACAGTATGGTAGAGGGCGAGAGGCCGGCTGGAGGAGTACACAACACACCTGACTCAGTGCCATAGCCTGAGCAAAGGTCTGTAAACCTGCTGCACCTGCACAAATGTCTGCCTGTGCAGCTTGTTGTTCTATATGTGTGTCTTCATTTGTTACATTTCTATGCCACCCAATAGCCGAAGCTCTCTGGGCGGTTTACAAAGATTAAAACCTTAAAAATACATTATAGAAACCATATACATACAAACATATAAACATACAACACACAGAGAGACACAGATATATCTAAAAACAATTTTAAACAAGAAAAATTCAACACCTGATTAAAACTGCGTAAAATGCTGCTGAATGCCTGAGAGAAGAAGGTCTTAACCTGGTGCTGAAAAGATAACAATGTTGGCACCAGGCAGGCCTTGTTGGGGAGATCATTCCGTAATTGGGGGGCCACCCAATTAAAATAAACTATATTTATTTTAAATAAAGATATTTATTTTAAATATACCCTGACTTCTAACCATGGCTCTCTCAAGGCAACTTACAGTAAGTCACTATTAAAATATATTAGAATTCAGAACACACGTTACCAGCAGGTTAAAACAATAACACATACAAACTTATGGCACCTGTGCCACAGGTTGCCTACTCTTGAGTCTTGACATAACCCATATATTAAGTGGCCAGGCCCACATGCCTGCAGCAATACTGTAGGTGAAGGCATACTTGGAGTGGTAATGTTAAGGATCAGGAAAAATTTGCAACTTCCTCCCAGAAGAACATGAAAAGTCCTAAGATACTCTAAGAAAGACAAACTAGTAGAATAAGAAAGACCAGACTATTTCTGCAGTCCTATACCCTCTTATCTGAGGGTAAGCCCCATTGAACTCACTGGGGCTTACTTCTGAGGCATGCATAGGATTGCACTGTAAGGAGTCACTGAATGGGTTCAGACAACATGATAACCCATATTGTTGTTATTGAAAAGTGGGTTATCGTGTTGTCTGAAGCCAACCGAGATAACGAACCATGGTGAACAATGCCCAGTTCACAACCCAAAACCAAACCATGGGTTCTCTTCATGGGTTGTTTGTGGTTAGCGCAGCTGGGTTCAGACAACAAGATAACCCATGTTTTAGCAACAACCCATGGTTCAAAAACAACCCGCACTCAACCCATAATCAACCTTTGAGTTTGGGTTTTCATGTTGTCTGAACCCAATCTATATTCCATAATTTTGCTGGAATCTCTTCAATTTCAGCTTTCAGCGTTGTTTGAGGCCTATGGTCAAATCCACATGCAGTGCATCCTGACTGTTCATGGGGATGCATTCATATGGAAGATGTGATGTATGATCTGGCTTGTCCACAGGTGTACAGCCATCTCAAGCTGGGAGCAATTCCTGTGTACTGGCAGGTTGAAAAAGTGCAACCACTATCATGGAAATCAAGGGCAGTTTCAGTCACCACATTCACAGGAAAACAACATGGTTATAGCAGTGAAAAGCCTGATTCATATAGGACATTCTCTATGTGAATGCATCTCTGGGGCACTGAGTGAACATTTTGACCTTGTGACAAAATGTGCAGTTCCCTTTCCCCTTACACTCTCACTTGCAAAAATGCCCATTTGTATTCTGAAAGGTGTTAAATACTATCTGCTGGCTAAGCTTCTTTGATGTTTGCACAATGAATGCACATGACCCACCCATATCCTCTTCCCCACTACAGGGAGGGAAAGCCATTCATTATTACTTCATTGGCTGTAGATAATAGGAGGGTAGAATATTTGTTCCTTATGGCCTCCAGTGCTGATTTTCTGGCAAGAAGGCAATGAGCACAGGAAGGCACTCCATAGTGTTTACTACTGTTTGGTATAATTCTAATTTTTACTACTTTTAAATTTCAAACTGTTTTCTTTAAAAGGAAGTTTATTTCTTCCGATCTGTAGTGTCTACAGTTTATATTAACAAATTAATAGTCTATGAATTCAGTAAAACAAATATGCCCTGACATGTGAAGTGTATACATATGCTAGTTGTCACCAATACAGAGGTTTAGAAAAAGGAAGTTTATTATAGTAGTCTCCAGGATAGCATCCTTCCAAGCTTGTATGGGCCACTGGCAGCACTATGTTGTTCCAAAGATGTCACCATGGTTGCACTGCAGATAGAAGAATGGAATGAATAATAGTTGCCATGTACAACATAACATTACCTGATGTACCTATATTAGTCAATAATTTGAAGTCTGAAAGCAAACCCAGATCTGCCATTTGCAGATCACTTGTTCCACAGTTAATTTGTTATATTAAGTGGGACTATTATGGATCTTAACAATTCATACCTACAAGCAGGACTGGTGCAAGGCAGTTTGGTGCCCTAGGCAAGATCAGATATTTAGCTCCCCCCCTTCCCACTTGAGAGCGCTGTATTTTTTTTCAAGGTGTTTCTGGCGCCCCTTTAGCCCTGTGCCCTAGGCAGCTGCCTAGTTGGCCTAATGGTAGCACCGGCCCTGCCTACAAGTGTGCACACTGTTGTGTGCAAGTATGCACTAATGGCCCCACAGCAACCTATTGAAAGTAAATGAAGTACATTGCTCTCTTATGTGGCTTGTTCACTGCAGTCCTACTGGAACAACTTAGCACAATGTCCAGGGATATGCTGATACACCTTTCACAAACCCTGTACAGTACACACTTTTGAAAACAAGGATATTTCTGGCAAATTTGCTTTACAATGGAGGCCAGACTAAAGGATATGGTGTAATGCCATAGTCTGTCAATATTTTTTTTAAAAAAAATACTTTATAGTAGCAGAAATCAGAAAATAAAACTCATCAATTATGTATTCCGCTCTTTAAGAGACGGAAGCTATATCTGTGGCATTTACTCCAACTTCTTAGCTTTATCTCTCTTAGCTACCCTAGAGAAGATCAATTTGTGGATTAGCTATGCATAGGTAATGTGGGTGTAATCTCTGCTTGCAAAATACAACCAGTCCAGAGCCAATCCAGATATGTACAAACAAGTACATATTTATAGTAGAATCCTACAGAGAGAAAACGTGCATAAAAGACAGGCAACTTCAAAATGGCCCAATCTCACTAGACTCTAGCAAAGAATGGAACAGCAAGATCAACTATAGATTTTCCTGAGCCTGCATTAGTTGAGCAGCTAAGAGATTTTGCTGCGATCTAGAAACCTCACATGGCTGGACAGCTCCCAGTGAACTACCAATCCCAGGATCCAGGGCTGAAGGCAAAACATCTCCCACACTAGCCCCACTGGTCACAAATTACAAGGAGACTACATGACTCAGTGGGAGAACGAGCCAATCTGCCAGGCTTCCCCTTTTAGTTGCCTTTTATCCTGCAAAGGGAAAGACACAATGCTAAGGCACGTACAGCTGTTCAGAGCTAGATTACATTTCCCGCAACAAAACCAAGAAGTAAAATACAGTAGTAGCCAATGCATATCCCCTGAAAATTACAATAAGAAGTGACCAGTAATTTAGGTAGCATGACATAGAATACATACCGTAATAAATAAATAAATAAAATATGTGATACAAAAAGTGCTGGTGCAGAAATGACCTTAAAGGGCACTCTATTCTGAAGCAGTTCCTGGTCATACTATGCAAAAAAAAAACCAAAACCACCCCTGAAACAAGAATCTGGGATGTGTCATACATTATGCAAGAAGTTAGTATACATTTATGCCAATCTGCCCTGTACTGAAAAGTTAATCTTTTGGTGTGCCCATTTGTAATATCTGAAGTTCCTTTTTATGGACATTTTTCTTCAAATTATTTTAATGGGGAAAAAATGAAATAAACTTTGTGTACCACAACGAGGGCATAAATGCTCCCTCCAGCATTTGTGTGTCTTGACAATTTTTGCCCATCTTGCAGGCCTACTTCAAATCTAGACATTCCCAAATGACAAACTGTCATTTCACAGCTTCACACCAGGTGGTGATGTTTAACGTTTCTACACTGTAAACTAAATGAAGAGTTAGAGACAACTTCTCCTTCCCTCTAGAATCCTTTGTCTTCTCTCTCCATGTCTGCATGTGGCACCACAGACAAAATAAAAAAATAAAAAATAGGAAAATACGTTTTTTTAAAGACATGAATTATTTAATTTCTGTACTGCCCAATAGCCGAAGCTCTCTGGGTGGTTTACAACAATGCATAAAATACAATATTTGTATTTTGAATTCTGTGTGGTAAGTGGTACATTTGCAATGGAGAGGACAGGGTTCTCCCTATAAAAATGGGATTGTCCTAGTTCCTCTGGAATCTTCCCTGGTATCTTGATGTAAGGTGCTAGCAAGAACATGATAGCGGGACCCATGTACCTCAGTCTCTGCTATTAGTGCAGCTCATAGATTTTTGCCCACAGGTCCCTCACCCTTGCTGTTCTGCAGCACCACCCTAACAATGACTGAAAGGTGTACCGCTTGTAAGAAGTAGATTAACCAGCTCAGGTGATCTGAGGAGTCAATAAAATGCCATTTACCGTATATAACTTCTGCCAGTCTGAGCAATTTGTCACTCAGAGTTGTTTCTTACTGACTCCTAAAGCCCAGTCCTCACTCTTCCCCTATAGTGCTGCCTTTCAAAATGTGGACACCTGCCTGCCTGTACTGGACTATATTATCTGCCCCAGGCACTTTGGAACTTTGGTTGTTGTCTTTGGACCTGTTGCCTGCCATGGCCACGTTGCACACCTGCAGAGTGACCCGGCTCACTGGGCCAGATGGACAAAAATGCAATAGCTGGCTTTCTCAAAGCACTTTAAGCCAGCAGTCTCTACCCATACATCATCTCATTCTCCACATTAGGAAAAATAAAACAATTACAATATATCATGTCCTTGTGCCACTTTTATGGTTACATATCTGGACAACTTTCATGGCCAGACATAGGAAAATAGGATAGCAGATTCGCATGCCAACATCCCATACTACATATACATTAATAGCTTCAGATATTGGGCAGTATAGAAATAAATACATAAATATTTTGTCCACATCAGGGGAAAATATTATGCACTGAGAACTTATGTCACTCTTACAGGTGAGCAGAAGTTGGAGTGTGTCCAGAATCTGGATCATATGCCTGGAGCACCACCTGCATTTCTGGGCCAGGCATAAGAAAATATGGTACTGTAGCTGGCTTCTTGAAGTCCTGCATGCCTGCATCCCCTACTTGTACATAAACTCATTTTCAGCATCAGGGAAGTAAAATAATACCGTATATTGTGTGCTTATACCACTTCTATGGGTAAGCAGACATTGCTGAGAGTCTGCATCACAGATCTAGTGCATTATCAATTTCTCTAGGGCCAGACATAGGAAAATGTAACTGCTGGCTTTCTCAAAGCCCTACATGACACTCCCCCTTACCCATGTATGTCATCTTCTTGTTCTCCACATCAGAGAAGACAATTCTTACATTGCAATCCTAGAAATATTTTAAATAAACAAACATAAAATACAATCCTATACATGTTTATCCAAAAGCAAATCCCATTGAGCTCAAAGGGGCTTACTCCCAGTTAGGTGGGTGTAGGATTGGGATGTGAAGAAGTATTATTGAAACTCTTTTAGCTTCCCTCAAAATTCCTAAGAGTTTGCCAGCTTCCAATTTCACATCAGACAAAAATAATGGGAACGCTGAAGTACTCAACACTTGGCAGGCTTCTAAATGACTGGAGCAGCCAGTTATGTCTGTTTAAAAAAATAAACTATCCCTATCAACACTCTGAATTCTTTAAATCTAAAGTGATACAATACTGAACTTCCTTCAGCCTCTTTGGATGTAAGACAATTTTATTGCATAATAAATGTATCATTGCAGACAGTTCCTTAGTAGATTTTAAATGAGATAAGTTGCAGTCTCCCAAATCTAGCCAAGCATGTGTAGAAGGAAGATTGCTCAGATGTATTCCTAGCTGGATGGAAGTAAAAGGGTGCAGCATGTGTAAGTCGACAATGCAAATGAATAGCCAAAAAAGAAAGCTGGAATCCTTCTAATCAGTCATTCCGGGGGGTGGGGTGGCTTCAGTCTCCCTGCATTCTCTTACCCACCAAACAGCTTCCTCTAAAAGGCTACTATGGGTGAGCAGTTGTAGCTTCGATATTTGCACACTGTTGGACTGGAGCCAATGACTTCAGTTATCTGTTCTCCAGCTGAATCCTCTTCCCCTCAAACCTCAAGGCTGCAGTCCTAGTACTCCAGGAGTTTGATCATACGTATCGTAGAGTTGGACATGCCTATTTAAGCCCATTTACTTCAATGGGCTAAGGCACATCTAACTCGGTAATAGATCAGGATGTTGTTTGGATGACAGTCTCCTTGACAACAGAAAGATTTATTCTGAGCAAACCTGGCTAGGAATGTGCTGTAAGGCTGCTGCAATCCTAAGCATCCTTAAAACGTAAGTCTGAAATTGTTGGGATTTACTTCTAAGTAAATGTAGATAAAACCATAAGCCATTCCAGCAGGCTGTACTGAGGGAGATGAAAGGGAGAAGCAAGGTCATTCCACCACCCCTGCTGGAAGTCTTCATTGTTTTCCTCTTCCCTCCCCAAGTCCCCATTCCTTTTTCCTAGTGTGGCCAGGGACTGTTCTGTTTTACTGATTATATGAAAGCCACTCCAGGAATCTTTTTGGTTGGGGTGTGGGATAACCCCCCACCCCTGTAAATAAACAAATAAGACTGGCTGGGGCATGCTGGGAGTTGTAGGCCAAAAACATCTGGGGACCCAAGGTTGGAGAACACTGGCCTAGCTCTTATAGCAGAACCACTGCCACAAGCCAAAATACTGTAGGCCTTTACCATCCATGTAGGATCTTGGTATGAATACCACCTGGTAAAACCACCTGGCTCATCAAAATATTACAGCTACTTTAGGTTTGGTAGCATATCCTAGGTCAGTGATGGTGAACCTATGGCACGGGTGCCACAGCTGGCACGCAGGGACCTCTCTGTGGGCACTCAAGCCATTGATCACCAGATCGTGAAAAGACCGTCCCCTTCTGCAAAACACTAATGATCTTGTTCTTTCTCACAGTGTGGAACAGAATGATTTTATTCTAGAATTCCTGTTACAGAATTATTTTCTACATTGTTATCACATTTAAAAGATTTTGAAGAATGATGCACAGAGCATGGCTTGGATGTAAAGCCCTAACAGTTGACCCGAGTGCTGCATGTGTTGCTCTCAAACTAACGGAGTATGAGCCAAGGTTTGACAAATTATCAGCATGCATGCAATAGCAAAAATCACATTGATTGTGCAAAAGCATGCCCAATGCAAACTTTTACCTAATGCAGTGTTTGCAGTCCAAGACATAAAGTGTTTAAAATGTGTTAAGCACGTTTAGTTTTCTTGTTTATCTTGCTCATCCTAGTACAGGTTGACTTTTACTTTTACTAATCCGACACCTGTAGAAGCAGGGAAAGGTCCTGGGATAAAGCTTGCCCCATACAATTGGGTCATTCCATGTAAAATCAACCAATGAATTTACCTGACCGTCACTGATTTTGAAAAAACTTGGTGAACTTGTTGGGTCTGCTGAGAAAATAAGCTGCTCCAAAAATTAGACTTCTGGGACAAAAACTTTTTGAGATATGGCAATCAAAAATAGGAAGAAAAATGTTAATTTTTGTGTGTCAGACATTATTAAAATTACAGTAATTCCAGTTCTACAGAACCTAGAAGGTTAATCATGATGTTGATGGAAAGCCTTTGAAATGCTCTTTCATTTGACATGTAACATAAGTGGTTATTTTGGAATAAATATATATTCAAGGTCAAATAGTAAAATGTTTACTAATGTTTGCAGACCTTGAATTCTGCAAAAACTAATTTTTTTTCTCCATGATTTTTGTTTTAGTATTTCATCTGACAGTGCTTAATACATGTACCAATTTTCAAAATGGGGTTCTTAAGAGAAAACGAGTTACATCTTTTGGGGCGCTCTGTGTGTATGCGTCATATGAATTGCTATCCTCACTGTACGTATCTTAAGAAAATATCACTTAGGTTTTGAATAAAACATTGTGCTCAAGTACAAGCTACCCTGTCATAATTGTGCAGTTCTAAATTAGGTATTCTTCACAATAGCATACCTTCTGACATTTTGTGTAGAATAATGGTACTTTCTCTGGGTGGTCATTCTGGTATGAAATCAATCAAAGAATATTTCCAACTGAAAGCAAATTGCTTAAGATTTGGTGAACTTGTCCTGCTTATTAAAAAATAAGTTGCAGGGCCTATTGTTTTCAGAAGAATGAGGTTTAAAATATGTATTTTAAAAAAGGTACTCACCAGTATGCTTGGGGAAAACATGTTCATTTAATTTTTTTCAAATAAATATACAGAAGTTTGACCTTGAATAATGACAAAAAACTCCTTTTGTTTTAAATAACGTTTAACATCCCTGGAAACATGTACTTGATTTCAAAATGGGACTCTTACTAACATAGTTATTTTGATTTACGGTACTTAGATGTGGGCTTGAAAAACCATTATTGTGCATAGATGAGATTTTCCATTTTACTTTTATATATGCTGATCAGTTTTTATGCAGTTCAAATATTACTTGCTAACATTTTGTTAACAAGTCCTAAATTTAGGAGCTTTTCATAACAGTAGTTTCTAGTCTTGAAGTTGCTGCTTGACACTCTTTGTCTGTTAGTGTCTAGAAGTGCCCTGTTGGGCAACAAGGATCAGCTTCTGTCAAAACATCTGAAGATGGTATCCATAGGACATCTTGTTTATCTGGATACATAAATGATTTTGCTGGTCCAGTTGGATGAAGAAAGCTCACTAACACTTCTGCTCTCTGATCATCTGTTTGTAAAACACAACCTAACCACCAACAAATCCTCGTATTTCTTGCAATTCCAGTTCTCCTTTTTTAATAGTCACTACTGTCTCTTTTCTGGATTCACATTGAAATTAATATCTTTTAGTAGCAACAGTGTGTTTTGTTAATGGAATTACAGCGTGAATTTTCTGTGTCCCAGGAATCGTCTTGAATTCTCAAAGCAACATTTCAGAAGCTTTTCTTCCCGTTCATAATCTTTACTTGTGGTGTATTGAAATGCAACCTGCGTGATGTTCTCCTTTGCTCAATCAAAGAGTTGATGAGGGGTCATGATTTGTTTTTCATACGGATGCTGCAAACTTGCTCGAGCAGCTAACCTTTTCACAGTGCCACCCAAACCATCACAAGGCCCTTTTCCATGAGATGTGGCAAAGAAGTGCCATTCTGCATCGATACCGAAATCTGACTTATGCTTACTTAAGTTGTTGAAGTTTTTACCGTTTTTATACTGTGCTGCTGCACCATCAGGGAAATAATAGATCTTAGTTATGCTACCTGTAGAAATGGTGTGCAGGAATTCAACAATTTGAAAAGTCATGAACACATTGCAGCAGAAGTGGGGTCGGCACTTGTCATGGCTTCAGGCCTGCCTTTTTCTTTCTTATCAGAATCTGTGAATAAAGCTTGATTTAATGTAGACATCCAAAGAGATATATCTCTGTGAAGGTTTCAGGCCTACCCATGCCTGGTTTGGTTTCAGCATGAAGGCCCCGGAAGCTCCGGAAGGGAGAGGGCGGGCTTAAGTTTAATTTCCCTCCCAAAAAATCTGTTTTAAGTGTGTATAAGGGGGTGAAGTTATTGTAGGGAGGTACTGTACATGTATAAGAACATTCACATCTTCTGAACTGTTTGGAACCCTGTTCTGGAAATCAGGTACATATACTCAAGGTAAACATGGGTTATCTGAGGAAAAAAATCAGCAAAAAAAAAAACATTTGGTTTTTTTGGAATTCAAGGTCAAATTAAAGAAACTATGTCCTTGAATATTTTATTTCACATGCATGCTTCGTGTTACATATCAAATAAAAGGGTAGTTCGAGAGCTTTCATATGACACCATGATTTACTTTCTAGGCCAATTCTGAAGGAAGTTATGATACTTTTTGTGTAGTCACAAATGCTGAAAAATCGTGTTTTGGGCATTTTTTGAGCACACTGTACTTTTGCACCGTGAGGTATAATGACCTATAATTTGGTGTATGTTCATTTCTCATGCTGGTCTACCAGTATGCCAGTTTTTTTAAAAATCGCAGATGGTGAGATAAATGTTTTGGTTGATTTTACATGGAATGACCCAATTTCAGTCTGGCATATACCGGTAATCATATTACAAGTTGAGAATCCCTTATCCAAAAATACATGTGCCTAATTATTTTAAAAGTTTGTATAAATTCCCTTCAGGCTATGTGTACAATGTAGTACTATAATAATTTTTTGAGTTGATTTTTTTTCAACAAAACACTGTTTGTATCATTGAAAGCTCTGTTATTATGTTTTTCTTTTAAGACAAAAGATGTTAATTAGTTCGGACAACTGTATGAGTTGTTTTTCTGAAACGAAAACCCCGGTATTCAGGTTTAATTGCAGTGTTGGCACTTTGAAATAAATAAGTTGGTTTTGTGTTGCAGTTTGGGCACTCGGGCTCAAAAAGGTTCGCCATCACTGTCCTAGGTTTTCCTTAAGAAGTACAGTTTCCTGAGTTTGCTTAGTTAAATTCTGCATTTGACTGGCCGGTGCTGACAGTCATGTGCAATTCCTGAGTCACCCACCACTACTCCTTACAGGCAGTCTGTTAGAATCCCACTCTTATTTCATCGGATACATTGCTGAATTAGCCCCATTTAGAAAAGAAATCCAGTGAATTTTCTTTCCTCTTTGGAATTGTCAAGAAGAGCATGGAAACCTGGCTGTAATGGGTCTGTGGAGCTGTACTAGAACTACATTTCCCAACAGACTCAACATCCTGAGCTGCAGCTAGATCTCACTCAGGGTTTTGAGTGCCTGGTGGCAGACACAAGAGGCACTGAGGGAGCAAATATGTTTACAAGCCTCCCACACACTGTGATAGTGCTGTAATTACAGCTAGATACAGGGTAATACAGTCATTTTGCTACCTGAGGCAAAGCAGCAAATGGTGTCTCCTCCTCCGCAACTCCACCCACCCATCAATGTACATAGCACCCAAGGCCAGCCAAGACACCCAAGGTGGAATTTTTTTTTTCACAAGCACCCCTCCCCCTCCCTGGCAGTAAAAATACAGTAATAATGAATTAAAGAACTAACAATTTGCTGCCCTTTCATAACTCCCCAAATCAGCTTCCTGAAGTAGCTACCTCACTCTGCCCAATGGTAAGACCAGCCCTGGCTGGGTCCATCAGGCAGTAGTGATGACTGTTCTGTTAAGCACAGAATGTAGCTGCTGATCGGATTGGTTGAATGGAAGGGTGAGGTGACCACCTTCCAAATGACTATTAGGAACTAACTCATTTACATGTTGTGCTGTGCTGAGAAGCCTACTGGTTTTTATTGCTCCCAGCTGAGGCTCCATGCCTTGTAGTCCAATGGTGAATGGGGTCTGTTCATAGGAATGGAGGAAAAATTTGCGTCTATTTTGATCCAATCACACAAACTGAAACTCAGTTATGCTTTGAAATGTGCACCTCTCCAAATGTTGCAATGGAGTTACCCAATCAAAAAAATGTGTACAGAAATGCACACATTGGGCAAAAGTGCACACAAAATGCATATATTAGTGAAATAACATCGACATGCATTATATTAAGAAAATTGCTGGCAAAAATGCATGAAACTGACAAATTCATTCATCTCTAGTTTCAGATACTGGCTTAAACAAGGGAAGATGGAAAGCACTTTCACTGATGCAGCCTTGGAGAAAGAGGAGGAGGAGGAGGAGGACAGGTTCCTCCCTGGGCTCAGGCTCAAGAGAAGATCGCTGAAAAACCCAAGGCTTGCATCTGGAAGAAGAGTGAGGCAGGACTGCTGAACTGGTTTTGCAAGTTCTATGAATCATTTGTAATATTACTAATGATTTATCACTCCGTGCCAGTCCTTCAGTGAAACGGAGCAGCCAAAATGTGTGACTCACTAAGAAATGTCAAGCTGAAATTGCCTGCGGTATTCAGAGCAGCCTTCTTCCCCAACCGGGTACCCTCTTGGTGTGTTGTTGAGGTATAACTCCCAGCATCGCCCAGCCAACACGTCAGGAGGGCACCAGGTTGGGGAAGGCTGATTTAGCTCTATGCAGAGCAGGAGCAGCGCCAGAGGTGATCTTCACCTCCCCATCCTCGCACCCTGCATTTTTGGCCAGATGGGCTTTTTTGCTCATCCAGCTGAAGTGTTTCGGTGGGGGAGGGAAGGAGGCTGGAGAGGCATCAAGATAGCTCGTATCCTGGCCTCTCCAGCCTCTTCCCCACCCAGCTCACCAAAATGCCCCCTTTTACCCCTCTCTGAGGTCCCTTTCCTGACCTTGGGGGGCAGCCGGTACAGTTCTTTCTGCCCTAGCTGTGAGGGGACGAGTCGGGGGGGGGGGTCAGTTCTCAGATTTCCTGCTCCAAAAGTCAGAGCGCTGTCTCCAACTTCAGATTGGGGAATCCGAACTATCTTATGCCCCCTTAGATGCTCTCTAGGGGTCATAAGATTGCTTCCTTAGAGGATACAGGTGGGCTAAAAATAAAACACCTGGTGCTAAATGCAGCACAGTTCACTGGGCCTTTTCCCTGCATGTGTCCCAATGAAGTAAATAATTGCCAGGTGTGGTTTGTTTTGTTATTTATGTGTATTATGTTCTGTCTGTAGCTGCCCGCATACTATTTTATTTATTAATAATATCTATATATTGCTTAATATAATAAAATCTCTAAGTGGTTTGCATAGAAAAATACTAGAAACCACTGTTAAAATACAATATAACAGCAAACATTTACAACCTGCAACAACATCAATAAATAAATAGAAACAAAATAGAGCACCATCATAATCAGTTACAAGCCACTGAAAGTTTGCTGTTTGGACAGTAATGTAACAATTTGCCATTTCTGGTTTTACAGTTTTGTTCCCCTTGCAAGTTAGCCTTTTTTAAAAAGTTAATTAAAAAAAAAAAACTTGGACAAGTCTCTCAGTTCCTCTCTTGCTCTTGTTGCAGCAGCTTCCTTTAAGGTAACCTCTAATTTATGTTGCTACACTGACAAAGTGAGCCAACCTTCTCTCTGTTGTAACTTGTACTAAGTTGTGACAGCCTTCATTAAACCAGCACTCACCTCTGTCTCACTGGGCTGGGCCTGTAAAAATGCCATTGGTTCTCAGTGTGCTTGATTAAGAAAGCCCTTACAGCAAACACAGGAAGTGCTGGGGAAAGTGGACAATCTTGGAGTCTTTCAGAGCACTCAGCTAAAGGGCTTTGCAAATTACATTTTAATCAAATTTAAACAAATCAAAGGGCAATACAAAGTCAAGGGCCGGCCAGTTGAGCAAGAAGCAAAGGGTTCCAGCCAGAATCCAAAGGAAAACCATGGGGATACTATATTCACAGGTATGTAGCCAATATTTCCTTGAATATTCCTAAAGTAGCAGAGATTATGCACAGAACTCATTCCGACCTGTTTCAAAGGGTTAAAAAACCCACAACTATTCAAACAGCTCTATCAGATCTAAAAAGTACCTTTAAAATCTGATCTCTGGCTGGCTCAGGTGTAATAATAGTAAGTGGAATACTCAAGAGTTCTTCATACTGTGAATTAAATGAGAGACATGAAGGTGAATTGACTGTTGTGGCTTTTGGTAACTGGAAAATGTGAACGGTATTCTTTCTCAGCATCCTCAGCCCAGGTGTTTTTGCAGATAGTTGTTAATGAGAGGGGCAAAAGTGGTGAAAACTGTTCCTTTTCCTTTTTACTCATTCTCCTCTCACATCAGGTCCCTCATAAAGCTGACGTTTGGGTTTTGGGAGTTGGAAGTTGGATTATGAGTTAATGGAAGTTGGAACATGCTGCCAAGTGGTTGCCATTACTAAAAGAAAAACAGCTCTGTAGTAAATTATATATTTAAGCAATTGTGTAACTCTCTACATGACTATCTGTCTAAATATATATAAATCAGTCCCTCTAATAGTGAACTTTGGTGGTTGATTGCAGACAGGGCTGGAGCCAAAACAGGTCACTGAGAAAGAACAGGGAATAATCAGCATGGGTGAACCCAGAAGTATAGAGAAATACAAAATATTTAAAACAAAGCAACCCCCACCCCTAACAGCTCTTGCCAAACAGCCCAATGAAGACTGAGCATGATTAGTAGCTTCCAGGAGGAACGTAATGTTTAGCATCAGTTGGAAAAGAAAACCGGAAAACTTTGTGTATGTGGTGGTGTGGTGGTTGCAATACTGAATCAGCCTGCTTGAGTTCATTTAGTATCCTGGATGAGGGTATGGGTGGTTGGCAGGCAGGCTTCCTGAAAAGGAGCATTCGTATTACAGGGTGAAGGATATACCACAACATTTTGTTGCAGGCCCCAATTGTATAAACATAATTCCAAGTTTAAAGAATAGCTAATTGGTATTTATGGTACTTTTTGTAGCACAGTCATACTGATCAAGGAAAACCTGTCTCTATATTAAAAAGGCCATTATCACAACTGTACAGTGTGTGTGTGTGTGTGTGTGTGAATGTGAACGTTAGCTAGAAGTGAATGGGAAAGAGGCAATTCTGGTGTATTTACACACACATATGAGCCTATAAACATGGCCTGCATTCCATTTCAGAAAGTGTTTGGGGTCTCTGTGATATTTTAGTCTAGTCATGGTGTTCATTGTTTTACTCACCCACTTTGTTGAAATGCAAAGGAAAGAACTCACTGTGTTTTGGAACTGTATAATATGCAGTCAAGTTTCACATGTATAGAAGCAAGACTTTTTCTAGCCAAAGGGAGGGTAGGGAAGGCATCCCCCCACCCCTGCCAATGTGTTTCAAACCATGTGTTACTACTAAAAAAAAACCTAGTTTTTAAAATGTGAATTACACCAAAACAGAACAAAAACCATTAAAAAATGAAGAAGAAAAAAAGAACAATAACAAAAAAAAATACAAATTTTCTTACATTATTTTAAATGGATCAGTAAATATGTATCAAATATATATTCATAAGTATCAGAAAGTATGTAGTAATACAATTATCCATAAAGATAGTTATGCATAAACTTCAGAAAAAGCAGACCAAATATCCATGCATTTTATCCATCTGCAGGTGGCGTCTAAATACCACCTGCTCAAATGTTGAAAGTGTTATTAGGTCCTCAATCCATTGTGTTATAGGAGGTGAGCGTTTATCTTTCCAGTGTTGTAATTTCAGTCTTTTGGCTCTCAAGAGGGTGCAGAAAATCCACATGTGTTGCCCTTGTGATAAATTCCACACAGCAGGTATATAATTTAAAAGAATATGTGCATCGGTAAATATTAAGTATTAAACCACGTGTTACTACTTAATGGAATAAAAAAATAACCACAATAACTATTCATAAAATAAGCTGGGGTTTTTTAATTTTAATTTTAAAGATACCCAAGAGCAGGCCATTAAACATATACAAGAACAAGCATGTCAGCACTAAACAATGAACCTTTATTTATTTAAAGCATTTATAATCCATTCTTAAGCTGGAAAGGCTCACAGTGTGGCTTTCAGATCAATAAAAACAATACAGGTCCTACCTTCAGTCTTACAGTCTAAAAAGACAAGGCACAAAAGGAAAAAGGGAAAAAAGAAAACAAGAAAACATAGGCCTGGTTCACATGGCACAACAACCCACCCTGGCAATAAGCCACGGTGGGTTAGTTGTTTTGTGGTTAAGCGGTTCCTGTTTGGATGACATGACAACCCACCCTTGCATGTTATTGTAGGTGGGTTGTTGTGTTGTCCAAACCAGGTCATAGGCATCAGTTCTTAACATTATATGGTTCTTATAATGACCAACTATAATGCAACTGGAAATTGTTGGTAGCCTTATCATGACCAGTTGGAATTGAGACAGTTCTAAGAGAAAATGAGCCAAAAATTGCTGGTCTCTGCAGCACCCACCAACCTCAACTTCCCTCTTTTCAATTTGAAAATATATATTGACCACTCCATATTAAACTAAAGAAAAGTTACGTGACTCCAGAAGTCTGAATATTATTTGCATTTTTGTATTTCCATCATCATCATCATCATCATCATCATCATCATCATCATCATCATCATCATCCTTTTTCTTTCTGCAGGAGAATAGCAAAAACTCTATCCAGACGCACTCTTCTCTGACATCCCTTTCTACACTTTTAGATGCCCTAAGGAGACCCAATTAAGTTCTATTCATATGCACCTTAATAATTTGTGGACTTTGTAATTACTATTGCAGTTTGCAGGGTGATGATTGTGCACTGAATGACATTACCCAAGATTTGTCAGCCTCCAGTGTTAAAACTTATCTTACATTCTAGTATCCCAATTGGCATAGAATGATGAGATTCTGTAAAGACCAAGAATTTCAACTTTTTCAATATGCTATTGGGTGTTTGAGACAGATGACTTAGATGGTACAAGCATTTCTGAGCATTTCCCTCTTGCCTCTAAGCGCTATTAAATGTATATAGCTCTTACATAGGATGAAATCGACAAAATATGGTTGTTTTGTGCTAGTGTCACTCAGTTTTATTCAGCAGATCTGAAGGAAGAAAGGGGAAAGCAGGAATGGCAATATGCATGGACAAAATCTATCCCTTTTCCAACCTACCCCAAACCCCCTGTTTGAGACAGAAAGCAGTTGGGTTGGGTTTCTATAGCCTCCATTGCTATAAACCCATTTAAAATTGGTGAGTGTCCTCTTCTGTGGTAGACCTGAAGTGTAGAATGGGTGAGTAAGAGTTAGGCACATGAGACCATCAGTATTTGGTTGGCCCCAAAAGAGGAAATGCATCACTGAAAACAAGGACTAAGATTTACATGTATATGTATAGGTGCAGATTTAGAAATAATTACTACAATTTAAATAAAAATAAAATACATCTCACCATATTGGGAAGACTTTGGGCTGGTTTGCACAATCACTGCAGCCCACAATGGCTTATTTAAGTGACAGTGGGTTGCAGTGCATGCGAGTGGCCATTTTGAATATTCAACCTCTGGCAAGGACTTGCCATGGTTTGTTGTGTCATCCAAACCTGGGTGGCAGGGGTTGTTTGAGGGCCTACAATAGCCCATGGATTATATGAGGGTTGTTTAACCCTGAAACAACCCCTGTCATCTGGGTTTGGATGACATGAGAAGCCGAGGCCAGGGCCTGAATACGCAACTTGGCGCCCATGAGTGCTGTGGGTTGTCATGGCTTAAATAAGCCACAGTGGGCTGTGGTGAATGTGCGAACCAGGTCTGTGACTAAGCAACCTGTGTGCCTGCTCAATCTGCTGTCCAGGTGCTAGCTGTTGGTGGGTAACTTCAAGGCCCGGGCCCCTCTTCTCCCTTCTGATGGTTCTTTAACTTTACATTGGACTTGGATTAGACAACCCTAGAGAATGCCTTCAGATAAAGTATAGTCCTCTGACAGCCCTTCAAATAGAGGACTGGTTTCTGTAAAGTAGGTCACATGACCACCCTACTCAGTTATGTCAACATAGACTAGAAGCTACTCTTCTGAATTTCAGACAGGAGTCTTCTCCTGCCCTACCTGAGGAGGCCAGGAACTGAACCTGGGACCATCTGAATGCAAAGCATCTGCTCTACTCCCACTGAGCCATGGCCTTTCCCAGCTATCTGGTAACTGTCTAGTAGCTGCTCTTTCCCTCTGGCTGCATCTCACTGGAGTAAAACAACCCTCCTACCCTTAGCTGAGGAATTCTTTTGGAATGTGCATGCCTGTTGCTCCAAGGAGCAGCATGGGAAGCAGCAATTTATATGTTTGGAGGCAGGCAATACATATATCATGTGTTAATGCACAGGTGCAATGAAGCAGAGGAATGAAGGGGCAGGAGTAAGAAGTATAAAAAGAAGTAAATATGGGATATGAGAAGCTGTATTTTGTGTGTAAACCCACCATCAACACTACCATAGAGTCATAGGTTGCTCTTCACGGGACAACATGGGTGAATTGATCCTAGTGCTTCCATATAGAGCAGGGTAATACCTGGATTTTGCTGTTAAGGATGATTTAACTTTTAGCAGTTTGAGTGAATGCAGAAGACTGAGCTCCAACTTGATTCCATAATCTTTGTTCTTGGTCTTGTAGAAGGTAAATGGGCAAATGTCCTTGCTGGATCTTTACAGTTGTATCCAGTGTTAATCTAATTTAGCTACTATTCATTTCAATGGGTCTACTCTAAGTGGGACTAACATTGGATACCATCCTTAATAACATATTGATTTTGTTGCTTATATAATTGATTTCTTACCTTCAATACAAATAAAAATATTTTTTTTGGAACTGTGGGTAAACTCTCCCAAGGCAGCATACAACAACACTTAAAATCACATGCCTGTTCTTGATATTAGGCAATCAGGATGGATTAGGGATTCTGCAGTTGTGTACTATCATCCATCCCACTGTCTAATAAATTATCTGCCTGAACTGTCTGAGGTTGTCCTGGACCACATCCAAGCAGGGACCTACTGACAAGAGACCCCTGGAGTTGCTTGCTCCTTCTCCTCACCATTGCAACGTGCTGGTTCACTTGCCTCTCGCTCTGGCCCAGACAATGGTGGTGGTGGTAAGGAGGAGCAGTAGATGTCACTGGCTACTTGCCCACTGGCTCTCTGCTTGTCAAGCAAGCAAGTTGCAACAATGATGAGAAGGAGGATGAGGAGCAAGAGGATGAGGATCAGGTTGAGACCCTCAAAAGCCTGGAGCCAGCATTGCTTCCTGAAATAGTCTTAGTGCTGGTATTGGTGACCCAGAGGCTTTTACTTCTAAAGGACTTCAAAATCCATGCCTGTCCCCTTATTTGGAGTGCCTCAGGATGGCTACCATGAGAATCAGGTGTGCTATCCCAGAAGTTTTTAAAACTTCTTGTGGGAGGTCATTCCCTTGATTTGGTGTCCTGGTTCAGGCAGGATAATAGTGATTTTGGAGTGGAAGTGGTCAACAACAGTGCCCTTGTCATGGACATCAGATCACCACCTGGTGAGATTTAGGCCATGAGTGCCCCCTGGCCTCTTCAGGGTCAGGACCAATTCAGTTGGAGTGCTCCCAAAGGCAGATGGATCTGGCTGGTTTCCTGATGGCCTTTGGGGAGTTTAATGCCAGCATGGTTGGTTTCTTGAATTCAGAGGTGGTCCTAGCAGTAAATACTAGAAGCATGCGGAAAATCCCCCCTCCCCACTTTCATGGGATCATTCATTCCCCACAAAGGTGGGATTTTTGGCTGCTTTGATGGTGAGTAGGCATGAGGTAGTGTCGTTCTCATGAGCATTTTGGCTCACCCCCAGCAGGAAATGTGACCAGGTTGTACAGAGCCTCTTAGGGTGCAAACCAATGCATGTTTAGACAGAAAAAAAATGTGTTTTTTCCCCTGTGTTCCCAGTGGAACTTTTCCAAGGGATGAGGGTTCTTCTTAATATTGGATCCCTTTGCTAAGTATTTTGCAGATGAAATAATTCCAATGTGCTCTGATGTAAACTCCATTTTCAATGTAGTACAAATACTGGATGTCTCCTTGGCCCCATCTAGTTGTTATTTGGATGAATTTCAGTTGATGCATCCTGAGGATCATGTTTACAGGTTGTTTGCCGAGGTGTAGCCAACAACTTGTGTGTTTGATCTTTGTCCATCTTGGCTGATAGCACCTAGCCAACTGTGAGTGTCTTTTGAAAGAAGTGATTGTGAGGCTTCTTCTACAGAAATGTTCTCTGGTTGCTACCAGGGGCATTGCTCGGCATGGGCCCATGAGGCCCCAGACCCAAATCGATTTTCCAGGACCCTAGATATATTCCCTAGAGCCCTGAGTGTCCACTGGCATCAGTTAACTTCCCCCCCTCAGCTTAATTGCAATGCAGGGGTTGATTTTAAAGGGGGATTGCAACGGGGGGGGGAAGGGTTATCTCTCCCTTCCCCCACATGCTGCAACACACCCCATAGCAATTAAGCTTAGAAAGAAACTTTCCATTGGTTCCCATGGGAGTGTCCCCTCCCTTTATGCTTAATTGTCATGCAAGGGGGGGATTTCCAGGGAGATCACAGTTATGGAGGAAGGGTTAACTCTCCCCTTTGTGTGCACTGTCCCCTCCCCCTCAAATCCATCTGTGTGGCAGTTAAGCTTAGAAAAAATGTCTTCCATTGGTGCCAACAGAGTTCCCCCCCCCCCAGCTTAATTGCATGGGTTGGGGGCAATTTTTCCTGTAGGAGAGAACGAGACAGTGCAAAGTGGGGAGAGTGAGAAGTTGGGTGAGAATTGGGGGGGGGGGATGGGGGAAGAGACAGTGAGATAGATGCATGGGCAGAAAAGGAGAAAGTGTTTATTGCCCTCCTAAAAGGTTAAATGACCTGAACAAGAGCTCCTTCTCCAGATACCCCAAGTGTATGTAGTATGGCTCCTCTTGATCTTTGTGTATCACTTTTCTATGATTCTATGATCTCTGCCTGAGTTCCCTCCCTGGTGCTTAGAGAGGTGGTACTTAGTGTTGGGCTTGCTAGCCTGCTTTGCTTGTTTCTTCCTCTGTGTATCACTCTAAGACATAGAATCTATGTGTATGTGTTTTTGCATTGGGCATTACAGCTGAAACAGGGATTCAGAGAGAGGCAACATACCCCTGAAATCCACAGATTGGCCATGATGACTAGTCTAGTGCAGTTTTTTGCCTGTGCCTAATGCAGTAGGACCACTTTGTGGATTTAAATTGTAACTCCAGTCTTAATGCTGGGTCTCTCATCTAGCTTCTCCGAGCTCAGAAGGCGCAAACCCTGATCCTAAAACTTTAGGTGGCGGTCATGTGTTGGACATGTGTTATTCCTGGCATTGGCTACTCATCTATATTTGTATTGGTCTGTTACTGTGATTAATTAATTAATTAATTAATTCTCATCTATATTAATTAGTGATACACAAACCCTCCTCAGGTTGATTTGTAATTTTCAAGGAAAAAGACTCCCCACTTCTGCTCTCATTTCTTCTACAAGGAAGGGGTTGCCTTTAGAGAGATGACTTGGCATACTTTTGGTGCAGGCATATTATATCCACCATCTCCCTGGGTACAGTGCCTTCCAATCACTCCTCAGGGGCGTCTCAAGGTACTTTGACAGCCTAGACAAGGTACAATTTTGTTGCCCTCCCACTACAATTATTAGTTCCTGAACAGCATGAAATGGGTTCATGGGGGGCAAGGAGAAACATGAGTTTCCTGGATAGGAGATGGCTTTAGTGCAAATGGAGAAAAACGCCTAGTGAATGAAATTGAACACTGGCCTGTGCCTATGCTCACAGCTCACATATAATCAAGGGCAGTGAGGGCAGCAAAGAAACAGTAACCTGGTTCACACAACACGGCAACCCACCATGGGTATCCAGCCATGGTGGGTTGTCGTGTGATCCGAACCTGGTGTGGTTTCAGCAAGGTGGCTTATTTTTCACAAACAAGCTACCCTGAGAACCCAAGGCTTGTTTTAGGGTTAGAATCATAGAGTCACCGAAAAGTAGAGTTGGAAGGGGCCTACAAGGCCATTGAGTCCAACCCCCTGCTCAATGCAGGAATCCAGGTCAAAGCATCCCTGACAGATCTGTCCAGTTGCACCTTGAATGCCTCCAGATTGGGAGAGCCGCTGCCCACCACCTCCCTAGGTAGTTGGTTCCATTGTCTTATTGCTCTGACAGTCAGGAAATTTTTCCTGATGTTTAGGTGGAATCTGGCTTCCTGTAACTTGAGCCCAGGTGGCTTGTTGTGTCATCTGAACCCGGCAGGGAGATTTTATTGTGGGTTGTCATGAACAGAGCCACTCAGCAAGAGCGGGCAAACCCACCCCCCTGCTGCTTGCTTTTGCAATCTCGCCAGTGACTGCCTTCCACCAGTGCTGAAATGGCACTTTGGAAGCACCAGTCACTTGTTCCTTGGCTTTCCCCCCCCACAGGGCCTGAAAAATGTGCAATTGGGGTTGTAATTTTTATTTATTTATTTATTTTGTTCTTTTGCAGGTGCCCAGCTGCATACTTATGGCTATCTGATATGTGTAGTCTTGTTGTCTGGTGAATTTCTTCATCAGTTTCAGCTGTCAAAGGGAGGAGGAGGGGAGACTGTATACAGGCTAACTTGCACACAGTTTCTAGGGACCAAGTGCTTAGCTGTCAACTGAAAGGCACTGGTAAAAGGGGGGTGGGGTGGCAACAGAAGGTGCACCAAAAGGGAGTGGGGAGCATATCTTCGCCCTTAGCAATGAAATCAAGCAATGCTATTGAGCCGGCTTCAGTGATATCCACTCCACCGCCACGCTGAGCCGCAAAAGGCGGGCAGCGCAGATTGCTGCAGCTGGCTCCCGAGTCGGCTTCAGCAGTCGCTCCTCCCCTCCTCCCCATCACCACTGCCAGCCCAAAAGGGTTGGTGGTGTCAGCAGAGAAGAGGGATTGCTTCAGCCAGCTCACAAGCCAGCTGCAGCAATCCCTGCTTCCCCTGCTCCCCGCTGCTACTACAACTACAACCCAACTACAAGCAGTGGCGGGGAGGGAAGGAAACATAGTGGTGAGAGTGTTGGGACTGGGACTCGGGAGATCCGGGTTCTAGTCCCCGCTTGGCCATGAAACTCACTGGGTGACTTTGGGCCAGTCACTGACTCTCAACCTGACCTACCTCACAGGGTTGTTGTGAGGCTAAAATGGAGAGGAGGAGGAGGATTATGTAAGCCACCTTGGATTCCTTGCAGGAGGAAAAAAGGTGGGATATAAATGTAATGTAATAATAATAATAATAATAATAATAATAATAATAATAATAATAATAATAAAGCTCAGTGCTCCTTCCGGGTCCCCTGGGATACCCACAGGAGGACCAAGGGGTGAGGAGAGGGAGGGAGGAGGGACCCTACCCACAATGCGCCCGATCATCTGTCGGGCGCATTTTGGGTAGGTTGGCTTATAAGCCACACTGTGTAGCTTGCTCTGCAGTGTGGCTCATTGTGTCATCTGAACCCTCCCAAAATTTATCCATATAATGACCTCCTCTGAAAAGGGGGCAACTACTGGGCATTGCTTACAAGAAGCATGAGTTGTGATACCTCCAATAGCCAACTTAGGCAAACCCTTATTAAAGAGACATCGTGTCCAATAGGAACGAAACAAAAGTTTTTGCTAAATAAGGCGCAACCTGAGATTCATTAGACACATCAGATACAGACGATGCTGGCTCAGGAATGATGGGAAATGCAGACTAAGACATTTGGAGGGCACCACATTGAGGAAGGCTAATGTACAGCTTCTTCCTAGCCTCTCCCCTGCCCCCCAAATGCCTTTGATGTAGTAGAATTTTGCTTTGGAATTCTTGACTAATCAGATTTGGGGGCCAGGGTTTAATGTCACTTAACTTTTAGATTTGAGTGGAACCAATGCAGGCCTTGGACTTGAAGTTGGCCCTTTGAGGGTTTTTAGTTACTAATGGCAAGTGAAACATAAAATATTCCTTAATGATGTACTTAATGTTCCTTAATGGCTTCCAGACACTTGCACTTTTTCCTGGGATTTTCCATTGTAACCATTTCCAGTGGGGTAGCCATGTTAGTTTGTTGCAGCCAAAGCATCAAAGAATCTTGTGGCAGCTTAAAGACTAACAAATTTATACTGGCATAAGCTTCCGTGGACACAGTCCAAAGCTTGTTAAATGAAGAAGCTTTGTAAACCTGCCCTTCAGTTCTTTTCTTTCCTTCCTCAGCCCATTTGTCAGGCGGCTTATAATAACAACTTCAATGAAGTTCAGCTCCTGTTGGAGGAAGACAGCAATAACCTCAACGTCCAGGACATGTTTGGTGGAGACACACCATTAATCTCTGCCTGCAAACAGGGACACAACAGAATAGTCAGTTATCTTCTGAAAAGGAATGCTGATGTGAATATCAAAAATAAGGTGAGTAGCAGCAACCATATAGCCAAGAAGGTCTTCCTTGTGTTACTACATTTGTATCTAGAAAGGGAGATGAGACACTGTCCTCTCATTACACAATCAGCTCAGCTTCATTTCTTTATTCCCATAACATTAGCCACCCTATTCCAAAGATTTGCTGGTTTACTGTTCACAGTTCTTGTGCACATGGACTGCCCCATTAATTTCAATGGAGTGAGGCAGCAAATCCATGCTTGCAAAGGAATGTGCAGATGGATTGGTTGCTTCCATTGAAATGGATGGAATGAGCAGGAAGGTACCCCTATTTATGCCTTTCAGAAATCATTGGACTAGTGGGAAGGGTGTTCCAGTTACCTTTTCTAATGAATATTGCATACAAGGAGGGGTGGTGGATAGAAGTTGCAATTAAAAATAGGTTATTTTCATATTTTAAAAAATATGTTAGTGAAAAGGTAAAAATGGAATCAATTCATTAATAATTTCACTGTGCTTTCCCTCAATCATAGCTTATGATACACATCTCTTTTTGTCTCTGTACCTTTGTCCCAGTTTCTGGAGTTTGACTTCTAAACTAGTTCTTCTGCAGTTGGGGCCGTCATACATTATATTAAGGGCACAATCCTATGCAAGTTTAGACAGAAAAAAGTCCTACAAAATTTTCTGTCTAAACATACATAGAATTGCACCCTAAATCATGCTGCTGGTTTTTACTGTGGGTTTATCCTATAGTTTTGTTTGAGCCATTTTGAATGACAGGAGAAAAAGTATACAAAGATTTTAAATAAACAAATGAACAGAAACCTGCATTTCTGCTTCATACTTTACGATACACAGTATACCACTGCAAACACTGGTAAATGCATACATACCACTTGTTGTGTAACCGTGAACATTGTCCCTTAATCTTATATGTAAATAATAATAATAATAATAATAATAATAATGGATACAGACTGATAGCAAATCAGACAGCATGCTTGGCATTCTTGGGCTCATCATCACTAGCCCCTCCAAGAACCAGCAGGTTTCTTAGACAGCAAGGTTCAGCTTATTTGTCTCAGTAGAGCTGCAGAAGAGCCAAGTGCCATCCCTCAGAAGAGCCCCACGGGCAATTCTTGCTATTGGAAGGTAGTGAAAACCTGTCTAAAGTATGTTTAAACCTTTCATATATATATATATATATATATATATAACTCTTTGCTTAATTATAACAGCTGTTCCATTTCTCTCTAGAAAGAACGGACTTGTTTGCATTATGCTGTCAAAAAACGGTTCAGCTTTCTTGACTACTTGCTCATTATCATCCTAATGCCTGTTATGCTTATTGGATATCTCCTCATGGTAAGTTCAGTGAAACACAAGTATGAAAATGGTGTTCTTCTCTACACCCTCTCTTGAACTTCTGGACATGTTTTCTATGATTACTTATATTTTGTGGGCCCATCTATTACAGGCACCCCCTTATTCTGATACAGTTTTATGGGCCTTTGAGTCTTAGAAAAAGGGAGGTCAACTCAGATGCATAATTCCTGTGATATTCTATATTGTCTCACTTTCAAATGTATCAGTACAGAAAGTACAATATTTGGGTTCATAGCTATTACATTTTGAGTGTACACAAGAATCAATTAATGTCAAAATGAGTCTCTTGCCATCATCCTAGGCAGAACAGGAGGACCACTTCACATGTTCTTAGATGCCAATGTTCAGCTCTCATGTGATTGTCACATGTAATGATAGAAAACATGTGTGTTTTCTACAGTGACTATACACAGTAGGAAGCCACACAGCCAATCACAGCTTTCTAGCACATAGGCATGCACATAGAAACATCTTTCATGTACACGTGATGTAGAACATACTTTTAAATACATTCTACAGAAATAAGTGGAAGTACTTCTAAGTAGATGTACATAGGATGGGGAAAGAGTTTATAATGATAAGGTACTTTGGACATTGAGCTTGAGGGACTTATAAATCAAATTCACTAAGCAAGTGCCTTATTTCCGACAATGGCTAATATTGAAAAGCTTCAGAGAATATAAAATATTTGGCACAATTCTTTCCATGAAATGTTAAAATAATTTATTTGGTTGACTGTGTAAGAGAAAGTTTTCATTATCTGACCACTTAGTATGACAGTGAATCTAACATAAATTTTCTTTTCAACCATGGCGTTCTCACAACATGCTAAGCCACCCTGCAAACAAGCTACACTGTGGTGCTAAGAACAACCCACAGTGTGCTGGACAGATGATCAGGATCACTGTGGCTTGTTTTCCCCCTTGGCCCTCCAGCCAGTATCCCAGTATCCTTCACTTGTCTCCCCCTCCCTGCTCCGATCACTACCCCTTTTCATTCGCGGCTGTTTTTTAAAACAGTTTTTGGAATGTTTAAAAATGCGCAATTCTGTTCGGGTTTTTTTTTTTTTAAAAAATTGTCAGTCTTTCACAAGTGTTCCATTCTCCATCCCATCTGTTAAAAACAGGTATCCAAAAGTAAGCAGAATGAAAACCTCATCAAGATATTACTTAGAGCTGGTGTAGATGTTAATGCTACAGACAATGTAAGTGGACGTATACATGTGCAGAGGGTTCTAGGATTGTGCCGGGGTCATTATCTAGACTTTAGGAAAGTCCATCCACCATGTAAAGCAGTGTGAAGCAGTAGGCATTTTCTGCTTGAAGGAATTGAAGGAAGCAAGAGAAGTGTTCTGGGGGGAAGTTACAAACAAAAAGGGGCAGAAAGGGAACAATGGCAGAGTCATTTGAGCAAACAGGAGACATTCGAGAAGAAGGATGCTCAGGGCTGGTCTCAGCCTGTCCTTCTCCCTTCACTCCTCCATCTTCATTCATCAGTGAAGATGGGTGTAGAATACTTTCCTTGGACTGTGGGAAGAACTTACTATTTGATGAGGCACTGGCAGCTCTGTAATCACTTATTTTACTTAAAACCAGGGCAAGCTGCTGCACTTATCAGCTGGCTGCTGGTCATATTAACAATCTTTTTAAGGATGGTGCTGGGAACATCATTACTTGATGCAGTGTGGTTCCCAATGACATTGGATAGGAAAAAAAGATGGCTGCCCCCAATGGGCCTGCTGGGAAGCCCATCTCCCCCCCCCCCATTGTACAATGTTGCCTGGAGCCATGCAACATCACCACGTAGCGATGTTCCCAGTGCTATTCTTAACAAGATGCAGTGGGTTGCCCTCGTTTAAAGAAAAAGGAAAGAAAAAAAGATGGGGACCACTCAGTCACTTCCGTAAGTAACCCTCCACCCCATGTCATTCACTGTTTCTAAAATTTGTGAAGGCTTTTGTCTCTCCAGTTTGAATGCTTGAAACCACCAAGCATTCCACTGGCAAAACATTCAGAACAGATCTTTTTTAGATCTGTGCAATTTGAAGAAGCTGCTTAATTTCCATTCCTGTTTTGACAGCCGACTGCAGACAGAGTGGGCAGTCTAGAGTTTTATGAAAAAGTAGATCAGATTAATAGATGAATAACCACAACTAGAGAGTTTGTGAGGAGAACCACAGTCTCCTCCCTTGAAAAAATATAAGGTGCATATTAGGACATGACTGCAACTTTTCCCTGAAGGTTGTACATGTTGGTTCTTTCCAGTCAGGAAGGACAGCCCTCCACTATGCCTGTGAAATGAAGAACCAGACCATCATTCCTTTACTAGTAGAAGCAGGTGCTGATCCTTCCATAAAGGATAAGGTAAGGTAAAGCTTAAAATGGCTACAGTTTGGACTGTTTTCACTCAGTCCTCTTGATCATCCTGTCATTTGGACTATCTCAGGTGTTGTGAAGGGGCAACTTCTCCGTAGTTGTTAATTTCTGGAAAGGAGGGTTAGTGTTCTTTTTCTCCTATGGAGGACATAAGTTGTTCATCGTCCCCATTTACACCACCACCCCCGTTGTAAATTCAGGAAAGCCTTAATATTTATTCATTCATTCATTACATTTCTCTCTGGGGGGTTTACAAAGATTTAAAAACCTTAAAATACAATATTGTACATCATATAAAAACTAGAGCTGTGCGTGACTGGTCTCCCGAAATTTTCCACCTTGTTTGTGGGCAGAGAACTTTGGGAGACAATTTCACCACATTTCTCCAGGGGGAGAAACTGTTGAGAAATTCTCAACAGTTTCTCACGGGTAGGGCACCCCTTTGGCAGGGCTTGTAGCACAGCTTCTTTCTTTTTTTTCATAAGGGTTTTGGGGGTTTTCATGCTGCTGCAGCAGCATCTATGTTGGCAGACCGTCCCCCATTTTGCATTCACCACAATGCAGGTATGAGGGGTGGGGGCAGTGTTTAGCTGCAGGGAAGAAGTAGAAATTAGTGCTAAACCAAAAACTTGTCCTCCAATTTCCTGAAAGTTTTCTTCCCCCATGAAAGAGGCTTCCATTGTTCTGCCTCATTCTCTGGATGTTTTATAGATTTTTGTGGTGTGTTTGAACTTATCTAATCACTGCTGGCCTCCCAGGCTGCCTATGCTTCCCGATCTGAAAAAGCGCTGTGCGTGGAATTTCATAGATTTCATAGATCATCGAGCTGGAAGGAGCCTACAAGGCTAGCTATCGAGTCCAACCCCCTGCTCAATGCAGGAAACTAGAGGAGGGGTCTCCCATCCAAGTAATAACCGGGCTTGACCCTGCTTAGCTTTCCACACTCAGACAAGCTGAGCCAGCGTGAGCCACAGGCCTGATGATGGTGCCTTCCCCTGGGCTTTAATTGAAGTGCAGGAAACTGAGGGGGCTACAACCTGCCGGAGAGATTATTGTACAGTGAAAAACAGCACACTTGTGCTCACTCCTTGGCTACCTCCTAAGTAAGGTAAACCCAAGAAACCCAAAAGCAACCCATGAGAATTTCTCCGAAATGTCATCACTATTGAATTTCTTTTCTAAAGCAATTCCTTTTCTATCAAATTGAATGGGAATGGGTTGAAAAAAATGTGGGAGAAATTTTTGGCACAACACTAATAAAAACAGTTTACATACAAATATGTAAATAGATAGCGCGTGCGCACGCATGCACGCACGCACACACACACACAAACAATTTTAACAATCAACAATAAGAAATCCCATGACCTGATTAAAAACCTTATCATATGCTGCCAAATGCCTGAGAACAGAGGAAGGTCTTAATCTGGTACCGAAAAGATAACAATGTTGACACCAGGTGGCGCTCGATGGGGGGATTGTTCCAGAATCAGGGGGCCACCACCAAGAAGGCCCTCTCCTTTGTTGCCACCTTCCAAGCCTCCCTTGTAGTAGTCACTTGGAGGAGGGCCTTAGATGCTGAATGTAGTGTATGGGCAGGTTCATGCTGGGAGAGGTGCTCTGTCAGGTATTGCAGTCAGGTATTGAGCTATGTAAGGCTTTATAGGTCAAAATCAGCACCTTGAATTGGGCTCAGAAACATACAGGCAGCCAGTGCAAGTGGGCCAGAATTGGTGTTATATGCTCTGACCTCCTTGTTCCTGTTATCAGTCTGGCCACCACGTTTTGCACAAGCTGCAGCTTCTGAACCATCTTCAAAAGAAGCCCCACGTAGAGGTTATTATAGCATAGATGACTGAAGCTAGGTTATCTCTGTCTAGGTGTAGCTGGGCCCCCAACTGAAGTTGGTAGAAGGCACTCTGTGCTACTGAGGCCACCTGAGCCTCAAGTGACCATGATGGCTCCAAGAGAACCCCCAAGCTCTGAACATGCTCCTTTATGGGGAGTGCAACCCCATCCAGAACAGGCTGAGCACCCTCCATCTAGTTAGAAGAACCACCCACCCACAAACAGCATTTCGGTCTTGTCTGGATTGAGTTCAGTTTATTAGCCCTCATCCAGTCCATTGTTGCAGGCAGGTACTGATCTAGCACATCCACAAATTCACCTGATGAAAATGAAAAGGAGAGAGAGAGCTGCATGTCATCAGCATAGTGATGACTGCACATTGCAAAACTCCAGATGACCACACTCACCAGAGTTTCATGTAGATGTTAAATAATAGGAGGGGGGAAATACCGACCCCTGCAGACCCCATACTGGAGAATCCACAGGACCAACAATATTCCCCAGAACTACCTTCTGGAGCCAGCCATCGAAGCAGGAACAAAACCACTTCAATGCAACCTCCCTCTCTCAACTCAGACAATTGTCCCAGAAGGATACCATGGTTGATGGTATCAAAAGCCATCAAGAGATCAAGGAGAATTTACAAATGATCTCAACACTTGGGCATTCTAATCCAGTTTATACCATTTTGAAACAGTTGACCATTAAATGCATGTTGAAATAGCCAACTGAGGATCATGAAGAATTGTGTATTTTGTTTTGATTTGATGTTTTCATACTAACAGGTACTGGTAGTGGGTGTTCCATCTGAGTGGTGCTCAACCTGTTCTGCACTCCCCCTAAAGAAGGGGTGGGGAATATCTTTCAGCCCAAGGGCTGCATTCATTTTAGAAGAAGCTCTCAGGGGCTGCATTAAATTTCATGAATGGCAAAAGGGGTGGGCCCAAAAACACTAACGATGCTACAAATACCAGCATATTTTAGTTTAAAGCCCTTACTGCCAGTGACTAAGTCTTAGGAGAAGCCTTTTGACCTTTTAGAATGGACAAACCTTTTTCCTGCACAAAAGCCAGGAAACCACCAAACGATCGGTGGCTGGGGGAAAGTGGGTGGGGCCAGGGGAATGGCCATTTGGGGAACCCTGGTGTGTGAGATTTGGCCCCGGGCCTGAGGTTCCCCACCTTGCTCTAAGGGATCAGCACCATCATTTGGGCATGCTCTTGGACCCAGCATTATCACTGGAGAGGAAGGTGGGTGGCCTCAGTGCCACATTGTACCTTTTATCAGCTTAGGCTGATATACCAACTATGTCCTTCTTTGGACAGTGATAGCTACAGTTATCCATATTCCGGTAACCTCCCTTCTGGATTACTGCAATGCATTATACATGGGGCTGCATTTGAAAATGGTCCAGAAAGTTCAGCTGGTCCAAAACAGGGCAGTAAGATTGTTAATGGGGACTAGTTTTTATGATCATATTATGCTAGTGCTTTGTAATCTGCACTGACTTTTGTGGCCAGCAGTGCTGGCCCTACCATTAGGCAGGGTGAGGCAGTTGCCTCAGGCAGCAGAAAGGTGTTAAGTAGGGATATAGCTGAGCAGCCCATCAGACAGGAGCAAGGCCCGAACTGGGCTTGATCGTGTCTGACGGGCTGCTCGGCCACCCACGCGGGGCTTTACCTGGGCTCTCCGCGGAGCGGAGAGCCTTCCTCGGCTGTCCGATGGGTCCCATCGCGTCACTTCCGGTGCAGAGGAAGTGACGCGATGGGACCCTGTTTAAGCCCTGTTGCCCTGGTTCCTCCCGCCAAAACAGAGCATGGGCAGGGGTCCAGCGTGCTGGAGCAGTGGCTCCGGTGGCGGTGGAGGCGACGCGCAGGACCAGGTAGGTGGGGGGGGGTCATGGCGGCAGTGGCGGGGGCGAGGGGAGGTTCGGCGGTGGCGGCGGTGGGGCATGTGCGGGGGGGTTTTCTCCAGCGGTGGCTCGAGCGGCGCGAGTGGTGTGGAGAACGCTCCGCACCACTCTGAACAGTGAGATTGGGCTGCCGCCGCTCGCAGGGGGACCGAACCCGGAGCGAGCCTCCAGCCGACTCCAGGCTCGGCCCCACCACTAACTGGAACAAACCAGAATGTAAGCCTCATGTAAAGTTGCAGTTCTGCTATACTGCACCTATACCACAGTGCCACCTTGTGATTGGCTTAATAGAATATATAGAAAGGCAGAGAAATATAAACCCCGGGGAAAACAGAAGAAGAAGCCTAGTAAAGCAGTGGGTTAAAACCCTCATGTAGAGAAGCCCTTAGGCAAGGTCGAAAATTGCTAGTTCTTCCATTGCTAGAGCTTGCAAAGGATAATTTCCATATGGATTGTATACATTCATACTACCTTCTTTATTTTATTTTTTAAAATATTTTTATTTTTTAAAATTTTTTAAACAATACAAAGAAAATAACACACACATATAACTAATATAGTGCTCCCATCACCATGGGACCAAATAATACAATAACTCTATAATTGTTCATTATTCCAAAAATACAACATATCTTGACAGGGTAAACTCCCTTCCCCCTTTTTTAACACATATTCCAGAAACAAAACCCCAAATATCCTTAAAAATATTTTTCTTTAATTGACCCCTTTTGCATTTGATATTACAAGTCAACATATCATTCAATGCCATATCCCATACTTCTTTATACCAATCGGTAATAGTGAAAACTTGCTGAATTTTCCATTTCCTTGCTATCATTAATCTACCTGCCGTTAACAAATTTATAATTAATTATTTAACGTTTTGAGGACCGGTCACCTTTTCCGTTATTGATAGCAAAGCTAGTTTAGGACAAACCTCTAAATCAGCTCCAACAATTTCTGATATTTCCTCAAAAATCATTTTCCAAAAATCCATTACATTTTTACAACTCCACCACATGTGAGCATATGTACCCAGCTCCTGACATCCTCGCCAACACATTGGAGAACATTTGTTATCTCTTTAATCACTTTCACCATCGTTTTACCTCTTTATTTCAGAAAGAAGAGACTCCACTGGACATAGCAAGAAGACTGAAGTTCAACAACATAGAACACATATTAAAGAAAGAATCCTAGAGGATAATGTTATCAAGGTTGTTATGAAAAAAACAACAACTGTGCTGCCAATTCACCGTAATATGTGCCATTGCATTGACATGTTAATGATCTCATGTTTACAGCAGCTGACAAGTTTATGCAACACAGATAGATTGCATTAAATCTGCTGCTTTGTGTTGATGGGGAATGTAATTTGATCAGAAGTACATGAACTATTTTGTGAACATTAAGAAGTTTAGTGACTGTCATTTTCTCCATTCAAAAGTATGATATTTCTAAGAGTATGAGCAATACTATTTATTTGATATGTATGTATGTATTATCTGTAAAAGTTGCAATTCAAAACATTTGGCAATAAAGACCTGTTTTGTATTCCCCCCCCCCCCAAGTGTGTCATAAAGTGTATCTAGTGCATTTTCAATACAGAGAATAATAATACAATTAGAAAGAGCCAAAATACTTTCTTATCCAAGAATATTTAAGCACCTTCAGTGTGTTCAAGTCCTCAGGTCCAGATGAATTGCATCCTAGGAGGTTGAAGGAGATAGCGGATGGACTCGCAGAACCTCTATTATCTTTGAGAGATCCTGGAGAATGGGTGAAGTACCAGAGGACTGGAGGAGGGCAAGTGTTGTCCCAAAAAGGGCAAAAAAGAAATTCCAGGGAATTAAATCAATACCTGAGAAGATTCTAGAGCAGATTATATATCGCTTGCTCTGTAGGAACTTTGGCACTAATGCAGTGATCACTGGAAGCCAGTATGAGTTTGTCAAGAACAAGTCCTACCAGACTAATCATTTCATTATTCTATTGGGAACTTAGTAGACTGTGGAAATGTTGAGGACATAGTATAGCTTGACTTCAGCAAGGCATTTAATAAAGTGCCCCATGATATTCTGATCAGCAAGCTAGTTAAGTGTGGGCTGGATGGCACTACTACTAGGTGGATCCATGGCTTGCTGGAGAACTACTCAACAGGGATGTTGAAGAGTCCTTGGTTTCGAGTCACGAGTCTTTGGACCTGAGTCTTGAGTCCGAGTCCTTGGTCCAAAATGGTGACTCATGAGTCACGAATTCATGAGTCACTTCCAAAGCTGACTCCACGAGTCCCTATTAAAATCAATAGGGTTTTTTCCCAACAAAATAAGGCTATTTCAGATGTGTGGCTTAAATAAATTCTAATCTAGGCACAAGTGTGCCTTTTTATTTCAAAACTCTGCAACTGATTTTGGCAAGAACAGACCAGGCAGACAAACCCAAAATAACCAGGCAGGCAGAGGAGGCAGGGAACCCCAAAGCAGGCAGGCAGAGGCAGCCAAACCCAAAATGTCTGAAAGGTTGCATTTTAGGGAAATGATTTAAAAAAATAAACTTGCTGTACTTCCTAAAACCTATCCATGTTGCATTTGAGGAACACGATTTTGGAACACGAGTCCTTGGTCTCGAGTCCCGAGTCGAGTCTTGAGTCCCATTAAAAATATTGGGACTTGAGTCTGACTCGAGTCAGAGGGGGGACTCAGTCCGACTCATGAGTCGAGTCCTGGAGTCCGAGTCCCCATCCCTGCTACTCAAAGAGTGCACGTCAGTGGTTCCTTGTCAAACTGGAGGGAGGTATCATGTGGGGTGTTGCAGGGCATGGTCCTGGGCCCTATACTCTTCAACATTTTTATTAAGGACTTGGAGGAAGAGGTGTGGTCTGTGTGTGGGGAATGCTTAGCAAATTTGCAGATGAGACAAAATAGGATGGGACATGGGATGGAGTATGAATTTGGGGCCTGCATACTTTCACAGAGGTAAAGAGATTGAATACGCATAGCTCCACAATGCATGCTAGAGAATGTTTACTTAGAGCCTGAGATGGCTTTAAAAGGAGATTAGACAAATTCATGCAGTGGAAGGCTTTCAATCACTACTAGTCATTAGGGCTATATACTACTTCCAGGATCAGAGCCAGCTTAAATCTGAGACTGAGTACCCGTTGATGGGGAACAGGAGAGGGCTAGTCACTTAATGTGCTGCTTTTGGGCTTCCCACAGGCATCTGGTCTCGTCCACAGATAGGCCTTTGGTTGTCCACAGATGGCCTTTGCAGAAGGGTTGCTCTTGTTTTTAATAGGGAGCCAAAAGTCAGCACAGTTGATGGAAGGAATTGAAGTAGACAGCAAGCTAAACAATATTAACCTACAAGATCCCATGAACTGATAGTAGGATATTTAATATTTCCTAGTGGAAATGTTTTCCTAATGGACAAATGTTTGCTGTCTTGTCTATGACAGGCTTCTCCCCGCCCCCCAGAAGTTTGAAAATAACCAAGGACTCAGCTATTTTAAGTTTACAGTCATGCCTTGGATTGAGAGCATAATTCGTTCCAGAAACGTGCTTGTAATCCAAAACACTCTTATATCAAAACGAAATCCCCCCCAAAAAAATTTGTGCAGAGATTTTTAATTTAAGCCGTACTACAGTACTTGTATTGCAAGACGTCGCTTGTATATCAAGTCAATAAATAAATAAATATTTAAAAATTGCTTGTCTTGCAAAACGCTCTCAAACCAAGTTACTTGCAATCCAAGGTATTACTGTATTTCTGATCAGTGAGACAACATAAAGGTAGAAAGAAATCCCAAAATGAAAGATGCCAGGTTTTAAATGATGATTTGCCATATGAAATGTACTACAATAACATAACACAAAGGGCTTTTCCCAACCCGTAGCTTTATTAAATACCAACACAGTTAACAAGGGCAGCCCTATTGCAAAGAATGAAACAAACATGTATCAGGAAAGGGATTCATCAGTTCTTCATCTTCAAAGGAGCATTTAGTGGATAACACATATTCTTCATCGCCGTATGTGTGTTCTGTTGCATCGAAGAAGCATTATGGATATTTCTTCATCGTCTAAATTATAAGCTCAGTTGCACTAAGACGTTAAAGCAGTATTGAGTTATATTGTGGATTTCTCATCCTATCCATGATCTCTGTGTACATGTAATACATCTACCAAGACTTCCAAACATCTGTTACTAGAATTAAATATTCTTCATTATCTCAATCATATTCATGTACATGCGCTCAGTTGCATCAAGTCCCCAGATGAAGTCTATGTGTCCCCATTCAGGAATATGTTTTTCAGAAATGAGATTCCTAATTCGTGGCCGTAACATTGCTACATCTCTTGGATTTACAAATAAGTCATTCCCTCCGGTCCAGTATGCTATCGGTGTCTTTATATCTTCTATCTTGTATATAGGAGGAGTTGTCTGGGGACAGCAAGAACAAAACACTTGAGATTGCTAAGTTTGCAAATGTATAACAATATATCAATTTTCACATGGTTTTTTAAAATTTCTGATAGAAGTGTCTGGAGCTGACTTAAAAGAGGAAAAAGAGAGAGTTGTAGCATTAGGAGATATCCTCTTTAATCTGATGACCTCAATAGTCTGTCATGTATAGAAAGTTCCCTGAAACTGGGACTTCCAGGGCTCGTTTGCTGTATATGCCATGCTCATTTTAGGTTGTGGCAGTTGACCATTAGAGATGCAAGGGGAAGTTTAAATGGATATTTGGGGGGATTTTCCCTGGAGGTACCGCTGATCCACAAATAACACTAGCTTACTATAATGTGATTATGTGAACATATGTAACCCTGTGTTATAGATACATATAGAAGCATACATAGAAGTAAGGTGAGGTAAATGGTTGCATCAGAGAGTTGGGCAGAAGCTAACCATCTGAAACATACATGGTATGGCTTGGGCTCCACCTGATGACCTTTTCAAGGGTGGAGAACTTCGAGATAGGTGGAGATGTTTGAAAGTTAAGCGGAACCTGCAGCTTCATCATAGCAGAAGTGAAACGTGTGTGTGTGTGTGTGTGTGTGTGTGTGTGTGTGTGTGTTTAGTAAGAATGTACTGGTCAACAACTGGACTAAAGATATATAAATTCAGGATGATTGGCATAAGGGAAGTGAGAGGAACAAGCCAGAGGGGAACTGAGACACTGTCAGTCTGTTCCTGACCAGACCATCAACTTGCTATCTATGCAGTGGAGGCTCATGGCAAATCAAACTGGTGGGGTGGAAAGGGGGTCACCAGAGGCAGAGCCAAAGACACCTATTTCGCTACACAAGCCTTTTGCTGCTCAGTTCAACCCAGCAACCCCCCGGCCCAGAAATTTCTCCAGAATAACAACACAGAGAAAGCAATTTGTGACAGAGCCCACTTATTGAAAGCAAAGATGGTGGTGGTGGTGGTGGGGAGAGGCAAACTGAGGCAGCAGGCAATTAAAGTCAATGACGGGGATTGCACAACACACTAAGCCATGACGGCTTTGAAGCCACGGTGGCTTAGCGTGTTGTGCAAACCTGGCACGCTTCCCATGGGCTGGTCTATAAGCCCACCTGGGTCGGTCTATAAGACACCCCAACAAGCCATGGCTTGTTGTAGGGTTTCGTAGCCAACCCTGGACTTGCCGTGTTGTCTGAACTTGGATGACACAACAAAGCCCAGCAGTAGCCAAAACTGCTACAGAGCCGCTTGTCAAGAGCGGCAAAATCCCATTGCTGCTCTTGTCAAGCAGCTCAGGGCAAGCACTGATGACAGCTGCCCAAAGTGCCCAAGCGGCTTTCCTGCCACCGCGAGCCACCGCTGTCCGCCGCATGCCATCTCCACAAGCCACGCATAGGGTTTAGGGAAGCAGCGTGTGGCTGCGGTTGGGGGAGCATGCACGCTGATCGGTCTCCTCTAGAGGAGACCGATCAGATCGTGCCCTATCCCCCCTCCCGGCAGTGTGATCCTGGCAGAGAGAGGGGTTGTTGAGGGCAAGCCCTCTCTGCTGGAATTGGCAGCAGCCGGCTGCATCCCTGCTGTCCCCACCTGCTGTTTTGCGAATAGGCTGAATCTATGGCTGCTCCTCTGCCCCACGACAAGCAGTGGCAGGGAGGGGGGGGAACCTCACTGCTCCTACAGGGTCCCCTGGGATACCCCCTGGAGGACCGAGGGAGGAGGTGGAGGCACCCTACTACTCCCTATGTGCCCAATCGTCTGTCAGGTGCATTGGGGGTAGGGTGGCTTAGCGTATCGTGCGAACCCTCCCAGTGACTGAGAGAGAGAGAGAGTGAGAGAGAGAGAGAGTGAGAGTGTTTGGGTTACATAATCACAGCATACTAAGTTCACAGAACCAACACAGAGCAGACTTTTTTTTGGAAAAAAAGTGGCTTAAGAAAACACACCCCAATTCATCCAGAGTATATAACAGCACAGAGAAAGGCATTTGTAGAAAAGTCTACTCCTTCAAGATTCAAAGTTAAGGGAGGTGGGAGAGCAAGAAACCCATTTCACACACAGGCAAACTGAGGCAGCAGGCAATTAGAGTCAATGACTGCAAGAGAGAGTTTCAGTTACATAATCAATCATATGGTGTGTGTGTGTTTTCTAAAAAAAGTGTGGCACAGCAAGCATTAAACAGGAGGAATTTAGCCAGGAATATGTGCTCTAAGGCATTAAGTTGCACCACCAAAAAGAAGGAAAGGATTTTTAAAACCACATGTTCACATGTGACTGAGGTGCATTATACAGCACAATGAAATGGATTCCAAGCATGTACTTCAATGAGATTCATTAGTTAAGGCAAGGAAAATGGAGGCCAGAAACAGGCCCAAATTTACAAACAGTTCAGCCCATCAACCCTTCCCCCTCTGGCAAATTTATCCAGAGTAGCAACACAGAGAAAGCAATTTCTAGCAGAGCTCACTTCTCCAACATTGAAAGCAAAGGGGTGGGGAAGGAGAGAGAGGGGAAAAAACCATTTCTCACACACATATGCATGCTTACATGGGAGTAAGTCCCATTGAATCCAGTGAGACTTATGTCTGAGCAGACCTACATAGGATTGCTCTATATATCCTACCACTTAAAAGTGCGTGGGGCACTTGGCACACACAAGCAAATAATGCCAATGTGTATCTATCACAACAACAACAACAACAACAACAATAGTCATCTTAAGTTACTGCTGCACAGCACATTCAAAAGGACTATATTAAGGATAGAATCCACCCACACAAAGCACTGTGCTTCCTTAAACAAAGCATGCCGTTTTTCTTTTTTGTAAACTTGGTGATGGTGCTAGCTCATTGCATGACGCTGCATGTGTGCGCGCATGCAGTTGCCAAATTGACGACGCTACTGCTGCCAGATAGGAGCCCTTCCTAATCCAGGTAGTACAGCAGCAGCCCCAAGCAAGCACAGGTCAGGAGGAGGAGAGAACAGCCAAGGAGACTGGGTGAGAGGAGAAAGAGATGGTGATTGGGGAGGGAAGAGAGGCAGGTCACCGCCCTGATCATCCCTATGGGAGAGCTGCCACTACTGCTATTGAGTGCCGACCCTTCTAAGTAAGAGTTGGTGAGATACCATAATTAGGAATCATTATTCATATATATGGTGTTTTATGTTGTACTTGCTGTGTGAGTAAATAATGCTTCGAACTTGCATACTGAGTCAAGTATTCCTTTGCAACAGGACCGGTGCAGGGCAGTTTGGCGCCCCAGGCGAAAAAATATTTAGCGCCCCCCCCTCTCCAAAGCAGAAAAAAAACAAACCCTGCGCCGCCACCACCAACCTACCTTCCCCCCCGCCCTGGCTGCGGCTGCGGCTGCGGCGGCTGCGGCTGCTGCTGCTGCTGCTGCTGCTGCTGCTGCTGCTGCCTCCTCCTCCTCCTCCTCCTGAAGCGACGCGACGGGACCCCCGCGCTGTTTTTTGCCGGGGGAAACCATGGCAACAGGGCTGTTTAAGCCCTGTTGCCATGGCTCCTCCCTGCCAAAACAACGCGGGCGGGGCTCCGGAAGCGACCGGCGGAGAAGGTAGATGACGGGGGGGTTGGGGGGGTGACCGGGGGTTGGGGGGTGACCGGGGGGAGGTGCAGCGGCAGCGAGCGGGAGGGCGGGGGGAGGCGCAGCGGCAGCGAGCGAGCGAGCGGGCAGGCGGGGGGGAGGCGCGGCGGCGGCGGCGGCGGCAGGCAGGAGGGTGGGGAGGCGGAGGCCTGGCGGGGGCGGCGCAGCGGCGGCGGAGGCCTGGCGGGGGCGGCACAGCAGCAGCGAAGAGGAGCGCAGTGTTTCCGCGCCCTCTTCAGCCACGCACCCTCTTCAGCCGCGCGCCCTAGGCAACCGCCTAGTTGGCCTAGCGGTAGCGCCGGCCCTGCTTTGCAACATGGGCTGCCTCACTGTCCCTGGGAGCAACATACAAGATCCAGAGATGTCTGCTGGAAATCTTCACTTTGGTGGGTAAGGTGAATTTCTGGTGCAGTTGCCCAACTGTCCAGTGTAACTAGAGACAGGAAAGAGCTCTGCAGACTTGAAAACACACACAAATATTCCTACCAATAAATATGACCTTGCAAAAGATACTCCTAACTTCCCATTGGCCAGGAATCCCAAAGAAATACAATATGATTATTATTCTGGCACTGAAAGAGTTAACTGATTTTACTAACAGAAGACTGAAGAGGCTACTTCAAACTGCAGATTACTAATTTGAACTGGAATGGTCTGAATGAGGGTTTTGGGGAGACATACAAGACCACCCCATAAAAGATCCCAGACTCGTATTTAAGAAGACCACAGACTTATATTCCAGACCCTTGACCCATGGGCAAAAAGCCCCTGGAATTGTGATTTTATACTAATTAATTTTATGGCAGTATAAAGCCCTGAGACTTCAGAGAACTGACTTTGAAAAGAAAAGAAAAATGCAACAGCCTTTTGCAAATGGCTTTTTGCAAAAGCAAAAGTGAGGTCACAGTGAGCTGTATTTTGCAGAGCTGCTGATAAGAAGCAGAGAAAAAGAGGCACTGATGCATGCTCAGACACCAGTCAGAAGGAAAAGCCTTTGCTGAGTAGCTCATGTTGTGTACCTGCACTGATAAGGGATGCTGAGAATGTTCAATTGATTTGGAAAGCCTGTTGGTTTGGGTTGGGAAGCCATAAAAAAGCACAATGGTTGGGAAGAGGCATATATGACCAAAGATGACTGTACGTTCAAGGAAGATGTACCTGGGAGGAACCTGTCAATCAAGATAACATGCCTAGATGGTAGACCTGATGGCAGCGTGAGTGACAGCAGATCCCCGTGTGTGCGAGATGGGAGATTAAAAAATCCTGTTCCCGTGTGTAGACGCCCATAAATCCACACACGGAAGTTCAGATCTTTCTCTCCCTCTCTGCGCAGCATGCAGCGTTTCGGTTGCAAACAGCCAGCCAGCTCCTGTAATCTGATTCCAGCTGCCAGCTCCCCCGGTTTGTAGATTCCATGTAGCAAGGAAATAACTCTGTAACTCCACAGGTCTATTCTACCTGTTTATTTACTTTAGCAAGTAATATTCTACAGAGTATACATTCCTAGTTACAGTCCATGTGCAGAGTACAATGCATAGCAAGCATTTATTCCAGTGGAGCAAGGTTGGCTTTATTCCACCTCAGCAAAGACGTTACATGGTTGCATAAGTCCAGCAAGCAAAAGCTCCCCAAGCCACACCGTGACCGATGGCAGCGCTGCTTTAGCGCTGTATCACAATGGCGCGGTGCCTCTTATTCGGCCAGCCTGGGTGCCAGGAGCAGCTCCGACCGGCACAAGATGATTGCCCCGAGCGGGGGTGGGGGTGTGTGGCTTCCCCGGCCGCCACGCAGCCGCCAATGGCGGCGCAACATTGGAGGCTGTGGCTAAGACATGGGGAGGGCGCGCCACCACCCTGTTTGTGCCACGATTGCTGGCGGCGCTTGCAGGGCCCTGGGTTAGGACGGCACAGCGCCTCAGCGCAGGCTTGGGCAACAGAGCCCCCACCCTAGCTGGGGCCGGCACCCTCAGGGGAGATGTCTCCTCTCAGCCTGGCTAGGTGCCGGGACGGCGGCTTGGGTCCTGTGTGAAGGGGTGCAGCCGCAGAGGCCAGCTGCGTGCATCATAGCAGCTGGGGGGCTGAACTGGGGGGGACAAACATAACATTTACCCCAATAGAGGAAAAAATAATAAGCCCTGATTTTAAAGATACAGGTTAAATGAATAACACAGTAGGTTCAACAGGGGTGTGTTGATTTAAACAGGAATAACAGGCGGCGCTGATAGGGACCAGCCCTGGACAGGGCACTAACAGCCTTTTGACCAACAGACGCAAGGGTGGGCTTGCGGTGGTATGGCCTCTTCGCACTGAGCAGTCGCAAACTGTCTAGATGGGTGGAGACACAGCTTCAGGCCACTTTCCCCCACAAGCTCCCTTAGTGTAAAACATACGCTAACTTCCTACTCTATTGTATCAAGGTAGTGAGCCATACATCCGAAGAAATGCCTTCAAAGAGGAAGTCAATCAGCAAAGGCAAGAAGAATAGCACAACGAAGAGTACAGCCAAAAAACATCCCTCCAAACGACCACGTAACCTAGTGGTCTACTCATCATCTTCCGATGAAGAAGAGATCGACATATCCGCCCTCATGAGGCAGGTGGCATCGGCGGAGGAATCAGCGAGCCGGTTGGGTAGTCACAGAGCCCCTGGCACGCAGGTAAGTGGAGAGAACTTGCGCACAAGATGCCAAATCCAATGGGTTTTATGGCATTCTCTTGCAGCTCGCATAGATGCAGTAGAAGCTACAACCAGTGCAGCTGTTCAACAAAAATATGCCGCGTCCGGCGACACCGCCTCGGTGGGGTTGGGAGAACAACATTCAAGACAGCCACCCAACCGAGACATGGCGAGACTATACAGCATTCACCAAGTTGAGGCACACAGCTCCAGAAATCCCCCAAACGTACGAGAGCGCGAGCCTCGCTCAGTCCCAGCGCCAAGAGAAGGTGAGTACCTAAGTCAAGAGGCACAGTCCGCTTACACTTACCAACAACGTTACCAACAACACCAGGCTAGGCCTACAAATGCCTGTCTTAATTTGCCCCCACCTGTGCCAGTGGGAGCAGAGCAACCACTGACTGGGGCAGACATGCCTACCACACCCCAGGTCTCACTGCAGGAATTTGTCAATATCCTAGCCCAAGCACTGGGGGGGGGGGTGACATCGGGGTTGAAGGTCAGTGGGCAGCAGCAGGCAGCAGCTGGCATGACCACAAATACGGGAAGCCACTCTGGTAGGGCTATGTCCGCAGCTGATCAGGCCGAACAACATGCGACACCCAATGCGCATGCTGGCCCCAATGCACATGCTCCCTCCGCGACAGCAGAGGCTGTGCAACCACCAAATAGTGGAGCCATCCCAGCCACTTCCCAAGCCACACAGCAAGGAGTTCCCAATGCGCTTCCACACGCATCTGGGGGTGGCACAGCTGGGTCAACAGCGCTAGGACAGCAGAGCACAAACCCAACGCCAGCATCAGACGTTATCAAGAACGCTGGAGGCTCTACAAGTCTCGCTGAGGCATGTGCACCAGCGTGGGGGGGGGGGGTCCATCCACACATGGTGCTACTCTAGGTTATGCCCCAGCAGCAGTCGATAACTACCCGAATTCAGCATTAGAAACTAGTCATCATGGAGGGCCTTCATTCCCAATTGGTTTCCATTTGTCGCAGTCGACAAAGGACAAGATATTGAGGGGAGAGTTCATTGACATGTTCTCCCTTTTACAAAGGGAACCTGAACCGCATGAGCTAGAAAAGCTCAAAGATACTGAGCGAGAAAATGTAAAAAAGAGGAAACCCCCACGGACATGGTCCAACTGGCTCGCGGGGTACTTGACTTATATGGGCGTAGTACTACAAAGATACCCAGAGAAAGGTGTAGTACTGGTTAAATACCTATATATAATATTTCGTGCATATTCCTGCTATGGAGGACCTGCTTGGCTGCATTATGACGAGGCTTTCCGTGAAAAAGCAGCAGCCGATCGTTACATCAGGTGGGACACTAAAGACAGTGACATATGGATGGAATACACTATTCCAGCACGCCCTATCTTTGGAGAAAGAGCAGCCACGGGGCACATCCTTGCCAAATACCAAGGATCCCCCGGGACCCACACCTACGGGTCAGCCGGTTCAACACCAGCCTGTCTGCTGGGATTCCTCAAGGGGCGGCTGCAAACGGTCTGGGTGTAACTTTCGACACGCATGCGGGCTTTGCGGAGGATCACATGCCATCAGCACATGCCCAAAGCTCAGGCCCCATAAGGGTCAACCCAAGGCAGGCAATCGGGCCAATTCCCCACACGGACAAGGACAGCGCCAGGTTTCCAAAGGGACTCAGCCCAATTAAATTAGAAGCACTGTTGCCTTTACTGCGCATCTACCCACGCAGGGTAGATGCAGAATACATATATCACGGTTTTAAATACGGTTTCAGAATCCCGTACACAGGTTTGCGACTACATTACATGGCCCCCAATCAAAAATCTATTGCAGAGCTCCAACACATAGTGATAGAAAAAATTATGAAAGAAATTAAAGAAGGAAAGGTCCTCGGCCCTTTCGATGCACTCCCTATGCCATCTCTTCGGGTGTCACCTTTGGGTATAGTGCCCAAAAAGGCACCTGGGGAATATTGCTTGAAACCCTCCAAACTTGAAGGATTACAGGCATCCTTTGCAGAGCGGGAGAAGCACAGAGGTAAAGGTTGCCACCACGCTCCTCTCCCTTTTCAAAGCAGCTAGATGGCTGATTTCGGCTGTCTAACTGCGGTGGTTCAGAGTGGGAGGGAAGGAGGTCAAGGTGCTGCCAGGATACATTGTATTTTGGAGGCACCAGTCTCCTCCCCTCTTCATCCCCCTTCCCCGCCTCCTAAACCCCTTCTCCAAGGTTGCTCTTACGACCTCGGAGAAGCAGCTGGTGTGGTTCTTTCCATGACAGCTGTGGGGAGGGGGGATCCGAGTGCGGATCCCCATGATCCGAGGTCAGAGCTCTTTTCTGACCTCGGATCTGGGAATCCAAATAATCCTATCGCTCTGTAAGTGCCTTTACATTTTAGGTTCTGGGATAGAAGAATGTGAAGTTTAGATTTTAGATCTATAGTTGATACAACAATTCTAACACTCACACTATCAGAATTAATCCCTTAAGCCCCAGAAACATTTTTATTTAGACCACATAATTTTCACTTTTAGACTTTGGTTTTTTTGCTCCATCTTCTACATTTAACTACATAGGTGCCAAATTTAACTTTTTCACATGCCTAGAGCAATGTAATAATAAAAGCTCAGCTTTTTACATTCAAATAGAGTGCAGGAGGAAGTCAAGAGTAAGTTAGTAATTTTAGCATGCTTTGGTTTAGCTTTAAAATGCAAGCAGAGTGTAAGAGGGTGCTGAGGAGGAGTCATATTAACCAAATAAATAATGCTAGGAGCTCAATTTGATATTTTGCCTGCTACATTTGTAGTATCAGTTTTGTCAACTGCATTCCTTGTAGGTAATCTTAAATTTACGTTACATTCTCTTTCACTGCTGATAATGTAATCACAAAGGAACTTCCAAATTATGCTCATGCAACCACTATGCTAATTTTTGTAACTTACTTACACAGACTGTTTAATGAGTTTCAGTTACTTTTGAGTCTATGGTAACGTTTGCCTCTTTGGACTTGGCTTGGTTGACCCCTGGGGTATCGCAAACCCAATTGGTATAGGTTCCAAAGCTAAACAGGACCAAATTAACAATGATGTGTAAGTAACCAAGAACCTACCTACCTAACCTACCTCACAGGGTTGTTGTGAGGATAAAATGGAGAGGAGGAGGATGATTATGTAAGCCGCCTTGGGTTCCTTGCAGGAAAAAAGGCGGGGTATAAATATAATAAATAAATAAAATAAATAAAATAACAAAGAAAATAAAACCATTTTAAACTGCAATTTTAATGATGATATTCTTTGAGATAATAAAGATTGATTTAAAACAGACTTTAGATGACAACAGGAAAAGTACAAGAAAGAGGTTCTACTTAGCTACATGCAATAAGCACTCCTCTGAACATTAGCTCAATACTATTGTTGCCCAGTTTGTATGATTTGGTATAAGGCAGCAAAAATGGTTTCATGTACACCATGTACAATGGTTTCTGATACACCAATCAGAAATGACATTCTGATTTCAAAGCTACAAATGCAGAGCATACACAATAACTACTGGGTAACAGTATTTTGTATAACAGTAATAACTATTTTACTGTCCTACCTGATTGTACTTCTCCATATTCTTTTCCTTAGAGCCATGGTCATATGCTCGGAACACCTTTCCATTATGTATCTATAATTAAATTGTGTATAGTTACAGAACTGATTCATGACTTAATTTCAGAAGACTAAAACTGTCTGCACTTGGGGGGGGGATCAGCCATCAAAAGTTAGGGAATGCCACAGTCTGGTCCTTCTTAGTAGTGGGCCCCAAACTATGAAATTCTACCCTGAGATATTCAGCTGATCTTTTTATCTGCAAGTGACCAGTTAAAACATGGCTACTCAGATATATAAAGGGGAGATAGAAATTATATGAAGAAATAAATTTGATCAGGGTCTCCATGAAGCAAATTGAAATGGTTCTAGTTTCTGTATGTACTTCTGTTGATATCATATTAACGCTTTTGGAATATTTGTTATTTTATGTGATTATGTTTTAATTATAGTTGTTAGCCACTAGGGATGGAAAGTAGTATATATATGTTTTAATAAATACATAAGGGTAGATCCAGATGTAGTCATAGTTAGAGCAGACCCACTGAAATCAGTGACTAACTTAAGTGTCCTCACTGCTCTTGCGCTAGCAAGTGCCCTGATCAAGGCTGGGATAGTCTCAGGAATAACAATGAGAGGAACCAGTCTAGTCCAGGGTTATACACAGGAGTTCCAGTATAGGTAACAAGAGGAGGCAGAGGCAAGGTCAAAGTGGTCCAGAGTTCAGTCCACAGGAGTCAGTCGTACCAAGCAGCCAGGGGTGTCTGGAAATGTGGTCCAGGTGGGCAGCCGAGGGTCTAGGAATCTGTCAGGTCCAGTATAGCAAGGCGAAGCAATGGATTAAAAATGCTGTTGTTTACAGCAGCAGGCTGGCTTCAACTGGGCTAATATATAGCTGGTTGAAAATCAGTACAGATGGTTAATTAGGTCAGTGTGTTGCTTTTAAGGGAGACCCCATGCTGTGGCTTCTTTTTGAACTTTTGCTGCTCGCATCTGATCCATCCTATGCCGTTCAGAGGGATGAATTGTCTCAGGCTCTGATTCCTGCATTTGGGGGAGTTCAGGAACAGCACGGGAGGGGCCAGGTTGCTCTTCTAATTGCTTCTGGGGAAGGCTGTCAGCTGAAGCCTCCAGTTCCTCGCCTAGCTCTGGCTGGAACCCATAGTGCTGGCTCTCTCCTTCCTCTTCTTCTTCATCAGATGAATCCTCCTCCAGGTAGGACATGACATTAAGTCCCATTGACTTCAATGGATCTATTCTAAGTTTGACTAAGTCTGGGTCCAACCCATAATAAAGAAATAAATTAAATATCTGAAAAATCAATATACCTGGGACCAATGAAGACCATCCTGCACAGATGTTCCAGCAGGATTATGTGCTGCATATACGTCAAATCGGCTCTGAAATAAAACAGTTATTAATAACACTATCTTAATAAATGACATCTACTGTATAGCTTTAATTCAAAGGCACCTTATTTGAATCTAGTGGCTCTGACATGTTCTAGAACAGGGGTAGACAACCTTTTTGGGTCCGTAGGGATATTTGACAATTTGGAAAAGTGTGCTGGGCACCACCACAAATTGCAGCGGGATATAAAATATTGGGACAGCCCCATGCTCTGGATTCTCATTTCTTGCTCCACCCTTCTCTAGATTCCCACTTTTTTTTGCCCTACCCTTCTCTAGATTCTGGCTCCCCTCAGCAATTTTTTTTGGCAGGAGACATTTGTCCCCACCTCTTTTAAAGTCAATGGAGCAATATCAGTCAAAATGGCTTGGGGAGGGAGGAAGCCCACCCACTGTCAAGGATCCTCTTGCCCAAAGGGTCTTTGGTAGTGGTGGTGGGCTTCCTCCCCCTTCAGCCATTTTTTGGCCGGGCACCCTTTCTCTATCTCTATTAAAGTCAATAGAGCAATGTGTGTGTGTGTGGGGGGGTGTCTTGGCAAGTGCCAGTGCACCCGCAGGTATTGGCCTCCCATGGCTGGTGCTAGAGGTCATATAGTATTAAATAAATAAATAGTGCATATGAGGACGCAGATAGCCTATAAACTGACACAGGTAAATTATATTGCCAACCTAGTCTACGTGCATGCTCAGCAAAGCTTAGCAGACTTTCTAGGCTCCATTGCAGAGACCAAGGGCATGTATAGTGGAGCTATGCATGCTAGCTTTCCTTACTCTCCTGTAAGTGCATATGGCCCCTGTTTGGAACTGGACTATGGTACTCAGGATCAGGAAGGGTTTTTTAAAATCTTTCTTCCCACCCTTTCCCACAAAAATCCACCCCCACTTCAGGAGGTGCTGTTAAATAAAGAAAAAAAGTATCTATTGAAGTCAATGGATACATTTTTCTTCTTTTAACCTTTCCATGTGTGTATATGAGTGGAATTTTGAAGGGGGGGGGAAGGTGGGAGCAAGGTTTAAACCCCACTCCCGCAGTGTCATTGTCTTGCAAGTCAGAGAGCTATGCAAACTTACAGGAGAGTAGGGAAAGCTTGGCAAAGTCTGTTTGGGGTGGAGGCCTGTTTTCCATCTGGGCCAACCAGCTAAAGCTGTTTGTTTCTCTCTTTGTATTTAGGGATGCACCTTGGCAGAGGCACATGCCAAAGGCAAGAACCAAAGGGCTTTTGGCTCTTAGTCTGTAGCTTTTAGTCTGTGGCATCAGTGGGGATGGCACCAGAAGTGTTATATATCCCCAGCCCAAGGCATCCCAGAAACCCCCAGCAGGAAACTGCAGCAGACAGGACAGCGGAGCAGGTACGGACATTCAAAACTATTTTGTAGTTTAGTGCCTACTCCTTGTTATCTGCTGCACTGAGAGAGGACTAAGGCCAATAGAGAACTCCCTTCCCCATTGTCAATTAACATCTGGCTTATATTTGGGGAGCGTGGGTGTCTGCCAGGCTAGGTGCTCTCTATTTTAAATGGTAATTTTAACATGTGCTTGGGAAATTCACTGAATAATCTGGGGAGGGATAGGGATTCCCCCATAAGTGTTGTTACGGGTAAGGGGAGGTATGGAAATCGGGGATTAACAGGGCAGCTGAGGAGAAGGGGGGGTAGACACCTTATGCCTAACCCCTCTTCAGGTTGTTCCCCAAATCAGATGGTCCTGGTTGCCTTACCAATTTGCCCTCAGGTCTAGTGGTACTGTTGCTGAATGCCAGATCAGTCCAAAACAAAATCTCCCTCATCCACAATTTAATTGAATTGTGGATGAGAGGGCTGACCTGGTGTGCATTACTGAGACCTGGGTGGGCATACTGGGAGGGGTTAGTCTCTCCCAGCTGAGCCTTCCTGGGTATTCAGTCCAGCACTAACATAGACTTGAGAGTTGGAGGGGGGAGCTGCTGTGGTTGACAGGAATTTTATTTTAATTTATTTATTTATTTATTTATTTATTTATTTATTTATTTATTTATTTATTTTATACCGCCCAATAGCTGAAGCTCTCTGGGCAGTTTACAGCAATTAACAAGACAGTCCCTGACCACAGGCTTACAATCTAAAAAGACAGGACACACAAGGAAAAAGGAATGGGGAGGGAAGAAGGGGAATTTTATTTCCCTCTCTAGGCATCCTGGGCATTCAAATGCAAATCTTGAGAGTCTGTACCATGTATTAGGTACCTAGAACAGATTAGAGATTTTGCTGGTGTACTGCCCACCCCACTGCCCATAAACTGATGGAGGTGGTCTCAGACTTGGTGTTGAGAACCCCTAGGGTGATGGTTCTGGGGGATCTCAACTTCCATGCTGAGGCCGTCGGATCTGGGGCAGCTCAGGCCTCCTATGGCTGCCTTGACAACCATGGGACTCTCCCAACATCTTGGGGGCCAATGCATGTAGCAGGGCATACACTTGATTTGGTTTTCTCATCTGGACAGGAGGAGGGTAATATGAAAGTGAGGGAATTAACATCCATCCAATTGTCATGGTCAGATCTAGGGGTGTGCACATTTGCCTCATGCGGGCGTAGCGGGCCGAAATCAGCCCCGCTCATGTCTGCATGGGGCTCGCACGGGCCTACCTTCTTCCAGCAGCAGCTTTCCTCTCTGCGGCGAGCCGCCCACGCCGCCCACACTAGTCCCGTCGCATCACATCCAGCCCCGGAAGTGACGCAACGGGACCCTGCGCATGCGCAGTACATCGCGCAGGGGTCCAGCGCGATGTACTGCGCCTGCGCAGGGTCCTGTCGTGTCACTTCTGGGGCGGATGTGACGCGATGGGACCAGCAATGGCGGCTTCGAGCGGCATGGAGAACTGCTGGACATCCCCTACCTATTAGATGTTATAAGTCATGAAGGGCAAGGGTCGAGCACTCAGGTGGTTGACCAGACTTGGCCAAGCACCTTGTCCACATCCTTGGGCCTCAACAACTGAAACTCATCCAGTAAAACTAGACCAGTCAGTGCTCTGGATACCTCTCCAGATGGAACTGCAATTATTCTGGTGTCCAAGTCATGACGAATGCAAGCAACTTTATCTTCAAACTGTCAAGCAAACTTGTTACAGTTCTTCAAGTTTAAAAATTGTGTTAGTGCATTTTTGTACTGCCGATGGCTTTTATCTTCATTACTACTTTCATTTCATTCTGTTTTACACTTACGGTTTTTATATTATCAGTCAGTCAGTCAGGCGATCACTCGTGACCGAGTAAGATTGTCTTCCAGGATTAAAAAAAAAAGAAGAAGAAGAAGAAAATTTACAAAAAGGAGATTTTAAAAGGAGGAAAATTCTAAAGAAAATTGTGTAGACTCTAGCGATGGGTCCGTAAGTGACTGTGGAGGCCAATTCTAGATCCACACAGCTTCCCACAGTGAGGACACAGGTTACCAGATGGAAGATGGTCTTGTAAAGGATTCATTTGATGTGCTTTTCACTTAGCACGTTTCTCCCTTTCACCTTGTACTCGAGCTTCTTCAAAGTCCATAGAACCTTTGTGAAAGGCCAACCTCCAGTTAGATCGTTCATGGGCCAGAGCTTCCCAGTTTTTGATGTTTATATTGCATTTTTTTAGATTAGCCTTAAGAACATCTTTAAACCTCTTATATTGACCACCGGTATTCCGCTTTCCATCCTTGAGTTGGGAATAAAGTAACTGCTTTGGGAGACGGCAGTCAGGCATTCGAACAACATGACCGTCCCACTGAAGTTGGCGTTGAAGGATCATTTTTTCAATGCTAGTAGTCTTTGCTTCTTCCAGTACACTGACATTTGTTCGCCTATCTTCCCAAGTAATTCGCAGGATTTTCCGGAGGCAACGTTGATTAAATCTTTCAAGGAGTTGGAGGTGACTGTTTATAGATAGTCCATGTTCCACAGGCATACAATAAAGTTGGTAATACAATGGCTTCATAAACCAGTGTTTTGGTCTTCTTACAAATATCCCGATCCTCGAACACTCTATGTTTTATTCGAGAAAACGCGGCACTTGCGGAGCTCAGGCGATGCTGGATTTCACTGTCGATGTTAGCTGTAACAGAAAGATAGCTGCCAAGATAGAGAAAATGATCGACATTTTCCAGTATTGTCCCGCCAAGCTGGATAGATGGCATCACCAAAGGGTTAGCTTGCGCTTGCTGATGAAGCACTTTGGTTTTTTTGATGTTAAGTGAGAGACCAAGTTTTCTGTATGCTTCTACAAAAGCATTTAGGATAGTTTGGAGATCATCCTCTGAATGTGTGGAGACCACATTATCATCAGCATACTGAAGTTCCACAACAGAGGTTGTAATTACCTTACTTTTTGCTTTCAGCCTGCTGAGATTAAAAAGCTTTCCATCTGTTCGATATATAATTCCCACACCAGTGGGAAGTTTCCCCTTGACAAGATGTAAAATCATGGCAATGAAAATAGCAAATAATGTTGGGGCAATAACACATCCCTGTTTAACACCTGATCCCACTTTAAATGGAGCACCATGAGAGCCGTTGCTGTCCAATACCGTAGCCGTCATGTTGTCATGGAGAAGTCGCAAGATATTCACAAATTTATTGGGGCATCCAATTTTCATAAGGATAGTCCAGAGAGCTGTTCGGTCTACAGTATCAAAGGCCTTAGCAAGATCAATAAATGCCATATAAAGGGGTTGATTTTGCTCCCGGCATTTTTCTTGGAGCTGACGTGCAGTAAAAATCATGTCTACTGTCCCTCTAGAGGGGCGGAAACCATATTGAATTTCAGGGAGGATCTCTTCTGAAATAGATAGAAGACGGTTTGCGAGAATCCTGGCAAATATTTTACCTGCGGTAGCTAAGAGAGAAATGCCCCGATAGTTTCCACAGTCTGTTCTATCACCTTTCTTAAAGAGGGTGATAATTATGGCATCCCTGAAGTCTTCTGGGATTTCTTCTCTTACCCAGATTTTTTCGATGAGTTTATGAAGATGTTGTACAAGTTCGGGGGGCCCTTCTTTAAAGATTTCAGCAGGAATCCCATCTGGTCCACTAGCTTTGTTATTCTTCATTTGATTAATGGCTTTTTTTTACTTCATCCAAAGTGGGGAGTATTGCAAGTTCCTCTCTAATTTGTTTTTGCGGGATTTGTGAAAAAATCTCATTATCCACCTTAGATTTACGATTTAAAAGGTCATAATAATGCTCTTTCCAACGCAGTGCAATAGACTCTTTGTCTTTTAAGAGTTTGGTGCCATCTTTTGATTGTAAAGGGTTTGTACCATAGGTTTTTGGTCCATAAATGGCCCTTGTGGCCTTAAAAAAGCCCCGTGCATCATGAGATTCTGCAAGTTGTTGAATTTCTTCAGCTTTCTTTTTCCACCAGGCATTCTTAAGCTCTCTTGTTCTTCTTTGGACCTCAGCCTTTGCACTAGCGTAGATTTTTTTCTTGGCAGCGTAGTTAATATCATTTTGCCATATTTGGAAGGCTTTCCTTTTTTGGTCAATTATATATTTAATTTCATTATCATTTTCATCAAACCAGTCCTGATGTTTCTTAGTTTCGTATCCAATAGTTCACAAGCTGCAGAAATGGAGGTTTTCAGCTTAGACCAATGGTCCTCAATGTTGTCAGGAGGTTCCGTAGGTAGATGTTCCTTAAGAAGTGATTGAAGACGAGTTTGCTTAATAGGATCTTGAAGGGCGTGGATGTTCATTTTACGCCTTGGTTTCCTTCCTTGAAGCCTACGTTGGGGAGCAATGTTGATAACCATAGTGGACCGGATTAGTCGGTGGTCTGTCCAGCAGTCGTCGGCACTCACCATGGCCCTAGTAAGAAGTACATCGCGGAGATCTCTAACACGGACAATTACATAATCCTGAAGATGCCAGTGCTTTGACCGTGGGTGCTGCCATGATGTTTTAAACTTATTCTTTTGTCAAAAGGGTGTGTTTGTGATAGTGAGATTATGCTCTGCACATATAGACAAAAGTAAGATTCCGTTCGGGTTGCTATTACCAACTCCATCTTTTCCAATAGTTTCTGGCCATAAATCAAAGTCACCCCCGACTCTTGCGTTAAAATCGCCCAGGAGGATCATTTTATCCTCCTTAGGTATCTCTGACAGGAGAGTGTCCAACTGGGTATAAATGTTATACCCTTTTATTTTATATTATATTTACTATCTTATTGTATTTTATGGTTTTAAGTTTTGTCTTGTAAACTGCCTGGAGAGCTTTGGCTAATGAGTGGTATAGAAATGCAAAAATAAATAAATAAATAAATACTAGCATTCATAGCTCCACTTTTTGTTTGGTCCTGAAATGGCAATTCAGTAGGAGTTCAACACAAATTCTAGAATGTGTTTGAGAAGCTGTTAGAACCCTGGTGGAAAATCCCATTCCACTGAATCAACCCTGGAGCAGAATCTGGCAGTTCTACCTGTTTCTGAGGATGCATTGAGGAGGGTTTTGTATGTGAGAGAGAAGGCGCATATGTTTGATCTATATATGTGTGTTGTCATACATATACATATACATATACATATACAATACAGTTTGTTTTATTCCTCTAATGTTATAGCTTTACATGGGTGCAACTCCTCAGGAGTTACACTTACCAGGTCATTCAAGCTTAACATGAGAAGCAAATGTCAGAGTTTCCAAATGGTTTTCTTCTTGGCCATGTCTGGGGCAGCTGTGAATCAGTTTCACAACTACCCCAAGGGATCCATTGTGGCTTGGATCTGGTAGCCTGATGGTGACAAAATGCAATTGCTAATGGGCTTATGTAGCTTCAATTATTTTCTTATGCTGCTTTGTTTGTTACATTAATTTGCAGCCCTTCTCCTGTTTTAGCCATTCAAGCTTTTTGCTAATGAAATGTTTGGGTTTGGAGTTGGGCTGGAGACTGTGAGTGGGCATCCTTGGGCAGCTGCCAGGGCCTCCTGTTGACACCTGCCCCATGTTCCCCTTTGAAAAAGTGTCTGGATCTGTGAAGGAACAGGCCTCCCTTATAATTTTATATATAGTTTGGTTTGGATATTATGGGGTTAATTCCTTTACTGAGCTTGCTAAAACCAAAAGGTCAAAGGCACAGGCAGGCAGTTGCCAGTAAGGGCTACTCTGCATGAGGCATTTAACCTGGTGCTTCTTCATTTTCTTTGCCAGAGAAAGAGAGCGTCATTTTATTTACACATGGGTTTTTTTCCTGGCTTTTGCTTTCTCTGCCTTGCTATATGTCATATTATACAACCACACGGTGGCACTACAGTACCTCATTATCCTCACTCTAAAAAAAGCTGTGAAAATGACTACAAAATGTGGGAGAGGCCCTGCCTGGAGGAGGATAGCATTATGAAAAGGACCTGCCAACTTCCATGAGTGAAAGATCACGAAGGCACAATAAATGTCTCTTCTAAGTCTACAGAACAAGAGAGGGGACAGGAGCTTCAGCTATAGGTCAGGAGCTTTGCTCAATATTTGGTGCTGAAAAGTCTACTCTGAATAAAAGAGAAAAGAAAAAAGGTTTCAGTTTTGCAAGACATTTCGTGTGTGCAAAGACTTTGCAAAGAGGAATTTAGGACAATGGTGAGCCTTCATGATTCTGATTGGTCAGAGTTACAAGAGCTCAGGCTAACTTTCACAGGTAAAAACTGGAGGCCAAAAAGAGTATCTTTAGAAGGAGGAAGGTTGAGAGAGAGGAAGTTTGAAAGGAAAGAAGAATCAGAGAGGCAATCAGAGAGCTGACTGCTTGGGAGAGCTGAGAACAGTGTGAGAATTTTTCAGGAACCGTTCAGCAAGAGCAAACTCGCCTTGTTCAGCTCACGCGAGTCTGTTCACGAACGTTCTCCTTTTGCTCAGACCAGCTCACCATTCATGAATGCAAAAAAACCAGAATAGTGACATCCCTGGAGAACTCTGATAGTAAGATATTGCTGGGAAGAACTTGGATAAAATAGGGACAGCCTAGCTAGGATAAGCTGGATGCATTTCACCCTAGTTATTTTTGTACCCTTTTGCTCTTACAGCTTTGTACCCTTTTGCTCTTACGTTTGAGGTGTGTGTGTGTGTGTTGTAACCATCCAGATGTTAAAACATTTTCCCCAACAATAATTCTTTTTCAATAAACTTTTAAATTTTTGTCGTTTAAACTTTGTGGTCTCTTTTATTGTTGGGTTACCCACCCCACACCTAAAAACCAAATCTCACACTACTTAAAGATATTTAGAAGAAACCCAGAGGGTTTTAAGGCTGTTTAGTGGAGCCAGCCAGGGGAGAAAAAAAAAATCTACCTGATGGCAACAGAAAGTTACCAGGAAGGGAAGCACAGACAGGAGTGGGGCACTCTATTTGGTCTGGCCTCCCTTCCAGATGTGGATCAGGGCTTAGCTAGTCCCAAGACAGTGGGCATTGTGGGAAACTAAAATGGTGTCTCCTGAACCCTGACACTGGTGCTGCCACCAGGTAAAACAGAAGAGGTCCACTTTGTCCAGGGCCCTCTTAAACCTAGAGCTGGCCTTGGCTGGAAGCTAAAAGAACCCCCAACAATATTTATTTATTTATTTATTATATTTATACCCCGCCTTTTTTCCTGCAAGGAACTACCCAAGGCGGCTTACATAATCCTCCTCCGCCTCTCCATTTTATCCTCACAACAACCCTGTGAGGTAGGTTAGGCTGAGAGTCAGTGACTGGCCCAAAGTCACCCAGTGCTATACAATTTCACAGAGATACAAAAGTTTGTGGTTTTGCTGTTATCAAAACATGGCTGGCAAGATCAGACATAATCCATATCTGAAATATGCAGCGAAATTGCCATCAACAACCAGATGTAAACAATATACCGTAGTAATATTTCTATATATTAAATGAAATATCTACATGGTGTTACTAGAGGCTCAGGGAAAGGGTTCATATTTCATATTTTTATTTATTTTATTTATTTACTATATTGATACCCCGCCTTTTTTCCTGCAAGGAACCCAAGGCCGCTTACATAATCCTCCTCCTCCTCTCCATTTTATCCTCACAACAACCCTGTGAGGTAGGTTAGGCTGAGAGTCAGTGACTGGCCCAAAGTCACCCAGTGAGTTTCATGGCCGAGCTAGAACCCGGATCTCCCGAGTCCCAGTGCAACACTCTAACCACTACACCACACTGGCTCCCATTGCTGTTACTGGAAAATATATACACACACACACACACACACACACACACACATATTTTAAATTTTTTAAAAGATCAAGTTAAAAAAGGAGTTGTGGGAAAATATATATTTTGAATTAAACATAATGGTACAAGTTTCAGAAGGATAGCTGTGTTAGCCCGTTGAAGGAAAAGCAACAGAGCATTTCAGTGAAGCTGCTGAACTGGAAAATTTGACTCTGTAAGACTTAGTCAGAAGAATTAATCCTAGAAATGGCTAGTTCACTACAGAATGTAATTATCCTTTTCTTGGTGTTTATTTACATTACTCATCTTGTCTTTCCTAATCAATGGCCTCTTTTGGGGAGTGTGTCTCACCCATCCTGATCACTGAATCTTGCAATCATTGGATTGGTACTTGGTGGGATAGAAAAGGTTGTGAGGTTGAAGGGTTTGGATAAGAGAGGTTTAGTGCTCCAGAAGAATGAGTAAACACCCCAGAAAAGCTTATGATGGAGCATGGATTTTTGCAGCTGGGGGTGGGAAGGTGTACTGTCCATGCATGGTTTCTGCTAATGCATGGGAATCTTTTGGATACAAGCCCTTGCTTTTTGAAACAACAATGGTGCTTTGTTTTAATATACTGTACCATGTACTTTACTAAGTAATGTACTAATGTAACATACAGCAATAGGTAAAATAAGGGTTGGATCTCAAACACACACACATGCCCTTTAAAGACCTAAATGGCTTAGGACCAGTCAACCTGAAGGAGAGCATTCTCCCATATATTCCTATCTGACAATTAAGATCATTTTTGGAAGTTCTTCTTTGGATGTGGCCGCCCACAGTGGTGCAACAGGGCGGGGAGTGGGGCGCTACCAGGAAAGAGCCTTCTGTGTAGTGCTCCCTTCATTTGTGCCCTTCCCAGGCAAATCTGCCTGGCATCTTCATTGTACACATTTAGACACCAGGCTAAGACTTTCCTCTTCTTGTAGGCATTTAATCTTTAATTTAATTTTCTGTCTTTATTATCTTAATTTTTTGATATTTTCAGAATATGTTTTGGTTGTTATTTTACTGTTATTTTGGGGGTGGGATGGTTATGACTGTAAACTGCCCCAAAGGCATTTGTCAGGTGGGCAGTATCTGAATCTAATGAATAAATAAATAAATCTGCACCTACAGTTTCACAATCTCTCCTCCACCCCACATTTCTTGCTATATGTGCCAAGATTTCAGCTATAAAGTTCCAGACATGGAATCATAATCTTTCTTCAGAGATTTCTGGTAAAGCTCAACTGGGTTTTATTTAGAACATCAGGGAGGCCCAGTCCCAGGGAACGTATCACCTGCCTCCCAAGCCAACTGAACCTAATACAAGCTTGCCTCAGATTTCCCTTAAGTGCTACAAAGTGAAGATTTCCACTTACCAAGTTTAAATTGGGGATGTTATTTCCACATAGAAAAGAAGCAACCACAGCACAGAATTTAGGTTGATCCAAACACAATCTAGTGAATGGTTTTCTCAGAGATGAAGGGTACTGAAACAGTCCTTTGTTACCAAATATAGCCTGAAATATATGATAATTGTAATCAGGTATCAAGCAAATCAAGTACCAACCCAGCCTTGTCCTCTGCTGTGCTCTGTCCTTCTCTACATAAATTTAAGGGGAAGTCCCTTTGAAAATGATAACAATGTAGCACCCTGCTTAATGCCTTCTCTCTCCAGCTTAATGCTTTCTCTCTCCAGCTACATTAACTGAATGTATTAGCTGAATTATGCAAAGATGTTGCTTTCTTATGGCTATGTGTAGAGGCCATTAGTACAATCCAATAATCTTTGTAGTAAGCACCACTGTGTTCACTGGGACACCCTGCCCCCTCTAAACTCCAATAAAGGGTGGTGGGTGGAATAATACTGATTTATCTTACATGGTTTTTGTAAGGATTGCATAGATTTCATAGATCATAGAGTTGGAAGGAGCCTACAAGGCCATCGAGTCCAACCCCCTGCTCAATGCAGGAAACTAGAGGAGGGGTCTCCCATCCAAGTAATAACCAGGCCTGACCCTGCTTAGCTTTCCACGCTCAGACAAGCTGAGCCAGCGTAAGCCACAGGCCTGTATTACAGGTAGTGCATATGAAGCACTTTGAGTACATGAAAGTGCTATACAAATGTTAAGCATGATGATGATGACAAAGACAATGACAACAACAGTGACTACTACTACTACTACTAGTACTACTACTACTAGAGAAAGAGAGGGAGGAGAGAGGGGTTACAAATTTAATCACACAATGACAATGCTATGTATCCTTACTTGGAATAAACCCCACTTGTTTCAATGGGACTTATTATGAAACTATGCAGAGAATTGCAGCCTTAGGCTACAAATAAATAGGAATAACTCCCATTGAGTTCAGTGGGACTTACTTCAATATACTTTTAGCTATGTGCATGGTAGCAGTTTTTGAGTTTGCTACAGAATAAAAGTGGGATCAATGTTTAATAAATAAATATAGTTAAATGATTCATCTACGCATCATTCAATGGTAATATAATTAGAAACCAGAAAGATTTACACGAAACATCCATGGAGAGAGTTGTGTCAGTTTTATGAAGGGGGTTGTAGCAAATGTTACTGTTGTTATAGGTGCCAAAGCAAAAAATACTTTGACTCTTTCTGCCAGTTTTGGCCAAGAGGAGAATGCCACGAAACCTGAGGAAATAAAAGATATGCTAAATCAGCAAAGAAATTGACTGTTTCTTCAGTGAGACACTATACTCAAAGTCTTTCAGGTGATGAAGATGTATCCCCCACCCCTTTAATGGTATATTCTTGCTAAACCTCAATGCCAATAGGATTATATCTCATTGCTGTGCAATGGATGGTAGTAGGCTTGCTGAAAAAGGGAGAGCCTTATTGCATGGTAGGGATGGGATGGAAGGAAATGCCTTAGTTCGCTTTGCTGCACTGTTGTTGTTGTTGTTGTTGTTGTTGTTGTTACTACTACCACCGCTACTACTGGGGAAGATTTGTAAGCCAGGGCTGAAATGCCCAGCCTTTACTGAACAACAAGAAAGAAAGCTATAGGGCTGGGGTGGACAACTTTGGGTGTGTGTGTCTGGGGGCTATGTTCAACCCTTGAGATCACCCTGCAGGCCACACTCCTGACTGGTGTCTCTACAGAGCCTTGAAAATGAGTTAACTTTGTCTTTTTTAAGCCTCTGTAGCAGTTTGCCACCAAAATCCAGCAGCTAGCCACTAATATTTTGCTGCTGCCAAATGTTGGCTGTCTGGCAGCAGGGCCACACAAGAAGGTGGGGGGGGGCACATGAGGCCCACAGGTCGCATGTTACCTACCCCTGCCATAGGGGAAGGGCTGTAGCTCAGTCCAAGGTTCAGTCCCTGGCATCTTCAGACAGGGCTAGGAAAGACTCCTGGCTGGAAGCAACTGCTAGTTATAGAGATGGTACTGAGCCAGATGGACCAATGGCCTGACTCTGTATAAACATTCCTTTGTTCCAAAAATTATACTTTAAAACAATTTACAAAAGGGTACAAGTATAGAGTTAGTGAAAAGTTGATTTGTTCATCACCGTTTCTGACTTGGCCACTGTAAAATACTTGCCCAGAACAGATGTGCTACCAGATTCCACACAGTAGTTATTCACAATTAACTAGCATGGGGAATGTGGTGCATGCTGCATTGTGATATAATGGTGTGTGTTTTTTGTTTCCAGTGGCTTTGCTTCTTTCTAGACCTGAATTTTCCTGATTGATTTTTTGGAACAACATTTCCCCATCCCATTGTGATGTTCTTATGAAAGCACCCTGCGTTCTGTAACGTACCAATTGCTGAGCCTTCAGAATGGCCTATATAATATAATTGTTGCTGCCCGGTTTTATTCAGGATGAAGTGTAGGACTGCTGGAATGTCATAGTATCCCATCTCATGAAAACTAGAGAGATAAGCACAATGATGTGTAAAGATCTGGTATGATGTACCAGAGTTAACAATGTATAAACAAGATGCAAGCGTTAACACAAATTGCAGAAAAATATATGTACAGAAAGCTCAAACTAGCTCATGATGAAATAATTTGAGATCTTTTCACCTTTGTTGCAATGGCTATGTTCAAACTTGAGAATGACAATGTAACAAGGGGATGCAATCATGGACTCCCAAGCAGGTTGGGAGCTAAGCACCTACCTATTCCCCATCTTTCCTTGGTGCAGAAGGGGAAGGGAGGGAACAATGTGGCTCCCATCTTGGTATGTAATATGAGAGCAATCAATCTGCTCCCTTTCTTCCTTTCTTGAATGGTAGTTTAGTTTGGGGAGACTATATGCCTATTATCTGTCTTCTTTAGAAGCAGTGCTATCCCAGTGGAGAACTATTGGACTAAGGGAACTTGGAATTAGTCCAAGTGCCACTTCCTGGCCAACAGATTAAGTGATCTTGTACTAGGAAGGAAGGGTGAATCAAGTTGCCCTCTGCTCTCAGTCTAGTAGTTGATCATTCCTGGAATAGTATTGACTTCTTGCTTTAATATACAATTCCTGCTAGCCCCTTCTTCGTCTGTGTAAGCCCTTTGTCTTGACTGTTGGAATTCCTAGAAGGTTCCATGATGCTACAGCAGTCTGGTTGGGATGGAGAGTAAAATCATACACTTTCATTCTTTTTTCTGGCTTCTCTAAATATTGAGGTATGTGTGAGGCTTGAGCCTTTTATTTTCATTTTATGCAGGCATTAAACTCTGATCATCTGCCATTTCACACATACTGTAGTTCTAATACCAGGGGTATTTTCCAGTTGGACTGCCCCCCCCCCAGGGCTAACTGACATCAAGGTCCCTGTGGGCAAGAAGGAGAAGCGAAGGCAGCAGGAGCAGGCATAGGGGACATCAGAGCCTGCTCCAGTTGGAGTGCCCCTCCCAGGGCTAACTGACACTCTGTTTTTTCTTGTATTTAATTAGACTGTACATCGCTCAGAGTGGCCGGATGACTGGCCAGATGGACGATTCAAAAATATAATAAATAAATAAATAAATAAATAGGGGTAAGTAAAACTGACTCTGTTCCTCAACTGGTCTCCAGATTTTCTGCTCCAAGCTTGCACTCCGTGTGTGTGTGTGTGTGTGTGTGTGTGTGAGAGAGAGAGAGAGAGAGAGGCTGGGTTCAGACAACACAATGATCCACACTCAAGAGTTGAGTATGGGTTGACTGTGGGTTGTCATTGAACTGTGGGTTGTTGTTGAAATGTGGGTTATCGTGTTATCTGAACCCAGCTGCACTAACAAGCCATGGCTTGTTAAACATGAACAATCCATGAAGAGAACCCATGGTTTGTTGTTGGGTTATGAACTGTGGGTTGTTCATCATGGTTTGGTATCTCGGCTGGGTTAAGACAACACAATAACCCACGTTTCAATGAAAACCCATGGTTCAACAACAACCAAGAAACAAACAGATTGAACTTGAACTCTTAATACAGGAGGGCAAATATGACTTGATAGGTGTAACTAAAACTTAGTGGGATGACTCCCATGACTGGAATTTAGAAACGGAAGGATATAACTTGTTCAAAAAGAACAGAAAGGGAGGTGGAGTTGCACTATATGTTAAATATACATATCTCTGCACAGAAATACAGGAGGATGGGCTTGGTAGAACCATCGAGAGCATCTGGATTAAAATAAATGGAGCAAATAATAGAAGGAACATGGTGGTCGGAGTCTACTACTGACCACCCAATCAAGGAGAAGACTAGGATGAAACTTTTGAAAAGCAAATTGCCAACATTTCAAGGAGGCATGATGTAGTAGTAATAGGGGACTTCAATTTCCCTGGTATCTATTGGGAGACAAATTCTGCCAAACATGCCCCCTCCAAGAAATTCCTGACTTGTGTTGCTGCTGATAACTTCCTCCTACAGAAAGTGGAGGAAGGAACTAGAGGATCAGCTATCCTTGACTTGATTCTAACTAACAGAGATGACTTAGTGGATAAAGTGGCAGTTACAGGAACTCTGGGAGAAAGTGACCATGTTATACTTAATCTTCCAATCCAGAAGCATCTTCAGCTCAAGATAGATCAGCTGATTACAGTACCACCTGTCCATCCATCGTGGTTACTTTGCTCTAGAAATCTCCTCCTAATTATCTCTAAGAAGTATGGCTTTGAAATGTCTACTTTACCTGCCCTTAACACAGTCAAGGAAACAGGAGTCACTCCAGGAACCGAACTACTAGGTCTTTAGCTGAGCTCCCAGCCCCAAGTAATTGTTCCTTTTGTATCCTTTGTTTTGAAATCCATAACTGCTCTTTAGTTTGGGCACCCTGCATGCTTTTTGATCTTGAGGCCCAGTGTGGGAAGACTCTTTGTCATGCCTCTCCAAGATCCATCCAGTGGTCTCTTGGCCCACAGCTCATTTCTTATGACATGTTTCCTACCTAGCACTCCCCCTCTCCTACTCTGGTGCCTAAGCCATGTTCCCAAGGCCAGAGGTTTTCTCTCTTACATCTTGCTTGCACCGCATCTCTTCCATGTATACCGAGATAGAGCTTCACCTCCCATGAAGCACCTACTGCAGCTTTCCAGCTGGCTTTCATTGCTTTGGCCCAGCCCAATCCATTTAAATGATGATAACTATTTCTAAATTTGCATCTATATGTATAAGTTAGCGTGTGCACATTTAATACTAATTGGTGTCCTCTTTTTTTGGGTGATGCATGTCCTCTTGTTTAGCAATTCACAAGTGGCCACCCTAATCTCAGTTATCTCTATACCTTGACCCTTCCTGCAGAATTTAAGTTGCATTCCTTCTTTCTTGCTGTTATTTCTGCACCTCTCTGCCTTAATATCACAGTTTAATCCAGTTTAATCCTTGCCTCTCAGTAAAACTTTTTTTTATTTTGAATCCAGTTCTTCATTTTCTTTAAGCCTTCCTTCTCGTGTGTGTGTGTTTGTCTAATCATCACCTGACACTTTGGGTCAAATTATATGGGAGCAGCCATGGGTGTTGTTCATGGTTCTGCCCTGTTCATATGTTCCAGGGCTGCAAAATTTTTTTGGCCCCAATGGCTGCATGTGATGCTGGCTTGAGCATCAGAGGCTGCACACACCCATATACATATATGCGCACACCCACCCACACCCCAGTGATCCTGATACAGATAGCTCCTCTGTATGGGAATCTCTGGGGGACAGAGTGAAGACCGCTGTTTCCACCCCTCCCACAGAGATCCTGATAGAGACCACTCTTTTCTCATTGGTAGCAATGGTGGGAAAAGAATGATTTGTATCAGGATCACTGGGGGAAGGGAGGCTTGCTGCATGGGGGGTGCAAGTTGTGCACCCCTGATATAGATATAGAGATATAGATATAGTGTGTTTGTGTGTGGGTGGTGGTGGCTGAATCTATTTTTTTAGAACAAAAGTTGCAAGTGGATAAGGGGAACTGAACCCTCCCACCTCCTCCAACTATTCCCTTGCACTCTGTCACTGCAGTAATACTTCTACAAACCTGGTTGTGCAACTGGAAGAGAGGTGAGCTGGGAAGGAAATTGCCTGAAGCAATGGAGCCTGGCAACTGAAGATAAGAAAGGGCCAGGATTCAGTGCCCCTCATCTACAGGCATCTTTGGTTGTAAACATTAGATAAATAAACAGCAGACCAAGGAGCAAATAAACATGGCACCTCTAATCATTTCTAGTTTCACTTCTAGACACATAAAAGTAAAACAGCTACTTTCATAAATATGATGGCAGAGATTAATATCAGTTTCTTATCAAGTGTTACCATTTCTGTATATTGTTACCTAAATTCCCAGAATTCATTCTCTTTTGGGTTCAGTGTCTTATGTTTTGAAGACCAGGTGTTCCCTCTGCTGTTCCCAAGCCAAACATCATAGCCAGAATCTGCTAATATGAAACCCAAACTATTGTTGGGCTGGTTTGAAATCCAGTGGGAAGCCTCACCAAGCACACAGTGTTGCAAAAACACAGCAGGCCGTGGACCTGTAAAATAGGAAGAGATGCTTTGTTATTGCCTGATTTTTTTCATTAATTTTTATTGTGAATTTTAATAAATCAAAACAAAAACAAAAGAAAATTTTAAAAAATCAAAATAAAATAAAGTGTTACTGTTTTCTTACATAAGATTTGAATATATCCATTACAATAGATAGATATGCAATGTGTACGCCTATATATTTTATATATGATAAGATATACTACTGTTCTTAGGCATAATTATGCATAGACTTCAATAAAGGCAGATCAAATATTCATATATTTGTCCATTTGTAGATTACTCCTAAAGACCCACCCGTTCAAAAATTGAAAGCATCATTACGTCCTCAACCCATTGTATTATCGATGGTGGCCATTCGTTCTTCCAATGTTGTAATATTAGTCTTTTGTCTGTCAAAAGGGCACGTAGAATCCATTTACATTGACCTTGTGTTAAGTTCCAGGAAACAGTTAGATAGTTGAGAGGAACGTGCACATCAGCAAATATTAAAGAGCTTTCTATCTCAAGGTTTATCCATATTATTACCTCCTCCCAAAAGGAGGCAGACACTGGGTATTGCCAAAACATACAGGTGAGAGAAGCATTAGCTGTGTTACACCTCCAACAGTTAGCTAATTTTGACAAACCTTCATTAAAAAGATATTGTGGCATCCAATATACCTGAAACATACGTTTTTGCTGAATGAGATGTAACCTAAAATCCGCTAACCCTTCTGAGATAGATGCCAATGCAGCAATCCATTGACTGGGCAAGATAGGACAATCCAATTCATTATTCCATTCTTGCTTAGGATCCTGTGTGTCATATTTATTCACCGATAATAAATATTTATAAACCTGGATCAGGGTTGATGTACCTGTTCAGCCTCAATCAATACTTCCAATAGCAAAGGGAATTATTCTGAAGCTGTAAAAGCATCGGGCCAAACCTAGATCCAAGCAAATCTTTCCATTGCACATATTGCCATTCAGCCGTAGCTGATAAATCATATTTAGCACACAAAGCAGAGAGCAAATGAAGTTATCAGACCCACTAGCTGATCCAAAGTGAAAATCAACTTATCCATCCAAATCTGCCAAACAAACATTTTCTTACCAATTTTAAAATCTGGGTTTTCTTATAAAGTTAATTTTGTGTGCGAAAATGGATCAAACTGTAATTGATGTGATACTAGCCTCCACAACTCTCTTACCACCATCACTGCGGGAGGTACACTATCCATTTTAGTATATTGGGAGCCCAATGCAGTCCATTTGGGGAGAGGATCTAAACATGAAGATTTCAAAACTGAACAGGGGAGAAAATCTAATCTGAGTGGGAAAGACCAAAATTTAATACAACTCAACAAATAGGCCCGATGATATAAAGCCAGATCAGGGAAGCCAAATCACCCTCTTTAATTGGAAGTTGCATTCTTTTCAAAGATATACATGGTGGAGTGGAACCCCATAAGAATTTACAAAACAAAGCATTAAGTTTTGGAAAATACTTGCCTGGTATAAGTAGAGGAATACCATGTAAAACATAAACAATTGGAGGTATTACATTCATCCTGAGTGTATTTACCCTACCCCATAAGCTCAGCTTTAAAGATGCCCATCTATCGATATCCCGTAAGATCTCATTTTGTCAGCTTATTCAAATGTAGCTTAATCATTTCATAGAATCATAGAAAAGTAGAGTTGGAATGGGCCTACACAAGGCCATCGAGTCCAACCCCCTGCTCAATGCAGGAATCTATTTGAGATATATATCTACGGATAAGTATTCCCAAATAATTAATACAATCTGGGCAGAATCTGAATTGCCAGTCAGCTAGTATATTGTGGGATAGTATCTCCAATTAACATTAGTTCAGACTTTGACCAGTCAATTGAATAACCAGTCAAATAACCAAAAATATTAATCGTCTGTATCAAAGCTGGAACAGACAACTGGAGTTTCGAAAGAAACAATAAATGGTCATCAGCATAAAGAATCAGTTTACATTCTGAACAATTGTGCACAAATCAATGTATATTAGTGTTCTGTTGAACAGCACACGCCAGGGGTTCCAAACATAGATCAAATATCAAAAAACCCAAAGTGTTTCATCAGCAAGTGCAAGCTAACCCTTTGGTGATGCCATCTATCCAGCTTGGCAGGACAATACTGGAAAATGTCGATCATTTTCTCTCTTTCTGTTACAGCTAACATCGACAGTGAAATTCAGCATCGTCTGAGCTCCGCAAGTGCCGCGTTTTCTCGAATGAAACATAGAGTGTTCGAGGATTGGGATATTTGTAAGAAGACCAAAACACTGGTTTATGAAGCCATTGTATTACCAACTTTATTGTATGCCTGCGAAACATGGACTATCTATAAACGTCACCTCCAACTCCTTGAAAGATTTAATCAACGTTGCCTCCGGAAAATCCTGCGAATTACTTGGGAAGATAGGCGAACAAATGTCAGTGTACTGGAAGAAGCAAAGACTACTAGCATTGAAAAATGATCCTTCAACGCCAACTTCAGTGGGCCGGTCATGTTGTTCGAATGCCTGACTGCCGTCTCCCAAAGCAGTTACTTTATTCCCAACTCAAGGATGGAAAGCAGAATATCGGTGATCAATATAAGAGGTTTAAAGATGTTCTTAAGGCTAATCTAAAAAAATGCAATATAAACATCAAAAACTGGGAAGCTCTGACCCATGAACGATCTAACTGGAGGCTGGCCTTTCACAAAGGTTCTATGGACTTTGAAGAAACCCAAGTGCAAGGTGAAAGGGAGAAACGTGCTAAGTGAAAAGCATGTCAAATGAATCCTTTACAGGGCCATCTTCCATCTGGTAACCTGTGTCCTCACTGTGGGAAGCTGTGTAGATCTAGAATTGGCCTCCACAGTCACTTACGGACCCATCGCTAGAGTCTACACAATTTTCTTTAGAATTTCCTCCTTTTATCCCGGAAGACAATCTTACTCGGTCACGAGTGATCGCCTGATGATGATTGGACGGCATAGAAATGTAACAAATGAAGACACACATATAGAACAACAAGCTGCACAGGCAGACATTTGTGCAGGTGCAACAGGTTTACAGACCTTTGCTCAGGCTATGGCACTGAGTCAGGTGTGTTGTGTACTCCTCCAGCCGGCCTCTCGCCCTCTACCATACTGTATTGCTGCCTATCTCAAACTATTAGTCACTTACGGACCCATCGCTAGAGTCTACACAATTTTCTTGAGAATTTTCCTCCTTTTAAAATCTCCTTTTTGTAAAAAAAATTAAAAAAAATAAAAAAAATTATCCTGGAAGACAATCTTACTCGGTCACGAGTGATCGCCTGACTGGCTATCAGGTCAACAACCAATCTGAGATTATCTGCACCCTGTCTATTTTTTAATCAATCCCACTTGGTCTGGTTCGACTAGTGCTGTAATAACTTGTTGCAATCTATCGGCCAAAATTTCAGTCAGTATTTTAATATCAACATTAATTAATGAAATAGGTCGATACTTAGCACAGTTGGTATGATCCCTATCAGGTTTAGGAATCACAGTAATATATGCGTCATTCATAGGGATGTCCACGTACCTGGGGAGAGGCCGCCCCACCCCGCCTCTCCTCTCCGTGGTGGCCCCCCCGCCACTTGATTCTCAGCAGCACAGAGCGATTCTCCACACCGCTCAAGCCTCCTGCGCCAGGACCCTGTTGCCCTGGTTTCTACGGAAAAGCTGCAGCACAGGGTCCCGGCACGCTGGCGCATGGTCCCGTCGCATCATCACTTCTGGCCAGCAGGAAGTCACGCAATGGGACCGTCGCGGCTAGCACGGGTGGCTCGGCTCAGACTGGCGAGCGGGCCCCAGGACTCGGTAAGGCCCGCTCGCTTCGGGCAGGCATGAGTGGGGCTGATTTCGGCCCACTACGCCCACTCGAGGCGAGCGGTTACATCCCTAGCAGTGCTGACGAAAGAAATCCTGATTCAAAAAGAAAATTATACAAACAATGTAGCTTTGGAGCTAAAAAACTGGAAACTGTTTTGTACCACTCAACTGGAAATCCATCCGGCCCGGGTGATTTCTCAGTTTTCATATTAGTTATGGCTTTCGTAATTTTTTCAATACCCAAGGGCACCAAAAGAGACTGACTAAGTTCACATGACACACTAAGCCACTTTAGGAATAAACCTACTGAGGCTTAGTGTGCTGTCTGAACTGCACAGGGTGGTTTATAAGCCAACCTGATGTGGCTTATAAACCACACTGTGAAGTCATGGCTTGTTGTAGGGTTAAGATAACCCTAGTAGGTTTAGCATGTCATCCGAACCCAGATGACACGCTAACCCATTTACAAACCAAAAAGGCACAGAGCCTCTTCGGAATTGCGGCAAGCAAGCGCTGCCCTCTGGTCAAGGGGCTCTGGCTGATGACAGCTGGCCAAGTGCCCAGGCGGCACCTGGTGCAGCTGTCATCGGATTCCCCGTGTGCTGCTGCTGATGTCTTGCATCAGCAGGAGTGGTGGGGGAAGCCTTTGGTGTCTGCTGCATGCCCCCTTCCTAAATGGGAAGGGGGCGCACAGCAAACCCCACCATCACCATGTGCCTCTTTCTCCCCGAGCCCCACTTGGGGCTTGGGAAGAAGAGACATGTGGTTGTGGGGGCTTGCCCTGCGGGTTCATGTCCCCTCATACCCTCGTTCCCTTTCCTCCTGGGTGCCGCAGTCATGCAGCACCTGGGTGAAAGGGAATGGAGGGCGGGGAGGATGAGAACTGTTCCCTCTACTGGCCTTACTCCTCCTGATTGTGGCTGCTTCTCCAGCCACGATGTAAAGTGCTCCCTTCTGCTGGGCTTACTCCTATGGAAGCCCAGCAGAGGGAACGGTTCTTGTTACCTCCCTCCCTTGTCCTTCTCCCAGTGTACCCTCATTAATTTTAAAATACTCACATAATTCAGCAAAAATCTGGTTTTTAAAAAGCTCATCATTTAACAAAGAAACGTTGAAACACCAGAGACCAGTAGGCCTTGGTAGATTTATAAATTGCAAGACGAAACAATCTGGAGCATGATCTGAAATTACCAATGTTCCAATTTTGCAGTCTCTAATTTGACCTAGCAGGGATGTTGAAACCAAAAAATAGTCTAACCTAAAGCAGTTATGATAGATGGAGGAAATGAATGTATAATCTCTCTCATCTTGATGCATAATTCGCCAAGGGTCAACCAAGCCAAATTCAGCCATGTTGGCCTGAATTGTAAATCTCACCATTACTTGTCTCTTAGGGGGCGGAGTATTCCTGTCCAATACAGGATCTAAGATTTCATTAAAATCTCCCTCCCTCCCTCCCCACACACACACACACACACACACACACAATCATATACAATATCTATCAATTTATTAAAACATTCATGGAACATAACTGGAGAATCATTATTAGGCCTGTACACAGGGATCAAAGCAATTCCTTTCTCACGTTGAAAGCACATGCAGTCCAGATCACATGCTGAAGCTAAGCAGGTATGAACCGGGTCAGTGCTTGGATGGGTGACTGCCTGGGCTGCCCACATCTGTTCTCCTGCATTGAGCAGGGGGTTGGACTCAGTGGCCTTATAGGCCCCTTCTGACTCTTACTATTCTATGATTCTATTATTATATTTTCCAACCAAAATCAAAACCCGACCATCAGGATCAATAATAGTCTGTTGAACCAAAAACAAAAGTATTTTATGAATTAAAATTGCTACCCCTTTAAACCATGTCGAAGTATCCATTACATAAGGCTCTCCAACCCAATCTCTTCTCAGCTGAGATGAATTTGCCGCATCAGTATTATATTCTTTTATAATGCCACATCAGTATTATATTCTTTTAGCTTGGAGAACACTTTCTTCTGTTTATTCAGAGAGATTCTGCAATTCCTTGACATTCCAGGAAGTCACATTAAAGATGAGAAAATAGCAAATATATTGTTTGCCCCTCTGCACATAAAAATCTTGCCCTTTCTACAAAGGATGCCTACTTCTGAACAATTCAAAATATAAATCATGAGTGTAAAGCATTTCAAACCACCCCCACAGTGCCCACAACCCTTAAACAAACCGAAAAAAGAAAACAAAATACCTAAAAAAAGTAAAAGAATTTTTGGCTTCCAGCAAGGTGGCAGCACAATCCGTCATGCTGCCCCCTGCTCAATCATCAATTATATCCATAAATGATAAAAGCAAATATTAAAAAATTAATAAAGCAGACCAAAAAAGCCAGCAAGACCTACTCTGCATTATAAAGCTATATAAACTCATTAAATATATATGATATGCTAATTATGTTAGGTAAATATGTATAACTAAGATATGATATATTCTACATATAACATAGAATAGATACAATGAAAAAGAAAAGAAGGAGAGAAAAAAGACTGTATGTATCTAGATATTAAGACACTGACTGAAATTTAAAAAAAGAAGAAGAAAGAAAGCAACAAATGGCAAAACGCCCAGAACAGTGTCTTATCAGACTCTGTAAACCCTGGCTGTATGCCCAGAACTTTCCAAGAAGCTTCTAAAGTTAAGATTAAGTCGTGGTGCTGGGAACAGCAGGATCAGAAGGTGTTTTCTGAGCATAGTGAGTAGTTCGGACCCCCATTAAAAATGACTCCACAACTTCTGGAGATTGAAATTTCTTTAGTTCACCTAAAGAACTAACAGGAAAACAGGAAAAAAAATGGCTGGAAATTTAATACAATAAACAAGATTCATATCTTTTGCTAGCCTTCTCGCCTTGGTAAATGAACGCCTCTGTTCAGATATTTCTTTTGGATAATCTGGTTAGAGCATTATTTTATCATTGGCTTAGCCCCAACGAAGCTCCCCCTACTTTTGAGGGGGCAGGGAAAATGTGGTCTTTTTTTGAAATTGCAAAAAAAGTGCAACTCTCCACCAGCGTAGTTGCATTATTCTGCTTTGTTCCAATATACCATAGCATCACCTAGAGGTTATGTAGCAGAATGTACAGGAAGGCAGGAAAGGAAAAAAAACCCTTTGTGTACAGATCCAACCTTAATCCTGCAAATAATTTGGAAGCAGAAATACAGACACATCTTGGGAAGCTCTAAGTAAAGGGGTCCAGTTTCCAGTGAGGACAGGAGATAATTGGATTTCTCATTAACTGTCAATGGAAGTTAGTCAAATTATTAGCATGCTTTACATGTACTGGTTTTGTCCAAGACTTAGATTTTTTATTCGCCTGGACTACTCACCCACTGATGCCAGCCATGATCCTCTGCTTTAAAACAGGGTATTCGTATCCTGAATTTCCAAGTTTTCCCAGCAGATATCTATCCAATCTTTCCTTCAAAACCTTTCCAGGAAAAATACTACAACTATGGATAGGGGAGAAATTAATTCCCTTCTCATTTTAATGTGAACTGACCTAATTTTGCACTTTTGAACCACTATGCAAACCAAAACTCAGTTATTCTTCAAAATGTACACCTCTCCGAATTTTGCAGCTGAGCAATCAAAAATTATGTACGAAAAGACATTATATTTGGAAAGTTGCTATCAAAAATGGTGTATATTAGGCAAAATTGCATATAAAAATGCATGTGAAGGTGCTGTTGCACTCATGTCCTGCTTGTGGGATCTCATGGGCAGCTGGCTAGCCACTGTGTGAACAGAATGCTGGACTAGATGGACCTTTGGTCTGACTCAGCATGGATCTTCTTATGTTCTTATGTACTAGGAGAAAGGCAAACAAAAATGCACACAAATTTAATGCAAAGTTTAAGAAAAAAATGCTCCACCATGTTCAGGATGATCCGAAACTAAGACTGGAAATATGAGAAACTGGGAGAATCCAAAATGGACACATTCATCCATCCAACCTCCCTATGCACTTTATTCCACTGCAAACTTCTCTCATAGTTAGGAATTTTTCCCAATGCTTCCTATGCTTGGTCAGATTCTTGTAGTTTTAACAGTTTGTTTTGAAACTTTGCATAAGAAGACTGGGTTCCTCAAATTTGACCCTAACAGAGCCTCCTTAGCAGTGTGCAACCCTGTTAAATATGTCTACTCAAACTCCCACTGAGTGCAAAGGGCTTTCTCCCAAGGAAGTGGGAATAGGATTGCTGCCTAAGTCGAGAAAAGAAGACATTTGAGCCCCTCTCCAAGATGGTCAGTGGCCAAAGAAAGAGGAGCAGGCTTGGTTAGCTACACTTGTTCTCAGTCCTGATCATGAAACCAGGTAGAGATTTTTTTAAAAAAGAAACGGAAGCATGAGCACAGCGTCCTGCAAGGTGATGGACAGGACCAGCATCAAGGGTAGGCATGATCAGGCACCTACCAAGAGCACACACCACAGCAGAAGCCCACTGACAAAAGCCCCCTGGAGTTGCCCCTATTCTTCGCCATTGCAACCTGCTTGCTCGTTCCCCTATCCCTCACTCTGGACCTGACAACGGTGGTGAGAAGGACGAGCAGTAGATGCCACTGCCTATTTGTTCCCTGGCTCTCTGCCTATCAAACCAAGCAAGTGGTAGGTAGAAATGATGGGGGGGGGGAAAGGAGGAGGAGGCGCAATAGCAGCTGGCAACAATGGCAGTGAGAAGGTAGACTCGCTGAAGGAGGGGGAGTCCACTGAGGATGCCTTGCCTTGCCCAAGGGCCCTCAAAAACCTGGAGACAGCACTGGAGAGGGTGCACTGCTGGTGTTGATAGCAGCTGCCATGCCATCTGCCCTTCCTAAATAGTCTCCCTGTTTGGAGAGAACAGAGCAGGGATGTTGAAGAGTCCTTGGTCCCGAGTCCCGAGTCGAGTCCCGAGTCTTTGGACCCGAGTCTAGAGTCGAGTCTAGAGTCCGAGGTCCAAAATGGTGACTCGAGTCGAGTCCCGAGTCCCTCCCAAAGCGGCGGCCCATGGAGGGAGCAGGAGGGTCTCCGCGAGAGGAAGAAGAGCTGCCCTTCCTCCCGCGGAGACCCTCCTGCTCCCTCCGTGGGCCGCTGCCGCCCCCACCTCCACCTCCGCCGCCCTCACCTCGCCACCGCCGCCGCCCTCACCGCTGCCGCCGCCCTCGCCTCTGCCACCGCCGCCGCCGCCCTCGCCTCCACCTCCGCCGCCCTCACCTCCACCTCTGCCGCTGCTGCTGCCCTCGCCGCCGCCCTCGCTTCTGCTGCCGCCGCCGCCGCCGCCCTCACCTCCTCCTCCTCCTCCTCCTCCGCCGCCGCCGCCACCCTCGTCGCCGTAGCACACAGCACGCCGTAGTACACAGCACGCCGCCGTCCTCGTCGCCATCGCCGTAGCACACAGCACGCCGCCAGCGCCATCGCTCTGTTTTTGGCGGGGTTGCTGTGGTTCAAAAACAGAGCGACGGCGCTAGCGGCGTGATGCGGCATGCCGCGTCACGCCGCCAGCGCCGTCGCTCTGTTTTTGGCGGGGTTGCTGTGGTTCAAAAACAGAGCGACGGCGCTGGCGGCGTGACGTGACATGCCGCGTCACGCCGCTAGCGACGGCACTCTGTTTTTGAACCACAGCAACCCCGCCAAAAACAGAGCGACGGCGCTGGCGGCGTGACGCGGCGTGCTGTGTGCTACGGCGATGGCGACGAGGACGGCGGCGGCAGCGGCGGAGGAGGAGGAGGAGGAGGAAGAGGTGAGGGCGGCGGAGGCGAGAGCGGAGGCGAGGGCGGAGGCGAGGGCGGAGGCGTCCTTGGGCTCGAGTCCCGAGTCGAGTCCCGAGTCCCACATAAATTATTGGGACTCGAGTGGGACTCGAGTCAGAGGGGGGACTCAGTCGGACTCACGAGTCGAGTCCCTGAGTCCGAGTCCCCATCCCTGGAACAGAGCAATGTTTGACATAACCGTATAGGAGAAGCTATCCTTTAGACCCTAGGTGCCACAATCCTTTTGACATTGTAACTATTTCATTTAATTCAAGCAATGTTCCTAAATATTAAGGAGAAATGTTTCTCTGTTCTAGAATGCAGAAAGAAAAAAATCCCACCAGCAATGCAATTCCCTGAACCACCTAATGCTAATGTTACAATACATGAATGTGTTATGTTCCAGTCCAGGAAGGCAGGGAAAAACCAAACTTTTATTTTAAAAAAATCTTCCCATCAGCGGAGCAGAGGTCTAAACAGACTGCTGCACCCATTCAAAACTCTAGCACAGCTGCCCTGGAGTTTGCTTTTTCTCTCTTTCCCCCAGAGTGCAATCTGGTTTCTTTTAAAGGGAAAGTAACATATATTAAGGAGCAGCAACAACAAATCTCAGGGCAGACACTGAGTGAGCAAAATATTATGGCAGACTAATTACACCAGCAAATTAAAGGGGGGGATAGGTATTTGGTTCACTTAGCCTTTCCCATGGCATTACCTTTGTTTGCACCATTATATCTTCCATGAGGTATTCTGACGATTGTAAGTATATATCCATCTTCTGTCTCAACCTGATATTCCTCACTCGGGTATCCATGATAATGGATAATCCCACTCTGTAGAAGGAAAACACAGTAGGCTTATTTGAAGGAATCCTCTCTGTCCCTAAATGAAGCATTCATTTGGAGGAAGAAGGGACTTATTGCTAATACAAGCCAACTGTGTGTCTTGACAATTAAAACATGGTCCATGGTGGAACTTAAGTCAGATCAGATGTGTCCTCATAAGATAAATTTCACACATTCCAAGGTTGGTCCGGCAAAAAGCTGGTGCTTTAATGGTGTTGAACTGGCTTATATGAATAGCTTGCATTCGCGTGATTGGAAAAAAACAAAAACAAAACAACCAGGAGCCATTTTTCCCTATTGGGTGAGATGGGAACCCCAAATGGCTTAAACATACTTTGTATGGAATACCTTCTCAGTCCAAAACCCAAATAAATAAATAAATAAATACCCTTCTAAAAATCTTTCTTAGTAAATAGAGAAGAATGATTTAGACAGGAAGGTAGGTACATAGATAGGAAAAATGGACTTAGACACATATGATATATTTATGACAAGCGATTCCTGCCCCCCAACACTCATTCATTCTTGACCTGAAAGCTCTAATGGGAGAAAGATAAAATTGTCAGTGCTGTAATTAATTAAAAAATTGATAGGTCAAACTATGGTCATTGATGATGCCAGATGTCATGTGGAGCACACTCCTGATTATGACACATAGGGTGGAACTATTAAACACCTTCTACTCACAACAAAGGCCTCCTGCTCCTTCAAAAGACTCTACCTTTTCTCCCTTATTGCCCAATGCTTGGAATTGCCCCTTAGAACATCTGCATAAAACCACCTACCTTACTTCCTTAATCCTACCTTACTTCCTTAATCCTTCCTTAAAACCTACCCTTTCCCAGAAAGCCTTTGCTTAAGCCCGCAATTCCCATGCCCTACTGTAATTGGTTGAAGAAACCTAAGTGGAACTGGGAGCAGTGAAGCCCACCACACCCCAAATCCTGCTGGCTTGCAGCTCATATTGACAGCATTGGGGAAATTAGCTACACCAGCTCCAGGGCTCTTGCTCCAGGGGGATAGGGCAGCTTTGGATGCAGTGGAGAAGAATTTTTTTAGGGAGGGGCAGCACGTGGGAGTCACAATATCTGAAAAAGCCCTATGTTCTATCATGAACCCTAATTTATTATTTTATTTATCTGTTTTGTACCCAGCCTTTCTACCAAAAAATGGCACTCAGGGCGACTAATGCTTCCTTCTCATCTCTCTTTTCTTCATGGCACCAGCTACCCTAAGGCCAATGGTAAAAACTGTGTCTAACTTACAGGATTCAAAAAGCATTCAGGTTCCATTGTACGTTTAGTCACAGGTTCTTCTGAAGTCCTGAATTCTTCTGAACTGAAAATTCTTTGGCAGAAACAAGCTACTATAATAAAACTCCGCATCTTCAACCTGTATGGAACAATACAGTTGTTTATTAATAAAATGCTTTGCTTTGGGCAGGTTCAAAGCAACAATCACATGCCCACAGCTGTCAGTCAACATGAAAAAAAATATGAGAATATTTGGGAGAATTCTGTTAGAAGTTCTCTGTTAGCAGAACGAGCACATTGGAATTGCCCTGTAGGCCTTCAATCCCACATTTGGTGTGTCCCAGTTTCAGGGGACAAAGGACTCAAGAGCAGAGGCTGTAGTTTAGGATAAAAAGTCTCAAAAGGTTTACAGTAATACCTCGGATTACGAGTAACCCGGTTTACGAGTTTCTCGTAAGACGAGGAAAAATTTGGCATAAATTTACATTTGAAAGACGAGCAAGTCTCGCAACACGAGCCGCTGCTGCCGCATGTGGCTCCTGTTGCGAGATGTCTTTCAAATGTAAATTTATGCTAGAAACGCGAGGCGCCGGCTGAGTGAGCAGCTGCTGCCTCGTGCTGCTGCACTGGCTGGCCGAGCTTCCCTGGAGGCCAAGCGGAGAGCGAGTGGCCGCAGCGCGTCTCCACGTGTCTCCCTGCCAGGGAGATGCGTGGAGACATGCTGCGGCCGCTAGCTCTGCGGGCGCCTCGCGCTGCCATGCCACTTCCCTGCCTGGGAGCTGGCATGGCAGCGTGCGAGGTGCTAGCAGAGTGAGTGGAGGCGAGGCGAGCCCAGGAGCCAGCACATCAAAGTGAGTTTCCCCATTAGCTCCACAACCATTTAATCACTGCTTGCCGGCTCCCTCCATGGGGCTCCCTGCCAGGGAGCCGGCAAAGCAGTGATTAAATGGTTGTGGAACGAATAATCTGAGTTCCCCTTATTTCTAATGGGGAAACTCGCTTTGATGTACGAGTACTTTGGATTACGAGCATGGCTCCGGAACGGACTATGCTCGTAATCCAAGGTATTACTGTATTAAGAAAGGTACATTTGGATAGGAAAGCCTAATACTTAATTCTATCTAGAAAGTGATGTGCTCAGGATAAGCACATGGGAAAGCAATAGCATGACTACTCAGGTAAAGAACAGGAAGTAAAACTGACCACAGAAGAAAGACCCCTAAAAGTTTCAGTCTATGTGAGATAGGCAGTAGGAAGTAGAGGTCAAAGGGTAGAATCATAGAATCATAGAAAAGTAGAGTTGGAAGGGGCCTACAAGGCCATCGAGTCCAACCCCCTGCTCAATGCAGGAATCCAGGTCAAAGCATCCCTGACAAATGGCCGTCCAGCTGCACCTTGAATGCCTCCAGAGTGGGAGAGCCCACCACTTCCCTAGGTAGTTGATTCCATTGTCTTATTGCTCTGACAGTCAGGAAATTTTTCCTGATGTTTAGGTGGAATCTGGGTTCCTGTAACTTAAGCCCATTATTCCGTGTCCTGCAAACTGGGATGATCGAGAAGAGATCCTGGCCCTCCTCTGTGTGACATCCCTTTCTGCTCTACAATGTCCCTAGTGGTCATTTGGGTGAGATAGGTGCAAAGAGACAGTGCCAAGGTCCAGTTTCCAACAGTTTCCCCATAATATCTTCCATTCTAAGAGTGGAAGATCTTATGATTCCCCATGATCCTATACCTTTGAACCCCTTCTACATGGGAGAAAGCCCCATTGAACTCAATGAGACTTACTTCTGGGTAGATGTATAGGACTGCATTACTAGTATCTTACCAGGATGAGGGAAGTATCCCAGACCCCATCCAGTAGCAGAGTCCCTTTTGAGTAATGGTGAAACTTGTGGCTCTAGATGGAGGACAGGAATAGTCCTTCCAAAATTCAGTAGTTACGTCAAAGCCATCTGTCATCAAACCAAACACCGGGCACATTGAAAGAAGTCATTTAGCACAACAGAACAGTGAATGACTCAAAGTAAGGTTTTTACCATTTATATCTCATGGGTAATATATGACAGCTAGAGTGATGGTAACACAGGATGGCTCTCCTGGGGAATGATTTTCAACAACTGAAATTATTGTGACCCCATCAGTTTCCTGACCATAACTCTAACTCTGAAACCCTGAACTCTGTAGTAAAGAAGACTACAATGCCATACTTAAAACATACTTATGAGGGATAACATTTTTTTTTGTTCCAGTCTCAAAGACCACTCCTCAGTATACCACATTCGTTTTCATTACTGAAACCGTTTCCAGAGAAGAGATATTTTAACTGACCAAGATTACTTGGTCAGTCACCACTAGCTCAGATCGCATCAGCCGATCAGCGTATATGTGAAGTTGGGATTTTTTTGCCCCAACGTGCATCACTTTACAATGGCTGATCTACATGAAGGGTTTTTACCATCATTGCAATGCCTGGCTCACTGGTACAACACATGACATCCCGCCTCACAAGCTGTCCTCCTCACACTATTTCTCCCTCAATATTCTGTTGTTTTCCTAAACATTGAACCATATTTGCCATTTTGATGCCCATTCTCCCAGTTTGGAGAGATACTTTCAGAGCTCTTTACAATCCCTTTTTATTTTAACCACCCTACCTAAAGAATTTGGTGTCATCAGCAAACTTGGCCACCTCACTGCTCCATCCTAGATTAATATCATTTATAGCCCTATGCAGGTGTTCACCTTTTCACATGTAGGGCTAAAGTGTGGAGGGAGATGTGGGTGTGCATAGAAGCCCAGCCCCCAGCATCCCCATGTGCCCAGTTAGACCTTCATACATTGAGTGCAAAGCCTGTATAGGGCAGGGTTCTGTAAATGCATTTGGCTTAATGCTTTTACAGAATTCCTGTGATCGGAGCCCCTCATAGGGCAGGGTTTGCAATCAGAGGTATTGACTGTGTAAGCGTTTTCAGCTGAACACGCTTACCGAGCACTATACAGACCTTCACACTCAATGTGTGAAGGTCTAATTGGGTACTGGGCGCATGGGGGATGCTGTAGGCTGGGCTTGCATGCACACCCACGTCTCCCTCTACCCTTATCCCTACACGCAAGCAGGCAAACATCTGCATAGGGCTTATGAACTAGTTGAATGTCGCTGCAGTTCAGATTGGGACAAGCATGCATTGGGAGGGAGGATAAATCTTTCCCCATTTTCTTCCTGAAATTCCACCTTCCCAAAGGGGAGGGGTGCTAAAAAAAAAAAAAAGAGCGCCTCCATTGATTCCAAATTTCCAATAAATATTTAAACCTTTTAAAAACATTCCTACCCCCAGGTGTATATGTGTGTGTACGTGTAACTAGCTGTTGCCAGCGGCTTCGCTCGTGTGGATTTTAGGATTTGGTACAATTGTTTTTAAAAGAAACATCAGGTTTTTTTCACCAGGAAAATTGCTGCACCTCAAGCGTGCCTCCCTTTCGTCCTCTCCAACGAAATAAATTTGCAAGAAATTGAGGTTCTTGATGTGTAACAGGTAGAAGACCTCCGACTAAGAGGTATACCTGACCTTGCACCTTGAACGTTGGCATAAAACCGTCCTCCATAATCTGTTTTGCACCGAATGTCATTTGAAAACAACCGTTATATTTCCGAATACGGTTGATAAAATGAGTATGTTCTCGGTGATTGTTCATTAGCAAGCTGTAAAGAGGCTCAGGTAAAGGCTCTAAAGGGGGAAGCTGCACTTTACCAGCACTACTACAGCACATGCCAGGAGCTTCTTCCCTCCACTTAAGAGCAGTGCAGTAATTACATTTGTGGCACATAGCGAGAGCTATAGTGTTGTCATTTTCGTAACTCATATTAGGGTCATATGCCAAGCCTGGGTAAGCTTTAACTTTCCACAGAACCGTCTGCCTTTCGACTCGTTTTCCAGGATCGTTTTGCGCATACCTTGCACTGCCGCCCTATGCACCTCCGGCTTTTCTTGTTGATATTTCTTTGCCACCGCCCTATGCACCTCCGACTTTTCTTGTTGATATTTCTTTGCCGCTGCCCTATGTACCTCAGGCTTTTCGTGTTGATATTTCTTTGCCGCCGCCCTATGCACCTCCGACTTTTCTTGTTGATATTTCTTTGCCGCCGCCCTATGCACCTCCGACTTTTCTTGTTGATATTTCTTTGCAGCCGCCCTATGCACCTCAGGCTTCTTTTTTTGGGACGTAGCTGACACCGGTTTATGGATATTTGAATTCTTTTGTTGATAAACAGCCACTGCAGAATGGTGAACCTCAGGATTATGGTTAGTATAGTTCTTTGCCGCAGTCCTAACTTGCTTTTGCCTCGTGGCATCGGTATATCTAGCACGACGTTTGCGAGATGTCTTAGGTGTGGAAATAGAAAGAGGTGATTCCTGAGAGCAGTGTCTGATAACACTGGACTGAGTGTAAAATGTATTGCTATTAGAAACACCATCAGGTTCAGATGGCAAATAAGCCTCAAAATGGCTGCCGGAAAGATTTTGCGTAAACCATAACCGTTCTACAGGGTTACCTTCGTCACCGAATTTTGCGTGAAGTTCACCATTATGATAAACTTCGAAAACTAATTCGAAAAGCTTTCCACCCGCTGTCAACTCACACAAACCACCGTAAGTATGGGGTCGGGACATGTTGTCAAAGTATGCATCGGCACTCGCATAGTTGTTACCATCACTGTCGTGGGACATTATAGAGAATTCATCCCAGTTTTCAACGACATGATCAATTATTTGTTCATGTACCTCCCTACCTAGATTTTGACTGCCATACATAACGTAAGATAGTGCCCAGAATAGGCACGTCCATCGTCTACAATTGGTACGACTGCGTGTGGTATTATCACACCATTTACATTTAAATTTTCAATTTCCATTTTTAATTAATTTTTTTTTGAGAAGAAGAAAAAGAAATAAAGCAGATTTAAAAAGGAAAAGGTCCCCCCCCCATCCCCCCCTTGAAGGCCTGCGAGAGCTGTATGGAAAAGATACAGTGTCTCTGACTGAAAGTGTAACATTTAGGCTGGGTGGTGGCAGCAGAAAACTTTTCTGACAGAAATATCTGAACTTAAAGTGAAATCAGGGTAATCCTGAGAGTCTTCAAGCTATTCAGAAATAAGAACTGAGGAAAAAAGTTAACAATAACTGAAAATAATAAAGCATGGCTCCTAAGAAAGCAAAGCATGTGTCTGAAGCCCAAGAGTCTGAAGACGAGGCAGTATTCCCTGGGGGAAGGGAAAATAATGGAGCTACACCTATTACCTCAGAAACTGAGAACCCAGATAGTTTATAAGTTTGGGAAAACAAATTAGAATTTAGGAAAATGGAGCCTGAGGCAGAAAAGGAAGAAAGAGAGGGAGAGATGAAAATGAGAAAGCTTGAAGCAGAGAGAGAAAGAGATAGGGAGTTAATAAATTCTATTCGGGGGCAGTGAGAAAGGCACACAATGTCTACCCAGCGTAAACACCACAATAAACAATAATAGTATTTTAAAAGTGTATCCCCCACAGACAAATTATCCCAGTCAGTCAGGACTTCTTCTTTTATATATATAAATAATCACAAATTAATATTAAAGTAATTGTAAACAGACTAATAATAACATATTTTTAATTTGCCAGACGGACGCCCTGCACGCAACAGTCAGTCAGTCATTAAAATTCTCCCCCTTTTTTCACCCCCTTAGGGACGGAATTTCCAAAAATCCTTCCTTAGTGGGTACCTACATCATAAAAACAATGTTCCTTCCAAATTTCATGTTCCTACGTTAAATGGTTTGAGCTGGGCATTGATGAGTCAGTCAGTCAGGACTTCTATTATATATATAGATTTTGGGAAGAAAACAGGTGGCGGGAAGGTTTAATTGGGGCTGTGTACAGTTAGTAAAGAAAATGATCAGGCTTAGATCCATGATACACAATTAATGTAACGTGTAGTTTGACCCTTCATCCCATGTAATGGGGTTCAGGATTACAGCGTAAGTAATTCTACAAGTCTAAACAATGACTTCTCAGGTTTCATTTTGAAAACTGCCAAATCACCCGCATACAGATATCTATCCCATTGCAGGCTCTTGTGGAACTGGTTCTGTAGCATTAGTTCTGATTCTCAGCTAACTGGGGGAAATTCCAATCCCTCCTCATGGAATTGAGGTGAATCATGACTGGAAAGATGTGTGCATGGAACACCCCATAGTATGTATCTCCGGAGCCCAGTGACATATGCTCCCATACCCAATCCTTGGAAACACTTTGCAACTGCTTTTAAAGATCTAATTGTATTTTTTAGTAAGTTGAAGTGTGGCTCTTTAAAATGCCAAAAGAAAAGGCCGACTGGGTTACTGCTCTCCCCAGAACACTGCTGGTATGTATTATTTTTATTTATAAAGAAGGAAACAAATCTCTCTATAAAAAAGGCTACTTACCCAAAGCAAGGTCCTCACTCTACCTTACTGTTTTCCAGTACTTCTGCTCTCAGGCTAGAGCTCCCAAAGTGGTCTGGAGGAAATTGCTCTGCAAATGTTAATGTTACCCCAAAGCCTTAGTTATTAGCTGAGTTTCAACTTCTCTGGGAGGAGGTGGAAACAGAGAATTGAGGGAGCTTCTCAAAGCAGATAGGTGTTGGAGAACACACTCCAAATAGAACTATAATTACTCCATTGGATAATAAGATCGCAGATCAGATGGCCAGGATCCAAAGAAGTACGGTAACTACTTCCTCATAACCTAGGGAGATGTGGCCACATGTTTCTTGAACAGGAGCCATCCACCACACAAACACACACTCCCAGTTCCACATGAGAAATCCCTGTTAAAATGGAGAGGTTTTTTCAAAAACATAAAGCATAGGGTTGATGATCAAATAAGTCAGAAATCCGGCCAAGGAACAGCTTGCTCTCATGCACATATATCTGCCTGAGCTTTAAAATTAGTCTCAGAGACCCTGCTCTCTGGCTTACCAATAAGAGTGGTTCAGTTGGGGAGTACCAGGAATAGGCCCTTTTCTCTTAGGAATTCCCTCCCCCAGGAAATACATACCCCCCCCCCCTTTGCTGGCCTTTAGGAAAGCCTTTAAAACTATTTTTTTTCAGTCTGCATTTGGATGATTTTATGGTGCTGTGCTTTAACTGACTGTTTTATTTACTGCTGTTACTGTTTTGCTATTTTATTGTTTTTAATCATTTGTATTTTTTGTCTCTTTATTATATTAATTACTAGGGAAGTGCATTGCATTTGGATGGAGCCCAGAGCCCAAGCAGGATTGGGCTGCTTTGGTAAGGTTCGGTTTTTTTCCGAGATGAAGTGGACTTCTCTCTGAAGCCAGCAGAATCAGAGGCTTTGTTAACAACTCATGTTTTGGAAATGTTTCATCTCTTTATTTGCTGATTATGAGCAGGGGGCGGGGGTGGGAGTGCAGTTGAGTGACTGACAGGTCCACCTTTCAATCCTAGGGCACAGTTTACCATGGGTTCCAGTCCAGTGCTTTGTGTGAGGGATCGATTTCTTTTGAGTGTTTCATTAAAATTCTCAGTCTCTTCCAATTCTGCTACAGTATAGCAGCTTAGAACTGAAGGAAGTGAAGTGATAGGTTCTTTCATGCTAGGTGAGGTGGGGTGGCTTGGCTTCAAACTTTGATATGAAGTTCATTCAAAGTCATCCTTTCCTTTGTGCTGTAACTCAGTCCTTCTGTCAGACTTTTTCCTGCAAAATCTTTTTGAGATATCCTACTTTGTTTTCTCAGTCATTCTGTGTTGTGTTCTCCCTCTCCCTTTCTCTTTCTGTATGTGTGTGTGTCTTTATGTAGAATTATGTAGTGAATCCATTCTCCCTTCCCCTACTTAGGAAAAAGGAAATATATACTTAAATTATTTGAATTTGTTGTCCTTCAGTTTTTCCTGTGTGTGTGTGTGTTTGTGTGCGTGTGCATGTATTAATCGTCAAATTATAGTGGTATTATTCTCCTACTTTAAAAAAGCCTTGCACTGGATTTCAAGCATATTTCTCTAGCACCTGAACCTATCCTTCCAAAACTTTTCAGGTTTCTTGCCTGGAGGCATCTCTATGATCAGTGCCAATTGCATGCAAATTGACTAAAAACCTTGGTGGGAGGAAGGGAAGGGGAAGCAAATTACTTCTCCCCCCCAAAAAAAAATGTATGCCCTTTCCTGGCATCTTAACTCCAGATGCCAGCAGTGTTGCCACTTTTGAAGTTGGCAGCCTGACCTGAGATCCCTTGAATGTATCCACCCTAGATGCTTGACCATATAGATCACTTGACTGAGGAGGACTCTGGCAGAGCTGAGCATTTTGGTGGCCTCCAAAAGGGCTTCAGGAGACAGGACCATCACCAGCAGTGATATGTCATCCCACCAATGCCTCAACAGGGGCCCTGGCATGCCAAAGTCCCCCAACCTAGCTAACTCATGCACCACCACTTTCTGTTGCTCCACCATCCACCTCCAGCATCCTGTATGTAGAGTTGCACCTTGTCTCCACATCCTGGTACATACGGTGCTTTGTTGAGGAAGCCCCAATGGTGTCCATTTCTCCCAAAGCAGCCAACCACTGCCCTTGATGCTGTGGTGGAAGTAGTTCCACCACATGTTGTCTATGTGGCTGCAGATGCAGGGTGCAATGTTTTTCCTCCCCCACGCCCCAAACCCAGAGTGTCTCACATCATGAGGTGGTATTTGTGAGTAATGCGGTCAATGATCACAGGCCCAGCCTCCTGCACTGCTCTCATGTTCTTCTCACCTTGATTTTTCTGCCACCATATGGGATTGATCCATGAAGCTGCTGGGACTGCCCACACTCCTCCTGTGTTACTGAGACTGCCTGCCAGCTGCCTCTCCCCCCACCCACACCTCCTTGCTCAGCGAGTCATGCAGCCAACCCTATCTGCCTGCCTCCACCTGCTCTCTTGGCACAGCCAGTCACTTTTTGCTACCCAAACAGCATCATTATTGCTCCCTGGTACCACTGCTGTTCCCTGTTGCACCCCGTAAAAACAGCTCATACCACTTTATAATCTCAAATAGTTGTGTCTTGTAATTGTGTGCCACTACCTAATCCTTTCCAATAGTGAATTGTCAAAATTTATGGGCCCAAACAAAATCCAAATACACCTTGTAAGGGAACAATATGTGGGTCAGATTTTAGAGAGATATTTGGAGAGGTCAGTCCATCAGACTGTAAGCTATCTGGTATGCCTGGTGGCTCAAACAAAATCCAGGTACACCCCGTGGCTCAAACAAAATCCAGGTACACCCCGTGGCTCAAACAAAATCCAGGTATGCCTTGTGGCTCAAACAAAATCTAGGTATGCCTTGTGGCTCAAACAAAATCCAGGTACACTTTGTGGCTCAAACAACATCCCGGTACTCCTTGTTCCTGGAACATGTTTTCCAGGTTGATCAGCCAGTCATTTGGTTGCTAATGACTCTGGACTATGGGATATCAGCCAGTTCAAAAAGGGATTTTCATTCCTAGGTATGACCTTGCGGTTCTCCCCACCTTTTTCTTGCTATATCTTCAACTCCCCAACATAAAGTTACATAGTAGTAAAACCTGTGAAGTCTTCTTCTCAAGACTGGAGTTGCCATACAGTTATAGAGTCAGACAGATTGGTACAATGGGACAGTTAGGTGGGATGGCTAGTTGGCCAGTATAGATGAGATGAGGTGGGATAGGGCAAAGATGGGACTGTGAGATGGTGGCTGTGAAAAGCTTTAAACTGATTTTCAAGCCTCAAAACTCCTAGCCCTGCACCTATCCTTTTGAAACTTAGCAGGTTTCTTGCCTGGAGACACCTCTATGATGTGTGTAATTTTCATACAAATTGCCTCAAAAGCCATGTGGGGAGAGGAATCTCCCCCCCCCCAATACACATAACTCACCTTCTACATGAACTGCCACACCTATCCTTCGGAAGTTTTCTTGCTTAGGAACTGTTGCCTGTCATTTTCAGAACAATGGCCCACATTGATATTTGACTTATGTTTGGAACCCCTGGCATGTGCTATTAGACAGAATAGTAGTATTCACGGATTTGTACATGATTGTTTAGAATTTAAAAGTATTCTTTACGCGGATGATCTTTTATTGTTTATTTCGAAACTCCAGTCATTAGTTCCAGCTTTGATGCAGGTGATTAATATTTAATTAATTGGTCTGCCTATTTAATATTTAATTTAATTGGTCAAAGTCTGAATTGATGCCTATTGTAGATAATATATCTCAGAGTGTATTAACTCAGTGGTGATTTTTATGGTGCCCAGATATTATTATTATTATTATTATTATTATTATTATTATTATTATTATTTCCATTTCTATACCGCCCAATAGCCAAAGCTCTCTGGGCAGTTTACAACAATTATAAAAATTACATAATAAAATACAATTATACAATAAAAATACAATTTTACAATAAAATACAGTATTAAAAAACACAAACAACAAAAAAAAATTACATAAACATTTAAAAACACTTTTAAAATTACTTAAATAGCTAAGACAGATGTCAAAAATAGACTGGATAAAAAGATGACATAACCACCACCCCATGTTCTATTTGCAGCTATTAAATGCCTCAGCATAGAGGGAAGTTTTAACCTGGCACCGAAAACAAAAAGATAGTAAAGTTGCTGCCAGGTGGGCATCAGTGGGGAGGCTGTTCCACAGTTGGGGTTGGGAATACTCATTCCTAGAGACAAATTCCAAATGTTCAAACTTAATTTGAGTAAGTTGATTAATGAGATGGACATATCTTGAGTTTGTGGGGTAAGGTTAGTTAAGATGAATATTATACCCAGGATTGTATATATTTTACATGGGATTCCTCTATTTATACCTGGCAACTATTTCCAAAAACTTATCACTTTGTTTCACAATTTTTTTTTGGGGGGGGGGTTCCTTGCCTCCACGAATTTCTTTGAAAAGGATGCAACTTTCAGCTAAAGAAGGTGAGTTTGGCTTTCCAGACCTTGCCTCATATCATAGGGCTTATTTGTTGACTAGTTCTAAATTCTGGTCTTTTTCACTTAGATTAAACTATCCGCCTTGGTCAGTTTTGGAATCCTTACATCCTCTCTCCAGATTGATGGCATTAGGGTCTCGCTACAATAAAACAGATAGGGTGCCTCCTACACTTATGGCAGTTAGAGAGGTATCTCGTATCTATTGTATCTCGTCAGTTCGACCCATTTTCTCATGCTAAACTGACTTTATGGGGAAATCCAGATTTAAAAACTGGTAAGAAAATGTTCCTATGGCAGGCTTGGACTGACAGCTTGATTTTTACTTCGAATCAATTAGTGAGTGTCGATGAAGAGTTTTTGTCATTTTCAGCTTTGCGTGCTAAATATAACTTGCCTGCTTCAGCTGAATGGCAATACTTGCAGTTGCAATATTTGTTAGAATCTAGGTTTGGTCCTGCTGCCTTTACAGCTTCAGAGCCTCCTCTGCTATTAGAAGCACTGATTGAGGCTGAGAAGCTTTATCGACCTATGATTCATGTTTATAAATTCTTATTATCGTTGAATAAGTATGATACACAGAGTCTTAAAGACGAATGGACTAGGGCAGTGATGGCGAACCTTTTTGAGCCCGAGTGCCCAAACTGCAACACAAAACCAACTTATTTATTTCCTGCAATTAAACCTGAATACCGAGGTTTTAGTTTTAAAAAAACAACTTGTACAGTTGTCCAAACTAATTAACATCTTTTGTCTTTAAAGAAAAACACAATAGCAGAGCTTTCAATGATACAAACAGTTTTTTGTTGGGAAAAAAATCAACTCAAAAAATTATTATAGCACTACATTGTACACATAGCCTGAAGGGAATTTATACAACCTTTCTAAATAATTAGGCACATGTATTTTTGGATAAGGGATTCTCAACTTGTACTATGATTATATGCCAGACTGAAATTGTATGGGGCAAGCTTTACCCCGGGTCCTTTCCCTGCTTCTACAGGTGTCGGATTAGTAAAAGTAAAAGTCGACCTGTACTAGGATGAGCAAGATAAACAAGAAAACTAAACGTGCTTAACACATTTTAAACACTTATGTCTTGGACTGCAAACACTGCACTAGGTAAAAGTTTGCATTGGGCATGCTTTTGCACAATTAATGTGATTTTTGCTATTGCCTGCATGCTGATAATTTGTCAAACCTTGGCTCATACTCCGTTAGTTTGAGAGCAACACACGCAGCACTCAGGTCAACTGTTAGGGCTTTACATCCAAGCCATGCTCTGTGCATCATTCTTCAAAATCTTTTAAATGTGATAACAATGTAGAAAAGAATTCTGTAACAGGAGTTCTAGAATAAAATCATTCTGTTCCACACTGTGAGAAAGAACAAGATCATTAGTGTTTTGCAGAAGGGGACGGTCTTTTCGCGATCTGGTGACCAATGGCTCAAGTGCCCACAGAGAGGTCCCTGCGTGCCAGCTGTGGCACCCGTGCCATAGGTTCGCCATCACTGGACTAGGGAATTAGATGGTCTTATTTTGCCTAACCAATGGAACATTGTTTTTGCGTCTGTGTCAGAAGGATCTATGGATCTTAGGTTATTTCTTATTCAGCAAAAACTTTTGTTTTGTGTTTATTGGATACCACAACATCTTTTTAATAAGGGTTTGACTAAGTCAGCTAACTGCTGGAGGTGTAATACTGCAAATACTTCGTTTACCCATATGTTTTGGCGATGCCCGGGCCAGTGGTTGCTTCTTTTTGGGTAGAGGTCATAGTATGGATAAACCTAGTATTAGAATTCTCTTTAATATTTACTGATGCACACATTCTTTTAAATTATTTACCTGCTGTATGGAATTTATCACAACGTATGTGAATATTCCACGCCCTCTTGACAGCTAAAAGACTGATATTACAACACTAGAAAGATAAACACTCACCTCCTGTAACACAATGGATTGAGGACTTAATAATGCTTTCAACATTTGAGTGGGTGGTATTCAGACACCACCTGCGGATGGATAAATATATGAATATTTGGTCCACTTTTTCTGAAGCTTATGCATAACTATCTTTACTTATAGTTGTATTACTACATACTTATTGATAATTATGGATAAACATTTCATACACATTTACTGTAAGTGGTTCATTTTAATTTCTGTAAGAAAATTTATACGAGCATTGACTTCCAACCAAAAAGAAGCCAGTGCAGGACATGCCCACATCATATGCCTTTGTCCTCATTACTTCACCAGCATTTGACAGAACTAGCCAGCTTCTTCTTAGCAAGCCTCTGTGGTGTCCAATATACACGACCCATCCATTTTTGTTGAATCAGTCCCAGATTTAAGTCTACAGAAATACTACATATGGAAGCTAAGGCAACTTTCCATTGATTAGACTGTATAGAGCATTCCAACTCCTTTTTCCATTTTTCTCCAACTTTCTGAACATCTACTTTACTGCATTCCAAAAGACTTCCATAAACAGCTATTGTAGGCTTAGTTTTCTGTAAAGAATCAAATGAATATTAGATTTATAGTAACCTAGCGCTCGCAGAATTGTACGTAGCTTAACAAAGCAATTAGGTGGACTGTAAAAACAGGAATGCAATCAGAGGAATAATTTTTGTGTCATAAACATGCCTGTAACATGTCATGGGTTTCTAGAATATTTTTATATGTATGTTGTTATTATTATAATCATCAATCTTATTAAGAGGTTTCAATTTTAGTAAGATTGTTTAGACATACCGGTAAGTGATTTAGGGCAGAGGCTCTGTGTGTCCTATGTCTAGAGTGAAGAATTAAATCTTACTCTTGTGTGAGGGATCTGAATATGTTTTAGTTAAACAAGTAGCCTAGGGTTGCCTACATACCAATAACATATTTTGAGAAAACCTCTGAACAACGAACATATGGCACACCATGAGAAAGCCTAAAAATGGTTTTCAAGCATCATAACTCCCCAGCCCCTGCACCTATCCTTCTGAAATTTGGCTGGTTTATTCCTTAGGGACACTTCTAGGCTGCCTGTAATTTTCAGATAAATGGTCTACAATAGGCGTGGGCAATATATGGCCAATGGGCCACATTTATTTATTTATTTATTTATTTATTATATTTATATCCCGCCTTTTCTCCTGAAAGGAACCCAAGGCGGCTTACATAATCTTCTTCCTCCTCCTCTCCATTTTATCCTCACAACAACCCTGTGAGGTAGGTAGGTTAGGCTGAGAGTCAGTGACTGGCCCAACGTCACCCAGTGAGTTTCATGGCCGAGCGGGGACTAGAACCCGGATCTCCTGAGTCCCAGTCCAACACTCTCACCACTACGCCACACTGGCTCTTGCAGAAACTTCCATACCCGGTGCGGTCCCTGCTGCACTGCTGAATTTGGCAGCAGCATACAATGTCAAAAACTACAATTTTAGTACTACATGGCACCAAAAAGGTCAAACTTAGCTTGTTATCAAGCTAAAAGGGTCAAATTTAGCTTGTTCGCATGCTAGCGGTCCATCATGGGGCAGAATCCAATGGGTTGCTTATGCTGTTGTCAATTTTCTTGCACCTCACCAATTCCAGTCTGCAAGCGGTGCCCACCATGGAGAGTTAGCGCTTCCAGGGCAACCAGATGCGACCAAAAACACTTATTTCTGGAACAGGGCAGGTTGGTGGAGCTCACATAAGGGAGCTCTGCCAACCTGTCCCATTCCAGGAATGAGCCTTTCCGATCATTTCGGGGCTTCCTCTGGGAAGCATTAAATCTCTGTTGTGGAAGTGGTGGCTCCTGTTTGTGCAGTGGAATTGGCAGGACCCACTACTTGCGCAGCAGAATCTGTCGGGTACAAGGGAATCAATGGGTCTGTAAGCATCCTGTTGGGTTCTGCCCAAGGTTTGCCACTGAATATTGGCAGCAAAGCACTGTTGCTGTTGCTCATGCTGTTCTTATTATTTACCATGGTGCCCTGTGGACTCCGTGGTGTTACATGGAGTGTGGCCTGATGGTGGAGGATGGGTGTGTGTGAAAACAGCCCCTAGACTCCCCAAAGTTGCCCACTCCTGGTCTATAAGGAACACAGAAGCATAAGCATATCCCCCTCAAAATGTCAAAACTGCACAAAAATCTCTGTGGCTATTATTCTGAAATTTGTCAGGGGAACAAGGTCCTGTAGAATGGAAACCTCGTGATGCTGCCTGTAATTGTAGGCTGCCTGTAACTTTCATAGCAATGGTCTACAACAGGGATGGGAAACATGTGGCCCACGTGCCACATGCAGCTTGTACTGTGACCCAGTGTGTCCCCTGCTGCCATGCTGCCAAATTTTGCTATGGTAAAACAACAACAAAAACACAGCAAAAGTTGGCCATTTTAGTGCTACAGTGCTACATTTTTATTTATTTATTTATTTATTACATTTATACCCCACCTTTTTTCCTTCAAGGAACCCAAGGCGGCTTACATAATCCTCCTTCTCCTCTCCATGTTACCCTGAGATTCAGTGATGGGCCCAACGTTACCCAGTGAGTTTCATGGCCAAGCGGGGACTAGAACCCGGATCTCCTGAGTCCCAGTCCAACACTCTCACCACTATGCCACACTGGCTCTCAACCAGTATGATACCTCAATGGTGCAAATGTGTAACACTGTTTCAAATGTTCCCTTTAACTATTAATAATAATATAACAATAAGCAAATATATCTGGCCCCAGTGCCACAGATTCTGAGTAGATGATCCAGCTGGTGATCAAGAAACATACAGATTTACTTGACTCTGAAAGAAGGAAGGAAAACACCAGAGGATGTTTTCTTGCACCAGAGGATGTTTCTCATATGAGTAATTTCATTCTGTATGCATTTTGAATTTGAAGTGAATTCAGCTGATCCACATTCTTGGACTAATGTAGAGATCAGAGAACACAATTATCCTTCAGATTTCACACTTCAGATTTCAAAGTTTGTAGTGCATTTCTCTGCTCAAAAAAATTGAACAAAATGCATATTTTAGTATAAAATAAGTTAGAAATACATATTTTGAGTTAAAATGTTTAGAAACAGGTATTTTGCAAGAAAAATATTCAAATGTTTACATTCAAAAATATATATTTAAATATGAATTTTCATGCAGATTTCTTTTAATTCAAGATCAATGTAGAAATGGGTAGAACGGATTTATGAATGAACACATGCAAAACTGACACAGAGTGGAAATAAACCAATCAGTCCATCCATAATCACACACACACACACACACACACACACACTTTTGTATCCACCTTGGAGTGTGGCAGGATGAGTAGGCAGTGGCATTGCAATGTGACAATCTTAAAAAGAACTTTGCACTAGTGCAAATTCCTGGAACAAAGTAGGTTTTTGGAGCACCAGTGTGTCTAGAGCTGATATAGCATAGGGAAGTTGCTAGGAGCATGAACTGGGAATTGCCCAGTTTAAAGTCTCACTTCAGCCATGAACTTGATAGTCTTCTTCCTGCACTATGGAGGCAAAAATATTGAAATACTGAATACTTTTAGAAGGTTATACATCATGTGGCGCTAAACAAGATTGACCCCTTCAAAAAAAAAAATGCAGCCTGCTTTGTAGGCAGTGAATTGAGGAGGGAATTTGTTGATTCCAGGGCAGGAAAAAGTCATCATAAAACCTTGGCTTAGGTTTGGCTTAGGGCTTGGTTATATAAGGTGGCTGAGGGGTTTGTTTTGGATTTGTTTCTTAAATTTTAACTTAAAAAAAAAAAAAGACTCACAGCTCCATAGACCACCAAGAGGCTCTCCACAGCCTGCCAACCTGGCTGCGTTTCCTGCTGGGGGTTCGTCAAAATGCTCATGAAAACAACCTCACGGCGACTCAGTTCCAAAGCAGCTATAAATCCTCCCTTTTGTGATGGAAGAATAATCTCAATTTTGTTTCAGTTCGCAAAACACTCGAAAAACCCTGTTCGCATCAAACGCAAAGTGATGGAGTGCATTTCTTAATCCTGCAAATCCCGAACTTGCATTTGCACTCACAAAATGTGTACTGAAATGTAAGTTTCAAATGCTCACTTCCTAAAATTGCAACTTTTTAACCCCACTTAGCTAGGGAATTTATTTTTTTTTGCACATTTGGTTTTTGCAACTTCAATGTTTTGTGAGTTTTCACACTAAGACAAAGGTGTTGCTTACACCTTTGTGACAGTGGTGGACCTTCCTCCTATTTTATGTGTGTTCCAAAAATGTGTTTTGTTTTGTTTTCTAAAAAAAGGAGAGCCATGCAATAGGGTAAGGGGTCCTGAACATAATTATGAATTTCACCCAGCCCACCTGAATCAGCCAGTTTTCCGCCTCCCCCAGTCCCCAAATTTCAAGCCATACATTCTTAGTAAATAACCCTTGGCTCAGTACTAAAATCATGTCACAAGATCTCCTCCTGTTACCTTTCCAGTTATTACAATGAAAGTGTTTCCTCCCTGATAATCACATTAGAAACACCCTCAGTAACGTCTTTTATTAGCCACCACCTTTGCGACAAACACCAATCAGTTTCAGTCTTGCCCATAGTTTTTAACCTAATGAAGATTCTGAGATTCTTATCTCAGATTGCCTTTCCTTGATTTCATCACTTCATGAAAGAGGAAGCAATGAATGCTGGAAAGTATATATATATATATATATATATATATAGTGTAAGTGGAGTTTGGAATCTGGCCATGCAATGCAGTCTCCACTTTGGGATCATGGACTGTGAGAAATATCTACAGTAGATTATTGCTGCACGCATACCTAAGGTTAATACATTCTTTAAAACCCTGCAGACAATCTGGTAGGTTTCTTGAACTCAGAGCTGGCCCTAGCAGTAAATACGATAAGTGTACAATGGGACAGGAAATGAGTGATTTTGTTGAGCTTGCTTAGATTCTCCGAATATCAGCTTGCTGCTTGTCTCTTGTCAATTTGTGCTCGTGTTTGTGATCACTGTTTGTTTTGCATGAACGGGAAAATTGAGCAAAACGAACAGCTATCAAATGTGAACGTTGCACAAAACCCAAATGTGCAAAAAAATAAATAAATTCCCCATAGACTAAAGTGTGGGTTATTTAAAAGTTGCACATTTTTAGGAAGTTGAGCATTTTGAGAAACTTGTACATTTTTCAAGTACACATTTTGTGAGTGCAAATGCAAGTTCGGGAATTTGCAAGCATTTCCAGAGAAAATGCACTCGCATTCACTTTTGCGTTTGGGATTGCGAACAGGGTTTTTTCGAGTGATTTGCGAACTGAAACAAAATTGAGATTATTCTTCCATCACAAAAGGGAGGATTTATAACTGCTTTGGAACTGAGTCGCCGTGAGGTTGTTTTCATGAGCATTTTGACGAACCCCCAGCAGGAAACGCAGCCAGGTTGGCAGGCTGTGGAGAGCCTCTTGGTGGTCTATGGAGCTGTGAGTCTTTTTTTTTTTTTTAAGTTAAAATTTAAGAAACAAATCCAAAACAAACCCCTCAGCCACCTTATATAACCAAGCCCTAAGCCAAACCCTCTCTCCCAAAACATCATTGGAAGTCATTCCCCGCAATCTTTGAAGGTATTTTCATTTTTCTCACCCCATGCCCCAATTGCAACCCCCGCCCAAACCCTGGGACAAATCTCCTATTAGGCGGAATCATCTTGAGCTGTTCTTTCCCACTGAATAGATTGAGCTAAGTCAGCTCCCTGATATTATCAGGAGTGTGGAAATGGAAGCAGTTGGGCTTCCGGAGGAGAACTTGAGAGCAAAATTTGACAGAAAACAAGTAGAGCCCATTAGATGCCTTATTTATTTATTTATTTATTTATTTTATTTAATTTTATTTATTTATACCCTGCCTTTTTTCCTGCACGGAATCCAAGTAAGCTTACATAATCCTCCTCCTCCTCTCCAATTTATCCTCACAATAGCCCTGTGAGGTAGGTTAGGCTGAGAGTCAGCGACTGGCCCAAAGTCACCCAGTGAGTTTCATGGCTGAGCGGGGACTAGAACCTGGATCTCCCGAGTCCCAGTCCAACAGTCTCACCACTACACCACACTGTTTTTTACTGGAAACTACTCCCTCCCCTCATGGAACATTGTGATTCTCTGAAGTTTAATCATTGTATCTTTCAGAAGTGTAGCTGGCTGGGGCATGCTGGGAGTTGTAGGCCAAAAACATCTGGGGACCCAAGGTTGGAGAACACTGATCTAGTCCATTCTGTTCACACAGTGGCCAACCAGCTGCCCCCAGGAAACCCACAAGCAGGACATGAGAACAACAGCACCCTCCTGCCCAAGTTCCGGAACAACTGATGTGCATAGGCATACTGCCTCTTTATACTGGAGGTGGCATATAGACATTAGGGGTAGTAGCCATTGATAGCCTTCTCCTCCATGAATTTGTCCAATCCCCTTTTAAAGCCATCCAGATTGGCGGCCATCACTACATCTTGTGCTAGTGAATTCCACAGTTTAGCTATGCGCTGTGTGAAGAAGTACTTCCTTTTATCTGTCCTGAATCTCCCACCAATCACCTTCATGGGATGACCCCAGATTCTAGTATTATGAAAGAGGGAGAAGAGTGCCCCGAGAGGCGCTAGGATCTTTTGCTGGAGTCTTATGTGCGTTGCTTGTGAGTGTAGGTTCCCCAACCTATCTCTATACTAAAACAGACTGACACATACATAGAAGATACAAGAATACTTTTATTACATGAAGGATAGAACAGATACAGTTACCTTAACATAGTCTCTTAAAAATACAAGTGTTAATGGCAAGGCAGCAATTCACCATTCATACTCATACCCTATAATTCTAAGAGATAGAAGATCTTAGCCTATATAGCCTATGGGATAGCAATAAGATTGGAGACTCCTTGCTACAAGAGAGAAAGAAAGTTCAGAGACCCCAGAGGCACATACCTGTCCCTGTCGTTTGTCCCGCGCAGTTGTCTCCAACAGCAGCTCTTGTGTAGGCAAAGGTGAGGTGTGAGCTACCTCCCATTCCAAAACCCTCAATTCTTATACCTTTTTCTCCCTGTTTGTCCTGTGGAGGGGGGAGGGGTCACCTCTAGTAAGCGAGCAACTCCTGACATGTCCTGAACTAATCCCTCTATGTGTTTTCTCCTTAGTTAGACATTTCTTCCTGACTAAATGTAATTTAACCATATTCTTGCAATATTTCCTCCTGTCTACCTCCTTAATCCATAAACTCATCATCCCCTGAATACTGACATAGCCTGCAGTCTGATTCCCTGCTGGACATGTGTTAATCTTTTTAGGCTAACACCTCCTTCTGTAATTATATGTTATTTCCATTTCAACTCAGACATTCCTCCTTTCACAATCTCTCTCACACGCAATCTCATACTCTCAGTCCAGAGGTTACTCCAGTCCATACTTGGCCAATGTCCCAATGTTGGGGACAAGCAGGCCTCATTGGGGAGATAATTTAATTCCATAATTGGGGAGGGGGCACCACCGAGAAGGCCCTCTCCCTTGTTGCCACCTTCCAAGCCTCCCTCGGAAGAGGCACCTGGAGGAGGGCCTTAGATTATGAACATAGTGTACAGGTAGGTTCATGCCGGGAAAGGCGTGCCATCAGGTATAGCAGTCCCGTGCTGTGTAAGGTCAAAACCAGCACCTTGAATCGGGCACGGAAACATACAGGCAGCCAGTGCAAGTGGGCCAGAATCGGTGTTATATGTTTGGACCTTCTTGTCCCTGTTATCAATCTGGCTGCCACATTTTGCACAAGCTTCAGCTTCTGAACCATCTTCAAAGGCAGCCTCAAATAGATCGCATTGCAGTAATCTAACTATATAATGCTGTACCTGTTTCATTTGTGCTGCAGCAGTTACAGGGTAAGGCAGGGTGGGGAAACTCTGCATTTGATTTCTCCCTGAAGAATTTTGCCTTACTTTTCAAAACACAGTACAATCTATCAGCCTGTTCCAATAATGGGAGAAACAAAAAATAATTGGTCTTTGTCAGTTTGAGGCAGCCCTATAACTGGGCCCTCTGCCCCTTACAAGGAACTCAGCAGCCCCTTCTCTTATGAGATCGAAGGTAAAAGCCAAGCAGCAGCACTGAGGCCCAGCCGTTCTGAGGTAAAATGAAGCCAACTGAAGGAGGATAGCACTCTCAGACCAAATAGTTATCTCCTGTCTCCCTGGTAACAACACAGACTCTATTCTATCCCCCCTCCCATCCTGCAAATAAGAGCTTATGAATGCCCTAAGCTACAATGGCGTGAAAAACCAAACTTTTAAAAAAACCTACCAATATCATAGAATCATAGAAAAGTAGAGTTGGAAGGGGCCTACAAGGCCATCGAGTCCAACCCCCTGCTCAATGCAGGAATCCAGGTCAAAGCATCCCTGACAGATGGCTGTCCAGCTGCACCTTGAATGCCTCCAGAGTGGGAGAGCTCACCACCTCCCTAGGTAGTTGGTTCCATTGTCTCATTGTTCTGACAATCAGGAAATTCTTCCTGATGTTTAGGTGGAATCTGGCTTCCTGTAACTTGAGCCCATTATTCCGTGTCCTGCAAACTGGGATGATCGAGAAGAGAGGCCCTCCTCTTTGTGGCAACCCTTTAAGTACTGGAAGAGTGCTATCATATCTCCCCTCAGTCTCCTCTTCTGAAGGCTAAACATGCCCAGTTCTTTCAGTCTCTCCTCATAGGACCTTGTTTCCAGTCCCTTTATCATCCTTGTTGCCCTCCTCTGAACCCTCTCCAGTTTGTCTACATCCTTCTTAAAGTGTGGTGCCCAGAACTGGACGCAGTACTCAAGATGAGGCCTAACCAGTGCTGAGTAAAGAGGAATGATCACTTCATGTGATTTGGAAGCTATACTTCTATTAATGCAGCCCAAAATAGCATTTGCCTTCTTTGCAGCCACATCGCATTGCTGGCTCATATTCAGTTTGTGATCTACCACAATTCCAAGATCCTTCTCACTTGTAGTATTGTTGAGCTAAGTGCCCCCCATCCTGTAACTGTGCATTTGGTTTCCTTTCCCTAGGTACAGCACTTGGCATTTATCCCTATTAAATTTCATTCTGTTGTTTTCAGCCCAGCGCTCCAGCCTATCGAGATTGCTTTGAATTTTGTTTCTGTCTTCCAGAGCATTAGCTGTTCCACCCAACTTTGTGTCATCTGCAAAATGTCATCTAATACTTTTTCTGGAATACAACACATGCCACATCTTCTCCCTTATCTAAGATGGCAAACTGGTTTCCAAAAGACGTTAGACAACCAGAGAGATTTTATTTTATTTATTTTATTATTGGCTATTGGGCAGTATAGAAATGTTGTAAATGAAATGAAATTTCAGCAATATGAAGGTACAGTTATACAGGAGGCTCTGTATGTAAGTCTATGGGGGGGGGGAACAGACAATATCTGTCAAACTGCTGGTGGGCACTTGTCAAAATGTAGGACACCCATAAAGAAGCCATTTCTTGCCCAATCGACCTCAAAATTGGTAGGTACCATAATCAAAAACACCTTTCCAGCCTAGTTTCAGATAAGTTCATTGAACTGGATAAGCCATAGTACCTACTCCCCAGCTTCTGGTTATAATGGTGAAATGCAGTTCAGCCGACTCACCCTTACCATAGGGCCACCACATTGGCCCTATAATATTATATATTTCCTATTGGAAATGTTTTCCTAATAGATGAATGTTTGCTGTCTTATCTATGATGGGCATTTCCCTCCCCAATCCCTTCACTACGTTTGAAGAAATAACTAAGGACTTGGCTATTTTAGATTTGTTTCTGATCAGTGAGACAACATAAATGTAGAAAGAAATCCCAAAATGAAACACACCAGGTTTTAAGTGATGTTGTTTTGCCATATTAAATATACAACAATAATGTAATCACACAAAGGGCCTTTCCCAACCCACAGCTTTATTAAATATCAACAAATTAACAAGGGCAGACATATTGCAAAGAATAAAACAAACAGATAGTAGGAAAGGAATTAGTTTCATCATTTTCAAAGCAGCCTGGAGATAACAATCCTATGGCCCATAGACAGTGTCGGGGGGGGGGGGCATAGGATACTTCACATTCCCAACTCTGAGGTTGGGGACAGTGCTCTGACCATGGAGCTGGGAATTGGAGCTGCAATCCCCCTCCCGCTCTATCTTGCAGCTGGTGTGGAATGAACCGCAGCAGCTGCTCTCTGAGGTTGGGAAAGCGAGGACATTTTGGAAGTGTGGAGGGGAGGAGACTGGGGCAGCCAGGATATGAGGTATGCTGTAGCCGCTCCAGCTTCCTTCCTTCCTCTACTGAAAATAGCCATCTAGCAAGAATGCAGAGCAGGAGGAGCGTGGAGGCAAAGATTGCCTCCACTGCTCCTCCTGCTCTGTACTGGATGAGCATGAGCCTCTGAGTTCAGGTAGGGATGTAACCACAAGTCTCGGGGGGGGGGGCTGAAAGCAGGCTGAAATCAGCCTGCTCACTCCCCCCCTCGAGACTTTAGCAACTTACCTTCCTGCCTGCTCGATCCAAGACGTGTCGGGGAAAGCACCTTCAGCTCTCCTGCGCGTCACTTCTGCTTCCCCTGGCGCTGTGTGTTTTGTGTAAAATCCAGGGCAAGCCAGCTTGAAATGGCCGCGATTTGCTATTCATTGCTGTTTTAAGCTGGGTTGTCCTGGTTTTTACGCTAAAAACGGCAGCGCCAGGAAACCAGAAGTGACGCAACGGGTTCCCCATCGCGTCACTTTTGGTTTTCGCAACTTTCGAGCTGCGAGAGTGGGTGGGTGGTGCTCTGGAGCCCCCCCCCCAGCAGGTAAGCTCCCCGCTCACCGTAACTCCCTAGTTCAGAGGCTCCCATTCATCTCGATTGGATTGTGCCCTTAGTTTATTATAGACATTCTTCATCACCTCAGTCTCCATGTCTGTGTTTGGTTGCATCAAAGAACCATTATGGATATAATTGTCTACTTTATCAGCTCAGTTGTACTTCACCATCTAAATTATCAGCTCAGTTGCACTAAGATGTTAAAGCAGTATTGAGTTATATTATGGATTTCTCATCCTATCCATGATCTCTGTGTAGATGTAATACATCAAGACTTCCAAACATCTGTTACTAGAATTAAATATTCTTCATTATCTCAATTATATCCATGTACATGCGCTCAGTTGCATCAAGCCCCCAGATGAAGTCTAGGTGTTCCCATTCAGGAATATGATTTTCATAAATGAGATTCCTAATTCGTGGCCGTAACATTGCTACATCTCTTGGATTTACAAATAAGTCGTTCCCTCCGGTCCAGTATGCAATCGGTGTCTTTATATCTTCTATCTTGTATACAGGAGGAGTTGTCTGGGGACAACAACAACAAAATACTTGAGATACATGAATTTTCACATGATGTTTAAAATTCCTGATAGAAATGTCTGGAGCTGACTTAGAAGAGGAAAAATAAGAGTTGTAGCATTAGAAGATATCCTCTTTAATTTCAACACCTCAATAGTCTGTAGTGTATAAAAAGATCCCTGAAATTGGGACTTCCAGGGTTCATTTGCTGTACAGTCATGCCTTGGATTGAGAGCATAATTTGTTCCAGAAATGTGCTTGTAATCCAAAACACTCTTATATCAAAACCAAATCCCCCCCAAAAAAATTTGTATAGAGATTTTTAATTTAAGCCGTACGACAGTACTTGTATTGCAAGACGTCGCTTGTATATCAAGTAAAAAATAAATAAATAAATATTTAAAAATTTGCTTGTCTTGCAAAACACTCTCAAACCAAGTTACTTGTAATCCAAGGTATTACTGTATATGTCAGTTCATTTTAGGTTGTGGCAGTAGACCATCAGAGATACAAGTTTAAACGGATATTTGGTGGGATTTTTCCTGGAAATACTACTGGCCCACAATAACACTAGCTTACTGTAGTGTGAACATATGTAACCCTGTGTGTTATAGATACATATAAAAGCATACATTAGAAGTTAGGTGAGGTAAATGGTTGCATCAGAGAGTTGGGCAGAAGCTAACCATCTGAAACATATATAGCATGACTTGGACTCCACCTGATGACCTTTCAAGGGTGGAGAACTTCCAGATGGGTGGAGATGTTGTTTGGACCACTGGAAAGTTAACCTGAGTCCACAGCCTCATTGTAGCAGAATGGAAACATCATGTGTTTTGTTACTAAGAATGGACTGGTCAACAACTTGACCAACAAACCCGAACCCAGTATATAAACCCAGCCAGGATCATTGGCATAAGGGCAGTCAGAAGAAGAAAAACCCAGAGGAGAACTGAGATCTTGTCAATCTGTTCCTGACCAGACCATCAACACTACGAATTAGAGGATTGGTGACATACCATAATTAGGTATCATTTATGTATATGATGTTTGCTGTGTGAGTAAATAATGCTTTGAACTTGCATACTAAGTAGAGCGTTCCTTTGCAACATGAACTGCCTGGCTGACTCTGGAAGCAACATACATGATCCACAGGTGCCTGCATGAACTCTTAACTTTGGTGGGTTCAGCTGTCCAGTGTAACGACGAGAGAAATATTTGTGTTTAAGAATTCAGAATGATTTCCTACTAATCAATATGACCTTGCAAAGGATGTTTCTCATTTTCTATTGGGCAGGAAATTTGAACAAATACAATAAGGGTGCAATCCTATGCCCCTCCTACCTTGTCTAGGGGGACATAGGATTGGGGATAGAAGGTGCTGTGACCTCGGAAATCCCTTCTGAGATCGCAGCACTGCGGAGCATCTGCCCCCCCCCCCACTACATCGCAGGCATGGTTCTTTATGTGCCAGCAGGGAACTGAACACAGAAGACCGTGTTTGGTTCCCCCATGAGGGGGGACATTCCTGGGAGCAGGGAGGGGAGGAGCAAGGCACCTCCGGATTCTGAGGAATCCAGGCTGTGTCTCAGCCTGTCTTCCTTGTGAGGCGAGGAAAAACATCTAGACGGATAAAATCAGCTGTCTAGATGTTTTTGAAGGTGAGGGGAATGCAGCGGATATCCTATTTGCCGTGCTTCTCCTGCCCTCAATAGGATGCCCGTAATCCTCCAGGTTTGGAGGGTTACAGGCAGCCTCATAGGATCGCACTGGCCGATGTGTCTAGAATCATAGAATCGTAGAGTTGTAAAAGGTGAAAGATTTATACGATCTGAAGAGAAACCAGAGTATTAGAATAGTAGAGTTGGAAGGGGCCTATAAGGCCATTGAGTCCAATCCCCTGCTCAATACAGGAATCCAAGTTAAAGCATCCCTGACAGATGGCTGTCCAGCTGCATCTTGAATGCCTGCTGTATGGGAGAGCCCCACTACCTCCCTAGGTAATTGGTAAAAAAAATATATCAAGAAAATCAGACCAATTCAAACTGCAGTTTTAATTATCTATTGTTTGTATATAAAAGAATAATAAATATTGATTTAATACTGATAATGATACTAGTAATGATAGTAATAATAATCCCAGTCAACCAGCAAATAAAATATGAAAAATAAGACTGCCATTACCAAAAATGTGTGCATAACCCAACCCAGGAAATGCCTGAGAGAATTAAGCACACATTAGATGATAGTAGAAAATGTGCAAGAAAGGCGCTGTACTTAGCTACTTGAGACAAGCATTCCTTTGTATATCAGCCCAACATTATTGCTTCTCAATCTGTATGGTTTGGAACAAGGCACCTAAAATGGTTTCATGTATGCTACACAAATCAGAGATGCCATTCTGATTTCAAAGCTACAAGTACAAAGCCTGTATTTGCTTTACATAATAATTATTTTACTATCCTACCTGATTGTATTTCTCCATATTCTTTTCCTCAGAGCCATGGTCATATGCTTGAAACACCTTCCCATTATGGATCTATTAATTAAATAGTATAGAGTTATAGAAATGAGGTAGATGAATATTAGTTTTGCTCTCTCTCTTTTTTTTGTATCTGCTTGCTGTGTTTCGGAGGAGAAATCACCTGGTCCTGATGGGTTTCCAGTTAAATGGTATAAAACTTTTTTCAGTCTCTTACTTCCAAAACTTTATCATTTTTATAATCATATTTTTGAATCGGGCTCCCTTTCTTTATTGCTAAATGATGCTTTTATTTCAGTGATTCCTAAGTCTGGCAAAGAGCACACTTACTGTGCCAACTATTGACTTCTTCTTCTAATTAACATAGCCATTAAACATAATTCTTCTAATTAACATAGCCATTAAAATATTAACTGCAATTATGGCTGATAGATTACAAAAAGTTATTACAACACTGGATCGACCAGACCAGGTGGGATTTATTAAACATAGAGAGGGGTGCAATTATCTTAGATTAGTTGTTGATTTGATAGCTTTAAATACTGATAGAATAGACCAGGTGCCATTGTTTCTTTGAATGCTGAAAAGGCCTTTGACATAATTAATTGGAAATTAATTTTTGCTACCCAGTAATTTCGGCTTTCCTGTAGAATTTTTGAAATGGGTCAAAATTTTATATTTAACCTCAAGAGCTAGAGTTATGACCAATGGTCTTTTTTCATGTTGTTTTTTTTTTACTTTGAAGAGAGAGAGTGATGCCTACTTTCTCCACTGATATTTTATTTATGTGTGGAACACCTGTTATGTGCTATTACTACAGAATGGTAGTATTCATGGTTTTGTGCATGATTATTTAGAATTAGAAGTTAAAATTATTCTTTATGCTGATGATCTCTTACTGTTTATTTCAAAACTCCAGTTGTCTATTCCAGCTTTGATGCAGCTGATTAATACTTTTGATGATTTGTCCAGCTATTCAATTAACTGGTCAAATTTGGAATTCGAGACACTATATCTCATAGTGTATTAGCTAACTGGCAATTTCAATGGTGCCCAGATTTTATTGCTTACTTGGGGATACTTATTCCCAGAGACATATTTTAAATGATTAAGGGCACAATCCTACCTATGGCCCTCCGACCTTGCCTGGGGGCCATAGGATGATTTGGAGTCCCAGCTCCAAGGTCCTGCGAACTCAGAGCTGGAACTCCAAATGCCGAGCCTCTGCCCCGCCCTGCCTCCCTTGCAGCTGGCGTGGAAAGAACCATGCCGGCTGCCTCCCTGAGGTTGCAAATTGGCCTCGGAGAGGAAGAAAAGGGACATGCCAGAGGGCAGGGAGGGGAGGAGGGTGGGGTCAATGACTTATGCTGTATCCAAATGGTGCCCAGCCTCCTTCTCTCCCCCTCAGAAGAGCTTCACCTAGGTGGCTGGAAACCACCATGAGGTGTGGTGGCGGTGAAGGTTGCTGCCACCGCACTTCACACTGTGCATTGGATGCATGTAAACCTCCGAGTTCAGAGGCTTACGTGCATGGAGGGTGGTGGCGATAGGATTGCGCTGTAAGTTAACTTGAATAAGTGGACTAATGAGATCTCATGGGATATAGATAGATGGATATCTTTAAAGCTGAGTTTGTGCAGTAAGGTTAATACACTTAAGATGAATATTATACCTTGTATTGTTTATGTTATATGTGGGATTCATCTATCTATACCTGGCAAATATTTTCAAAAACTGAATGCTCTGGTTTGTAAATTTTTGTGGGGTTCCCTGCCATGAATATCCTTGAAAAGGATGCAATTTTCCATTAAAGAAGGTGGGTCTGGCTCTCTGGACCTTGTGTTATATCATTGGGCCTATTTGTTGACTTGTACTAAATTTTGGTCTTTCCCACCTAGATTAGATCTTTCACCTTGGTCAGTTCTGGAATCTTGTCTGGATCCTCTCTCCAAATGGATGGCATTAGGCTACCAGCATACTACAATGGATAGGATTCTTCCCACAGTTACGGCTGTTAGAGACGTGTGACAGATAATATCACCCCAATTACACTTTGATCCATTTTCTCATTCGAAACTATTTTTGTGGCAGACTTGGGCAGATAAGTTAATTTTTACCTTGGATCAATTTGTAGGGGTCAATGATGAGTTTGTCATTTTCAACTTTGTGTGCCAAATATGATTTGCCAGGTACAGCTGCATGGCAATACTTGCGATTGCAACATTTGTTAGAATCGAGGTTTGGCCTTACTGCACAGTCTCCTTCACTACTGGAAGTACTGATTGAGACTGATCTCAGTCATATTGATTCACGATCCATGTTTATCAATACTTATTATCAGTGAATAAATAATCAGCGATGGAATAGGGAACTGGACTGTCCCATTTCATCTAATCAATTAGTATCTATATCCGAAGCATCAATGGATCTTTGGTTACGTCTTGTTAAGCAAAACCATTTTGTTTCATGCTTATTGGGCGCCACAACGTCTTTTTAGTAAGGGTTTGTCTAAGTCAGCTAACTGCTGGTGGTGTAATACCACCAATGCTTCTTTTAATCATATGTTCTGGCAATCTCCAGTAGTTACTGCTTTTGGGGAGTAGGTTATAATATTGATAAACTTTGTATTGGAACCATCTTTAATATTTACTGATGCACATGTTCTTACCTACTTACAGTCAATAGAAATGGATTCTCTGCACCCCTTTGACAGCTAAAAGACTAATATTACAACGCTGGAAATATAAATGCTCTCTTCCTGTAATGCAATGGATTGAGGACCTAACGACACTTGCAGCATTTGAATGGGTGGCATATTGATGACACTCGCAAATGGACACATATATGGATATTTGGTCTGCCTTGGTTGAAGCTTATGTAAAAAAATTCTTTCAGAAAGCTTTATTTTCATATATATATATATATATATATATCATATCTATTAATTGAATTTGATGAATTCAAATCTATGTAGTTAAATTTATTTTTTGTATTTTTATGGTTTGGTTTAGTTTTGTTGACATTCACAATAAAAATCAATTAAAAAATAGAATGAAAATCACATTTAGTATTTATATAGCACATTAAAGTGTTTGTAGTAGTTGTTCACATACAGATACATATATCAGTTGTTCACATATATCAATAAACAATAACTGCAAGCAGGGCCAGTATTGTTATCTGTCAGGGCTGAAGGCAGGAGTTTGAAACCAGGAACCACACCTGGGGTCCAAACCAAGTGTGTCAAACCAGGAGTCAGAGGTGTGTGTGTGTGTGAAGCCGAGATGAAGGAGTCAGAGCTGAGAGGTCAAGCCAAAGGGTCCAGACAGGCATTAGAGTGAATAGGTCAAGTCAAAAATCAGAGCCAGGGAGCAAGAGACAGGAAAGACTATCACTGCCCAGGCCAAGTCCCAATTTGAACAGGAAGCCTTTATAACCTTCCTGTTGGAAAGACTCAATGGCCAACATGGGTGGATGGAACCACTTTAGTACCTTAGCTCTTCACTGCCTGGGGAGATACACCAACCTGTAGCTCTGGTGGCTCAGGACACAGACAGGGTAACTGTCCGGACAGTCTTCCTGGTTCTAGCCTCATCAACGCCTCCCTCTTTTAGACCCACCCATGCATGAAATCTGAGTAGAACCATTTGATGTACATGTGGAACTGAACATAGCTTCCCATTAGATATAATTGCAATGCACTTAGTATTACCAGTACATATACTGGTGGGGGCATTGCATTTTGTATGCGAATGAATGCATCATTCCCAACAATCCTTCAAACTGAGATTATTATATAATATATATCTGATTGACTCTCTGTGTGGGAGTGTGTGTGTGTATACACGCGCGCGCGCGCACGCACACACACACATATATATTGCGTGTGTATGTGTGTGTGTGTATGTGTATGTATGAGAGAGCGAGAGAGACTGCTGATACGCAACCGCATTGCAGTGTGCATTCAGGCTGGGTCCAACAAAATAAATGTGAACATTTTGAAGGTAAGGCAGGGAACTTTTTTTGGAACACTGGAACTCCTCCAGCCATAAACAATTGCTGGATTTGAATGATACAGCTGTACTGTCTATGCTAATAGAGGTTTCACAGGTGTCCAATACATTGTCCAGGGCTTAATTTCCAAAATACCAAAACTGTTTACTCTTGGGGGGGGGGGAGAATCAGACGTCAAGAGTTAGGAAATGCCACAGTCTTGGCCCTTCTCATTGCTGTGGAATTCTCTACCCTGAGATATTCAGCTGACCTATTTTTCTGTCTGCAGAAGATAAGTTAAAACAGTTCTGCTCAGATATACGAAGGTGAGATAGCAATTATATAAAGAAATAAATTTGATCAGAGTTTCCTTGAAGCAAATTGAAGTGGTTCTAGTTTTTGTATGTATTTCTGTTGACATCATATTACTGCTTTTGGAATGTGTTCTGTTTTTTTTAAATTATGTTTTAATTATGGTCATTAGCCACTAGGGATAGAAAATTATGATTATATATGTTTTAATAAATACATAGGGGTAGATTTAGATTTAGTTATACTTTCAGACCCACTGAAATTAGTGACTAACTTAAGCCCTTTTGACTTCAATGGGTCTTTCTAAGTATGACTAAGTTTAGATCCCATCCATAATGAATAAGTAAAATATTTGAAGACTCAATATACCTGGGCCCAATGAAGAGCATCTTGCACAGATGTTCCAGCAGGAGAATGTGCTACATACATGTCAATTCGGCTCTGAAATAAAACAGATATTAATCCTACTATCTTAATGAATAGCTTCTTCTCTATAGTTAGATTTCAAAGGGATCTTATTGGAATCTAGTGGTCCTGACATGTTCTAGAAAGTTCCTGGTGCATTAGAGCTTATTGTACATATTGGCCTCTGATGTCTGGTGCTAGAGGTCTTACAGTTCAGACGCTGATACAGAGACTTGTAGGCTGACACAGATCAATGATATTAACACCTAGGCTAGATGTATGCACAGCAAAATTCAGTGGCCTTTCAGATGCTGAGTGAAAAGGCAATTCAAGAATTCAAAATGGATTGAAGAATGCATTTGGGAGGCTGTTAGAGTCCTGGTGGAAAATCCTGTTCCACTGAATCAATCCTGGAGCAGAATCTGGTAGTTCAACCTATTTTCTGAGGATCAAAGAAGAGTTTTATGTGTGTGTGTGTGTAGGGGTGTGTGGCTTGCTCACATGTGGCAAAGCCAGATAGCACTAGCTCACTTGTGAGGTTTAAGATTCTACGGTTCATACCATAGCATCTAATGTGGACACAGAGTTCATGCCGCTTGGAACACTTTTCAAATTATGAAAGATATTAGCAGCTGAAGCCACATCTAATAACCAATTATGACACCAAAAACAATAAGACACATATCTCAGAGAGAGCAGGTGCATGTGTATGTTGCCATATATGCATGTTCTATCCATTATATTTGGTTTTATTCCTCTAATGTTATAACTTTACATGGGTGCAACTCCTCAGGAGCTACACCACCAGGTTGTTCAAGCTTAACACGAGAAGCAGATGTAAGAGTTTCCAAATGGTTTTCCTCTTGGCCTTGTCTGGAGCAGCTGTGAATCAGTTTCACACCCCAAGGGATCCTTTGCAGCTTGGATCTGGTAGCCTGATGGTGGCGAAATGCAATTGCTAATTACTTTGCACCCCCTCTCACATTTTAACCATTCAGGCTTTATGCTAATGAAATGTTTAGAGTTGGAGTTGGGGTGGAGTTTTGAATTGGCACCTGCCAGGGCCTCCTGTTAACACCCACCCTGTGTCTCCCTTTGAAAAAGTGTCTGGATCCAGGAGGAGCTGCCATTTTATTTTCCCACAATGGGCCAGAATAACACTACATTGTGGGCATTGTGGGAACTAAAATGGCGGCTCCTGGACCCTGACACTTGCACTGCCACCAGGTAAACCAGAGGAGGACCACTTTGCCCAGTGCAGGCCCCCCTCACACTTGGAGTTGGCACTGGCTGGAAGCTAAAGGAACCTCCAATAATTTTATAGAGGCACAATAAAGTTTGGGATATTGCTCTGATCAGAATATTGTTTGGCCAGCAAGATCAGAACAATTCCATATCTGAAAAATGCCGAGAAATTTCATCAACATCCAGACCACAACAATATAGTAAGATTGATATATTAAATGAAATATCTACATGGTGCTACTAGAGGCTCAAGCAAATGATTCATATTTCATATTGTTGTTACTGGAATATTTCTATTTATATGTTGAATTTTTAAAAGATCACGTTAAAAAGAGTTGCAGGAAAATAAAATATACATTTTGAATTTAGCATAATGGCACAAGTTTCAGAAGGATAGCTGTGTTAGTCCGTTGAAGGAAAAGCAACAGAACATTTTTGTGAAGCTGCTGAGCTGGAAAATTTGACACTGTAGGACTTAGTCAGAATTAATCCTGGAATTGGCTAGTTCGCTACAGAATATAATTATCCTTTTCTTGGTGTTTATTTACATTATTCATCTTGTTTTTCCAAATCAATGGCCTCTTGTTAGGAGTGTGTCCCATGCTGATTGAATCTTGCAACCATTTGATTGGTACTTGGGATATACAGAGTTGTGAGATGGGGGGTTGGATAATGCTCCAGAAGGATGGAGAGAGACACTCCAGAAGAGCTTGTAGTGGAGCCTGCCCTGCGTTTTTGCAGCTGTGGGTGGGGAGGTGACCACCCATGCATGGTTTCTGCTAATGCATGGTAATCTTTTGGAAACAAGCCTTTACTTTTTGAAACAACAACGTGCTATGTTTTGATGTACTGTACTTTCTTAAGTGATGTACTAATGTAATATACAGCAAGAGATAAAATAAGGGTTAGATGTATATTAAAAAGCAATTTAAAGCCCTAAATAGCTTAGGATCAATCTACCTAAAGCATTGCTTTCTCCCATATATTTCTGCCTGACTGTTAGATTGTTTTTGGAGGTTCTTCTCTGATTGCCAGCCACTGCCTACAATGGTGCAATGAGTGGCTGCCAGGGAAAGAGCATTCTCTTTAGCAACCAGCAGCCCCTCACTGTGGAATGCCCTTCCCAAGGAGATCTGCCGGGCATTTTCCTTTTAGAAATGTAGATGCCAGGCTAAGACCTTCTTCTTCTAATGGACAATTAATCTTTAATGTGCTGTCTTTATTATCTTAAATTGTTGATACTTTCATCAGCTGTATCAGTTGTTATTTTCCTGTTTGAGATTTTTATGATTGTAAACTACTTCAAGGACATTTGTCAGGTGGGCAGTATATAAATCAATTAAATAAATCTGCACCTTCAGTTTCACAATCCCCCCCCCCTTTTTGTGTGGGTATGTGCCAGGCTTTCAGCCATAAGGTCCTGGGTTTGGAATCATAATCTTTCGCCCAGAGATTTCTGGTAGAGCTCAACTGGGTTTTATTTAGAACATCAGGGAGGCCCAGTGCCAGGGAACGTATCACCTGCCTCCCCCTCTCCTCCCAGGCCAACTGAACCTAAATACAGGCTTGCCTCAGATTTCCCTTAAGTGTTACAAAGTGAAGATTTCCACTTACCATGTTTAAATTAGGGGTGTTATTTCCACATGTAAAAGAAAGAACAGCAGCACAGAATTTAGATAGATAAGTACAAAGCGTAGTGAATAGGTTCCTCAGATACGAAGGGTACTGAAACAGTCCTTTGTTGCCAAATATAGCCTGAAATATGTGATATTTGTAATAAGTTATCACGAAGGCAAACTGAATATCAACCCAGCCCTTCCCTCTGCTGTGTCCATCCTTCTCTGTCCTTCTGTACCATAAATTTGACGGGAAGCCCCTTTGAAAATGATAACAAGACGTAGCACCCTGTTTAATGCCCTCTCTTTCCAGCTAAATTGGTCACTCACTTTCTTATGGCTACGTAGTAGAGCCTAATAGTACAAACCTATACATCTCTATTAGTAAGCACCACTGAGTTCAATGGGACTTGCTTCCATGTGAGTATAGTATTGCAGCCTAAGAGATTGGGTTATGAACCAAAAAGTCCCCAGTTTGAATTCCACTTCTGCCAGACTGGTGCCTTAGGAAAGTCACTCACTGTCAGACACACTGCCCTTCCTACACAGCTGCAATATGGGGGACAATACTGATTTATCTTACATGTTTTTTGTAAGGATCACAGTTAGATGAGACATATAAAGCACTTTGAATACATGGAAGTTCTATAAAATTACTACTACTACTACTACTACTACTACTACTCTACTACTAGTAGTAGTATGACAGGGACAATAACTACTACTACTATTACTACTACTACTACTGGAGAAAGGGAGGGAGCCAGGGAGGGAAGAGAGATGGGTTACAAATCTACCATACAATCCTATGCATCCTTACTTGGAATAAACCCCACTTATTTCAATAAGATTTAACTCCCTAGAAAGTGTGCACAAGATTGCAGCCTTTGGCTACAAATATACAAATATATAGGAATAACTCCCATTGAATTCAATATGCTTTTAGTTATGTATATGCGGGTAGTTTTTGAGTTTGCTACAGAATAAAAGTGGGATCAATGTTTAAATAAATACAGGTGTATATGATTGGACTACACACCATTCAATGGTAATATAATTAGAAACCAGAAAGACTTACGTGAAACATCCATGGAGGGAATGTTGTCAGTTTTATGAAGGGGGTTGTAGCAAATGTTGCTGTTGTTACAGGTGCCAAAGCAAAAAATACTTTGACTCTTTCTGCCAGTTTTGGCCAAGTAGAGAATGCCATGAAACCTTAGGAAATAAAAGATGTGCTAAGTCATCAAAGAAATTAACCTTTTCTTCAGCGAGACACTATACTCAAAGCTTGTCCCCACCCCTTTAATGGTATATTCCTGCTAAACCTCAATGCCAATAGGATTATATCTCATTCCTGTGCAATGGAAAGGGATGGTAGTAGCCTGAAAAAGGGAGAGTCTTACTGCATGCCGTAGGGATGGGATGGAGGGAAATGCCTTAGCTTGCTTTGCTGCTCTATTATTACCACTACCACTACTACGGGAAGATTTGTACATCAGGGCAGAGAATGAGATACACAACCTTTACTGAGCAACAAGGAAGAAAGAGCCATAGGGCTGGGGTGGACAACTACAGAAGGGGGTGTCTGGGGGCTATGTTCAACCCTTGCCTATGTTCAATCCTGCAGGCCACACTCCTGCCACCACTACAAGGCCTTGAAAAAAGCTAATTTTGTCTCTCTTATTGCACCATAGCAGTTTTCTGCCAAGATTCTGTGGCAAACCACTAATATATTGCTGCTGCCAAGCCACCGAATGATGGCAGTGCAGTGGCCAGGCCGCTGCACAAGCAGATGCAGGGCCACATGCTGCCCATCCCTACCATAGAGTAGACAGTACTGAGCCAGGTGGACCAATGGCCTGACTCTGTATAAACATTCTTATGTTCCTAAAATCACACTTTAAAACAGTTTACAAAAGGATATAAGTATAGAGTTAGTGAGAAGTTGACTTGTTCATCACTGTTTCTAACATGGCCACCGTAAAATACTTGCCCGGGACAGATGAGATGTGCCACCAGATTCCACACTGCAGTCGCTCACAATTGCACAGCATAGGGAAAGTGCTGCATGCTGCATTGTGAAATTATTTTTATTCATTTATTTGTTTTATTGGTTTCCAATGGCTTTGCTTCTTTCTAGACCTGGATTTTCCCAATGGATTTTTGGAACAACATTTCTGCATCCCATTGTGACGTTCTTGTGAAAGCACCCTGCGTTCTGCAACGTACCAATTGCTGTGCCTTCAGAATGGCCTATATAATATAATTGTTGCTGCCCGGTTTTATTCAGGATGAAGTGTAGGACTGCTGGAATGTCATAGTATCCCATCTCATGAAAACTAGAGAGATGAACACAACAATGTATAAAGACCTGTTTATAATGTACCAGAGTTAACAATCTATAAACAAGATGCAAGTGCTAGCAACAATTGCAGAAAAATATATGCCCGGAAACGCAAACTGGCTCATGATGAAATAATTTGAGATCTTTTTACCTTTGTTGCAATGGCTGTGTTCAAACTCGAGAATGACAATGTAACAAGGGGATGCGATCATGGACTCCCAAGCAGGTTGGGAGCTAAGCACCTATTCCCCATCTTTCCTTGGTGCAGAAGGGGAAGGGAGGGAACAATGTGGCTCCCATCTTGGTATGTAATATGAGAGCTATGCATAGCAACATAGGAAGCTGCCTTATACTGAGTCAGACCATTGGTCCATCTAGCTCAGTATTGTTGACACGGACTGGCAGCGGCTCTAGAGGGTTTCAGGCAGGATTCTTTCCAAGCCCTACTTGGAGGCCAGGGACTGAACCTGGGATCCTTCTGCATGCAAAGAATGTGCTCTATCACGCTGCACTATGGTCCCTCCCTACAGCACCCGGTATTCCAAGGTGGTCACCCATCCAAGTACTAACCATCAGCAGTGTTCGCTTTCTTCCTTTCTTGAATGGAAGTTTCGTTTGGGAGACTATGCCTATTTTCTGTCTTTTTTAGAAGAAGTGCTATCCCAGTGGTGAATTGGACTATGGAATTAGTCCAAGTGCCACTCTCTGGCCAACAGATTAAGTGATCTTGTATTAGGAAGGAAGGAAGGGTGAGTCAAGTTGTTTCCCTGCCCTCAGCCTCACAATTGATCACTCATAAGAACATATGAGCCATGCTGGATCAGACCAAGGGTCCATCTATTCCAGCATTCTGTTCCCACATTGGCCAGCCAGATGCCCACAGGATCCCACAAGCAGGACATGAGTACAACAGCACCCTTCCACCCATCTTCCCAGCAACTGGTGTATTACCTCTGATACTGAAGGTAGCATATGGCCATCATGACTAGTAGCCATTGACAGCCTTATCCTCCGTGAATTTGTCCAATCCCCTTTTAATGCCGTTCAAACTGGTGGCCATCATTACATCTTGTGGAAGTGAATTCCATAGTTTAACTATATGCTGTGTGAAGAAGTACTTCCTTTTATCTGTCTTACTCTCCCACCAATCAGCTTCATGGAATGACCCTGGGTTCTAGTATTATCAGTGAGGGAGAAAAATGTCTCCCTATCCACTTTCTCCACACCATGCAGAATTTTGCACACCTCTATCATGTCTCCCCTTACCTTGCAGACTCTCATTGGTGTTACCTCACTTGCTTGAAACCCAGGCCTCTATACACATCTGCACCTATTTCTGCTTTTAGCGAGTGAATCCCTCAGGAACAACAGATGATTTGGGGAAATTAGTCTGGTGCTAGGGGAATTTCTTCCCTCTTCAACGCCTGGCTTTTAATCAAGTTAAAAGGAGCACAGCATGGCTAACATAGCAACTTTGATGTAGATAGCTGAGTGTCTCCATAAGGTTCCCTGGGAAGGGATGAATGGAGCTAATACCTTGGGACTTAACCAAGAAATGATTTTTTTTAAAATTAAAAGGCCATTAATAAAGGACAAGTCTATTTTATATGCATCACCCTAGCACCTTGTCTAGTATATTTAGTACAACTATTATACACCAGTATTCTGTCTTGTGTGTGGTGTGGGTTGTATGCAGAATGCATTAAGTATAAACACAGATGCATTGACTTGATTTCAATTTAACACATTCTATAATTATGAAACCAGCTTGTTCAGTGTATACCTTCTGGCCAGAACATTTGCTATCTCTGCTTATTCCTTCATGACACCACCTCTCTTTGGGTAGCACACTGGGTAGGACTGGACTCTGTGGTAGCACTGCCAAGAGAAAACTGCCATCACTGCCCACTCTTCTCTCTCTCTGACATTCACACACCACCATGGCATCCAGCCTGAGAAGCGCAGGAAGAAGACTGCTTCTGCAAGGAACAGCTGCTTAATACAAACTCTTGCTTGCCACTTGGGCCATTCCTCCATTCCATGAGAAGGAAGGGAGGAACAGAGTGAGAGGAACGGACCAGGTGAGCAAGCAAGAGTAGCCTTGCCCTTCTCTCTGTGTGTAAAGACACGTCTGTACTGTCTTTCAGCCCTAACAAGAGCCCCTAAGGTAATCTACAAAAACAAGTTACATAAATGGATTAAAACAACAGAATTAAAACAGTATTAACACCAAAAAGAGCTGAGTTAAAACCTTCATTGAGGTGAATCAGGGATGGGGCTAGTCTAATCTCTCTTGGGAGGGGATTCTACAACTGTGGTGCTGCCACAGAAAAGGCCCAGTCTGTTAAAATGTTTAAAACATAAATGTTTTAAACATGCAGCACATTAATAGATGAATATCACAACTCAGCAGTTAAATTAAAATTACAGAGCCCATCATATACCACCACTACTTGATATATAATCAGAGGCAATTTTCTCTCTCTTTCCTTCACATCTCTCTCTCTGTGTTCATGTCTGTGCTTGCCCCAAGTTTGATCATCCAGTAACCACTTAGCAACCACTCCCAGTGTGATAATTGTAAATGAGGCGCTGCCTTTTGGGAGGGATTGGAATGGGATTAAAGGAAAGAGATTAGCTCTCATTTTATCCCAGTTTAGCTCCAAGTTATATTAATTATAGAACCATGTGATAAGTCAAATAAGGCAATCTGTGCCATTCCATAGCTATTTTTAACTTCAAACAAAACTTTGGGCCAAATTATACGGGAACTGCTGTGTATGTTGTTTGTGGTTCTGCCCGGGTCATCTAGTCCAGGGGTGCACAACCTTTTTGGCCACAATGGCTGCATGATGTGAGTGATGCTGGCTTGAATGTCTGGGGCTGGACATGCCCAGGCGCGCGCGCAGCACACACACACACACACACACACACACACACACACGTGCATATCTGTGCACACGCATGCATATAGACATCTCAGTGATCCTGATACAAATCAATCTTTCCTCACTCCTCTGTATGATTATCTCGGGAGGAGAAAGTGAGGAGCCTTCTCTCCACCCCCTCCCATAGTGATGCAGACCACTCTTTTCTCATTGGTAGCAGTGGTGGGAAAAAGAGTGGTCTGTATCAGGATCACTGGGGGAAGGGGTGGAGAGAAGGCAAGCCCTGTGAGGATGCAAGTTGTGCACTCCTGATATAAATGTAGTGTGTAGGGGACTTGAATCTATTTTTTTTAGAACAAAAGTTGCAAGTGGATAAGGGGAACTGAATCTTCTCACCTCCTTCAACTATTCCCTTGCACTCTGTCACAGCAGCACGGTTTCTGTCATTCTGGCTGTGTAACCAGAAGTGAGCTGAGCTGGGAAGTGCCTGAAGGAAAGGAGCATGGCAAAGTAAGATAGGGAGGGGGCTGGATTCAGCAGTCTTCACCCACATGCAGTGCTGGCTCTAGGTTTTTGAGGGCCCTTGGGCAAGGCACCCTCAATGGGTGCCCTCCCTCAGTGAGTCTATCTTCTCATCGCCATTGTCAGGAGCTGCTATTGCTCCTCCTCACCTTTCTCATCATTGCTACTACTTGCTTGCTTGAGAAGCAGAGAGCCAGTGAATAAGTAGGCAGTGGCATGTACTGCTTCTTGTTTTCACCAGCACCATTGTCTGTTTCAGAGTAAAGGACAGGTGTTGGCATTCAGCAGGTGCCCGACCATGCCTACCCTTGATGGAGGCCCTGCCTACATGCATTTTTGGTTGTAAACAGTAGACCTCCTCCACTTTATATATAACAGCAGACCAAGGAGCAAATAAACGTGGCACCTCTAATCATTTCTAGTTTCACTCCTAGACACATAAAACAGCCACTTTCATTAAAAAAAAAATTAAAAAAAAAATGACGGCAGAGATTAGTATCAGTTTCCCACCAAGCATTACCACTTCTCTGTTTTGTTACCTAAATTCCCAGAATTTATTCTCTTTTGGGTTCAGTGTCTTATGTTTTGAAGACCAGGTGTTCCCTCTGCTGTTCCCAAGCCAAACATCATAGCCAGAATCTGCTAATATGAAACCCAAACTATTGCTGGGCTGGTTTGAAATCCAGTGGGAAGCATCTCCAAGCACCGCATGTTGCAAAAACGCAGCAGGCCGTGGACCTGTAAAATAGGAAGCGATACTTTGTTATTGCCCAATTATATTCTAAGTAAAGGGCCCCAGTTTTCAGTGAGCCAGGAGACAATAGGATTTCTCATTAACTGTCAATGGAAGTTGGTCAAATTAGCATTCTTTACTTGTACTGGTTCTGGTTAATATTAAAATAGTAGATCACAATGTTCAAGAGGTCTTGCTTCAGATATTGCATGGTAATGCCTTTTGTATTACCAAAGTCCCTTATGCTAGCTCAATGTAGTTTATATTAGTGATAGTATCCAAGTGGATACTGCTCATAGCTAGACATTTTTCCTAATCCTTCCTATGGTTGGTCAGTTTCTTCCAATTTTAATCATTTGTTTTGAAACATTTCATAATCAACCTTGGGTCGCTCAAATTTAACCCTAACAGAGGCTCCTTAGCCATGCAATCCTATATATGTCTACTCAAAGTCCCACCACATTCAGGGGGCTTTCTCCCAAGTAAGTGGATGTAAGATTGCAGCCTAAGTCAAGGGGAAAATAAACTATTTGAGCCTCTCTCCAAGATGGTCAGTGTCCAAATAAAGAGGAGCAAGTTTTGTTAGCTACACACTTGTTCTCAGTTTTGATCATGAAACTGGGTAGATTTTTTAAATGACGAGGAAGCATGACCACAGGATCCTACAAGGTGACAGTGACCTGCTGATGTTGAGAGTAACCGTGTGATTTGCCCCTCCTAGATAGTTTCCTTGTTTAGACATTATAGAGCAATATCTGACATGACCATATGGGAGAAACAGCCATGCAGCTATCCTTTCATCCCTAGGTACGTACCACAACCCTTTTTGACATTGCTTGAATTAAATGAAATTGTCATTGTGACAATGTTCCTAAATATTAAGGAGAAATGTTTCTCTGTTCTAGAATGCAGAAGGAAAAAATTCCAACAGCAATGAAATTCCTGATCCACCTAATGCCAGTGTTACAATATATGTATGTGTGATGCTCCAGTGCAGGAAGACAGAGAAAAATCTAAGTTTTATTGTCAAAAAGTATTCCAGTCAGTACAGCCAACCACTGCACCCATTCAAAGCCCTAACAGAGCTGCCCTGGACTTTGCTTTTTCTCTTTTCCCTGGAGTTCCACTTGGTTTCGATTAAAGGGATAGTAACATATATTAACAGCAAATATCAAGGCAGACTCTGAATGACCAATTATTATGGCAGACTAATTACATCAGGAAATCAAAGTGAGCGTTGTTGTTGTTTTGCTGTTTGATTCACTTAGCCTTTCCCATGGCATTACCCTTGTTTGCACCATTATATCTTCCATGAGGTATTCTGACGATTGTAAGAATATATTCATCTTCTGTCTCAACCTGATATTCCTCACTCGGGTATCCATGATAACTGATAATCCCACTCTGTAGGCAGAAAATACAGTAGTCTTATTTGAAGATATCCTCTCTGTACCTAAATGAAACATTCATTTGGAGGAAGATGGCAATGATTGCTAAAGCAAGTCCAAGAACATGCCAATTATATGGCATTCCCATGGTCACTAGCATTGGATAAGTTACCAGGATCTCAATATATAGTGACCATTCAAACATGGTGGAACTTAAGCCCTATTTAGACATTCAGAAAGGGGTTAAAATAAACATGTGATAAGAGGGAGCATTCTATCCCCACCCCTTCCTCACACATTTTTGTTGCCCTCTCCTGAGGAGGAGAACCTCCTGTATCTGTGGAGGCTCTCCAATGGACTAAGAATGCACTTGTTGTGAATCACATGGAGAGCCTCCACAGATACAGGATGGTCTCATCTTCAGAAAGTCACCCTCCATGAGTAGAGGGGTATTAATGTGATGGCATGTGTTTATTTTAACCCCTTTCTGAATGCCTGAATAGGGTTTAAAGTCAGATCAGATGTGTCCTCCCAGGATAAATTTCACACATTCCAAGGTTGGTCCAGCAAAAAGCTGGTGCTTTAATGGTGTTGAACTGGCCCACATGAGTACCTTGCATTCACCTGACTGGACAAAAATAAAGACCAGGAGCCATTTTTTCCCCATTGGGTGAGATGGAAACCCTAAATGGCTTAGACATATTTTGTATGGAATATAGAATTGCTGCCCAGCACAAAACCTAATTAAAGTAATAGCCTTTAAAAAACCTTTCTCAGTAAACAAGGAGAAGAATGATTTAGACAGGTAGATAAGTAGGTACATAGATAGGAAAAATGGACTTGGACACTTACAGGATGTAATTATGACAAGCGATCCCACCGCCCCCCACATGCACATTCATTCTTGAATTGAAAGCTCTACTGGGAGAAAGATGATAATTGCCAGTGCTGTTATTAAAATATTGATAGCTCAAATATATACCCGTTATCCTGGCAAACAGAAACAGGCAATAAAATGGAGGTCCATGGAATGGTCTGCCATACATGGCTGCTGGGCCGCATTCAGTTTGGTGGGTCACAACATATGTGGTCATAGGTTAACAGGGCTCACCATTTGTTGACACATCTGCATCCGTCAGTGCCACACTGTTCTCAGTCTGCACCCATATGCATATGTATATAGCGGGACCTTATGTTGATCTAGCCACTCAGCAGTTAAGTCTCTGGACTTGCACTTTTTCCTTTGTGTTGTGGGGTCCTACTGTGCAAGTTTATTTGGAACAGCTGAACCACACATGTAAAGCTCTTACCACACACTTAAGGCAATGACTGGCTCAACATGTACATATCTAGTACTTCTTTTTATTTTTTTAATTCTGTGAGATAGCTATTCAAGCTTTTTCTAATTTTGTACACTTCACTTTTTTCCACATGGTTTAACTGTAACACAATCAAATGTACATAGTGCTTGATCCAAATTTAATCATAATTAGACTAGATCTATTGAAATCACAAACTTAAGTCCCATTTATTTCAGTGGGTCTACTCTAAGTATGACTAAGTATGGATCCAAAGCATAGTTTAGTGGTTGTTAGTTGAACAATTTATGAAAAGGGGAGTTGGCAAAAATAATGAAGAACAAAATTATTCATTCAGAATATGAAAATAGCAGTGGTACAGCTGGCCAGTCTTAACTTCTAAGGACCCATTGTACTGTTACTAGAAATCCGGAGAGGGGTGAAGGTGGTATGGGGAGTTATTGCATCATTGGCCCATCCAATGTAATATTTTGTATGGAAAAAATGGAACATGCATTTGTGTGCAAAATATACTCACTACAGTCACTGATGCCAGGTGTCAGCTCTGGGTGATGGGCAGTAAGAGTCCTGGGCTAGAACACCAGGGCCAGGGGATGATGGAAACAGGAGCAGGCCAGGGGTGAGCAGAATCCAGAAGAAAGGCAGAGATCGAAGCACATATCAAGCAAGGTGGGGGCCACAGGCAGGAGGCAAGTCCAGTAAGCAAACAGGATCCAGGCAAGGGCCAGAAACAGAAGGCAATCCAGTGAGCAAAGAGTTCAGGCAAATACCAGGCAGAGAAGGGCCAGCGACATTGGTCAAGAACAGACATAGGTCAAACACCAGGCAAGGCAAGGACTGATTGAGGTTGCTTGCAGGAGACAGGAACCAGCTACAGACAACACGTAGACTTGTGTTGCTGTGGCAAAGACTTGAGAGAAGAGGAAGCTCTGAGCCTCCCACTTCCAGGGATGGGGACTCGGACTCGACTCGTGAGTCGGACTGAGTCCCCCCTCTGACTCGACTCGGACTTGAGTCCCAATATTTTCAATGGGACTCGAGACTCGACTCGGGACTCGAGACCAAGGACTCGTGTTCCAAAATCGTGTTCCTCAAATGCAACATGGATAGGTTTTAGGAAGTACAGCAAGTTTATTTTTTAAAATCATTTCCCTAAAATGCAACCTTTCAGGCATTTTGGGTTTGTCTGCCTGGTCTGTTCTTGCCAAAATCAGTTGCAGAGTTTTGAAATAAAAAGGCACACTTGTGCCTAGAATTTATTTAAGCCTGCCACACATCTGAAGTAGCCTTATTTTGTTGGGGGAAAACCCCATTGATTTTAATAGGGACTCGTGGAGTCAGTTTTGGGAGGGACTCGTGACTCGTGACTCGTGAGTCACCATTTTGGACCAAGGACTCGGACTCGGACTCGGACTCGAGACTCGGGTCCAAAGACTCGTGACTCGACTTGTGACTCGAGACCAAGGACTCTTCAACATCCCTGCCCACTTCTCCCAGCTGGTGTGTATTAATGCACCTGGGATTGCCTACTAAAGATTGCCTACTAAAGATTGAACCCAGCGAGGAAGTACTGCAAACTGGCCTGCTGTTCCCAAGGTGGCCACCAGATGGAGCTGCAGAGCTCCATCTGAGCAGATCCTGACGCTAGGGTTATGCCAGACCTGGAGTGCACTCATAATTTCATTTCACACATGGGGTGGAGCTATTAAACACCCTCCACCTCTTGCCATCTAAAGGCCTCTTGCTCCTTCAAAAGACTCCGCCCTTTCACCCTTGTTGCTCCATATGCTTGGAATTGCCTCCCAAACTTCTGCATAATGCCACCTACCTTGCTTCCTTAATCCCTCCTCAAAACCTGCCCTTTTTCCATAAAGACTTTACTTAAGCCCATAGTTCCCATGCCTTACTGTAATCGGTTGAAGAATCCTAAGTGGAACTGGGAGCTTGCAGCTCACATTGATAGCAATTTGGAAATTATCTACACCAGCCCCAGGGCTCCTGCTTCAGGGGAATAGGGCAGCTTTGGATGCAGCAGAGACGATCTTTTGTGGCGCCAGCCCTTGCCTTGATTGATTTATTCATTATTTGTTATTGATATTTATGTACCACCTTATCTGCTAAAACGCCATCAAAGCTGCTGCCTTCATGGTACCAGCCACCCAAAGACTAATGGTCAAAACTGTCTAACTTACAGGATTCAAAAAGCATTCGGGATCCACTGCATGTTTAGTCACAGGTTCTTCTGAAGTTCTGAATTCTTCTGAACTGAAAATTCCTTGGCAGAAACAGGCTACTATAATAAAACTCCACATCTTCAACCTGCATGGAACAATACAGTTGTTTATTAATAAGAATGCTTTGCTCTGGGCTTTTTAAAGCGACAATGGCATGCCATGCATGCATGCCCACAACTTTCAGATAACAGGAAAAACAAATGCTGAGCTAGGGATGGAAGAACCTGCAATTTTCAAGCCTGCCAAAGATCTCTGAAATGCAGTTTCAAGCTTCTTTTGCCTTGCTCACTTTTTCATTTTTAAATAATCTATTTTTCAGCTCATATGAACAGGAAAAATATACATTTCTAATGGGGAAAATGTGCATTTCTGTGCATAATTTTCAAAATGCCACACTTCATTGACTAACAGAGTGATCTTATGGCCCCTAGACAGCGTAGGGCCATAGGATCTTTGAGTTCCAGCTCTTGACCTTGGAAAACAGCTCCAACCTTGGAGCGCCCTCCCCACACTTGCAGCTGGCACAGAAAGAACCACACCAGCTGCTTCCCTGAGGTCGCAAAAGTGACCTTGGAGAAGGGGTTTGGGGGGAGGGGGGAAACTGGTGCTGCCAAGGTACGGAGTATCCTGGCAGCGCCTCAGCCTCCTTCCCTCCCCCTCTGAAGTGCCATAGTTAGACGGCTAAAATCAGCCATCCAACTGCTATGCAGGGTGGGGGGAACACAGAGGTGACCTTCACCTCTGTGCTCCTCCCACCCTGCATAGGATGCCTGTAATCCACCAAGTTTGGAGGGTCATAGGATTGCACCCTAAAGCATACAAATGTGTATTTTTTTTTTAATACAATCACAAATTCCATTAATTTGCAGATATGTCTAAAAAATATATATATTGCATTACAGATTGCAAACATGACATTTTTAGATGGTTTGCAAACATAAACACAATTTCCCTCAGTCTTACCAATGTACTTTCACCACAATATCTTCCATCCTTCACATCAGAGAGTGAAGAATCACATGATTCCTCATGATCCTGAAACCTTGAGACCATTCTAGGTTGCAGTCTTGTACCAACTCAGTCATCATGGCTCCACGTCTGGCCCTAGATTAGGGGTAAGCTAAGCAATTGGGGGGGGCAGTCCTGACCCCTTTTTCCATCCCCTGAACCCCTGTGGGCCAGACTTCTGCCTCCATCACTACACTACTGCCACCGCAAAATTGGTGGTTTGCCACCAACTGTTGGCAGCAAATTGCGACGGATGCTTAAAAGGGAGAAATTAAGCTTGGTTTTATATATATATATATATATATATATATTGTAGTCACCGCTGCACCACCACATTTTGGTGGCAAAGTGGCAGAGGCTGCAAGGGCCACATTAGAGGGCGGGGGGAAGGGGTGCATGTTGCCCATTCCTGCCCTAGATGGAAGAAATGAACAATCCTTCAAAATTCAGTATTTACCTCAAAGCCACCTGTCATCAAACCAAATACTAGAGAACCCTGACAGAAGTCACTTAGCACAACAGTGAATGACTCAATGTGATGATGATGATGATGATGATGATGATGATGATGATGATGATGATAATGCAGGTAAGATATGACAGCTAGAGTAGTGGAAAAATATGATGGCTCTCCTGTGAGATGATTTTCAGCCACTGAAATCATTGTGTCCCCATCAGTTTTCTTGACCTAGCTCTAGGGCTACCTGAAATCCTGGACTCTGAGTGCCAACAAGTCAGCAGTAATTTGAGGGAACTGAGAGTGAGAGAGAGTGTGTGAGAGATTGTTCATAATCCTCTCACAACCCAGGCACTGACTGCATAGATTTTAAAATGTGTGTACGTGCAGGAAAGTACATTAGTAACACAGCACAGTCCCATCCAGTCGCCCTTTACATTTCCCCCCCCAAAACGAAAGGTAATACTTTTATATATCAGAGAAAAGAAGGAGAAGGTAGTTTCTCTATACAGGATACAGAAAGTTCTATCACAGAAAGTAGCCCAGGAAGCAGAGAATGAGCGCAAGAGTCAAGACATTCCTAAGGTAACTTATGTAACCTGCAGATGGCAATAACAGTTACACTTTTTAATTAGGTCCTGAAAAAACTGCAACCGCATTGTGAGTGAGTATGTGTATGTATCTTTCTTTTTTAAGGCAGTGATTATTTGATATGAGATAAAAAGTAGAAGAGAGGGAATTTGTGTGTAAATGTTGTGTTTTGCTCTCTCATGTCTTCAATTTGCAACAGGTATTAGTTCCTTTAAGAATCCAGAGGCTTGAGTTTTTCAAGTGTGCACTATTTTGTCCAGAGTATAAAGAATTCACTTCAACCAACAACTGATAAACTCTGAACAAGTTGAACTGGATCCCCCTTCCTCCCCCACCACCCCAAAAGAAAAGAAACCATAGTGGTTACCACAGACTCAACCCACCTCACATTGTCAGATTAGAATCTTCTATGTCAATTTTGTGATCAGGCTTTTCTACACGAGGCATTTATCGTGTGCTCATCATTCCCTACTCACAGTTGTTTATGGGGTTTTTTAGACAGTGTTGTGACCCTCCAGATGCGCTTGTGTGACTAGTCAGCATGTTCGGTGAGTTGTTTTAGAACAGGGCAAATGCAGCATTTAATTGTGAAAGCAAAAGAAAGCACAATGTCCTCTCTCTTGTATATTTGCACTATTCCACTGTACCCCAGTGCCACCTAAGCAGGGTCAGGCCTGGGGCGTGTTTGCACGACACAGGAACCGCGGGGGAGCAGAAGTCCCCCGTGGTTCCTGTGTCATGTGAACGCCGACCAGGGGTTCATAGATTCATAGATCATAGAGTTGGAAGGAGCCTACAAGGCTATCGAGTCCAACCCCCTGCTCAATGCAAGAAACTAGATGAGGGGTCTCCCATCCAAGTAACAACTAGGCTTGACCCTGCTTAGCTTTCCACGCTCAGACAAGCTGAGCCAGCATAAGCCACAGGCGCCCCCGTAGGACGGCTGCACGCGGGATGCACGTAAAGTGACCATGGGCAGTAGAGGGGTAAGCCGTGTGAACAGCAGGCAGCTGTCCCGCGGGGTCCGCACAGAGGCGGCAGCCCAGAGCGGCCGGAGCGGCCACTGCTCCAGCCTGTAGGGGCAAACGGCCCCTCTGGGCATCCCGGGCCCCCGTCCCCTAGCGCCACTGACCTGCCCCAATGCTGGAAACGAATGTTTCCTCTCATTTCAGGTTGTTTTTAGAACGGCTAGTTCCCCATTGCACTAATGGCAATGCGGAACTAATGCGGTGTGGGGACTGCCGGCTCCACCAGGGTCCGCCCATGCATGACGGCGCCCCGCCGGACCCTGCAGATCACCCCGTGGTGCCTCCCCCACCCGCAGCCTGGGTCGTGCGAACCAGCCCTCCTGGTTATTACTTGGATGGGAGACCCCTCCTCTAGTTTCCTGCATTGAGCAGGGGCTTAGACTTGATAGCCTTGTAGGCTCCTTCCAACTCTATGATCTATGAAATCTATGTAGCAAAAAAAGAAGGAAATGAAATGCTCCCCCTGTAGTGCTCGGATCTCAATTCTGCAATGAATCTGAAAGCAGATACAGCAGATTAACAGCCAATTAACAGTGTCATGTAGAAAAGCTCATCATTTCCAAAAGGTAGCAACAGAGAGTCTTGTGGTACCTTAAAGACTAACAAATTTATGTTGGCATAAAGTTTCATGGACACTGTCCACTTCATCAGATGCATGAGGTGTTCACCTCAAACTGGCAGATGTAAACTGTGCTGTCAGAGGGAATTAAAATACAAAAAGTATGAAGAGTGATAATAACACTTGCCATTCACAAAATGTTGCTGGGTGATAACATTGTAATGGTAAGCCGATTAACATATGCAGTGTGATTAAATATAAATAACATTTGTCCTATTCAAACCACAGGAAATACAGTTGAATGTCATAATGAATGAATTATTCTGTGTTGATATCTCTCCTCGAGATTCCTTTTAAAGAGTATTTCTGGCAAATGATGACTTTGGCATATATCATATTGGAACTGTAGGGATGGGTAATTGTCAACTCTGGTTTCACTCAGTTTCTCATTTTTCTGATTGTTTTGGCCCAGTTCTGCATCTGTTTTTTGGCCAAAAGAAAAAAATGGCATGAAAATTCATATGCATTTTTTGTGCTTTTCTCCTAATATGTACATTTTTGTATTCACTTTTCCTAATGTGCACACTTTTTTCAATCCATTTTTGTGAATGATTCACAAAATTGGCTATTGTGCAGTATGGAAATGTAATGAGGAGATGCATGATAATATTAAAAAATGTGTTTTGTATCTACTTTCCCCTAACATATGCATTTTGGTGCACACTTTCCCTTAATATACACACGTTTAAAAATATTTTGTGTATATTAAGGAATAAAATTGTTAGCTTTTATGGTGCCACGAGACTCCTTGTTAATTTTGTTATAAATGTCCACTTTCTTATGCTGAAATCCTTGGCATACACTAGGCAGAATCCAATGCTGGCCACATGCCAGTGGGACCCGCCATTAGTGCAATGGGGAACTAGCCGTTCTAAAAACAACCTGAAATGAGAGGAAACATTCGTTTCCAGCATTGGGGCAGGTCAGTGGCGCTGGCAGAAGGGAGCTCCCTCCCGATTAACATATGCAATGTGATTAAATATAAATAACCTTTGTCCTTATTCAAACCATGGGAAATACAGTTGAATGTCATAATGAATGAATTATACTTCAGCAATTCTGTGTTGATATCTCTCCTTGAGATTCCTTTTAAATTAGCATTTCTACTTGTTTCTGGGGTTCCTTTATGAAGCGTTAACTCACTGTTGGGCTAACAGTGGGTCCTGCTTTCACAATGGAATGAGCAGGAGTGCATTAGATACTGCTCTTATTTGGAAGAAAGCCTCACTAAACTCAGTGGAACTTATTTGTGAGTAAGTAAGTGTGCACAGAATCAGGCTGCAGAATATCTTGTATCCTTGTAGGTGTAGTCACCTCATTCATATTTTTTTGGCGTATCCTCAACCCAAGGGAGGGGTTCAGCTTGCTTTGCCTTACATGTTTGCCTAACACTGAGAGCCAGTGTGGCGTAGTGGTGAGAGTGTTGGACTGGGAGTCGGGAGATCCGGGTTCTAGTCCCCGTTCGGCCATGAAACTCACTGGGTGACTTTGGGCCAGTCACTGACACTCAGCCTAACCTACCTCACAGGGTTGTTGTGAGGATAAAATGGAGAGGAGGAGGAGGAGGAGGATTATGTAAGCCACCTTGGGTTCCTTGCAGGAAAAAAGGCGGGGTATAAATATAATAAAATAATTAATTAAATAAATAAATGTTCAAGTGGTTGCATTCTGCCAAACATCTGATGCAACTATTATCCTAACGTAACCTTAGCCTATACTTCTAAGTGCATCTAAGACACTGAGGTTTATATGCGTTCACTCTAAAAAGCAAGCAACATTATTGTGGAGCAAGACTTTCAGGAGAAATCCCCCACAAACTCAATGTAAAGTTCTCCCTGATTCTCCAATTGTTATTAATCTATTTGTTTATGAAAAATATCTTTATACCACCCTTCATCCTATGATACCAGGGTGGTATACATAATGCGAAATAAAATAAATACATAAATCTTAATATGATATACAATAAGACAGCAACATCAACTACAGCAATAAAAGTCAGGAAATACATAAAAGAGATAACTTACATCAACTAACTTAAGATAAACCATTTTTAAATATCCAGGTAAACAAATAGGTTTTGACATGGTGCCAAAAATAATACAATATTCTTATTATTATTCTTAAATTATAGCCCACCCTTTTCCTTATGGTCTCAGGGCGGGATACATACATACCAAAAAGCAATATGACATGACTTAAACACCACCATTAAAAACGCAATCCACATGTCAGAGAGGATACCCTCCAAGTGCTACCCAGGCAGGACCTGGCCTGCCTCCAGGCCCCCACAGTGCTCTGAAAGACAGACCTCTATAGACTTAAGAATTTGGGCTGGAGGTGCTGCCTGGAGGGTTACTGTGGTCAATGATGCAGCTAGGAAATTTTAGATCCTGAACATAATGGACGTATGGGCCCCACTTTAGACAGCCATGTGTATTATTTCAGTTGTAGACTAAACAAATCATATTCTTCTTATACCCTGACTCCAGCCATTCCATCTTTTAAATCTGTGTCTACATTCCTGATATGCTAGAGCAGTGTTCTCTGGGGCATCCTGGGAGTTGTAGGCCAAAAACATCTGGGGACCCAAGGTTGGAGAACACTGTGCTAGAGCAAACAAACACATTTAAAAAACAAAACAAAAAAACCCCATCTCATCTACCCTGATAAAAGAAGAAATATTCCAAACATGTGCAACTTGGCACTTGAAACTCACTTAAACCACAGAACCATAATGACTGCAGGAATAAAATGGAGTGTGCTTCTGATGCCTGCTAAACATGTTTACATGGGAATAAGCACCATTTTGTTGTAGAAGAGGGAAATCTATTTTAAAAATATAATTAATGAAAAGACCATCGGTAACCATGTACATCCCCACTCTTTGGGTGATCATTTGTGTCCCCATGATCTGCAGACTCTGAATCCAAGACCCTCCCTAGCTGCACCAATTGTGGTTTGATTTTGTGTTCCGGAACCTATCCTGCAAAAGCAGCACATGTCTGCATTGTGCATTAAGGAAGTACAGCACAGTGTTGAGACTGATTTACCAGGACAGGTGATTAAAAGTCACCTGTACTTCTGAAATACATCCAACAGTGGGGATTATCATTCTTCTTGATCTTAATTATTGTCACATGGGTAACCTGTTGCTGCTATTCATATTGTAGAAGAAAACCCCAAATACAGGCCTATGATCCTTAAATCCTCAAGGCCTCTGCTTATGTCACTTTGGCACTTTCTGAGGAAAGTGGTGTGTGTGTGTGTGGGGGGGGAGGAATGCCGAAGTGGAGGAAAAAATTGACAAGTTCTTTGACAAGTACAGAATACGGCTCCATTAGGCTAAACCAGTACAGTAGTATGTGCGGAGGATGAAACTGACAAGGATATTTACAATGGAAATATATAGCAGACCGGCAGACTTGTGCCTTTTTGTGCCACATACCAAGCAAGCTGTTGGGAGGGGGAAAAGAAAAGGAGTAAGACATGTACAAACTAAGAAAGGAGAAGTATAGAAAGCTAAAGAACAGGGAAGTTACAAAAGGACCGTTGATAGAAAACTGTTTGAAAGTGGTAAACAGGTTTTCTCATCCTGATCTACCCCTCCCATACCAGTAATGTACTTCTGCTTTGTATTTTTCCTTGCTATGTGCGATGACCATTTAAATATTGCAGATACCTCTGTGTGGGGCAGAAGTGCCTTGTATAGTCACACAGCCCTGTATGCAAATAAAGTCTGTTGGTTTGTACTCTGAAAACTGAGGTGAAGTTTTTTACTTTGACAATATGAAATAAAAGTGATTCCTAGTAATGACAGATGTTCCAGATTTGCATTTGAATGTCACTTCCTATATCCTGTGCCCATTTTACCATAAATTATTTCACCTGTTTTATTTTGCATTCCATTTGTTTAAAATAAATGTATAAATGTTGCATTGCAAGTGTTTACCTGTATTTAATATTATCTTTTGGAATTCTGTTTAAAGGCTTGGAGTAGACCAGTTGGAGAAGGTTCTCTCTTAGGTCTGCTTTGAGGCCAAACCCCTGGAAGCCATTTGGCTCAGTTGATGAGCTCTTGGCTTGAGTCCTGGGCAAAATAGCACAGCAAACTAAATCAGAAAGCTGCCAACCACCCAAGGGAGAATATTCCCTTGTTTCCTCTGCCCCCACACAATGAGGGGCCTTGGTAAGCTTAAACGCTGTCATCTCTTCTGCTTGGCCAAGAATCAGCTTCCAATATCTTATAATCTTAGGAAAAGTCCAAAAAATATGATTTAAATATGCCCATATAGTATAGCATTGCCAACACAACAGGATAAATTCTACAACCTGAATGAAGTAGGAAGCCATCAAAATAAGATGTTATAGAAACTTTCACTGAAATCCATACATCATGTAGACTGCAATGACTTATTCCATATCCATTTATGTTCATCTTCTGACATTACCTTTCTGGACTGTTGTTCAGATGTGTGATGTTGGGAACTCCATTCAGTTTAAGCCTGACAGGATTTCACAGTGTTCCCATTCAGATAAGTGGCGGCGGACTGTAGCAGATCCCCCCCCCCATTCCAGAAATGTTCATATTTTTTGCGCAGATTAAATATACACATTTTTGGGAGGGCCTGTTATTTGCACAAATGATCATGTTTTTTAAAATATATATTTTTGGGGTCTTTATATTTGTGCAAATGGGGTCATATTTTTTTTAAATATACAGGCCTATGGCTCATGCTGGCTCAGCTTGTCTGAGTGTGGAAAGCTAAGCAGGGTCAGGCCTGGTTATTACTTGGATGGGAGAGCCCTCTTCTAGTTTCCTGCATTGAGCAGGGGGTTGGACTCGATGGCCTTGTAGGCCCTTTCCAACTCTATGATCCTATGAATCCTTCTTTTAAAAAATCAGTGGTCTTTCACAAGTCAGCCTGTCTGCTATGTACAGGCAGTCCCCAAGTTAAGAATGTCCGACTTACAGACAACCCATACTTAAGAATGGACTTCTGGGTTCCCCGGCGCTATGTTGTTTACAGTAGAGTACTTAGCGTAGTATACTACACAATTTATGTAAATGCCGATTTTAACATATAGAATGCTATGCTGTTCCGACTTACATACAAATTCGACTTAAAGACATTCTTAAGAACGGAACACATTCATAACCTGGGGACTGCCTGTATTCCCATTGTAAATATCCTTGTCAGTTTCATTCTCTCCATACACTACTTCCTTTAGCTTAGCAGGGCCATATTCTGTACTTGTCAAAGAACTTGTCAATTTAATCCTTCACTTTGGCACTCCCCCCCCCCCACCGGTATCCCACTTTGGTCAGGAAGTGCCAAAGTGGAGGATGAAATTGACAACTTCTGCGGAGAGGATGAAACTGACAAGTATATTGTCTGTCCAAAATTAGCATTGTTATGTTATCAATAACGGAGAAAGTTACTTGTTCTCAAAATACGAAGGAATTAATTGTAAATTTGTTAACAGAGGCTAGGTTAATGATTGCAAGGAAATGGAAGGTTCAGCATGACTTTCTAATTACTGACTGGTATAAGGAGATATGGGATATAGCTCTTAATGATAAATTGACTTGTAGTTGTAGTATTAAATGTAAAAAGGGACAGCTTTTTCCAGATTATGTGTTAATAAAGGGGAAAGGGAGTATGCCTTGTCAGGATATGTTATATTTTTGGAATACAGAATAGTAATTGATTAATGGGATGGAACCATATTAATTGGTTCCTAGGAAGGTGGGGGGTGCACTTTATGATTTATTGTACGTAGTTTTAGTTAAAATTCTGTGTTATGGTTGTATTTTATTATATTTTGTTTGGGAAAAATTAAATAAAAATTTAAAAAGAAACTGATAAGGTATTTACAATGGGAATACATAGCAGACAGGTGGACTTGCGACAGACCACTTATTATGTGTGTGTGTGTATATAAAACGTCCCCCATTTGTGCAAATTTAAAGACCCCCCAAAAATAATAAAAACTCCACAGTCCCATTTCTGCAAATTTAAAGACCTGAATAATAATGATAATGATGATGATGGTAATAACGGATCCCATTTGCACAAATGTAAAGACCCCAAACCAGCCCCCATCCCAATCAGTTGCACAAATTGCTGCCATCATTAAAAAAAAATCTGAATTCTGTATATTAGATTGACTCACAACAGATTAAGTCAATGCCAGCGGGGGGAAATGGAACAAAATCCACCAGGACCAAACTTGTAAAATCCATTTGAATTGCATCCCCCAAAAGGGAATTCTCATACATCCCTACTAGTGATGGTGCCCTGGACTGTGACTCAAATTGGCAAATGTGCCCATGGCCCAAAAACGTTGCCTGCCCATGCCATAAAATATACTTATGAGGGATCGCAATCATTTTTGTTGTTAGTTTTGAAAACCTCTCCTCAATATACCATCCTTTTAGGCAGCTTGGAATTGCTTTATAGAAGGAAATGCCATTCATTCTTTATCGACTGGCTTATATATAGTATTAACTGAGACCCTAATCACAAAGGTTGATATGTGTCTTTTGCCAGCATGCTATCAGATAGTGATGGCCTGACTAGTATCAAAACATTCAATAGCAAGTATACAATTCATGGTAACACATCCATTTTCAGTACTGATACCCTTCCCAACTAAGAGATCTTCTACTGGGTCCATGTAGCTATCTCTTGTTCAACTTCATAGATACATTTATGATGACTGGACTGAATTAAATTATCCAAAACTTTTGTGATTCACATTCCCAAGTATCTAATAGGGCAGGGGTGAGGGAGCCTGTGGATCTTCAGATGTTGTTCTGCAGAACAAATCCCATCATCCCTGAGCATTGGCCATGCTGGCTGGGGCTGATGAGAGCTGGAGTCCAAACAGCATCTGGAGAGCTACCCCCGGTATAGGATCTTCTCTCCATGGCATATCATTACATTTTGCTGTTTCAGCTTTTGTCCCTTCACCCATCCTAGCCCTTCTGATTTTGTCAAATTTCTCTGACAGTCTGAAACTGAACTAATTTTTTTTGACAGTGCAATCCTGTGTCTGCTCAAAGGCAAGTCCCATTGAGTTCAATGAGACTTAGTGTCACCCTACACATAGATTGGGTGGGGAAGGATTGAATTTTTGTCCCAAAATTCCACACTCCATACCGATTGGGTTTTAAAAAAGGGGGGGAAAGCCTCCACTGACTCTGTTCCACTCCTCTACCCAGACAGGTGGAGGGAGTGGAATTTCAGAAAGAAAATGGGTGCGGGGAACGTTTAACCTGAACTGGGGGCATGTGCAATTACACTAAAGTAAAGAAACCGATCAGGCTCAGCTTCATGCTATGCCATTAACATGACATGTAGTTTGACCCTTCCTCCCATGTAATGGGGACGGGGTACAGGATTACAGCCCAAGTAATTCTACAAGTCTAAACAAGGACTTCTCAGGTTTCATTTTGAAAACTGCCAAATCACCTGCATACAGATATCTATCCCATTGCAGGCTCTCGTGGAACTGGTTCCGTAGCATTAGTTCTGATTCTCAGCTAATTGGGAAAACTTCCAATCCCATCTCATGGAATGGAAGTGAATTGTGACTGGAAAGCTGAGTGCATGGAACACTCCATAATATCTCAGGAGTTCAGTAACATATGTTCCCATACCCCAATCCTTGGAAAAACTTTGCAACTCTTTTCAAAGATCTAATTGTATTTTTTAGTAAGTTGAAGTGTGGCTCTTTAAAATGCCAAAAGAAAAGGCTGACTGGGTTACTGCTCTTCCCAGAACACTGCTGGTATGTATTATTTTTATTTATAAAGAAAGAAACAAATCTCTCTATGAAAAAGGCTACTTACCCAAAGCAAGGTCCTCACTGTTTTCCAGCACTTCTGCTCTCAGGCTAGACTAGAGCTCCCAAAGTGGTCTGGAGGAAATTGCTCTGCAAATGTTAATGTTACCCCAAAGCCTTAGTTATTAGCTGAGTTTCAACTTCTCTTGAAGGAGGTGGAAACAGAGAATTCAGGGAGCTTCTCAGATGCCTGTACAAAGCAGATGTTTGTTGGAATCGGTGAAGAAAGAAAGGGTAAACACACTCCACTTAGAAGTATGATTACTCAGTTGTATAAGAAGATCACAAATCAGATGGCCAGGATCCAAAGAATTGCACAACTACCTCCTCATAACCTAGAGAGACGTTGCTTGAACTGTACAGCAGCAATCTCCCCCACCCCCTACTCCCCATTCCACATGACAAATCACTTTTAAAATGGAGGGGACCTTCAAAAGCATAAAGCGTGGGGTTTGATGTTCAAATTAGAACATAAATCCTATCAAGGAACTACTTGCACTCATTCATATATACCTGCCTGAGCCTTAAGATCAGCATTGGGAAGCCCTGCTTTCTGGCCCACTAGTGAAAGCTATTTGGTTGGCGAGTACCAGGGCCGGCCCCTTTCCCTTTGGAATTTCCTCCCCAGAAAAATATGTATGCCCCCACCCCCTCTGCTGGCCTCTAGGAAAGCCTTTAAAACCATTTTATTCCAGTCTGTATTTGGTTAATTTTATGGTACTGTGCTTTAACTGACAGTTTTACCGGCTGCTGTTATTTTAATGTTTTGCTATTTTATCGTTTTTTAATCACTTGTAATTTTGTGTGTGTTGTTCTTATAATAAGTACTACAGATGTGCACTGGATTTGGACAAAGCCGGAACAGAATCAGTTCTGTTGCTTCCTGGGGCAAAGCGGGCTTCCCTCTGAAGACAGCAGAACTGAAGCTGTTCAAGAATGAGGCTTCGTTAGCAAGTTGGGTTTCTTTGTTAGCAACTCACTTTAGAATGATGATGTCTGTCCATGAGACTGTAAGCTATCTGGTATGCCTGGTGGCTCAAACAAAATCTGGTTATTTCTGGGGCTCAAACAAAATCCAGGTACACTTTGTGGCTCAAACAATATCCAGGTACACCTTGTTCCTGGAACATGTTTTCCAGGTTGATCAGCCATCATTTGGTTGCCAATGACTCTGGACTATGGGATATCAGCCAGTTCAAAAAGGGATTTTCATTCCTAGGTATGACCTTGGGGTTCTCCCCACCTTTTTCTTGCTATATCTTCAACTCCCCAACATAAAGTTACATAGTAGTAAAACCTGTGAAGTCTCCTTCACAAGACTGGAGTTGCCATACAGGCAGCTATAGAGTCAGATAGAGTGGTACAATGGGACAGTTAGGTGGGATGGCTAGTTGGCCAGCATAGATGAGATGAGGTGGGATAGGGCAAAGATGGGACTGTGAGATGGTGGCTGTGAAAAGCCTTAAACTGATTTTCAAGCCTCAAAACTCCTAGCCCTGCACCTATCCTTCTGAAACTTTGCAGGTTTCTTGCCTGGAGACACCTCTATGATGTGTGTAATTTTCATACAAAAGCCACATGGGGAGATAAATCTCCCCACCCCAACACACCCAACTCCCTTTCTACATGAATGAATTGCTGCACCTATCCTTCAGAAGCTTTCTTGTTTAGGAACTCCTCTGGGTTGCCTGCCATTTTCAGAACAATGGCCCACAAGGAACATAGGGAATAAGTGCATCCTCTTTTGGAGAGCCTCAAAATATCAAGGCTGTTCTTGCACAACCTATGCTATAGCAATCATTCTGAAATTTGGCAGTCATGATCCTCTCATAAGGAACAAGTATCCGTGTGATTTTCATCCAATTTTGCCATGAAATAGAAATGTTATTGACTGTGTGTGTGTGTGTAGCACAATACCCTTCACCCCCCTTTTTTTTACACTGGGCAGACACAATCCTCTCCTAAGGTGCTATTATGCCTGCCACTGTCATCTAATTCTGACCGAGAGGGGGTGGGAAGTATAGCCATTGTCAGTGGGAAGCATGCATCCTCGATTTCTGAGCCTCAACTTGGGTGTGGTATTGAACCGAAGCAGACAGACTCTGAATTGGTCCAAGCTGAATTGGGCCATTTTCTCAATAGTGGTACTGGGATCTGAGTCAAAGCTAGTGGTTGGTGCATGCTTCTTCTACATTAATTACTCATAATTACCATTCACACAGAAATGTATTACACAGCTGACCATAATATCAAAAAATAAAACAGAAGGAGCCAGTTTTAAAGCACAAGTACAGTTTAGATGCCACCATTAGAGATCTGGTTGCAATATTCCAAAATGTAGCAACCATTAACATTACTTTGGCATTAGAACCATCCAAACAGGTATCGGTAATTTGTATAGAACAGTCAATGAATCGGGTGCTCCTTTCCTCATATGATCAGGTAAAAAATATAAAGCTCTGATGGCCCAAAGAGAGTGAATGGCAGAAAGGAAAATCTGGCAACTGCTGGTTAATGCTTTGCTTATTCTGCAGTTACGATCTGAGAAGGCCCCAGGCCCAGATGGAATACCAGCAGAAGTACTTAAGGCAGATATGTTCTGGTAGTCTCCCTTAGTGGCTAACGTTTTTTCATGGATTAATATCTGGGGGGGAATCTTGTTGCATGGAGTAAAGCTATTATCACCCTAATTTACAAAAAAGGAGACAGCACGCATACTAACAAATATCACCCCATCAGTTTGTTATATGGAAAATGTATGCCAATTATATCTGTAACAAAACTGAATAAATTGTTCCAGTGCTTGGGGGGAAGAACAGATTGGCTTTAAAGCAGGCTCCTCTACCTTGGACCACTGTCTTACTCTAGCCCAGCCTTCCACAACTTGGTGCCCTCCAGATATGTTGGATGACAACTCCCAAAACCAACAGGCTGTCGTTGATAACAAAAGCCAATAAACAAGAGTGCCAAAATGCACACAACTACAAAAAGTTAAATATTGATGTATATACAAAAGAACAAAGTCTCAAAATGTTAAACACAATAAACCTGGTAAGTAATTTATAACGAGAATAACATATCATGAGTCAAAATATTGACTTCAATATAAACAATTTGATTCAAAAAACCATTTGAAAAAAACAAATGTAAAAATTATAATAATTGTGACCCTCTAAATAAGATGTTACACACATTGGCAACTGACCAAGGATAATAATTAGCAGTAACAGGCTGATTTTAAACAGGTACAGAAGTCCTATAACAAACCAAGTGCAGGATGGTAAGTTACAAATAGGCATAGCAGAAAGCAATGATAATAATAACAAACTGAGTTCCAGAGGTGCGAAACAATTGAGAATAACAGCAATAAACAGAATATAATATGATGTATAATAATAAACAAGTATCAATAAATAATCACAGTAACAAACTGAGTGCAATAGGGTACAAGACAATGGAGGGACAACATTTTAACAGACTGAGTTAATAGTGTTGGATACAGGAATCCGGTAGTCAATCCTGTTTCGTCATTACCCAGCCCGGGGGTCGTTCTCCACCATCACCAGCCCTCTTGGCTGCTGTTGCCATGCAGAATTGTCCAGTCCCGAGTTCCCTTCAGCAATGCTGGCACTGTGCATGTTCAAGTGTTTTTGAAGAGAATGAGAAGCATCTTTAAAACCGTCCTTGGCTGTTTCCATCATCCTCTTTACATGTTGTTTTCCTTCCTGCTCTCTTCACAACTTGGTAGGTTTACAAAACGAGGAAACTGGTAACAAGAGTGCTGATTCTTGGCCATTGACCATTATGGCCCAGAATCAGCCAAGCTGAAGTTCAGAGTTGGGTTGGGGCTCTGTTCATAATGGCTTCGGGATTTCCAAACTGGGAAATTCATTTCCAAACCACTCCCACATTTCTGAAATTCTTCTCCATTACTAACCACAGCACAAACACATTATAAAGCCCGAGGCAGTTGAGTGCATTGAGAAATTGTGGCAGAGGTGCCAAGCAGACAGCGTTATATATGTCACAAGTAATTTATGTGATTCGAGAAGAATGATAATTGATACCTGAGTTGGACTTCAATAACAAAGAAGATTACAACTCTTACCTACACAAAGCTATTCCGTGTGGCTACTTCAAAATATGGATGTTAACTTCAATTTATTTAAGAGGAAGGGCTAGTGTAAAAAAAATGTGATCTCCATCAAGATTCCGGCACAATTAGTAACATGCCCTGTTCACAACCATGTAATCCCATGTAGGGATGTGCAAGGATTTTGTTTGGGGGGTGGAAATCCAGCAGACTAGCCAGGCTCAACCCCCCAAACTCTGTCTTGCTTACCTCTTCCCCGGTGTTGACTCACATTCTCCCAAGTCGAGCCAGGGAAGCAACTTCTGGGTTCCTGGTGGGCCACTGTTTACATAGGAAATGCCTTAAGATTCGCGCAAAGCGACGTATGTAACTTCCGCAAATTGCTCCCGCTTTTGATGCATCTTAAGGCATTTTCTACGTAGAAATCGGCCTGCCGGGAACTCAGAAGTCTGGTGAGCAGTGCAGCGAGCGCCAGCTTTCGGCCCGGCTCAGCAGGTGCAGCAGTGGCATCCGCTGAGCCGGAGGCGGGTCGGGTCCCAGCAGATCGCCCACACCTACATAGGGATGTATTTGCGAGTCTTGGGGGGGCTGAAAGCAGGCCGAAATCGGCCCGCTCCTCCCCCGAGACTCTTGCGACTTACCTGGCCGCAGCTTACTCCAAGACGTGCCGGGAAAAGGAGCTTCAGGTCCCCGGCGCATCTTTTTCTGGTTTCCTGGCGCTGCGTTTTTAGCGTAAAAACCAGGGCAACCCAGCTTGAAATGGCCGCGATTTGCTATTCACGGACGTTTTAAGCTGGGTTGCCCTGGTTTTTACGCTAAAAAGGCAGCGCCAGGGAACCAGTGAACTGTGGGTTGTGAACTGTGGCTTGTTCACCATGGTTTGTTATCTCAGCTGGGTTCAGAAAACACAATAATCCATGTTTCAACAACCACCCATGGTTCAATGACAACCCATACTCAACCCTTGAATGTGGGTTATTGTGTTGTCATTGTAGTAGTAGTAGTTGTTATTATTATTATTATTATTATTAGCAGCAGCATCACTGTTATTCTGGCTGTGTGGATTCTCCCCTACCACTCATCATCTGAGTTTTAAAAGCAGGAAGCGGATGTGAACTTAGAATCAAGTTAACAACAACTGTGTTTTGTGAAGAAATTCCAGACTTCTAGAAGTTGGCAGACTCGTTCGCAATTATTCAAAAGGGGATACTCAACATTTGCTGATAGCATCCTTTACTTGGTACAGAAATGCGTCACCATATTAGAAATAAAGTTCAGAAGGAAATATCACAAATCAATATGCGAAATATAGAAGTGAATGTCCTTATCCATCCCCTGTCTAAGGCTGTATTCATATGCAGGCTTACTTGAGAGTAAGTACCATGGAACTTAGGGGGCCATACGCTGACATAAACACAAATCAGTTTGGGCTGTAAGCTTTAAAAAGAAGAAAACTTCAGCAAACTTCTGTTGGTACGGCAGACCATTCAACTGCTGTTCAATGCTGCCACGTTTTTATGTTGGATTATGCATGTTGCTTCATCAGATCCATAATTTTATTATACATGTGCTGAGGTGCATCCAGGCCCCAGACGAAATCCAGATGAGCCCATTTTGGAATTTGTTTATGGAAAACAAGATTTTTGATTTGAGGGAGTAATAGAGCAACATCTTTTGGGTCGGAGAGCAGGTCTTTTCCTCCAGACCACACTGCAGTTGGTATGGTCATGTCTTCCACTTTATATATAAGAGGGGTGAACTAGAAAAAAAAATGTATATTGAAATAAAAGAAATCGGTTAAGTCATTGCCTGTTCTTATATTTATTTATTTTAAAAAACTAAAGTAAATGGATACACACACACACACACACCACATACTTCCTCTTCTTTATTATAATGATCTCTTACCTCCTTTGAACTGATCTTATTAGAGTCATAGAGTCATAGAATAGTAGAGTTGGAAGGGGCCTATAAGGCCATCGAGTCCAACCACCTGCTCAGTGCAGAAGAACAGATGTGGGCAGCCCAGGCAGTCACGGATCCAAGCACTGACCCAGGTCATACCTGCTTAGCTTCAGCATGTGGCCTACATGATGTGCTCTCCAGTCAAATCATTCTCCATCCTTACTGAGGGCTGGACCCAAATTTATGCTAGATCAACTGTGCTGATGAAAGTAAACTTCCCCACCCCCTCCTTGCCACAGCAGCCCCTCCAGCCGCCTGAAGATATTACACAGAGAGTCAGGAGGCCAGGCTGAACGGGGTGAGCTGAGCTGTGTCGGTGAAGGGGATCCAGAAAATTGAGTGGAGGGACCTTCCACAAGCAGAGCCCTTCCTCTGGCAGAAGGCCGCTTCTTCTCTTGGAAGGCAGTCCTGGATCCAGCCCACAGTATTTTCTAATTTGTAATATTTTCATCATGGCATTTATTTTTTCTTCCACCCTTCACATTATTCCCAGACGTTTCTATGCAGTGCTATGTGAAAACCACTCTTTTAATGTCATGGAACTGAATGCCTTTCCCATCTTCTTCATGTCCACCTTCTTCTCAATTCTCAATCTCTATCCTCCTTTACTCTGAAATTATTCATTTCCCAAACTAGTGATTTCTATACCCAGAACACTGTATACCTGATTGTGCTTTTCCTTATTCTTGATCTCATCACCCCAGTCATAACCTTTGAATAGTCCAGAATGGAGAATCTAATAGGAAAGACAAGAAATAAAATATGGAGTTTTATCTTTGTGCTTTATATTCATGTCACTTATATGATGACTGTAATCCTATAGACATACCTGGGAATAAATCCCTTGAAATCAATGGGCTTTACTTCTTAGTAGGCATGCATTGTAATGTAAGAGTCTTACCTGTGTTTCTGACTTAGAGCTACAGAGATTGGTTGCTTGGAAGAAAGCATTATTTGCTCAACACAATTAGGATATGTTCAAAGTAAATGCTACAGTATTTGCCAAACAGAATTTGTGTGGAGAAGGATTACTTCAACTCTCAAGTTAGAGTTCAGAACTGCTTAGCTATTTCTGTTGAAATAACTTTTTATTTAACTAAACTGTTTCCTGAACTGTGTAAAGAAAAGAAAAGAAAACCTACTAACAAGCTCTAAATTTGGAGTTCTGAACTTCTTAGCCAGTTCTGGTGAGGCAGAAGAGATGGCTCTGGGGTAGCGGAGGAAGGCATGGGGTGCTGGGTCTCCTCTCCTGAGCACTCTGATTTTGATCCAAGTGGTGAGAGGATGTTTGCAGGTTGGAGGTGGGTCTTCCAAATCCCATTTTGAGGCAGGTTTTCCAAATCCCAGGCTTGAAATCCAAGCCTGATTTAGATGAACACCCATGACAACCCTATCATTTACTAGTTGCCTCATATATTGCTATGAGTTATGTCTTGATTATAGTGAATGGTTTTGCCTACCTAGCAACTGACAGGTGATCAAAAAGAGCCTGATGCTCTTTAATAACCTGGATTCTCTATCCAGCCTTTCGGATGAGACATCTATCAGAATGTGAGGAAGACAAAGAGAAATATCTAGAAGTCTGTTGTTTAAATTTGGACATGGAGAGAGACAGAGCACTGTTTTCTTTTGCTTTTTAAGGTGGAGCTGGCTAAAACTGAAACATCCTTGTGATAAAATGGCTCTTTGAGAATCTGAAATGGTATCAGTGGTTGTGCCACCTCCTCTAGCACTCTGTTTCCTCTATGTTCTGCTTGTATATTTGTAAATAAACATTTAGATTCCAGAAAGATACCAGAAGTCTCCAGTGCTCTCTCATCCAAAAGAAACTGAACCATATAGTGCTGCCCTGGATACCTCACTGCTCAGGAAAGTGAAAAGTGAACTGCTTAACAAAATTGACATTAATGGGTAATTGTCATTCCCCTCATAAATGTACTTTTTTAAACTTTGTTATAATTGCCTTACCTTAATGGCACAAATCATGTAACACTGTTCCAAATGATCACCCTTTAATAGTTAATAATAATATTATAACAAAGGGCAAATATACCTGGCTCCAATGCAATACATTCTGAGTAGATGCTCCAGATGGGAATTGAGAGACATACACATTTATTCGGCTCTGAAAGAAGGAAGGAAGAGACCCAGTTTCCTTGTACCAGGGAATGATCCTTGTCATGAGCACTTGAAAACAAAACCTCAGTTTGGCTTGTTCCTGATTGGTTCTGGCTCAGCTTATGAGTTTATTATACCCCTGTTTGTGACTGGCTGGTTTTTTATACCAAAACGTTTCACATTTTAGAATCTGTTGATATATATATATGTGTGTGTGTGTGTGTGTGTGTGTGCGTGCGCACGCGCGCACACACACACACACACACACATATTCCATATATAAGATTTTAATTTTAATTTTAAAAAGTTAAATCTATAAAATTTATAAACTGGATGCACTACTGGTGGTCATTTTTATCCTTTAGATATTGCACTTCTTCAAATTTTGTTATGTAATTCTTTGCTCAAAAAATTGACCAAAATGCACATTTTAGTATAAAATATGTTAGAAATACATACTTTGAGATAAAATGTTTAGAAACATGTATTTTGTGAAAAAGTGCATTCAAAAATACATATGTAAATATGATTTTTCATGTGGATTTCTTTTTTAATTGCAGATCAATGCAGAAATGGGATTGAACAGATTTATGAATGAACACATGTGGAGCTGAAATGGATTGGGAAAAGACTGATCCACCCATCACAGATAGATATAGATTGAGATTGAGATAAAGATATAGATTTGCTTTTGGGCAGCCTGCTCTTTAATTTTTGTAGCTCAGATCAGAATAGATTTCATAGATTTCATAGATCATAGAGTTGGAAGGAGCCTACAAGGCTATCGAGTCCAACCCCCTGCTCAATGCAGGAAACTAGAGGAGGGGTCTCCCATCCAAGTAATAACCAGGCCTGACCCTGCTTAGCTTTCCATGCTCAGACAAGCTGAGCCAGCATGAGCCACAATCCTGTGCTAGGTTTTACTGGGTGTTGACTCGGAGTGCTGCTGCATGAGGAGGCAGTAGCAATGTGACCAAAGAACAGAATCCCGGAAATGAGCGGGAGTCGTGCTGAACGGCTGTTTCCTCGCTCGCCGGAGGCCTGTCGAGCTGTCCCTCCTCCCTCATCTCGTCGGCATTACCAAGCATTTGTTCGTAAGCCCCTTTTTCACTCGCCCTTACTTGCGCATTCAAAATGTGCAAGATGTGGGCATAATCCTATCGTCGTCCTCCCATTTCATCCGCATCTCCTAATCCTTTTTTCTCATTCCTCCTGGCTCGTGCAATGTAATGAATGAGTTGATGTATGATGAATGAAAAATGATGTAATCAGATCAGGACGAAAAGAAAGGTGGTGTTTGGGGGGGGGCAGAAGGCAGAATGGCATGGCACACACACGCACGCACGCGCACACACTGATTTTCTATGGCTGGATTCCATGTCCTATGCTGCTTGATTCACAATCCCAAGTGGATGTAAGAAAGTAAAATAAAGATAATTACAATAGAAACGACTTGCTGGGCTGCCCCCCCCCCCCATAACACACAAATGAGCACGGGCTTGCAATTTTTTTTTTTAAAAAAAATGTTTCCTGTGGGAGAGAGAAACGTTGCCGGAGCTCTGTCGGGCATGTAACCAAATTGCGAAATGAGTTTGTGTAAGAAGAAGGCGTGACCACATCCCCTCCCCTCCTCCTCCTCTAGCCTCTCTTGCGGAAGACTACTGTGCAAGAAAGGCTCGCAGGGTGTAGAGCGCTGCAACTCATGGTTGGCTCGCGATGCGACGAGTCGGGAAGGGGGGAGGCAGCCTCGACAAAAGACTTGGGAGGTCGGGCAGAGCTGATTCGAGTCACTATAAAGCCCATTCAGGATTTCGAACACAACCCTAAATAAGGGGGCAGAGAAACCTCTGATTCAGGCCATCGTAAAATTAAGTTCCTGCCCCCCCAACTGTGACTTTGCCAGCCCACCAAAGATTCTGAGTCCCCTTTTCATCTGCCCTCCCCAGCTCCTATGAATGTGCTGAAAAGGTTCAGTTCAGAACTATGGGTCACACCCAATGTTATTTCTACTTAGAGCAGATCCATTGAAATGAATGGGACTTACGTTAGACTAAGACTGGATACAACCCATTGGATACAATCCATTATACATACATACACTTGCTTGGCCCCTCTTTTGCCCTTCATCTTTTCCGACTCTTCTGCACCAGCTCAGGATGAAGGAAGTTGTGGTACAATGTGTGTTAAGAATTCTTGGCCTCCCCTAGTATTCTGGCATATGGTGATTCTTTGGATTGGACTGTTAGTTGCTATGGCAATTAATTATAACTTGAGAAACTTGGACAATTATCCAATGAGGACAACTGAACACCAGGGGGTGCTCTTGGTTTTCAGGAATCAACCACATGAGCTGAAAGCAGGGATGGACAAATCACTGTATTTTCCATTCCTATCACTGTCATGTGTGCTTGCTCATAAATTCCATTCCATCCCCTTTCTGCATTAATCTGTGATTTTTATATATATATATATAACCCCCTCACAAAAATGCATATTCAAATATGTGTTTTAAATGTATTTTCTCTCAAAACACATACAAATTGCAAACTGCATTGGAACATACTAGAATCGTGAAGACTGGTGGAAAGCTAAGTTCTGCTCCATACATTAATCTGGAAGATGCAGGTTAGGCCAGGTCATAGTTCATCATGTCAGAACCTGCAAAGATCAAATTTCTTAAGTATCCCTAGCTGAACTGTGGATTTCCATTTTGGTGCTGAACATTAAAAAAAAAAAAAGTGAATTACTGATCAATTTTGTTTCGTTTTTTTTAATTGTTAGATAATGTCCATCTTCCCTGTTTTATGTTGTGATGACCTAAGCAACAAATCTGAATTGAACTCAACACTTACCATATTCATATTTACTGTATTATATCCACTGAGGAGGAAGAAGACATTTCCACAAACACTAGTAAAGGGTCGCTGGCTACAGAAGGTAGTCGTTACCTTTTTGAGAAATAGATTCTGGGGAAGGAATTCTCCTTTGCCAAGCATCGCCTATAAAGTACAAAGAGAATTGATAGTTGGAGTAATTTGAACTTTTCCTTGCTTTCTTCTTGTTTTCTCCAACTTCTGCTGTTGCCACACAGAGGTAGCAGACAAAACAATGTCGTCTTTATATTGTACTTTTCCTACATTATTTTTATAATCTCTAAACCAGCCTTCCCCAATTTAATGCCACCCAGATTGGATGGATTACAACCCCCATCATTCCTAGCCAGCATGGCCAGGTTGGGGAAGGCTGTTCTAAGCTAGGTAAGTATTTTCTTCATGGAACAGATGGAGTGGAGTCGAGGTCTGAAGCTGAAAGAACAGCCTAGACCATTCAGTAAGTTCATGACTTGAGGCTGAACATGTTACAGTGCAATCCTTTATATGTCTACTCAGAGATAAGTCTGATTGAGTTCCATGGGGCTTCGTCCTTGGTAAGTGCACGTAGGATTACAGCCTTAGGGTACAATGCTATCATGATGTCCCTGAACTCAGCTTACGCTCATCCTATGCAGAGCGGGAAGAGCAGCAGAGGTGATATTTGCCTCCCCATCTTCCCGCCCTGTATATTTCACTACACGGGCTTTTTTTGCCCATGTAGCTGGAGTGTTTCAGAGGGTCAAGAAGGTGGCTGAAGAGGCTTCAGGATAGCTCATATCCTGGCTTCTCCAGTCTCCTTCCATCCCCACCCACTGAAACGCCCCCTTCTTCCCCTCTCCATTGCTTTCCTGACCTCAGAGGGCAGTCAGCGCGGTTCTTTCTGCACTGGCTGAAGGGGGAGGGGGGTTGGAGCTCTGATTCCCAGCTCAAAGATTGGATCGCTGTCTCTGACCTCAGGGCTGAGAATCCAAAATATGCTACGGCCCCTCAGACACTGTCTAGGGGCCACGGGATTGCTCCTTTACTCTCTTAACAACTATACAACACCAGCTTATAACGCTGATTGGTAAATCAGTGGTTGAGCACAGAGAAAGAGTGAACCTACTTGCCTCTACCTATGCTCTTTTCATTGGACATGGGGTGGCCATATACGTCCTACTACAACAAAACGTACAATAAAGTGTCTTGATTTTTTTATTTTGCTCACACTCTAAAAAGACTGCAGATAAGATACATAAATGTCCAATTACTTTAAATAAGTGTGTAATCCCCACTGATGTTTCTAAGCACAAGTATGACTACTGAAAGCAGAGATAAGTCATACCCGTTTCCTATTAGAATTAGAGCTACAAAGGGTTTATAAGTTTGAACTGAGCATCAACACAGGTTGGTAGGACACATTTGTTTATGTATGGAAAAAAAATCAAAATATTATCCAGTGCTGGGCCTGAAATCATAAATGTTTAACACTGCAATCTTATACATGTCAACTCAGAAGTAAGGAAGGAAAGTGTTATAGGATTGCAGCCTTAATTACATATGGTATGATGCACAGTGACTGGGTTCACACAACACGATAAGCCATGGTGGCTTATAAGCCATGTTTGCTTCACAGTGGCTTGTCGTGTTGCCTGAACCCAACAGCATGGTTTGTTAACCACGGACAAGCCACTATGGTGTTGTGTGACCCCATCAGTGAGAGGCCTACAGAAAAACCAATGGTAGGTTAAGCTAACTTGGTTTATGACCATCTGGATGAAGATGTGTTGGAAAGAAAAAAGAGAGAAAACATACCCCAAGGAGTCTTTCTGGAAGCCTAAGTAATTTTATTGCAGGGCTTCTGGCATACTTAGGTCTAGTCACAGGAGCTAAGGCAAAATACATTTTGATCTTCTGAGCCAACTCTGGCATTGTTGAAAATGCTATGAATGCTGAGAAAAATCAAAGAGACAAAAGGGGTTAAAACAAAGTAAACAAAACAGACCAGAAGCCTTGTCTCCTTCCAACCTTTAGCTTCCAGAGCAGCATTTCAAACATTAAATATTGGCCGCATGCATTAGAACTAGCTCAACATGTCGTTTATTAGGGTAGAACATTTGTACCACGGCACGTTTTATGCTTTCTCACTCTCCATAGGCTGGCAGGGGTCTCTGGTCCTGCTGGCAGCCATTTCGGGGTGGGGGGGGAGAGATGTCCCTTGTGTGCAACACAGAAGAGCAGCAATAAAGACAGTAGGAGAAGTGAGTGTGCAGCAACCGGAATATCTGCAGGCGTGGGGAGGGAGCTTGAACATCTTCGCCCATGAGCCTCAGTGTTGCTGCCGTCACACTCAAAAGAGCTGCTTGGAATCGGTGCAGCCTGGGCAAGGGGAGTCCACCCTCCCCCATGGACTGTAAAGCATCAGGTACCGGGGTTCTGGTCCTAACAGCCATGGTGGGGGGACAAATGTGAGTGGCAGGTTGCTGCAGGCAGGGCTAACCTAGAGGGATATCTCCCCTTTGGGTATATTGCCAGTTTGGGGGTCAAATAAAGCTTAATGGTTTTTACTCTTACACCCAAAGCACACATTACTTTAAAAATGTCTAGAGTATGGGCAAAGGCCTCAATCTGGATCAGGATCCTAGGTGAGGGTGGGGGCATAGGAGGCCTTTTATCTTTTCCCACCACTGGGTTCCCAATTCAGATGGGAGGTGGCGTGCCTGCAAGTTATACTAACAAAGAGGTATCTATTTTGCTTTGGCAATTTATGTTGCAGGTGTGTGTGGGGGGGAGGATCTAGATAGGAGCTACAGTGGGAGGCAGGAAGGACTAAAGCTCATCTACCCGCAAACTGGGCCCCAGACTGGATTAGGACTTTAATCCCTGGGCTGTTTGGTGAGTTGATCCTTGATTGTGAAGTATTTTTTTAGTGCTGCCACTTAGTGCTGGTGTGGTGAACTGGTTTCTAAGCTGATTGTCAGAAGCTGCTCCTAAGTGGTTTTGTTGTGTTTGGGTACCCAGACTACAAGGGATATTTTTATTATGTTTTTATATTAATGTAGTTATGCTCTTGCCATTCTACTTGAAGATGGTACTTATTGCATGGATTGTTTTGGCATGCTTGTGAATTCAGCTACTGAAGTTGATTTCAATAATGGGCTAGACAAGTTTATGAAAAAGATATGGCCCGGTTCACACGTAATGACAACCCAGCTTTTTGGGTTTTGTTTTTTTTAAACCCCAGGGTTGTCTTGAACAAGCCAGCATGCTAGTTCACTCTGCTCGATCATTTCCCCTTAGCTCTCCTGCCATCAGGAACAGCTAAACAACCCAGAGATGCCTTCTTTTACGGCGAGAAAGCCAGTTGTGCTTTTGCAGCATGGCTTTGCTTCAGAGGGTTGCAAAGATGCACAACAATAGCCTTGGATTCATGCTAGCAGATGGCGGTTATGATGTCTGGATAGGGAACAACAGGGGCAATTCCTGGTCTCAGAAACACCAACACTTTTCTGTTGAAGAAGAACAATATTCTGCTTACGGGTAATCTAAAACTAAATGTATAGAAATCACTGAAGCCAGTCATTTTTTTAAAAAAAGTTCTGGCTGGTTCCATAACTCTACATGAGAACCGAATCAAACCTGGGTTGCTTAGCGTGACATCCGAACCCAGAACTTTAGCTTGTCTCTCCCTTGACAAGGCAGCACAGGAACCCAGGGTCCCAACCACAGCCACCGTAGCTTACAGATGTCAGAAGACTGTAGCTAATCTTAAATCCAGGGCTCAAATCCAGATACATATCTAGATCCTTACGAAGTCTCCCATATTCGCACAAATTTCTCTTGCTCCTTCTTGTTCTGTGAATGGGTATGGACCAGGAAGGCTAGGATATGCATCTTCTTGTAGGGAACCAAGACTGAGGCCCATGTTGTTTATAGTTCTTGTAAAAGCGATATGTAACATTACGTAGACTTGGAGATCTGACCAGCTAAGGTATTTTCTCAGTCAAACACACAGTTTGATTTGTTTTCTCTGAGTTATGTTTTTCTCTCCTCTCCATCAGCTTACCCATTTTACATAATGTATGTATTTTACCCAGGTCTCCAAGTACAAGCTATCAAACCAGCATAACTGTGTTTTCTGAATTTGGATTCCCACCCCCCCTTTTCATATCATAAAAGAAGTCCAGATTATTTTTTAAACCTTTCAACATAAAAGGTTTAAAAAAGTCCTTTAGGGTGCAATCATGGTTAGATAGAAAAACGGCCTACAACTCCCATCATGCTAGGAATGCTGGGACTTGTGGGACTTTTTTTCTGTCTGAACATGCATAGGATTGTGCCTTTAATTTAAACTGCTGTTAGTCTTACATAGATGATATCATCACAGATGAGTACTTATTCCAAGAAGCATACCTATGGCACTGCCCTGTGAATAGCCAACATAGTATAACTGTTGTTGTCCGGTTTGCTGCAGAATGAAGTGGACCACAGCTGGAAGATCATACTTGGCCATCTCATCAAAACTAGAGAGGGAAGAAACAAACACACTCAGCACTGACACATACAAAGTTAATTTGAAGGTGCACAACGTACAGAACAGGCGCCAGCTAATACATGGTACATCAATTTGCATAAACACATATGGGGCCGGATTCAACTATTTTTGGGTCCTACATTTTTATGGCATGGTCAGAGTTGCGTTTAACTCTGACTGAAGCTATTTTCACTCATCTTGCATTTGTTTCTTGCTTTGTTAAATGGAGAAAGTTCTCATAAAAAAATGAATCAAAACTAATTTATTGTATGTTCCTAGTACCACCATAGCACACACACACACACACACACACACACACACACACAAGCATCAACTGCAGTAGGAACTGTCAGATAATTAGCAGTGATAGCGAGGAGTTCTTCACTGGCTTAGATTATGATTTAAGCTTGACAAGAAATATGGGGACACACATTACAGGAGTGCCAAATTCACATTCTGAGCTGAGTTACTACAACTTTTGGTGACATCATCACTTTTCATCAGATATAAATTTAGTACTTCTTAAAAACAAAGGGGCAAAAACTGAGTAGCCTTATGAAACATTGACACTTTCAGCCTATACTGGATTGGAACCAATGAAATAAAGGATGTGTGTTTATCTAACAAGGTAGCTTGATTCATAGACACATCTTTAACTAAGTATTGCACACATAATATCTTGAGGTGCTGAACAGCGTGTAATTCCTGTTGCAAATTACAAAGATTGCAACAATTAAATATACCTGAAAGCCCAAAATTCTTCTTGGTCTACAGACAGAGTTTGGTGTCTTCTGGACCAGGTGGTTCCTCTGCTGTTTCCAATCCAAACATCATAGCCAGCATCTGCGAGGATGAAGCCCAAACTGTTGTTGGCCAAGTTAGTGACCCAAGTGCTTCCATCTCCCAGAAAACCATGCTGGAGAAACACCACAGGTTTCAAACCTGGAGAAAGAAGAGAATATTTTCTTAAGTTATTCAACTCTCATGTGGTAAGATGTAGCTAGGGCTGTGTGTACTCATCCACTTCAAAAGCCAATGACAAAAAAGGGGGAAAGAACCTGGGCCACGGTAATTCAATGTCTGAAAGTTGGATTTGAAAATAGAGGTATGAACTCCATTCTCCCTGCTAGTCAGTATTTCATTTGGAGCTGAAATAAAGACATAAGAGTCAGGGCAATTCAGGTAATTGGGCCGTATCCAGCAGAGCGCTTACGCCCCCGCTGAATTTGTTGCGCCACTGCAAGCGGAACAGAGATTTAGTGCTTCGGGGGGCAAATGGAAATGAGCAAAAATGCTCATTTCTGGAATGGGGCAGGTCAGTGGAGCTCTCATGAGGGAGTTCGGCCGACTTGTCCTGATCCAGAAATGGGAGTTTCCGCTTGTTTTGGGGCTTCCTCTAGGAAGTGTTAAATCTCTGTTGTGCGAGAGGTGGGTCCTGGTTATGCAACAGAATTGGCGGGACCCACTGCTTGCAAAACAGAATCAGTGGGCTGCAACAGAATCAGTGGGGTCATAAGTCCTGGCAATTTCAATGGGAGATATTTAAGGACACGTTTTAACTCAGATATTGAAATAAAAGGGGCTAAAAGCTGCAATCCTATACCATCTTCCCTGGGAATCATCTCTATTGAACAACTCAATGGGACTTACTTCTGTTTATACATATATATAGGATTTCTCTGTTAGGCAATTTAGCTGGATTGTGCTCCTTGATTTTACATGTGGAAAGACTACATATTAATGTCAAATATCTTGGCATTTGAAAGTACACGGGAGTTCAGATTTTGTCATAATTTTTTAACCTGTCTTTGGCAAACTTCATCTGGACATTTCAATTTGCCCCAGTTTCTGCTAGGGAGAAAAGAGTTATAAAGTAGTCTCACGGTGTGTTCACACAACCCTCTCAGCCCTGCCTTACAAGTGATAGACAAGCCTGTCGAGAAATGAAACTCTGGTTGAAGCCCATCAAGTCTTGTCCCTGCCCAGCAAACCCTTTCCTCCCTCCTTCCCTCTGCCCATCCATGTGTACCCTTGATGCTGGCCTTGACTTGGGAGTTTGGCCCAGCGTTGCCCGGTGCTGACTCCAAGCCTGGAAAGTGCCAAGAGTGATGAGTTTCAACCAGCATTTAATTTTCTGGAGGTGTGATTGTTCAGCTGCGAAAGAGGGGATTGGAGTGTTGCTGAATAATGTGTCCTGAGTACACACTTTTTGTATTTCATCTACCTTCTCCCGATTGTGCATCATCATACCTGAATGCCCCTGATTCTTAATGCCAAACGGTATTCTGTTAAGGCTGAGGATATAGCCATCTTTTGTCACCACTTTATACTCCTCACTGGGATAGCCTTTGTGGATAATAAGTTCATTCTGCAAGAGAGGGGAAAGTGAATGGTTTTTCCTGAAGGAGTTCTGCAGTGTCACTGTCTCATCTCAGCTTCCGATGTGATGTCAAATGTGTCTGCAACAGAGCACTGAAGAGTGACAAATGAAAAGGCATGGTGTTGGGAAACTGATAGCATGCTGGGGGCTATAAGTAGGGGTCGGCGATCCGCTCACCACCCGATTTGCGGCATGCTTGGCAAGCACTGCTGCTGTGTCTGCTGAGCTGGGCCGAAATTGAGCACCGGCCAAGGCGCTTGCCCGACTTTCTGGTTCCCGGCGCTACGTTGTTTATGTAGAAAATGGTGTAAGATACGTTAAAAGTGGCTGCAATTTGCGTAACTTGCAGAAATCACGGCCGTTTTTAATGTATCTTACGCCATTTTCTACGTAAAAAACATAGTGCTGGGAACCCGGAAGTTAATGTTCTCGATATTCACAAGCATGTGGATAGTGTGTCTCATTATAATCAGTTTCCTCTCACCACAGTAAGTGTTATGTAGTAGATATATTAATTTACAAATAGACTGAAAATCAAAGATACTAGAAAATAGAAACAGGAAAACTTGCTTTGAAAACTAAAGTGTTCCAGATGCTTCTAGTTTCTTAGTCAAACTACATGATACGTTAAATATGTAGCATGCAGCTGAACGGCTCTTTCTTTTGCACACTGAAGCAAGCATGCAAGGCCCTGATACAGATCGGGTCCACCTACATGGGTAGGGGAGCTTTAAACCTCCCCCCCAGCCATTTTTCCAAAAAAATCCCCCCTCCATGTGGGGGCTAAAAAAAGATGCCAATGGAGGCTTCCCCCCCCTTTATAGCCCCCATGTGTTGGGGTGGGGGAATTTACCCAGCAAATATTCTGGGTAAGAGAGCCAGTGTGGCGTAGTGGTGAGAGTGTTGAACTGGGCAGGGATGGAGACTCAGACTCCAGGACTCGACTCATGAGTCGGACTGAGTCCCCCCTCTGACTCAATTCAGACTCGAGTCCCAATATTTTTAATGGGACTCGAGACTCGACTCGGGACTCGAGACCAAGGACTCGTGTTCCAAAATCGTGTTCCTCAAATGCAACATGGATAGGTTTTAGGAAGTACAGCAAGTTTATTTTTTAAAATCATTTTCCTAAAATGCAAGCTTTCAGACATTTTGGGTTTGGCTACCTCTGCCTGCCTGTTTGGGGTTCCCAGCCTCCTCTGCCTGCCTGGTCTCTTCTTAACCAGTTCCACAGTTTGAATTGTCCAAGACAAAGGCCTCTGCCTGCCTGTTTTGGGGTTCCCTGCTTCCTCTGCCTGTCTGGTTATTTTGGGTTTGTCTGTCTCGTCTGTTCTTTTTTTTTTTTTTTTAAATATTTTATTAAATTTTAAAACAATACAAAGAAAATAACATACACACATAACTAATATTGTGCTCCCATCACCATGGGACCAAACAATCCAATAACTCTATAATTGTTCATTATTCCAAAAATACAATATATCTTGACAGGGTAAACTCCCTTTCCCCCTTTTAAACACATATTCCAAAAATAAACCCCAAATATCCTTAAAATTATTTTTCTTTAATTGACCCCTTTTGCATTTAATATTACAAGTCAACATATCATTCAAAGCCATATCCCATACTTCCTTATACCATTCAGTAATAGTGAAAACTTGCTGGATTTTCCATTTCCTTGCTATCATTAGTCTACCTGCCGTTAACAAATTTATGATTAATTCTTTAACATTTTGTGAACCGATCACCTTTTCCGTTATTGTTAGCAAAGCTAGTTTAGGGCATACCTCTAAATCAACTCCAACAATTTCTGATATTTCCTCAAAAATCATTTTCCAAAAATCCATTACATTTTTACAACTCCACCACATATGAGCATATGTACCCAATTCCTGACATCCTCGCCAACACATTGGAGAACATTTATTATCTATTCTATTTAATCTCACTGGGGTCAAATACCATCTCCAAATTAGCTTATAAAAATTCTCTTTAATTCTTATAGACATATTTTTCAATATTCGCCTATCCCAAATCTTATTCCACTCATCCTTTGATATTTCCTCTTCAAACTCTGTATCCCAAACTATTTTAAGATTTTCTGCTTGCTCTTCTGATTTCTGCAACATTTTATATAACATCTTTGTAAGACCCCTAGCTGATGCATTTCCTTCTACAAGTTCTCTAGACATAACCACCTGCTCAAATGCAGTGAAATCCCTTTCATGCTCATGTCTCCTCTTCCATTTCTTACCCCATTGTACTAATTGAATTAAATTTAACCAAGAAATTCTTCCTGCCCCAACCCTATCAATTATTTGCTGTCTTGTCTCCATTTTTTCCAGCCAATCCATTAAAGTTATCACCTTTTTCTCTCTAAAAATTCGTTCTAAATGTCTAACATTCTCGGGAAAATCTTCCATAACCACCACTGGAGTAAGCGGGGATATACCTGGTAAAAATATTTCCTTATTTCTACCCCAAATTTCTAACATATTTTTTAAAAAGGGATTTTCTAATCTTTTTGTCATAATATGTCCTTGTTTTGTAAATAAGAATTTATCCACCCTATTACCCAATTCAAATGCTTCTATTTCCCACCACATAAAATCTTTTCTAACAATAATATCCATGATATATCTAAGTTGATTAGCTATATAATACCATTTTAAATTAGGGAGACCAAGTCCCCCTATTTTTTGAGCTTTATACCATCTATTCTAAGTAATCCTTGATTTCCCCCCCCATTACAATAGCTATTTAACATTACTTGCCACTCTTTAATTTCTTTCTCTGATATCTTATATGGTATCATTCTAAATAAAAAATTAAACTTCGGTAAAATCTTCATTTTAATCAAAGCTATCCTACCAAACCACGATAATCCCAATTTTTTATAATCCTCTATTTGATTTTTAACTTCATCTTTTAGTTTTTTAAAATTACATTCCCCTATTTTATCCAAATCTTTTAATATATCAATACCTAAATATTTAATTATATTTTTTATCTTTATATCCACTCCCCTTTGTTTAAATCCCCTTTCCTCCAGTTTACTATAATTAAATGTCATTATCTCCGATTTATCCCAATTAACTTTTAACCCTGTTACTTCTCTAAATTCATCTAAATGTTTCTCTATCCAATCCCAATTTTCTATAGGCCGTTCTAATGTTAACAAGATATCATCTGCAAAAAGGTTTATCTTACATTTGGTCTCTATTCCTATCCCCAATAATTTCTTCTCCTGTCTTATCGAATTCGCTAACAATTCCATAACTAACACAAATAATACTGGGGAAAGGGGACAACCCTGTCTAGTTCCCCGGCCTAGGCTAATAGTTTCTGTTATTCCATCGTTTACAATTACCGACGTGACATTATGAGTATATAATTGGTTAGTAATACCTATAAATTTTTCTCCAAACCCCATAGTTTTTATTAACATCTTTAATGCAGGCCATTCCACACAATCAAAGGCTTTAAAAATATCCAATGCAAGAACCCCCGCTTTCAAATTATTTTTCTTTATTAAATAAATTATATTCAGAACCCTTCTTGTTAAATCTGCCATTTGTCTTCCTTGAATAAACCCACATTGATCTATCCCTATATACTTATTTAGAAAACTATTCATTCTTCTAGCTAAAATTGCTGTCAATAGTTTAGCATCTTGATTAATTAATGATATTGGTCTATAAGAACCTGGTTCTGCTAAATCCTTCCTTGATTTCGGGATTAAAATGGTCAAGGACTGTTTCCATGACGGGGGGATCTCTCCCCCCTGTAAAATATCATTAAACAACCGTTTTAACTTCGGAATTAACATTTTTTTAAAGACTTTATAATATTCCGCCCCCAGACCATCCAGTCCTGGCGTTTTCCCCTGTTTTAATTTATTTATAGCACTTTCTATTTCAATTTCTGTGAATGGTTGCTCCATTTTCTCTCTATCTTCATCCTGGATTTTTATTTTTAAATTTTTCTCGATATATCTTCTATTCTCAGCTTCCGACCATTTTCCTGCCTTATATAACTCCATGTAATATTCATGAAAAATTTTCAATTTATCCTTTACTAGATTATATTCTTTACCCCTCTTATCTTTAATCATCCCCACTAAGCTTTTTTTTTTTTTTTTTGTGCTAATCTAGCCAACATTTTAGAGTTTTTATTACTATTCTCAAAATACTCCCTTTTTGTGTAAATCAAATTCCTTTGTACCCTGTCCAGTTCTTTATTCTCCAATTCTTTCCTTTTACCCTGTAATTCTGCAAAAATCTTTTTATCCCTCTTCTCTAAATACTTCTTTTCCAAATCCCTAATCTCCCCCTCTAGCTTTTGATAAAAAACTTCTTGTTGTTTCCTCAAATTTATTGCCTCTCTCAATCCTATTCCTCTCATTACACTCTTCATTGTATCCCATATTATCGCTTCAGTACATTCTTCTGTTTGATTAAATTCCCGAATTTCCCTCAATTCCTTCTCTATTTTCTCTGTTAAATGTTTATAACGAAAAATATTACAATTCAATCTCCATCTTTTCGCTTCTCTATAATCCTTATGTATCTTCAAATCCATGTTAACCAAAGCATGATCTGTAACTTTTATCACTCCTATCTCTGTGCCCAGGACCCTTGAAAACAGTGTCCTGGACACAAAAATAAAATCTATCCTAGAATAATTCTTATTTGCTGATGAGTAAAATGTATATCTTTCCTCATTCCCCTTGACCCCTCTCCAAACATCTAGCAACCCTTCCTTACTAATTAACTTATTCAAGATCGTTAGATTATTTCTCTGATCTTCTCTCGTCGGATTGGATTTGTCTTTTCTTCTATCCAATACCATGTTAAAGTCCCCAGCCATAATAACCCTTTGATTTTGAAAATTACCCATTTCTTTAAACACATGTTGATAAAATTCTCCTTGATTTTGATTGGGAGCATAAACATTAACAATAACATATTCTTCCCCTCCCAAGGTCCCATACATTATAATATATCTACCTGTATCATCCTTTTTCACCTTTAGAACATTAAAACCACAATTCTTTGAAATTATAATTGCTACTCCTCGCGATTTAGATGATCCACATGCTATCTCATATATTCTAGACCACCTCAATTTCAATTCATTGACTCCTTTCCTTGCCTGGTGCGTTTCTTGCAAGAATATAATATCTGCCTTATCCTTTTTAAGAAGTGCTTCTATTCGCCTTCTCTTAGTAACTGAACCTAGCCCCTTAACATTTAAAGTTGAAATTCTTAACTTATAATCCATCTATTAACAACATTTTTTTCTTTTTTGGTCCCCAAAAGTGAAAATAATACACAATAACATACCCCTTAACCCACCCCCACATTCATCTAAACTATCCCCCCTGCTTAGCCAGGGCAACTTGCCCCACCCTAAACCTACCCACCTATCCCAGGGGGGGGAAAAGGACCCATCACCAGCCCGAACAGCAGCCCCTCATTCCCTCCCGGATAACTTCTTTATAAAACATTTTCTATTTCTTTTTTCTTCTCGTGTTGAAACGACCTCTTATACAATTCCTCCACTGGCTCCTTCTTCTTCCAGTTGACCCATCGATTCTGGACCCTCCGCATCATCATGAAGCCCCAACTCTCCCAGCAGGCCCATGCCTTGATCACATGATGAGATCTTGTATCTCTTACTGTTCCACACAAAAGTAAGAAAAACTGGGTAACCCCAATTGTATTGTAATCCCTTTCTGATCAAGACTGCTGTACACGGTTTAACACTTCGCCTCCACTTTATTGTTTGCTGACAAAGATCATTGTAGATTTGCAAAGTAGCCCCCTTGAAAGCTACTTGACCTTTCTTTCTAATCTCTTTCATGAAGACATCCTTCTTGTATAAATTTGCAAATTTCAGTACAACATCTCTGGATGTCATACCACGCCTTAATGCTCCCACTCTATGCACAATCTCAATGTCCATATCATCCCAAAAAATTGTTTCTCCAGAGACAGCTTCATTCATCCATTCCAAAATACTGCCTCTTAACTTATATCCAGTCTCCCCCATCTCCATGGGGAAGCCTCTGATCCGAATGTTGGAACGACGTTGCCTGTCTTGCATGTTAATCATCTTTATTTCCATCTCATTAAATTTCATTTCATACTTTTCAAAACTTTTTTCATCCTTCACCTGGAGTTTTTCCACCTTATCCACTCTAACTTGCAGCTCTTTAACTTGAACCCCTAAATGATCTATGGACTTTCGCATGTGCTTCATATCCTCTTGATGCAGATTTTGAAATTTCTCAATTGCTTCTATTTGTTTCTGCTGGCCTGCTTCCATAGAGCTTTGAAACTGTAATAGAATTTTCTCCCAATCTGGTGCTGCCCCTTTAAGCTTGGCTGGAGATATTGACTTTGGCTTGGCACCAGCAGGGAATTTGCCAGCTGAATCCGCCATTTTTCCGCCCTTCCCCCTCGCTGTCTCGAAACTTTCACTACCTCGTGGCTTCTTATCAGGACCCAGTTGCACAGTTTGATAAGAACATTCAATATCTTTAGTGTCAAGGATCCTAATTAGCCTTTTCAAACTGTTATCCGAGGGATGCGCCCGATCGCGTTTCCAAAGAGGGGGTAGGGACTTTTTCACCCGTCTGGAGCTCATAAACAATCCAGAGCGAAGCACATCAAAAGAAAGCTATTCTTTTTATTTCTTTATTAGCTCTACATCTGCATACCTTCCAGAAAGCAAACAGCAAAGGAATTTAAACTCACGCTTTGTCTCTCCTGTGTATTTGCAGATGTTTTCAAATCATTCCGGGAGCTCGGCAGAAAAGCTACTGCTCCATAGCCAGCGCAGGCTCCTCCCCGTCTCGTCTGTTCTTGCCAAAATCACTTGCAGATTATTGGGAAAAAAAAGGCACACTTGTGCCTAGAATTTATTTAAGCCACACATCTGAAATAGCCTTATTTTGTTGGGAAAACCTCCCATTGATTTTAATAGGGACTCGTGGAGTCAGCTTTGGGAGTGACTCGTGACTCGTGACTCACCATTTTGGACCAAGGACTCGGACTCAGACTTGAGACTCGGGTCCAAAGACTCGTGACTCAACTCGTGACTCAAAACCAAGGACTCTTCAACATCCCTGGAACTGGGACTTGGGAGATCCGGGTTCTAGTCCCCGCTCGGCCATGAAACTCACTGGGTGACTTTGGGCCAGTCACTGACTCTCAGCCTAACCTACCTCACAGGGTTGTTGTGAGGATAAAATGGAGAGGAGCAGGAGGATTCTGTAAGCCGCCTTGGGTTCCTTGCAGGGAAAAAGGTGGGGTATGAATATAATAAATAAATAAATAAACTGTATGTTATCTTTCACACAAGTGGTTTTGTCTCTCCCTGATTATCCTCAAATCTAGATTGAGCTGGTCTTGACCTGGCCCCGAGGATAATACATTGCCATTGCTCCACATCTCCCCCTGTTCCCCACCCCAGTAACATTTAGTTAAAGAAAATGCAACAGTTCATCTCTCTCACTCTGTTGCACTGGCTGTGTCTTTTAGAGGGACGGAAAAATCTTGAGTGCAGTGACATCCTGTTCTGCATCTGCTCTAACTACATATTAACTGGGAAGAGACGTGGGTCAGCAGTGGTCTCCCATTGATTGTCACACATGGTTTTGCCCCAAAATATAGCATGCTCCAGAATAAGGCATAATTTGACTTAGGTAAGGGCAGAGAGGGAATTGATGGTAACTGGTGTCTATTGCTTTTGTACCCCAGAAGTGCAGATGAAGAAACAGAATGGGCAGAAAGACCTTACACCTGGGGAAATGGGTACAAGGATAAAAGAAACTTCTGAGAGAACAGCTTTCTCCTGGACTCCTGGAGGTGGGGTTGCTGTGGGTTGTAGGTGTGGCTGTCTGAGGCCCTACAACAACTGGTTGGCTAGGGCCTAGTTTCTCAAACTGGGTAGGGCGGAGCAAGTCTCCTTGGTAGTGTATGAGCATCTTGTACTCATTTGAACCTGTGAACACCTGCAAGATCCTTGAACAGCGGCAGCTCCATTCAAATCCTTTGGCTCACTAGAGCAGCCAGGCAGCCTTGTGAACTTGTTCCCAGTCCCACACGGCTTGACAGCCTGGATAGGTGAGCATTTAAGGCAAGAAATAAGTTCCAGAACAGCCTGTGTGCCCAGCAAGTGAGCAGAGGGCAGCAAGTGTGTGATCTAAGAGCAAATGGATAGTCTTAAGTTCAAAAATCTTGAGTCCTTCTCCTGTGGGAGAGATGTAGGGCAGGACTGTGCCCTCCCCCGAGGTGACATCTCAATTTAACCACCAAATTTGCACAGAACACAGCTTTGGTAGAAGCACTGGGTGATAGGCAGGTAGATGGACTGTGCTCATGCATTCTCTCTCTCACTCTCCCCTTTTTCTCAGAGAATAGTGGCATGCCCGTATTTTTCACCTTTTCACCCAGACCCATGCTGCCACCATTTGTGCAGTGGTACTACCTGCATATCCTCATAAAAGCATTCCTGCCCATCTCATGCCAGGAGATTTGTGACCTCCATACATTCCTTTGCTGCTCATAGTAATTTCTTCTTCTTCTTCTTCTTCTTCTTCTTCTTCTTCTTCTTCTTCTTCATCGATATGTAGTTTGCTGCACAAGGCCATCGCTTGCTTGCAAGACCCGCACTGACACCAACAAATAGATGCTTGACATGCACCAAGCTTGGCTTTGCCTGGGCTGGGCAACTTGTGGTCCTCCACATGTGATGACCTACAACTCCCATCATCCCTCACCATTGGCTGTGCTGGCTGGGTGATGCTGGGAGTTGTGATCCAACACATATGGAGGCACAGACTGGAATAATCTGGGTTGGGTCATCTTCCTCTTTATCTGTGTTCTGCCAGCAAGTGAAGACATCTCCCTTTTCCCTTTGCCTCTGCTGCTGCTTAATTTTATTTCTTGGCTGTTAGTGTTTGGCTTTTTCTGTTTTTGCTGCCGCTTTTAGCTTTTTAATGTACATCAATGATTAGTCATTGTTTTTATGTTTTTCTGTTTTCTAAGTGGCTTTGAGTGTCTCTCTTTTGGGAAGGGAAAAGCAGGGTGCAAATTTCTTAGATACCGGTAATTAGAAACATAATATCATGCATCCATCACAGCCAGGCAAAAAAAGATGGGTCAAGAAGATAGATGGGGTACATCTGTCCAGAAAATCTTGAATGTTGAACTTGTTGCACTTTGATTGGCAGCTCCTTGTACACACTGGCACATGAGGTTTTGCACATGCTCACGAAATGGATGGTTGGTATTTGGTTTGGAAGGTCCAGGAGCTAGAATGAATTTAGAAGGGTGTGTGTGCTTGAATAGTGTGAAGAGTGCTTTTGGGCTGAAGAATCGTGCTAGTGAAATGACAATGTGTCCCATCATGTATTTTGAACAAACACCAACAGGCAACTTACAATAGTCATAAAGGCTTCTGGATCCACAGCTCTTTTTGTTTTCATTGGTTCCTTTGAATGGACCCGTCCTTGGGACAGGCATATCGCAAGAAGAATTGGCCACATCCTCTTCCTTGATAACGCAGGATACAGATATTGATGATGTTCTGGGCAACATAAAGAAATGTAATTTGCCTGTTAATAACTTGTACTGAACAAAAACATACCAGTGGTGACTGTTGAAAGCGGGTCTGGGCAGACTTCAGGCTTGCAAAAGTCTACTTTGTTTTTTATCCTTGCCCAATGAGATTACCTTTCTTCCACCCCTACCATGCTTCACTATGGGAGGGGGGAAGCCTTAAACTGGCTTCATCATAACTCCCTAGCCCATGCACCTATCCTCCTGAAACATTGCAGGTTTCTTTTCTGGGGACACCTCTAGGATGTGTGCCATCTTCATTCCAATTGTCCCCCCAAAAACCACAGGCCAAGGGAATCATTCACCCCCCTCCCAGATATGAGGACTCTCTTCCACATAAACTTCTGCACCTATCCTTCTCAAACTTTGCAGTTTTTGTACTTAGTGGCACCTCCAGGCTTTCTGTCATTTTCAGAACTATGGCGCACAAGAAATGTAGGGGACAAGTGTGTCCTTTTTTGGATACCCTCAAAATGTAAAGACCATGCTCGCACAAAAGTCCCTGAACCTATTTGTCGGAAACATGGCAGGCTTGATCCCCTCAGAGGAAGCAACTGTCACTGCAATTTTCATCTAATTCTGCTTGAAAGTTTAAAAGGTATTTGCAGTTCCCTTAAAAATAAAAATAAAAAAATATGTAAAGGTGCATAGCACACAAAGTAGTGCACCAATTCTTCAGACATTTGGCTGGCGGCTGAATCCCTTCTTAGGCTCTACTGGAGTAGGCTGGTGATTCCTATTTTGGCGGGTCTCCTTTTCCATTGCAGGTTTTGCAGGTTTTATTTGGAGCTTCACTGGAGCTGTCCATGGTGCTCCGTGGTGGTGAACCTATTTTGGGGATGGAGCTCAGCACCGTAGATAGCTCCTATGAAGCTCCAAATAAAACCTGCAATGGAAAACCTTGCTAGAGAACACCTTTTTTTTAAAAAAAAAAAGCTGCATCCCCTACTCCCGAAGTAAGAACATCTGTCCCAAGAGATCCTTCTCCTGCAGCTGCTGGCTCAGTGCCTGCTATCAGCTCCTCTACTCCTATAGTGCTTGTTGCTTGCTTCCCTCCCCTGGTCTCTGTTGTATATCTGACAACGAACATGTGGGTTGAAGAGCAGTGAGGGGGATCGGAAAACATGCACAAATTTCAAGGCAGAATAATGACAGGGATCAGTAAACATGCACAAATTTCAGGGCATAGCAAAGTAGTGAGGTGGATCTCGGCAAAGATACACTAATTTCGAGGTAAACATATGCAAATGTCAAGGCAGAAAGGTGAAGAGGATCAGTAGCGTATGCAAATCTCAAGGCAGAGCGGAGGGGGAAATTATGCAAGTGCAACTGACATGACAGAGCAGTGAGGCAGATCACTAAAATTATGCAGTTTTCATAGCGGCAGACTTTCGCATCTATGCACTTGTGGAAGAACAAAAATTTTAAAAAATAATTTTAAAAAATGTAGCAAACATGTTCAGGACACTCTCTGGTGTCCTTTCTTCTTGATTTTTAGGAGCACAGGGTGGAGGGCGCTGACGCAGGATGAGGGAGGCTGGCGACAACACTAGTGAGATCACAAGCAGTGGCAGCGGTTTTTGCCGCTCTTGCCAGGTGGCTCTCTAGCCGTTCCCGACCCCATGATGAAGTCGCCCTGCTGGGTTCAGATGTCACAACAAGCCACCCAGAACAAACCAACAAACAAGCCAGGGGTTCTCAGGGTGGCATGATCATCAAAAATTAGCCAGCCTGGAGAAACTGTATAAGCTTCAGATGTCAGTGACATACACACATATGTGTGTGTCATTGAGGGAGATATATAGAATAGTTTGTGCAGAATAATCATTTATATTTAGGTTATTCTAGTAGCATAGCAGTTCAGGTTTTAAAAAAGTATTCTGCAGAAACACGCACAAACACAAACAAGCAAAGACGTGGAGAGAGAGAGAGAGAAGTTTGTCAGAATAGATTTTTTTAAAAATTCTGAAATGCTAAGCTGCTAGAATAACCTTAATATAAACTATTCTGCACCAACTATTCTTCAGCTGTCTGCCTATCTATAATCTATCTCTCATGTATCTATCTATAGATACCAGAGAGAGAGAGAGAGAGAGAGAGAGAGAGAGAATATAGTTTGTGCAGAATAGTCCTTTTGTCCTGAACTGTTTTCATAGTTTCATAGATCATAGAATCGGAAGGGGCCTACAAGGCCATCGAGTCCAAGTCCAACCCCCTGCTCAATGCAGGAAACTAGAGGAGGGGTCTCCCATCCAAGTAATAACCAGGCTTGACCCTGCTTAGCTTTCCTACTAGAATAGCCTTAACATATCATTCTTCTAATGGAAAACCTCTTCTCATTCTTTTCTCTCATCAAGAGTAATACAGAACAAAGGAAGAAAAGCCATATCATTGTTTTATAGCCTGCAGCAATTATTTCATTTCTAAAATTCTCACAAAACTGTATACAAATGTTTCCAGTGTAAAAAGAGAGAGAGAGAGAGAGAGAGAGAGAGAGCGAAAGAGAGAGAGACATGACAGTTTTGCATCATTTCTCCTCACAGTTCCCCATGTAAAACTAATATATGACAGGTAACACTAACCTGATGCGTGATTCCCTTGCTCCACTGAGAAGTTCAGACGTGGGGATGATGATGGAAACACTTGCCTCAACATTTATAACAGGAAGGTAAGAAAAAAGTGATAGATACGTGGCACCTTATCAGATATCCCTTTTTCCTTGTAATCATTAAGTGTTGACAATGATCACTTATAACTCTTTCTTTCCTTGTAATTAATCAAGGGTCCTTTTCCTGGCCCATCTCGTTACTCTTTCAGCTGCCACTTAAGTTCAGTAAAAACAGTGAAAGGAAATAATTAAAAACTAGACCCTGAATGATCACTCCCTGTATTCTCAAGTGTTGTTGTAGTTGTAGCTTTAGGGGAAAGTCCAAGCCTCTTCAGTGGGATGGGAGGTGTGGGCGGGGTGATGTGCTGCGGAGGGGAAGGAATTTCAAAGGCAGATATTTCACCCAACAGAGCTGTAACCAGAAGAATGTATTTTCGGCTATCCAGCACCGTTCCTTGTGTACTGCCTTCAGGGGAATATATTTCATGAATTCACAGTGTGTGGCATGATATCCAAGTATGGATGGGGGGACAAATTTGTTTGATTTGCATTTTAATATGACCGTAACTAATTTAATACTTTTGAACCAATATGTGAACTGCTTCCTGTTTTGGAAGCAGTCAAATAAACAGATCATCATTCGATTGCCTGCTTAGCTTGTCTCTCACATGCAAAGCAAAACTGGAGAGAATTTAAGCTCCCTCCATGGGTTAAACACCCACCCACCCTGCTGCTTCAAAGTGCATCTGTGCACACTGTTAAGTTTCCTTACCTTTAAGAAACAACTCGATCCCTGAGGATTAGCATCATTCAGAGTAGAGTGATAGAGGCTATTCCAGGGAGAAATACCCATCCACCTTGAAATGCCTGGTATCACTTGGCTCTCAGAGAGGTCCACAGTTCATGCCTCTGACAAAAGTTGGCTTTGTTGTCTCTTCAGAGAAGATATATTCTACTGTCATCCTATAAACATAGCATTAAAAGATGTAGATAAGTAAACCAAACAAACAAAGAACCTGTAACTTCAGAGGAGTCTATACATCAAGGATCTCCAACCTTGGGTCCCCAGATGTTGCTGGACTACAGCTCCCAGAATCCCTTGCTATTAGCCATGCTGACTTGGTATGCTGGGAGCTGTGGGCCAGCAACATCTGGGGACCCAAGGTTGGAGAGCCCTGCTATAGATTGTTCTTCTTATATAGGTGTGATGTACTCCCTTTGAGAAATGGTTTGCTGCAAGAAGCCTATAAGCTTCCTCCAGTATCAGAGGCAGTATGCCTATGTACTCCGGCAGCTGCTGGAGAACTTGGGCGGGAAGGTGCTGTTGCACTCATGTCCTGCTTGTGGGCAGCTGGTTGGCCACTGTGTGAACAGAATGCTGGACTAGATGGACCCTTGGTCTGATCCAGCATTGCTCTTCTTATGTTCTTATGTTATGTTCTTCTGTTAAGCCTCCATTGTCTTCTAGGATGGCCTTTATACCGTCACATAAGTTCTCACTGTATTTTTCCTTCTTTGTTCATCCATTAGAGAAAATAATGGGATATATTGTGTTAAAAGTATTATTATCATCATCATCATCATCATCATCATCATCAGAATCATCTCTATAATTCTTTTGATTAGAGTTTTCAAAGTGCTTCACATTAACTCAGTCATTGGATATTAATTAAGGTTAGCTTTGCTGCAGCAATTTGACTTGGACCCAGGCTTACTTATACTTAGAGTAGACCCCCTGAAATCAGTGGAACCGGAATTAGTAATGCCTAACTTCAAATAAGAAAGGAGAGAAAGAGCAAAAGGTAGAGTGGGGGGGAAGAGAAAGAGAGAGAGAGAGAGAGAGAGAAAGACAGAAAGCAAGTCAACAAGGGTGGTGATGGGGAAGCAGAGAGAGAGAGTGGAGAGAAAGTGTAGGGGGAACACAACCATGGCGGTCCTCCAGGAGTGTGCCTCCCTGATGGTGTCTTGCCCAGGGCCCCCTCAACCCTGGCAGTGCCACTGAGGAGAAGAAGTCACCGCATCAAACCAAGGATTATCTAGATCCTTTCTTTGTTGGCTTAAAAAAAAATTTTTTTGTCAGGCTGCTTTTTCTTTTTTCATGATAACTGGATTACTAATTGTAATCTTATTATTTGGTTTTTATGTTCGTTGCCATGTTGTGAATTTTTATATTGATTCTGGTATGCTTGTAAGCTGCCTTGGAAGGCTTTGTTCCAAATGGAGGCCTGTAACAACAACAACCAATAATAATAACACCACCACCAGAATGGGCATATGCCACATCCATCCCCTGTCCTTGATTTCTTGCACTTGAATTGGTTGGATCCAGCCCTGCAGCCTGAAGAAGTTGGCCAACACTGAGCTAGATGACATTTCCCCATTGCAGGCCTGAGTCAATCTGATCTCCGTATCTTCTTTGCTACTGTCATTAGGCAGAGTGAGGTGGCTGCCTCAAGCAGCAGATATGTTTGTGACATGAAAAGGTGGAATTGCTTTACTTGTTTGTTTGTATATTTATTTATTTATTTATTTATTCATTGCATTTTTACTGCCTGGGAGTGGAAGTGATTTTCTGCCTCAGCTGCCAAACTAACTTGTTTGGCCCTGGGTTGGATCCAGATTTAGTTATACTTAAGAGTAGAGCTACTGCAGACAATGGGAAATCCCATTGATTTCAATGGGTTTACTGTAAGTATGATTAAATGTGGATCCAACCCTTTGACGTGAGACAGGAGTATTTGCTGCTCCACCTCAGGCAGCTCTGACCTTTTCCCCAGGTTCAGCACCCCCCATTGCCATATTTTTATCAAGAACAAATGGCTCGAACTGCATGGTTATCATTTTGCTTTGCAACTAACAGTTTTCTTTGAAGGTGTGTCACTGATTCCTGCTTGCTGTTTTTAGCTTTCCAGTTAGAAAGAGCACATTGGAATGGCAATTGGCACCATGTGACCTTTGTCAGACCAATTGCACTCAGAAAATAGATCAGTTTCTGGCCTTTCATACCCTGTATGTAAGAAAAAAAGAACACTTAAGCTTCCTAATGAGTGAGATGCGTTAGTCACCACACGTCGTTCATCAGGTGTATTCCTGAACAAATACCTGTGTCATGAGTTAAAGGGCAAGAGAGGAAACCTCAGTAAAGATAATTCTTCATACTTTGGCAAGGAAGAAGAGTAAACTCTGAGGCTATTGCTATTTTTGTTCTTTTAGAACAGGGATCCTCAAATGTTCATTGTCCCTCAGACTGTTGGGAGGCCAGACTAGTTTGAAAAAAATATGAACAAATGGATCAAGTAAAAAAAAAGGACCCGGGTCCTTTTTTTTTTACTTGATAGGGGTGAATTTTTTTTTCCTAAATGGAAATGTATTATATATTAATGATTATAATGTTAATAAGTGATTAAATGGACGATGGAACTTTATTTCGATGGCAAAAGTGGATTTAAAAAATAAGAATGTACTACCTTTTTTGCTGTCTAAAATTGAAATACATTAAATTTTAAAAAGGTATAGAAAGGCTTGATTTTGGATGCTATAATAAAGAATGTAGTAGTAGAGATTAAATCACAATATTAAAGCCCTGCCCCTCCTCCGACTGGGCTGCTCATAATCCCCTGGGCGTCTTTGGCCCCGGAACGGCCAAACTTTGGCAGTCGCAGCAGCTGTGCCTCCTGCACGGCCACCGTCGCCTCGTGCGGTATCCAACGCGGTGCGTAAACGCAGCTGGGATCCCAAGCTCCTCGCGGCCACACCGTGGGGTCCTCCTCTTCTCCCCCGCAGGCTGGCAACGTTGGCCCTGCACTTTCTTTCGTCTCCCTCTCTTACGAGGCAGCAGCAACATCCTCCCCCTTGCTCCTCTAATGCGCAGCCCGGGGCTCCAGCATCCCCGAGAACGCACACACAGGCACACGCACACGCACTCTTCCGCTCTCTTTTCGGTTTCAACCTCCCAGGGAGAAGACAGAGCGAGAGGGAGTGAGAACCTCCCCCCCCCAACAAACTCAAGGCAAAAAGGGAGCAGAGCCAAGGAGCGGGCCCGATGGAGTCTGCCACCGCCGGTTTTCTCTCGGCCCTCGGAGATCAGGAGAGAGGATCACACGGGGGGGAGGAGGAAGAGCAGGCGAGCAGGACCCGGAGAAATCTCCGGAGGCGGTGGGCACATGGAGCTGCAAGCGCGTGTGCGTGCATGTGTTTGAGCGCCTCCTCCCGCTCTGCCTCCCAAGTCCCGCGCCTGCCTTCAAGAGCCAGGGCTGCTCTGCAGGTTGATCTTCACAGTAATGAGGTCTCTAATCTGACTCTTCCCCGCAAATGGAAGCCGTGCCTTCCCCCCACCCCCCACCCCCCACCCCCTTCCTCCTCCTCTCCCCCTTTTTCTTGACTCTAGGTGACACTCCGCATTATAATCCCGTGAGCTTTCCTCCTCTGACGGCTGCAGAAGAGTCACGCGAGAAGGAGATTCTCCTTCTCGCACGAGCAACCACTACCACCAATGATCGGCCGCCGGGCAGGATAAAAAGACAAGGTGGGCTGGATATGTCCCGCGGGAAAGCTTTTTAATCTCAGCAGGCTGAAAGCAAAAAGTAAGGTAATTACAACCTCCGTTGTGGAACTTCAGTATGCTGATGATAATGTGGTCTCCGCACATTCAGAGGATGATCTCCAAACTATCCTAAATGCTTTTGCAGAAGCATACGAAAAACTTGGTCTCTCACTTAACATCAAAAAAACCAAAGTGCTTCATCAGCAAGTGCAAGCTAACCCTTTGGTGATGCCATCTATCCAGCTTGGCGGGACAATACTGGAAAATGTCGATCATTTTCTCTATCTTGGCAGCTATCTTTCTGTTACAGCTAACATCGACAGTGAAATCCAGCATCGTCTGAGCTCCGCAAGTGCCGTGTTCTCTCGAATGAAACATAGAGTGTTCGAGGATCGGGATATTTGTAAGAAGACCAAAACACTGGTTTATGAAGCCATTGTATTACCAACTTTATTGTATGCCTGCGAAACATGGACTATCTATAAACGTCACTTCCACCTCCTTGAAAGATTTCATCAACGTTGCCTCCGGAAAATCCTGCGAATTACTTGGGAAGATAGGCGAACAAATATCAGTGTACTGGAAGAAGCAAAGACTACTAGCATTGAAAAAATGATCCTTCAACGCCAACTTCAGTGGACCGGTCATGTTGTTCGAATGCCTGACTGCCGTCTCCCAAAGCAATTACTTTATTCCCAACTCAAGGATGGAAAGCGGAATACCAGTGGTCAATATAAGAGGTTTAAAGATGTTCTTAAGGCTAATCTAAAAAAATGCAATATAAACATCAAAAACTGGGAAGCTCTGGCCCATGAACGATCTAACTGGAGGTTGGCCTTTCACAAAGGAACTATGGACTTTGAAGAAGCTCGAGTGCAAGGTGAAAGGGAGAAACGTCCTAAGCGAAAAGCACGTCAAATGAATCCTTTACAATACCATCTTCCATCTGGTAACCTGTGTCCTCACTGTGGGAAGCTGTGTGGATCTAGAATTCGCCTCCACAGTCACTTACGGACCCATCGCTAGAGTCTACACAATTTTCTTTAGAATTTTCCTCCTTTTAAAATCTCCTTTTTTGTAAATTTTCTTTTCTTTTCTTTTTCTTTATCCTGGAAGACAATCTTACTCGGTCACGAGTGATCGCCTGACTGACTGACTGACTTTAGAAAAAGGAAAGGGTGTTGAACATCCTGTCTTGCCATTTTGGGAGGTTTGTATCAAAGCAACTTAGGGTGCAATCCTATGCACATTTAGGCAGAAAAGGGGCCTATGACTGGCTGAGGCATGCTGGGAGTTGTAGGCCTTCTCTCTCTCTACACATGCATAGGATTGAACCTTTAAGGAAGGCAATTTGTGCCATCTCTAGACTTCAGAATGCATGTTGGAAGTGAAACAATGAAAAGTGACATGGAAGTTTTCTTTCAGGAAGGGCTGAATTTGTTCAAGTTTCAATCCTTACCCCCAAAGCCTCATTTGAAAAGAATACACTATTTGTTTATTTAATATTCTGCCCTTGAACTTATACCACAGCCAACAAGCTGGACTACTAAAAGAAGATTAAAACCATTCAAGCATGATTAAAATTGGACACACAGTACAACATTTTCATAATTAGAACAATAAAACCAAAACACCAACAAAACTAGCCCAATATGAACCTTCCCCCGAGCACGCGCAGCTGTGGGCGGGGAGAAACTTTGCGGACGTGGGGGAGGAGAGTCGAGGCTTACCTGTTGACGCAGGTAATTAGCCAGCATGGGGGCGGGGCTACAGGAGCTAATATTAGGCCCAGCAGCCCCAACCCACACCCTCTTTGTTCTTTGCAGCTTCTGGCAACTTGAAGAGGATCTCTGCCCGATCCTATCATCCCAAGATCCCGAGGACCACGTGGCATGGTCGGATTGGGAGAAGGGATCCGGGTTGGAGGGTCCGGACGGAGCCGGGTTTGAGGGTCCTGCTGGGGGGAAACAGACGGACCTTCTGTTAGTTTTAAATAGAACATTCTCGAGTTCCGAGGCCCTCCCCACCTCGCTGGCCGTGTGCCGAAGTCGGCCCGGCAGGCGCGGCTGAGGATAGCCCCGGGCGGTGCCAGGGCAGGCCGGCGCGGCCTCCGCACCGTGGCTTGGCGCTTGTGGCGGCGCAACTTGGCGCCGAGATAGGAAGGGGGTTTGCCGAGGCCCCTACTCGTCGCCGGCCGGGCACTGTGAGCAGCCCGGCCGGAGCAGCAGCCGGGGATACGGCCTGGGCTCAGGTGGGGAGGCGCGACTTCCTGGCCTGGCCCGGGGCTGGCAGCGGGGGCAAGTCCCCGCGCCTGATAGAGGGGGGCGGTCAGGGCACCTCATCATAGCTGGCCGGGCTCCGGACTCGACCCGGCTGGCGCGGCAAAGGGATAGCACCAGGCAGGGCCGGGGCATGACGCCGCGGCCTCCGGGCTGGGGCTTCCCGCAGACACGGCGCAACTGAGCGCTGAAACAGAAAGGGAGCTGCTAAAGCCCCTCCCCTTCGCGCGTCCGGGCACTACGAGCAGCCCGGCTGGAGCAGCTGTGGGGGATTTGACATGGGCCCGGGTGGGGAGACGCGACTTCCTTACCCGGTCCGGGATCGGCAGTAGTAGCGTGTCCCCACGCATGATGGATCTTAATCGCCGGCCAGGCGCCTGAATCGGCCCGGCCGGTGCGGCCGAAGATTAGCCCCAGGCGGAGCCAGAGTTGGACCCCTTCACGTGGCCGGGCGCTGGGAGCAGCCCGGCCATAGCAGATGTGCGGGATCCGGCCAGGGCCTGGGTTGGGAAGCGCAGCGTCCTTGCTTGGAATCGGCAATTGGGACACGTTCCCGTGCCTGATAGATGGGGGACTGTCAAGGCCCCTATTAGTCGCTGGCCGGGCGCCTGAGTCGACCCGGCCGGCGCGGACGAAGATAGTGCTGGGCGGGGCCAGAGCTAGACGGCGCGGCCTCTGCGCCAGGGCTGGGGCTTCCGGCGGCCTCGGCGCGACTGAGTGAAAGGCGGCTGATAAAGCCCCCCCCTCCTTCTTTTTTTTTTTTTTTTGCGCGGCTGGGCGCTGGTAGCAGCCCGGGCTGGAGCAGCTGTCGGGGGTCCTGACTGGGCACGGGGGGGGGGAGGCGCAACTTCCTTGCCCGGCTCAGGGCCGGCAGTGGTGGCGCGTCCCCGCGCCAGAGGGTGGGGCGGTCAAGGCCCCTCATCATCACTGATGAGCGCTGGAGTTGGCCTGGTCAGCGTCACCTCTTTCAGCTCCTGGTGAGGCGGCGCGGGCTGAGGAGGCTCTTCTCTGTCGCCGGCTGGGCCGGTATCAGCCCAGCTGGCGCGGACTCGGACAACTCTGGGTGGGGTAGCATTGTCGAGTTAGAGCCGACAATGGCGACACGGCCACGCGCCAGCCTAGAGGGGGAGCAGGCGAAGCCACTCTTATTCGCCGGCCGTGCGCTCCGAGCGGCCCCGGCAGGCGTGGCTTTCAGGGCTTCGGAGTGGGCCCGGACGGCTACATAGCCTGGGCCAGGGCCGGCAGCAGCGACACACCCCCAACAATCTTCTGAATGCATGGGTCTGCTTCGCTTTAGAGATGATGTAATCCACGCCGCGGCGAGGGCTGCAAATTCCTTTTGTATTGCAATTTTCCACCGTTTTGCTAAAGTTATTACAGCAAACCATTGAAATAATAATTATTACTTTAATTGATTAATTTTAATTGAATTAATTGACTAGTTAAGTGATTGAATGATTAATTAATAGATACATAATACTTTAATACATAGCACTGTATAATACTATGCAAGCCTGAGGCCACTGTTTGACTAAAGCTATTACAGCAAATCATTGAAATAATAATTATTACTTTAATTAATTGATTAATTTTAATTTAATTGATTGAGTATTTAATTGATTCAAGGATTAATTAATAAATACATAATACTTTAATACATAAAACTGTTTAATACTATGCAGGCCTGTGGACCACGCTGGCTCAGCTTGTCCAGGCGCAGACAGGGCCGGATTAAGAGCATTATGGGCCTGGTGCTGAGGATTTTGGTGAGCCTTTTTATGGAAATAAATAAAATGAAGATGCAATTTTATATTAAAACAAATTAAATATTTTAATTACCATTAAAGTGCCAAAACAGAAACATATTGAAAATATTTCTTTTTTTGTAAACAATAAGCTTGTTAACTCAATAAAACCGTTATAAAAACACTCTCAAACCAAGTTACTTGCAATCCAAGGCATTACTGTATTATCAATAACATTTCAAAGGGCGCAATCCTATAAGCATGTTCAGAGAGAGAGAGAAAGCCCTGCAATTCCCAGCGTGCCTGGGGCATGCTGGGAGTTGTAGGACTTTTTCTGTCTGGACATGCTATAGGATTGGGCCCTGAAAGGGGAAGCAAAAAAGGTAATTTACTGCCTCTCAGACTCGCAAGCCTAAAATACTCGACACGATGCTCGATCCACGCTCTCGCCGGACTGAGGAGGCGGCCCCGTTCAACTTCGGCTTTCTGGCCTTGACTCACTCCCCCTCCCCAGAAAGCTGATTCACACCGCGCGTCTGGCACGATCCTGGCCTTTCACGCGGCTTCCACGAACACCCCCGCCGCCCCCGCTTCTCTCGATCTCCCCTGCTCCCTCCGTCCACGAAGCCCTCCGTATAAGAAGCCCGGGCAGCTGCCGCAGAGCGCAGCAGACCGGGGAGGAGAAATGAAAGCAGGTTGTGGGGATGCCGACGCGCGGGCAGCCCGTATCCTCCGCGCGCAGAGCTTCCACGGGCAATTAACAGCGCGCACACGCCACTCCAGCCGCCTTATGTGTGGCTACTCGGGAGTAAGTCTCCTATTCCCTCCCGCGGGGAGGGCTTACTCCCAGGAAAAGCGGGCCTCGGATCGGCTTTCCCTTTTCCCCGTCTTTGCCTCGCCTCCCGCGTTACTCCGACTTTAAAAAGAGTAGACCCATTGAAATGAACGGGGCGGGGGCTGAATATTGTGGGCCTGTTTTGTGCTAGGGGCCTGGAGCTGCAGCTCCAATAGCCCCTATCTTAATCCGGCCCTGGGCGCAGATAAGCCGAGCAAGGCCAGGCCTGGTCATTACCATTCTTTAGATTGCCAATTTTGCAATATTAAATTGGTTCATCCCAATCATGGAGAATTTTCCATGATTAAAATTAGTTCATCACAAATTATGCACTTTGGTGGTGCACATTGCTCATAATACAACAATTAATCTGCATGTTGGTCTAATACAGTGATGGCAAACCATTCCGAGTATGATAGCCCAAACAACAACACAAAATCAACTTACCGTATTTATTTCAAGGTGCCAACATTGCAATTAAACCTGAATACTGAAGTTTTAGTTTTACAAAAACAACTCATACAATTTTTCCGAACTAAGCAACATCTTTCGTATAACCAGACAGAAAGCGTATGGGGCAAGCGTTACCCCGGGTCCTTCCCCTGCTTCTATAGGTTTTCAATTAGTAAAAGTAAAAGTCAACCTGTAATACGATGAGCAAGATAAACAAGAAAACTAAACTTCCTTAGCACACTTTAAAACACTTTATGTCTTCAATTATAAACACAGCATTGGGAAGAGTTGACATTGGGCATACTTTGGCATAATTAATGCAATTCTGCTATTGCATGCATGCTGATAATTTGCCAAACCTTGGCTCATACCCTGTTAGTTCGGAGCAACACATCCAGCACTTAGGTCAACTATGACGGCTTTACAGAAAAGCCATGCTTTGTGCACCATGCTTCATAATCGGTGAAATGTGATAACAATGTAGAAAATAATTATGTAACATCTATTCTAGAATAAAATCATTCTGTTCCACACTGTGAGAAAGAACAAGAGCTTTAGTCTTTCGCAGAAAGTGACAGTCTTTTCACGATCCGGTGACCAATGTATCGAGGGACCACAGAGAGGCCCCGGCGTGCCAGTTGTGGCGCCCGTACCATAGGTGCGTCATCACTGGTCTAATATATACAATTTTGCAAGCAAAGATCATGGCCCATAAGGGTCAACCCAAACCAGGCAACCAGGCCAGTCCCTTATTTGGACTAGGACAGCACCAGGTTCACAAAAGAACCCCAGCCCAATTAAATTGGAGGCACTGTTGCTTTTGCCATACATCTGCCCACGCAGGGCAGATGCCAATTATATATATCACATGTCTATATAGAGCCTCGGCATATGGGGTTTTCCATCTCATGCTCAGCACTTGGACAAATCAATCAGATGTCGAGACAATACTGAAAGGTGGTGGGTTTCCTTTAGGACAGAAGCCAGGCTATAGGGCATGGGCAACCTATGAATGAGTTCTGTCAGAATCCCCCAAACGCTGCTACCTGTCAATGGCAACAATACTGGGCGAGATTGACCAATGGTCTGATTCAGTATAAAGCAGCTTAATATGTTCCTATTCCTCCCTCTCTCCGGCTAATTATTGTAGATCCTCATGCGTGCACATTTCTAGGAACGATACTGCGACCTCTGTTTCTTTATTTCAGAATGGCAGGGGCCAGACCGACGAATGTATTAGTGCGTTGACACTACTTCGTTTCTGTGCTGTTCAAAGGGTTATAACTCCAAGCCAAAGAACCCAGCTGCAAAGCGAACAATAGCGTACATCCACTGATTGGGATGCCGCGGTATAACGTGGCAGAACCTATTGACCACCCGGTTCCGGTCTGGCATTAATAAGCGACCCATGCAACGGTAAGTGCTGCATCTTGGGGGAATTATCCGGGATTACTCATTGGCAAGGCCTTAATTCTGCAAGCGCTGGCTGACTCTTGGACCATCAAAGATGGCCTGCTGGGCAGATTATCTGAACATATCCGGCCAAGATACCGTGGGACGGGCAACCCCCACACCTGCAGATGCTGCATATTGGGAATGATCCAGGCTAAGAGGCATTGGCGACCTCAGGCCTATCGGTCTAACTGTGGTAGTGCACAGGCTGTGCATCGAAAAGGTCCCAGGCTCAATCCCCGGCATCTCCAAGTGGGTATAAGAAAGAATCCTGCCAGAACCCGGTGTAGTGGTGAAGACAGTAGACTGTGACTAGGGAAACTCTGGTTGTATTCCCTCCTCGGCCATGAAACTCACTGGGTGACTTTGGGCCAGTCACGGGCTCTCAGCCTAACCCGCCTCACGGAGTTGTGGTGAGGATAAAACTGAGAAGAGGAGAAATGTACAAGCCGCCTTGGGTCCATTGCAGAAAATAAAAGCAGGGTATATATAATAAAAAATAAACAAAAAGTTGCTACCAGTCAATGTCAACAATACTGGGCATCGGGACCAATGGTCTGATCTAAGATAAGGCGGCTTCCTATGTTCTTAACCCTCCCTATCACCTGCTAGTTATGGTAGATCCTAACATGTTCACATTTCTATGAGCGATACTGCGGCCTCTGTTTCTTTATTGCAGAATGTTCATGTGCCAGACCGGTGCGTGTGTGGGTGCATGGTCACTCCTTCGTTCCTGGGAGGCTCGAAGCAGCCTGTTGTGGAAGAACCTACTGACCACCCTGTTCCGGTCTGGCCCCAATGAGCAACCCCCGCACCGGCAGGTGCTGCATCCTGGGGGGAACGATCTGGGCTTAATGAACAACCCGCACAGCAGCAGGTATTGCATCCTAGAAGAACAATCTGGCCTAAAGGAGCAACCCCCGCACCGGCAGGTGCTGCATCCTAGGGGACAATCAGAGCTTGATGAACGACCCCCGCACCAGCAGGTGCTGGATCCTGGGGGAGTGATCTGGACTTACGTAGGAACAAGGCCTTATTCCTGCAAGCGCTTGCAGACTTTCGGTCCAACAAAGATGGCCTGCTGTTCAAATTGTCTCTTCATACCGGTCACGCTACTGTTAGCGGAGCAAGGCAAGCTCCAAGATTATGAATTAAGCAGCCAGAAGGGTAACGAAAATGTTAAAAGGTGGGTGGGAAAGGTTATTCTGTACCCCATCCTGAGATTGTGTCAGCACAGAGGGAGCTGTACCGCACCGACTGAGTGCTTTTCGCTGTAGATGGCAGCAACGTGTTTATCAAAAGACCTGCAAAGGGCCCTGCTGGAACTAGTTCCGGGCAGGTGGGGGAGAGGGGACTAAGCAGGCGCTAGTCCCTCTCTGTGGCGGGTAAGTGCGGGTTAGGATATTGATAGGGTGAGGTGAGCATCCTTGGCACCATTCAGGTGACAGGCGGTTTCAGGAGGCCTCAGATTGATGGGCCAGTAGGCTCAGTCAGCTGAGGATCAGGAATGCCTGTGATGCCTTTGTGCTCGCCAAGCTTGTTGTCGTGAGACTCCGAGAGGGGGCGACGCAACAAAGGCTCCCAACACTGGAAAGTGGAAAATGGGGCGGCAGCGGATCCAACGCCACCTCCCGGTTTTGGATGCTCCGCCCAATTGGACAATTGAGTGGCCTAGGAGGCCAGATTAGAATTACCCGCACTCCATCCCTTTGCAGTTCATTATATGTAAATAAATGTGGCCCAGTTAAATACCAAACAGGTGTCTCGGCTCGTCATTTCCCCCTTACGTTCGCAAACCATATTTATTTATTTATTTTTAAATTCATATACCACTTCTTTCATCTAAAAAACCCAAGGTGGCTTACATTATCTGCATCCACTCCATTTTAGCCTCACAACAACCCTGTGAGGTAAGTTAAGCTGAGAGTCAGTGACTGGCCCAAAGTCACCCTGTGAGCTTCATGGCCAAGTGGGGACTAGAACCCAGATCTCCCGAGTCCCAGTCCAACACTGTAACCACTATGCCATATTGGCTCTTCCACCGTAGTACTGGAAAGTACTTACTTATTTTGTAATATTCAGAGAGCAATCCTATTTTCACTGAGTGGGTAGCCAAAGAGCCATAGGAAATAATGTAAGTGTTCCTCTGTTGTCAGGGAGGGCAGTCCGCTGACAAGATGAAACTTGCACCTCCAAAGGCCCCCTGGTACACTGGTGGAGATGTCCCACCAGCAGTGTTCCACTACTGCTGTTGGTGGGGTAGCACAATGTGTCAGGAGTGGCATAGTTCTGCTGAATCCAAAGCCCCCTTGTTCCTCTAACACACCCACAGAAGAAAGGGGGAACCCTAAATGATGTTCAGCCTGTTCTGGAGGGGGTTGCCCCTAAAGGATCAGGATCGTAGTTTGGACTAGTACTCTTAGATCCAGCATTGTCTTTAGAGGCGGACTCGGTAGAATGGAGCACCTTTTATCAGCTTAGGCTGATATACCAGCTATGTACTTCTCTGGACAGAGGTAGCCTAGCTACAGTTATCCATGCTCTGATAACCTCTCATCTGGATTGTACTGCATTGTGTTATACGTGGGGCTGCCTTTGAAAATGGTCCAGAAACCTCCGCTGGTTTAAAATAGGGCAGCGAGACTGTTAGCAGGGAGGGACTGGCCAACGTGATGATATTATGCCAGTACTGGCTGCCAGTCCACTTCTGGACCTGATTCAAAGTGCTAGTATGAACATTCAAAGCCCTAAACAGCTTGGGGCCAGGTTACCTGAAGGATCGTCCCCTCCCATATCTACCTACCTGGACCCTAAGATTGTCCTTAGCTGCCCTTTTCCGGGAGCCCCTGCCAAGTGTAGTGAGGTGGGTGGCTACTAGGAAGAGGGCCTTTTCTGTTGTGGCACCCCAGTGGTGGCTTGCCTGACACCTATGTTTTGATCTTCTCAGTGCCACGTGAAGACCTTCTTATATATCCCAGGCATTTTTAGTCTTTCAGTTTCTGTTGTTTTAAGTCTGTTAATGTATTTGAAATCTTTGTGCTGCTGCTAGGGTTTCTTTTTTTTGTTTTTATTTTATACTGTAGTTTTATACTTTTCTAATATATTTTATCACATTGTATTTTATGGTTTTAATGGTTGTGAACTACCCAGAGAGCTTCGGCTATTAGTTGGTATAGAAATGTAATAAATTAATAAACAAACCATCTCAGGGGCTGACTTAGAAAATTCCCGCCCACTGCAGGTAGTGGGAGGGAAAGCAGTAGAAGCTGCCTTCCTCCTTCTGCATAGGCCACAGCAAAATGGCAGGGCATGGAATGTGGTGGTTTCTCTGCCAGTGGATCCTGCCCCCTCCAAAATATAGGATTGCTTCATTAAACTGCAATCCTATACACATTTACCTGGTGAACTCAGTGGGACTTACTTCTGAATAGACAGATACAGGATTGCACTGTTAATGATCTAGTGCAACAGATGCCTAGATCAACAATGCTTTCAGATGGCACATGAAGTTTCATAGAATCATAGAAAGGTAGAGTTGGAAGGGGCCTACAAGGCCATCGAGTCCAACCCCCTGCTCAATGCAGGAATCCAGATCAAAGCATCCCTGACAGATGGCTGTCCAGCTGCACCTTGAATGCCTCCAGAGTGGGAGAGCCCACCACCTCCCTAGGTAATTGGTTCCATTGTCTTATTGCTCTGACAGTCAGGAAATTTTTCCTGATGTTTAGGTGGAATCTAGGTTCCTGTAACTTGAGCCCATTATTCCGTGTCCTGCAAACTGGGATGATCGAGAAGAGATCCTGGCCCTCCTCTCTGTGACAACCCTTCAAGTACTGGAAGAGTGCGATCATATCTCCCCTCAGTCTCCTCTTCTGAAGGCTAAACATGCCCAGTTCTTTCAGTCTCTCCTCATAGGGCCTTGTTTCCAGTCCCTTGTTGCCCTCCTCTGAACCCTCTCCAGTTTGTCTACGTTCTTCTGAAAGTGTGGTGCCCAGAACTGGACGCAGTACTCAAGATGAGGCCTAACCAGTGTTGAGTAAAGGGGAATTATCACTTCACGCAGTTTGGAAGCTATACCATTAATGCAGCCCAAAATAGCATTTGCTTTCTTTGCAGCCACATCGCATTGCTGGCTCATATTCAGTTTGTGATCTACCACAATTCCAAGATCCTTCTCACTTGTGGTATTGTTGAGCCAAGTGTCTCCCATTCTGTAACTCTGCATTTGGTTTCCTCTCCCTAGGTGCAGCACTTGGCACTTATCCCTATTAAATTTCATTCTGTTGTTTTCGGCCCAGCGCTCCAGCTTATCAAGGTCACTTTGAATTTTGTTTCTGTCTTCCAGAGTATTACCTGTTCCACCCAACTTTGTGTCATCTGCAAATTTGATAAGCATTCCCTGCAGCTCCTCATCCAAGTCATTAATAAAAATGTTGAAGAGCACTGGGCCCAGGACCGAGTCCTGTGATACCCCGCTCATTACCTCTCCCCAGTTTGAGGAGGAACCATTGATAAGCACTCTTTGAGTCCGATTCTGTAGCCAATTGTGGATCCACCTGATAGTTGTTCCATCTAGCCCACTTTTAGCTAGCTTGCTAATCAGGATATCATGAGGCACTTTGTTGAAAGCTTTGCTGAAGTCCAGATATATGATGTCCACAGCATTCCCACAGTCCACAAGGGAGGTTACCCGATCAAAAAATGAGATCAGATTAGCCTGGCAGGATTTGTTCTTGACAAATCCATGCTGGCTTCTAGTAACCACTGCATTGTTTTCAAGTTTATCTGAGTCAGTGCCAGGCAAATGGATGTGGCGAGGGAGTTCTAGAAGTGCCAGCTCCCGGTTTGGCGGGAGGGCTTGGCCACTCAGTGGCCACCTATATTTTTGCAGTATCAAGCCATCTTTGCAGTATCAAGCCATATAACTTCCTGAGCATTACTTTGGCCACAGGGGATTCAGAGTGGAGGCATTGGTGGGCATCACCATTGACTATGGGGCCCACCAGCAGCTGAAGGATTATGGCTGGTGATCTGGCCTCTTCAGGACCGGTGCAGGGCAGTTTGGAGCCCTAGGCAAAGTTATATTTAGCGCCCCCCCTCTCGTGCTGTGGGGGCCCTCCGGAGCAAAGCAGCCAGGAAATGCCTGCTTGCCCAGTGCCCCCCCGCCCGCCGGCCGCCTCCGGCAGCCGCTTTCCCCGCTGCCAAGCTGGCCTCGCCCACCGCGCAGCATCTTCAGACCAGTCGCCGCCGCCACGCGCGCTCCTGACCCGGCCTAGCTCTGGGCGCCGAGGAAAGCCGAGCGCGACCCCGAGCCCGCCCGGCGCCCGCAATCCCCCCCGCACTGACCCGGTGGTGCCTTTGTTGGTGAGGCGGCCAGGCGGGGCAGGAGCGCGCTGGCGGCGAGGAAGAGTCGGCTGGAAGGAGCGCAGCGTTTCTGCGCCCTCTTCAGCCACGCGCCCATGGCAGCCGCCTAGTTTGCCTAGTGGTAGCGCCAGCCCTGGGCCTCTTCATGGTGATACTGCGTGCTTGCTACCATTTAACAACGTCGTGAGATGTGAAGCACAACGAAGTCTGATATTTGTACCAGCACAGATATCCCACATTGACCCTACTCCGTGTACTTAGTGTAAAGATTAAATCCAGATCTGATGGTGGGCTTATGTCCGAGGTGTCAAACTTCTTTCAAACCTAGGACCAAATTCAGTTTTGGACAAGCTGTCAGCGGCTACAGGCTGAAGGCAAAATGGATGGGTCCAAAGGCAACAGAGCAGGGCCCAAAATATGAAACATACCAGCATAGCTTAAAGCTCTTACTTCCAGTCACGAAGTCTTAGGAAGAGGCATTTCAACCTTTTAGAATGGGGGTGATGCACAAAACCCAGGAAACCGCCACATGATTGGTGGTTGGGGGAAAGGGGGTGGGGCTGCCTGAGGACCCCTGGAGGGTGAGATTGGGACCCCAGCTGGGCCAGATTTGGGCCACAGGCCTGCACTTTGACACCCCTTGGGCCAGGTCCTGGCTTACCCCAGCTGTCTGCTGTTACATTTGCTCTCTGCATTCATTCCCCATTTTCTTTTTCTTTCTTTTTTAAGAAAGATGCCTTTTGGCTCGATTGTGCAACCTCTCTGTCCACGGTCTGCAAAATACATAATGTCATCCTTTGAAACACTGCTAGAGGTTTGGCCAGTGCAAAAGTGTCCAGCATAGAAAACTGCACCCTTGAAGCACATAAAGGAAGCAGCTCATGGGCATTTGCACGAAACTAATCCTGCTGAAGTTAGTAGACAGCACTATAAGCGGGTACGTGCTTACAAAATATTAACACTGTAATAGTTCCAATCACACTTTTATCAAAGAAAAGGACATGACTGCTAACCTTTTGCACTTTGAACAGTTTTTTTTTTGTCCCACATACAATAATTTCAAAACTGTTTCCTGAAAAAGTCTTCACTAAGGTTGAAGAGGAGACTATTTCTCCACAGGTTATGGCTGTAATCCAGAACTGCTATTCGGTGTGTACTTTACTTTAAACTACGAGTTCTTCTACTGACGTCAATGTGACAGCTCACATGCTTAACATTAACTGTTTGGATAAACACATTTCCCTCTTCTAGTGGGGGAAAAAAGAAGACCCTACTTCCATCTTTCACAGAAAAAAAATGCAGCCAGGTAGATATTTGTATGCTGGCATGAAAGCCAAGAGCCATCTTCAGGGGATATGGTCTACATGATTGGAGTTGTATGGAACAATAGGGACATGCCTGCTGGCGTTGACCCCACTGTTGCGTCCCTGACAGCTCAGCCCCACTCCTCGCCCGCCACACATTGGGGCTGAAGGTCTGAGGTGGGGAGCCTGCTGCCCATATGGAGGCTCCTCGGGTTATTTTGAACCCTGCATGATCAGGGAGCCCACACGCATACAGCAGGCTCCCTGCTTCTGACCCACAGCCCCATATGTGGACAGGGCAGGGCACGGCAGGGCCCTCGAGGCCATGGCAGAGGGGGTGGGGCAAGCAGGCACAGCCCTGCTCTCCCCACCATGTGATTGCAATCATGCGAGGGCTCACATGTCCAAAAAGGGTCACGTGTGCAGTATTACAAAATACCTCAGCAGGAGCTCCATTTGAGAGCATGCTCAAAGGCACCTTTTCAACTTCCATGGTCAGCCTGTTCACTGGTGAATCGGGCTCCTTCCTACTGCATGTTACCCCCTATCTAATGTCAGTAGTTTAAGCTCCACACCTTCCTCTAGCCTTTGAGGAGACCCATTAGCCTGATGTCAGGATCTCGGGACCCCACTCAACTGGCGGTGAGCTGAACCTCTCTTAGTGTGCCTGTTCAGGGAATACCAGCGACCAGCTGAAATGATGCTCACAGCTGAGCTTAGCATATGTGGGTGGAGAGACAGAGAATGGAAACCACAAAGGAAGTCAACACCGAGGGTCTGTTAGTTTAACACATGTGCCTTCATGGCATTTTATTAACTAACCACTTCTCCTTTACTCTATATCTAAGTTCTGAAGTACAGAGAGTATTGATGAATATCTTCTAACCTTAAGAAAATATACACACGAAAATGGTAACAGTATGATTCCTACTATAAAGGTAATTATCATCAAAATAACTAGAAAGATTATATGTAAGAGAAGCACTGATTACCCTAGAAAGTGGACCACTCCATCTAGAACTGCTTACTCCAGGCTCCTAACTGAGTGGTCAGCTGTGCCTTTTATACTTTATTAAGTATTGCCTTCCATAGGTCAGTCGCTGCCTCACAGCCAACCCAAAGAGGTGGCTGTGGCCTCACAGCTATCCAAAACAGGTGTCTATTGTCTCACACCAGTCTGAGGAGGGGCTGACTCAATCTCCCTCATATGGTCACCTCCTCCAATGGACACCTAGTATTGCTCTACACGAAATGGCTTTTCCTCACACCCATCCAAGGAAGTGCTGACTCCAGCTCCCTCCTCATATGGTCACTTCCCACCTTGGCAACTGAGACATTTCTTTATACAGTATAACTTATCGAGCAAGTGTAATTGGCCAAGAAACCTGACTTATGTTTAAGATGAACGACCCTAAGAGATGGAACTCAGAGTGGAGAGGAGGAGGGTTGGATCCAGATTTATGCCAGATCAACTGCACTGACAGAAGTGGACTTCCCTGCCCTGTCCTTCCCACAGCAGCCCTCACAGCCCCCTGAAAAGGCTATGCAGTGAGCCATTTTGCATGCAACAACAAGCCACCGTGGACTGATTTCCCCATGGGGCTTGTCGTCATGCACCGCGGCTCGCTGTTATGTGCAAACACCGCCAAGGTGGGTTGTTGGGGTGGTCAAGTCATGGCATGCATGCCCCCAATGTGGCTTGCATTTCTAAAATATCTGCCAGTGCTGTTATGAGAGACCCCATGGCAAACTTAACCTACGGCACTTTGTTGTTACGTGCAAACCAGGTCAGAGGGTCAGGAGACCCTGCTGAGCTGTGGTGGTGGGAAGACAAGGGAATCCACCAAAATGAGGTGGACTTGCGTATGTTCCAAGGGTTTGTTCTACCACAGGGGATTCTGTTGTTAGTTAGAATGTAACCATCGGATGTTACTTCATATCAGGGATGTTGAAGAGTCCTTGGTCTCGAGTCACGAGTCGAGTCACGAGTCTTTGGACCTGAGTCTCAAGTCCAAGTCCAAGTCCTTGGTCCAAAATGGTGACTCACAAGTCACGAGTCACGAGTCACTCCCAAAGCTGACTCCACGAGTCCCTATTAAAATCAATGGGGTTTTTTCCCCAACAAAATAAGGCTTCTTCAGATGTGTGGTTTAAATAAATTCTAGGCACAAGTGTGCCTTTTTATTTCAAAACTCTGCAACTGATTTTGGCAAGAACAGACCAGGCAGAAAAACCCAAAATAACCAGGCAGGCAGAGGAGGCAGGGAACCCCAAAGCAGGCAGAGGCCTTTGTCTTGGACAATTCAACTGTTGAACTGGTCAAGAAGAGACCAGACAGGCAGAGGAAGCTGGGAACCCCAGACAGGCAGGCAGAGGCAGCCAAACCCATAATGTCTGAAAGGTTGCATTTTAGAAAAATGATTTTAAAAAATAAACTTGCTGTACTTCCTAAAACTTATCCATGTTGCATTTGAGGAACATGATTTTTTCTAAATGTTTGGCCCCCCATTCTGGAACGGTGAGATCTCATCACAATTCCACCCTCACTGAACACCCGCTCCGCTGGTGATGAACTTGCTGGAACCAGAAACACACTCAGAGCAGCCACACAGAGTAATCTCAGGTCATTCTTCTGCCTCTCCCAAGTACGCAACACATCAATCAAAATAAATCTTGACACACTGTTGGGGCTGCACTCCTGGTAGCCGTCCATAGTGGCCGAGCAGCGGCACACCTCGCTTCCATGCGCTCTTCGCCGGCAATCACGCTCCTCTCCACTCCTTCTGGCACAGCCCAGGGATTTTGAAGAGTCCTTGGTCTCGAGTCCCGAGTCGAGTCTCGAGTCCCATTAAAAATATTGGGACTCGAGTCCGAGTCGAGTCAGAGGGGGGACTCAGTCCGACTCACGAGTTGAGTCCTCGAGTCCGAGTCCCCATCCCTGCTTCATATTCCCCAGTTTTGTAGAAGGAAAACATTAAAGGAAAGTATTCGAAAAGATATTCAGCAGGCAAAAGAAAAGAGGAGAAGATGGATTATTGGAACTACACAGGAAAGGGCTTCATGTAAGAAACTCACACATGGATTTTCCCAGCTGCTGCTGCTGCTGCTGCTTCTCCTTCTCCTTCTCCTTCTTCTTCTACAATCTGTAAAAATAGAATAAAAGCCAGGAGGGTTCTGGTGGGCACCAAGAGAGGCACCACACTGGAGACCTCAGTTGTAAGGTTTTCTGGGTGGGCTCAGGTGAATTAGAACTCTTTGCAATTTCTAAACCAAGTCCTTGGCTAGCCATAGTTTACTCTAACTGTACCAATCTACTCTTAATATACATTATATAAAGTTATATTTAGTATGGGAACAGATTCATGCTCACATTACAGGAGTGGAGTGACTGCCAAATCCTCCCACAATAGTCGAGCAGTGTATCACTCTGACATTACACTCTGGTAAAGTTCAAGCACAATTCAAAATTTCGGAGCTTATCTTTAACAGCCAATATATGGCTTCTGTCCCAGGTCCCCGAAGAAACACCTGCTCTCATACCAAGCTGCCTGTGCTTGGAGGTCATCTTTGGAGGGCCTCCTCCAAGTGCCCTCACTGTCTGAGATAAAATGAGTGGTAAATGGGGGAACCCCTTTTCAGTGGCGTAATTCCCTCCAGCCTAGCACCAACGCTGTTATCCTTTGCCTAGCACCAGGCAAATACATTTTTATTCTCTTACACTTTTAAAATGTGCTTTAGGGTGCAATCCAATGGGAATGCCCAGGAGCCTCTGAACTTGGAGGATTACAAGCATCCTATGCTGGGTGGGAGGTGCGTGGAGGCGATCTTAGCCTCTGTGTTCCTCCACCTTGCAAGTAAGCTAGGCGGCCAATTTTTCCATGTAGGCTAGCTGAGGCACTTTGGAGAGGGGGGAAGGAGGCTGGAGCCCTGCCAGGATCCACTGGACCCTGGTGGACCCAGTCTCCTCCCCTCCCCACCCCTTGGAGGTCCCTGAGGTCCCTCTTATGACATTGGAGAAGTAGCTGGTGCTTTTCTTTCCATGCTGGCCGCAAGGGGGAGGGCAAGGATCTGAGTGCGGATCCCCAGCTCCAAAGTCGGAGTTCTTTTCCATCCTTAGATCTTGGAACCCAGCAGAGATAACAAACCATGGTGAACAACCCACAGTTCACAACCATACAACAAACCATGGGTTCTCTTCGTGGGTTGATTGTGGTTAACAAGCTATCGTTTGTTAGCACACCTGGTTTCAGACATAACGAAAACCCACATTTCAACAACAACCCACAGTTCAATGACAACCCAGTCAACCCATACTCAACCCTTGAGTGTTGGTTATTGTGTTGTCTGAAGACAGTCACGGTCTAGTTCTCCAGTCATTAGTAGTGCCCCCCAAGCCGTCTTGGCTCTTGCACTAGTCTAGGCCACTGTTCAGAGAGAGCACCGAGGTGTTCCCCCACCCTTCTGCCGCAGCTTTTTGCTCACCTTTAAATCATCTTTTTTTCAGACCATGTTTTTCAGACATTTTGACAGCTACAAGCAGTCCCTCCAAAGTGCCCCAGTGGTACCTGGGAGGGGCTTTTCATGGTTCCAAGTATTTTAAAAAAATTAGTCCCCCCTATTAATTTTTGTAATTAATTGTGAAATGTATTATAATTTTAAAATGTTTTCTTGCTGCCCTTTCGCAACTGCAGATGACTGCAGTTACATGGGAGTGGCAATGGGGAACCTGGGGTGGGTAATGGATGGGTGGGCTGCTGGTGAAGTCCAGCAGACACCCACCCTGTCCAGTGCACCCCCAGGGGTGCAGGAAAATTAATCCCCACTTTGGAAGCATTTGACAGCTGACAGAAGGTGAGCTGTCAAATGCTTCCAAAGCCCAGAGTGATCCTTGCTAGTGAAAGGGAGAGGCCCTGTTCACACCTTTCGCAGCAGGATCTGTGGTTTTTTTTGTGGGGGAATCATGTATCCCAACTGTCCCCTCAGTTTTGCAGATGTCCCCGAGATACTAGCATCTTTGCATGCAAACTAGCAGGGTTCTCATTTACAGGAGTAAATGCTCTTTGACAGCTCAGCTCAGCTGTCAAACTGCAAACTTTCATTTTTAAGGTGGCATTTCTAAGGAGTTGAAATTTTCTTTTTGGCTGAAAGTTTATAGGTATGTAGTCTGTGGAGTAGGGGGTCCTTGTGCATTTTTAAAAATTAGTTTCTGATGCTGTGGCTCCTTGCATATCTTTATCATGCTTTCAGACTTGTTCCTGAGTTCCAAAGGCTGATTTTCTTTGTTTCTCTGAGAATATCACATCTTATTTTAATTATTATTATCATTGTTATTATCATTGTTTTTATGATTTTGGATTTGTGTATGTATGTGGTGTGTGTGTGTGTGTGTGTGTGTGTATGAATGAGGGGGGGTGCCGGTGTGTGTGAAAGGGGAGGTCTGTGTATTTTGCAAAGGGATTCTCTTGGCTTCCCAAGGGATATACTCATCATTATTACAATTGCATGCAAAGGGATGCCCAGGGCCGGTGCAAGGCAGTTTGGTGCCCTAGGCAAGATCAGATATTTAGCGCCCTACTTCCCACTTGAGCCCTCCCTCCCTGCAGCCCTATGCCCCTTTAGCCCTACTCCCTAGGCAGCTGCCTAGTTGGCCTAATGGTAGCACCGGCCCTGGGGATGCCCATGCTTTCTCCTGAGCAATCCAGTCCTTACTGCTTATGATATAGGCATGATCTGGAATTTTGTACCGTGCTTCTTCTGAGTGGGCCTGCTCTGGTGGATGTTTTGTGATGGATATAGAATGGCAGGGATTTTTTAGGCTTCCAGAACTTGTTCCTGTGCTCCAAGGGCTGCTTTTCTGTGTGGCTCTGAGAATATCACTTATTGCTTTTATTATTATTATTATTATTATTATTATTATTATTATTAGCAGCAGCAGCAGCAGCAGCAGCAGCAGCAGCAGCAGCAGCATTCTTGCTCTCCCCTGGCCTCATCATCTTAAAGTCCCTTGATTCTCTGTGGAATGGGAGTTATTGCTGGAACCGGAGAATGTGGGCCCAAAGGAGTACTTTTGTTTTGCTATGCAATCCCCCTGCCCCTTTGCATGTTTTTTTTTGTGCCTCAGTTTTCTCTTTCTGCGATATGGGTTGCTGACTGTTGGGGACTCAAAGACCACTCCATGTCCACTGATGCCCTTGGCTCCGCCTCTTGTGACCCCTTGGCTCCGCCTCTGCTGACCTGCCCTCCTTCCCCACCAGACAGACTGGCCACCAGCCTCCACTGTATAGAGTGCAGAGTGTCTTACATAGGCTTCCTACAAAGTTCCCTATCCAGGCTTTGCTGGGGGTCAGATCCCCTGAGCTTTATCAGTTCAGCTATTTCATGTGCCTGCAGGTGATTTTCTGGGCCTAATAACAATACTTTCAGCCTCACTGCTCAGGATCTACTTCCATGACCATTTAGGGAATGGCCAATCCATATGACTATGGAAGTGGGGACTCCCTACTAGGAAGGCTGAGCATGGGCATGCAATGAAGCCATCAGGTAACTGCTTCCATCTACATTCAAGTTTCAGGAATCAAAAGGTTCCCTCTGAGAATGCTGTAGATTTTCCACTGCTCCAGTCTGACTGTGGGCTTGACCCACAACGGGGGTTGTGATACAACATTTCCTTTTCATATTGCTCCATGATCTGCAAGCTGGCAACTGAACTCTGCTAGGACTAAATACTTCCATAACAGCTAGCAGCTCTCTGTCCAATGAGCAGGTTATCTGACCAGCGTATTCAACAGAGATGTAAAACCCAGCACATGCTTCTCATCCTTGCTGGTCCTTGCCTTCCTGCAAACACTTGGGTTCCTCCCTTGCCTGTGCCTGCATCATGCCCCCTCACCCGCCTTGTGCCTTGAGATGGATTTCTTGGCTAAAGACCTTGGTTTGCCTTTCACACCACTTGCGTCTTGCTCAAGGTGGACTACAGTGACTGATTTGGTTCACCCCAGATCTCATGTGTACAGTTTTTATCTCCAGTGTAGATGTCCTGGGTGCAAACTAGGAATGTATGCATTACAGTAAATCTATTTGGTCTGTGTTTTGTGGGTTGTCTTGTCAGGTGTGTTTCATTCCATTGTCTGCTCATTGCTGGCATTGGATTTTTTTCTTACCAGAATTTCTTTCTACCTCAGCTCATCTGCAAATGTGCATTAGTTAATGCAACTTAGCACAAATCCTCCCCAAAAGTGAATAACTGGTCTGCAAGTCTGCCGGTTCCTGTGCCAATCCTCTCTGCAGAATCTGCAGGTGGACTCTCAGACATGCAAACTAATTTGAATCCATTGTGCATGTCTCTGAGGTCCCTAGTACAAACCCTGCCTGCTGCATGGCATTCCTGGCCCCTGCAGTGGCTCTGGCCTACATCCTGCAGATATGTACAAAAGCTGCTTATGACCTGAGCACTTGTCTCCAGATGTGGGCTGACATTTACTGTCTGACCCCAAAATCTTTTGGCATGGCCCATGAGGAGGGAGAGAGAAAGGACAAACCAGAGATGTTCATGCCCTAATAACTGAAAATAATATTTTTAAAACAACAGTAATAAATACCCAAAAAATTGACCACACTGCACCTAAGATGGTTACTATATTACCAACTTCAAGTTTTAAGTGTAAATGGCAGAAAATCTGACATTTGCCGGTAAATCTTGAGGGCAATCATGTTCCTTTGGCTTCTGATTATGTCTAATAAGTAATTCCCATAGATCTTAGGATCATCTAGAGCAGTACTGGATAATTGCAGGCAGTCTGGGGCTAATTCATCCCATGCCACCCCAATGGGCTGTACTGATGCTACCGTGGCAAAAAAAATAATTTAAAAAACTGTGGCATGCCCTCAAACTCTTGCATCAAACTGCTAAACTTTGGGCTAACTTGGGACAAATTCAGCTTCAAAACATAGTAAGCCTTCATAGCAGCGTGCTGCCAAATTTCAGTGGCAAATCGCCATTATTTTAATTTTTTTGACATCGTTCTCAGGTGATGAGGGCAGTGGAGGCTGCATGCAGCCTGCAGGCCACATGTTGCCCACGCCCACCCCTGGTCTAAAGCTATCAACATCTCTAAAGTCTTTGACCATCTTCAAACTGACTGGAGTTTTAAAAGCAGGAAGTGGATGTGGACTTAGAATCAAGTTAACAACAACTGTGTTTGGAAAGAAATTCCAGACTTCTAGAAGTTGGCAGATTCATTTGCAATTATGCGAAAGGGAATACTCAAAATTTGCTGATAGTATCCTTTACTTGGTACAGAAATGTGTCAGCATGTTAGAAATAAAGTTCAGAAGCAAATATCACAAAGAAATATGCAATATAGCAGTGAATCTCCTCATCTATCCCCTGTCTAAGGCTGTATTCCTGTGCAGACTTACTTGAGAGTAAGTCCCATGGAACTTAGGGGGCCATATACAGAAGTAAACACAAATCAGTTTGGGCTATAAGCCTTAAAAAGAAGAAATATTCAAAAAAAAACTTCTGCTGTTCAATGCTCCCACATTTTTGTGTTGGATTATGCATGTTGCCTCATCAGATCAATCATTTCTTTATACACGCGCTTAGGTGCATCCATGCCCCAGATGAAATCCATATGTTGCCAATCTTCAATTTGTTTTTGGAAAACAACATTTGGGCATTTAGAGACTATTGTAGCGACGTCTTCTGGGGCTGCGAGCAGGTCATTTCCTCCGAACCACACTGCAAGGGGTACGGTCATTTTTTCCTCTTTATATATAGGAGCGGTACGCTAGAAAAAAATGTATATCGAAATAAAATAAATCTGTCAAGTCATTGCCTTTTCTTATTTCCCCCCCTTTTTTTAAAAAAAGTAAGCTATATCTATATCTATATCTATCAAACTTCCTCTTCTGAATTATAATGATCCCTTACCTTTTTTGAGTTGATCTTATTACTCAAATCATTCTCCATCCTTACTGAGGGCTGGATCCATGTTTATGCTGGATCAACTGTGCTGATGAAAGTAGACTTCCCCACCCCCTCCTTGCCACAGCAGCCCCTCCGGCCCCCTGAAAACACTACAGAGAGAGTCAGGAGGCCAGGCTGAACGGGGTGAGCTGTGGGGTGTGGGTGTGGGGGGGGTCCAGGAAACTGAGTAGAGGGACTTTCCACAAGCAGAGCCCTTCCTCTGGCAGAAGGCCGCTTCTTCTCTTGGAAGGCAGACCCTGGATCCAGCCCACAGTATTTTCTGATTTGTAATATTTTCATCATGGCATTTATATTTCCTTCCACCCTTCACATTATTATTCCCAGATGTTTCCATGCAGTGCGATGTGAAAACCACTCTTTGAGTTTACTGGAACTGAATGCCTTCCCCATCTCCTTCATGTCCACCTTCTCCTCAGTTCTCAATCCTTAACTTCCTTTACTCTGAAAGTATTCAGTTCCCAAACTAGTAATTTCTCTACCCAGAACAGGGTTACAATTTAGGGCAACCCACCTCAGAATCTGGCACCCAAAATAGTTGTAGATAATTAAGTTGAAACTATAAAACAGAAGTAACACCTGGACTGTCCTCTTTGGGAAATGACTGGTAAAATCTAGGACAGGATAAAATGGCTGCTTGAGTTTGAAATCTACTGCAAATGAAAAATTCTCTCACTCCTCGGATAGACTGTTCCTGACATCCTACAAAGAATCAGCTCACGATGCCGTTATGGAAATGAAAGAAAGATAGAAATGAACAAATAAGAACCCTCCTGTCTGCTGGTGTCCAGTGCCATACGTTTTCAGTTTTCTAAACCAAACCCCCACCCTGCCAGCAGTATTCAGTGGCTGAATGGGCTTTACTGTGTTAGGACAGTACAGCCACTCATATCAGTCTCCAACTGTATTGGTTTTCCGATGCAGCTGCGGAGGCAGCAAAGTAAAGTGAAAAAAACTGGCATGGCGGAGAGGCTTGCCTCTTGTGCCATTTTTTTCTGCTAAAAATCAGCCCAGTTCCTTTTTCTCTGCAGTGGAAAAGATATGGGTCTCTGTATCTGTTACCTTGGGGAGCAAAAGGCAGCTGGGCGAGCCATTTGAGCAGAAAAACAGCATGCGGGAACCTGCCAAACTGATCTTCTGCTTTGGTTTGCAACATCTGCCAATGCATTTTGGGAAGCAGAATAATGTTGAGAAGAAATCACACAGGATTGGGCATCAGTGTACTTTGGCCCTTTGGCTGCAGACAAATGGCCAATGAGGAGCTTCAGTTATGCCATGTGGTCTGGCCTCCTGCCTTGACTGAGTGTGCTTTGGTGTGCCACACTCTTGTTTCTCAGATAGCGGGTCAAAGTACAAGTGAAGTCAGCTTTGATGCATTTGTTGCATATAATGGGCAGCTTCAAGAAAAATGCAAGTATCATCAGCTCAGCTTATTGGGACCACAGCAGGGATGGAGGGAGAATGTTACCCTTCTCCCCTCCCTGCCACCCCCCGCTCAGCAAACAGCAAACATATTAAGAGGTTTCCTCTTAATATGATTGCCAGCTTCAGGACCACCTCAGAGTATGAAAAGGTTGAATTCCCTCTCCATGCCTGCTCTGATCCCATCAATTTTTGGTGGTCGATCCCATGCTGAGATCAGGGGTGGACAAGCTCTGGCCTGGGGTCCAACTCCGGCCTCTGGGTGGGCCACCATCCAGCCCTCTGGGGTTCCCCAAGTGGCCATGCCACCTCCCCAACCAATGACTGTTTGGCAGTATCCCAACATCTGCAGGTTCCCCCCCCCTTCTGAAAGGTTGAAATGCCCCCAATAGTAAGGCTCAGTTACTACCCACCACCGGAATGCGGCCCCCAATAGCGTCTCCAAAATTGAATCCGGCCCTCGGACTGAAAGCCACAGATTGCCCCATTTGGCTATCCGTGTAGCAGGAAGGGCAAATCCACTCCCGTCAGCACCGTTGATCTAGTGTAGAATGGAATCCAACCCGAGGAGCAAATATATGAGGATCTCTCTCTTTTTTCCTTGAGTGCTGCTGAGACATGTGGGGGGACGTTCTGAAGCAGGGAAGACTGTGGTATGCACATAGGCTCCCCATGCAAAGTGAAAACCTGATTACATATGCATGGGGGGGCTGTTCTAAATTCAGCCCCACCCCACAAAACAATGCACTGCTTGTTTTCACTAGAGTGGCAGGAACTGAATGGTAGCTGGAAGCCCAACATTCTTCCAGCTTTCCTCACAGGACTTGTTTTCCCATTCACCTGGCCATCTTTGTTGCCCTCCTCTGAGCCTGTTCCAGTTTATCTGCATCTGTGCAGTGCCCAGTTCCCATCGCAGCCCTTTAAGAAGGATTTAGATTAGCTGCACCACTAGAGATAGTAAGCATGGAAAGAGTCCAGGCGATAATTCCTGGATTCATCGTGAAGGCAAAGAACTGCTGAGAGTACTGATGTGGGGTAAGCAGTGAAGATTCTGTCCTCAGGAGCCCAGGAATGGCAAGAGGCACATGAGTGCTTCAGCAAGTGCTCTGCACTGTCACTGCTGCCTGTAGCAGGCATGGTCAACTCTGGGAGGCCCAGAGGCGATATTGGTCCCCTGCCCCCTCGGGGTGCACCCCTCTCCCACAGGCCACACAGCCCTGGTGGGAGACAACAACGATGATGATGATGATGATGATAATGATGTCAAATGGTGTCCATAGTGCTCCATTAGTAATCCACAGACGCTGCAGACACCATGGTTTTAAAAGCCCAATTTTAAACCCAATTCAGAGACAGCACGGATGTTTCAGGATTCAAAACAGATCATTGGAATTTGGAGTTACACTTTAAGAATGTTGCAGGTGAACTGGCCATCAGTGCCCAGAGATCCTTTATAAATTCCAGTGGGCAGTTCTGTTCATAAATCTTGCTCCCCCTTGCTTTTCTTTTTCAAGGGCTGTGTTTTTCAATAAATGTTATTCCATACCTGATTGTGCTTTTCCATATTCTTATTTGGATCATGCCAGTCATAACCTTTGAATTGTCCAGACTGGAAAATCTGGAAGTGAAAACAAGGAATGAAATATTCCATAGCTAGATTAAAGGTTAGGAAGCATACCGTGGACTCCTTCATCCATTAAAACTAGCTAACACTGCAATAGAACCTCAAGTTCTTCGAATACAAGAGAGGATTTGGAGTTTTATCTTTGTACTTTATATTCATGTTCCTTATATTATGGCTGTAATCCTGTAGATTTACCTGGGAATAAATCCCCTTGAACTCAATGAGCTTCACTTCTTAGTAGACATGTAAGGGCGCAATCCTGTGTCCCTCTGACCTTGTCTGGAGGGACATAGGAAGAGGCATAGACGATGCTACGTAGCCTACGACCACGGAAATCCTTTCTGAAATTCTGAGGCTGCAGTGCTGCGGAGTGCCCCACACACACCTTGTAGCTGGGGCGGTTCTTTCCGTGCTGGAGGGAAACCTGGGGGCGGGGAGGGGAGGGGTGTGTGGATACGCCAGATTCTGAGGAATACAGGCAGGGCCTCAACCTCTCCTGCACGCAAGGAAGGGGAAAACATCTATGCAGTTGAAATCGGCTATCTAGATGTTTTTGAAGGTGAGGTGAGCATGGAGAATATCCTATCCACAGCGCTCCTCCTGCCCTCAGTAGGATGCCCATAATCCTCAGTAGTCTCTAGAGCCCTTTCATCCAAAGGAAGCTGAACCATATGGTGCTGCCCTGGATACCTCACTGCTCAGGAAAGTGGAAAGTGAACTGCTTAGCATAATAGGTATCAATGGGTAATTGTCAAATGTGCATGTTATTTTACTTTGTTATAATTGCCTTACCTTAATGGCAGAAATGATGTAACGCTGTTCCAAATGATCACCCTTTACTAGTTAATAATAATATAACAAAGGGCAAATATACCTGTTGCCAATGAAACAGATTCTGAGTAGATGCTCCGGCTGGGAATCGAGCGGTATACACATCTAGTCGGCTCTGAAAGAAGGAAGGAAGAGACCCAGTTTCCTTGTACCAGGGGATGATTCTTGTCATGAGTGAAATGTAGTCATTGTATATAGAAAATTATTAAAGGGTGCAATTCTATGCACACTTACCTGGAAGCAGGGGGGGCGGGTGAATCCTATTTCGATGGGGCTCCTAATCCATTGCAGCTTTTATTCTGAGCTTTATGGGAGCTATCCATGGTGCCCTGTGGTGGTGACCCTATGTTGGGGGTGGAGGTCCCATGGATAGCTCCTATAACGCTCCAGATAAAACCTGGAATGGATTAGGAGCCCCACCGAGATAGGCGTCACCAGCCTCCCCTGCCTGGAAGGAGGTCCCATTGAACTCAATGGGACATACATCTGAGTAGTCATGCGTAGGATTGCACTGTAAAGAATGTATGCATTTCAGTGTGAATTCAGCTGATCCACATTTCCTGGACGAATCTAATGTGCAGATCAGAACGCAATTATCCTTCAGATATTGCACTTCTTAAAATTTTGTGATTCAGTTCTTTACTCAAAAACTTGACCAAAATGCACATTCTGATATAAAATATGTTAGAAATACATACTTTGAGATAAAATATGTTTCTCTCTATCCATCCATCTATCTATCTATCTATCTATCTATCTATCTATCTATCTATCTATCTGTATTTGCCTCTACTGGGTTTTACTTTACTGGGTGTTGACCTTGGAGTGCTGCTGCATGAGGAGGCAGCGGCAATGTGACCCAGGAGCAGAATCACGGAAACACTCATTTCTGGAATGGGACAGGTCAGCGGAGCTCCCTTCTGAAAGCTCTGCTGACCTGCCCTGTTTTGGAAATGAATGTTTTGCTCATTTCCACTCACTACAGGCTCTGCTAGCTTCCTGTTGCACTAGTGGTGGGTCCCGCTAGCATGTGGGCAGCATTGGATACTGCCCATTGCTTCCCCAATGGCTCTTAATTTGTTCAGCTTATTTCAACTGCTCTCTGAGCGATGAAAGTGAGGCTCATGTCACTCTCCTGTGACTTACCTGTGAGATTTGGGGAACATTTTGGGTTGGCTTAGAGGGAATCACGGCCACCCAAGTGCCCACCTTGGAAGTGGTCAAACTTTTGTAAGTATTTGGTCTGTGCATTTTTGAAAAGCTTGCAGTGCTTGCAGAGTGCCTGCCATTGCTGCCTCCCTCCCTTCCCCTTTCCCCACCAGAACAACACGGCATTTTGTGATGGGGGTGGAGGTGGCAGCAGAGGCAGCCCAAGCCCTCCCAGAAGACCGGCAGAATATGTTGCGTTTCTCAATGTGGGATCGGCACTGCCAGTTTTGGAATCTGTGGCAAGAAGATGGTACTATTGGCACCGTTTCTGCTGGGGAAACTCAGTGAATGAATATGATATGAAGGATCTCAAGCAGAAACGGAATAGGCAATTGGACTGAGAATGAATGGAGCTTCGCTTTAGGGTCTGTATCTGAAGCTTCGGTGGATCTCAGGCTGTGTCGGATTCAACAAAAACTCTTGTTTGGTGTGTATTGGACACCACAGCATCTCCTTAATAAGGGTGTGTCGAAGTTGAGTAACTGCTGGAGGTGTAATAGTGCCCATGCTTCCTTTAATCATTTGTTTTGGCAATGTCCATTCCTTCCCTGTTTTGGGGAGCAGGTTATAATATGGATAAACTTTGTATTGGGATGCTCTTTTAATATATACGGATGCACATAATATGTCCTCTTAAATTATTTACCTGCTTCTTGGAAGTTAACGCACTGTCAGCACAGATGGATTCTCTGTGCCCGTTTGACAGCTAAAAGGCTGATATTACAAGATTGGAAGAGTAAATGCCTACCTGCTATAATACAGTGGATTGTGAATTTAGTGATGTCTTCAGCATTTGAACGGATGGCATATAGATGCCACTCTTGAATGGATACATACATGGTTATTTGGTCTACCTTTGTTGAAGCTTATGTATAATTGCTTTTTCTAATCAATGTCGTTATATTCTTTCTCCTTTTTTTCCTTTTATGGTTTTGGGTTTTGTTGTTGCTGTTGAAACTTACAATAATAATAAGGAAATACTGCTGGGGAGAAGGCCCTCCCTGGTGGAAAAGGTGCTAATGCTCATTCTAGTGCTGTCTCTTGTAGGAAAACAAACTCTGCCACACATCTTGAGAATCCGCCACAACCAGCCCCCTTCCACCAAGAGGGAGGAGACCAGTATAAGCAGGTGGCAAACGATACTGAGGGAAGTGCAACTCTGCTCGCAGAGCCGGGCAAGCAGGGTCATGCACACCTCCAGACTGCTTGCAAACACTTGAGTAATCCTGCTTCCATTTGCAAGTTCGTGTAGTCGAATGCTTGCCACACATGGCTAAGGGAACAAATCTATGGCCCCTACACATTGCCTGGGGGCCATAGGATAGTTCAGATTCCCAGCTCCGAGGTCAGAGTCAGAGACAGTAGCCCAACCTCGGAGCTGGGAATCAGAGCGCCGATCTCCCTCCCCCTTCCCGTCGCAACTGACACAGAAAGTACTGCAGGGGCTGCTCTCCGAGGTTGGGAAAATGACCTCAGAGAAGGGGGTGAAGGGGGTGTTTTGGAGGCAGGGAGGGGAGGTGACTGGAGGTGTACTGAAGCCACTCTAGCCGCCCCCTGCTGAAAATGGCTGTCTAGTGAAAATGCAGAGTGAGAAGAGCAGGGAGGTGAAGATCGCTTCCGCTGCTCCTCCCGCTCTGCATTGGATGTCTGAAAGCCTCCGAGTTCGGGAGCTTATGGGGATTCCTATAGGATTGCACCCTGAACCAATTAATTTGCCCACAAACTCTACATGTTCCTTGGAATTCATGAACTGAATGTTTCCTCCAGTGTGGGCACCAACCTGGTTCTGGCATGCTGGCAATTAATTATTGCCAAACATCTTGTAATACCAGCTTGGAAAGTCAAGGGTCCCACAGAAAACAAGGGGGGGGGGGAAGTGGGAGAAATTGCATATTTGGCTTGTAAGGAGTGGACTACGTACAAAAGGGGGAAAAAAGCTTTACAAACATACACACACTGTTTTGGGAATGATTTGACTTGATTCCTCAGCCCTATCCAGGTGTTCAGCTGAACATGTGAGGGCACAAACTGTACGGGGCCACAGGGCTGCACACACACTCCCAGCCTCAACTGTCCCATCATACATCACTCCTGCCCCCTCTGCTTCTGACCTCTGCATGTTGAGTATCAGCATCTGAGAGGAGATTCTAAGCACATTCAGCTGAATGTGCTTAGAAGCTTCCCCACAGTCAAGAACCTTGATAACGCAAGGTTCCCAATCACGGGCGGTGTATATGCAAATTCAGCTGGACACGTTTAGAATCTCCCATCAGCCCCTTGCACTGAACACACAAATGCCAAACTCCATCCCTTCTCCATAGGAGAAGGCTCACAATTGCAGATACTCCTAGATCCACCATTGTCACTAGAGGCACAGATGGATTCAGCGGCGTGGAGCATATTTTATCAGTTTAAGCAGATTTATCAATAGTAAAGCAACCTGGATAGAGATAGCCTTGCTACTGTTAACCTTGCTTGCTAACCACACATTTGGATTACTGCAATGTGTTCTATGTGGGACCTATTTGGAGCCTATATTATGGCCAGGTGAAGGCCTCTGTATTTTTCCAGGTATTTTAACATCATTGAAAGGACTTCAGTGTTCTAGCTCTGATGTTTTGCTCTTGCTCGTTTCATTTTTTTAGTTAGTTTGTATTGTGGTTCTTTTATTTTGTATTGATTGTTTTATAGTTTTTATTTTTAACTTTTATTGTTAATTGTACAGAGGACATTGCTAATTGGATGGTAAAAAAAGTAGGTGTGTATGAGAATTTAGTTTCTGTTCGCAAATCACTCAAAATGTGCTGTTTGCAATCCCGAATGGGAGCACTTTATCTCGGAAAATATTCACAAATTCCCGAGCTAGTCTTCATGTTTGCAAAATGTGCACTTGAAAAATGTGTACCTTTTTCAAAATCCACAATTTTCTCAAAATGCACACCTTTTAAAACACCAACGCTTTAGTCTATGGGGAAAATTTGTGCAGATTTGGGAATTGCTTGCACAACTTTCGCATCTGATAGGTATTCATTTTGCGTAATTTTCCTATTCATGCAAAACGAACAGTGATAGGAAACGCGAGTGGAAATCGAGGAGAGATGAGCACCGAGCTGATGTTTGGAGAATCTTGGCAAGCTCGAACATCACTCGTTCACTGATCCCTAAAAGAGGATGTAAAGAAATAGAGAAGGGGGCAGAGAAGCCTCTGCTACAGGCCATCATAAAATTATGTTCCTGCCCCCCTGAAATGCAAAGACTTCGCCAGCCCACCAAAAGTTATGTGCCCCCAGTGCTGAAAAAGTTCAGTTTGGGACTCTCAACGCTGAAAGACTATGGGTTATACCCAATGTTAATTCCACCTAGAGCAGATCCATTATGACTAGGACTCATGTTAGACTAACATTGGATTCAACCCATTGGATACAACCCATTAAAGACTCATGGAACATCCACTTGCATGGCCCCTCTTCTGCCCTTCATCTTTTGCTACTGTTCCGCACCAACTGCACCAGTTTAGGATGAAGGATGAATTATTGGCCTCCCCTAGAGTTCTGGTATATGGTGATTCTTTGGATTGGATTGCTAGTTGCTATGGCAATTAATGATAACTTGAGTATCCTGGACAATTATCCCATGAGGACAACTGAACACCAGGGGGTGCTGTTGATTTTCAGGAATCCAGTATCCTGCATGTTCTAAGGAATGAGCTGAAAGCAGGGATGGACAAATCAGTGTATTTCCCATTCATATCACTGTCACGTGTGTGCACCCATAAATCTATTCCATCCCCTTTCTGCATTAATCTGTGATTTTTGTATATATTAAAAAACCCTCACAAAAATGCATATTCAAATATGTATTTTAAATGTATTTTCTCTCAAAACACACACTTCAAAATGCATTTTCTCTCAAAAATGCTTTTTCATAAATAATAATAATAATAATAATAATTTTAAAAATGCATTTTCATAAGTTTCTTTGGGTACAAACTGCATTGGAACATACTGGAATTGTGAAAACTGGTGGATAACTAAGTTCTGCTCTCTCTACATTAGTCTGGGAGATGCAAATTAGGCCAGTTCATCCCTAGCCGAACAGTGGAATTCAATTTTGGTGCTGAATAAATAGAAATGTGAATTACTAAGTACAACATGTTTTCTTAATAACTGATTGGTATAAGGAAGTTTGGGATATAGCCCTAAATGATAAACTACGTAACTTGTAGTATCAAATGCAAAAAAGGACAGGTAAAGAAGAATAATTTTATGGATATATGGAACCAATTATTAGACTATGTATTAATAAAGGGGAAGGGGAGTATGCCTTGTCAGGATATGTTATATTTTTGGAATTTGGAATTCATTTGATCAAGGGGATGGAACTATATAAATTGGTCCCTAGGAGGGTGGGGGTGCACTTTATGATCTATTGTATGTAGTTTAAGTTAAATTGTTCTGTTATTATTGTTTTTTCTTATATTCTGTTTTAAAAAGTAAAAAAATTTTTAGAAAAGAAAAATGTGAATTACTGAGATTTCCTCTGGGGGAAAAAAATTGCCCTCCCCCCATTTATATGCCCACCATCAGATGGCCTGAGGAAGAGGGGGGTCTTAAGATTACTCCCTGACATTCCTCTCTCCCCGCTGGATCCTCTTTTTATCAGAAGGGTCCCATGGTGCCCTCTATGGAGGCTGCCGGCCATGTGGGCCAACCCCTCCCACTGCCAGAACTGCACGCTGCCCCCCTCCCTGATGCACGTCCAATGGATGCTGATGGGAGCAAGTTCTCTGCATGTACGCGTGCGGATCTCCTACCCTCAAAGAGGTGCCCTAAAAGTGGTAAAATGGGATGTTACATTTAGGTGTGCAGCTTGTCGTGCTAGATTCAGTCATTACTTTTATTTGTTGGGTTGACTGTCTGGTTTTAAGTAGGCTGGTTTCTTATCCATTTCTGTTTGATTAATTTTGTTTCATTTTCTTTTATTGTTATATAATGCCAACCTTCCCTGTTTTATATTCTGATGACCTCAGGTTAGAAGCAGTAAATCTGAACTGCACTCAACACTTACCATATTCAGATTTCCTGGATTATAGCCAGCGAAGAAGAAGATCAAATTTTCACAAAGCATGTTTGCGCCTTTCAAGCTACAGTAGGTAGCAATAAAGTTTCTCATAAATGGATTCTCTGGAAGGAGTTCTTTTTTGCCAAGTGAAGTCTGTAAAGCACAAAGATTTGATGGAGTAATTTGGACTTTTCCTTGTTTCCTTGTTGTTTTCTCAAACTTTTCCTGTTGCCACACTGAGGTAGCAGACAAATTACTGTCTTCTTTGCATTGTACTTTTCCTACATAATCTCTGTAATCTCTAAACCAGCCTTCCCCAACCTGATGTCCTCCAGATCGGCTGGATTACAAACCCCACTCCACCCCCACTGGTGAGCTCCTCACCAATTGGAGGGGGACATTTTCCCCTTGGTCTCCCTGGGAGGAGGCCGAGGGGCAAGTGACCCCCAATCCAGCCACCGCGTTTGCAAGGCGACCATTCTGGCCGGGGTGGGAGTGGAGGAGCTTTCCCCTTGGTCTCCTGAGGAGGAGGCCGAGAGGAAAGCGCCCCTCTTCTGAGCTGAGATGCAGCTGCAGCATCGGTGGCAGGTGGGATCCAGTCGCTCAGCCTTGCTTCCTCTCGGAGAAGCGAAGCCAATGGCTGGTTCCCACCCACCACTGCCACCACAGCTGAAAGGGCTGCAGCATTGATTGGCAGGATCCAGACACTCTGCCTCCCTTCCTATCGAGAAAGTGAAGCTGAGAGACTGGTTCCCACCCACCGCCGCCACCACCACCACAGGCCAAAGGGATGTGGCAGTAGTGGTGGGCAGGAACCAGCCACTTGGCTCGCTTCACTTCCTCGAGGGGAAGCGAAGCCAAGCAGCGCCTTCCCCTGCCACGCACTGCCTTACCAAGCCCCGAATAGGGATTGAGTGGGTGGCATGTGGCAGACCCTGGCAGCTCCCCCCATGCTCTCGCCTATGCCAGGAGAGTGGGGTTGTTTGCAAGCAATCCCGCTCTCCCAGCATGGTGGGGTGGGGGGATGCTGATGACAGCCTCCTAAAGTGCCACTTGGGCACTTTGGTGGCTATCATCACTGGAGCCCCTTGGCCAGAGTGGCAACACTTTTTTTTTTTGCCACTCTTGCCAACGGGCTTCATAGCCTTTTTTTGGCTTGTCATTTGGGTTTGGACGACACACTAAGTCACAGAGGGTTTCCTAAAACCTCGAGCAAGCCATGGCTTTGTAGTGTGGTCTAGAAGCTACCCCAGGATGACTTCTAAACCACCCCGTGGGAAGAGTGCTGCCTGAAATGTGGCAGGTTAAGCTAGCTTGGTTTTAGACCATTTGGATGAAGAGGTGTTGGAGAGAAAGAAGAGACAAAACATACCCTGAGGAGAATTTCTGGAAGTGCAAGTAATGCCATCGCAGGGCTTTTGGCATGCTGAAGTCTAGTCACTGGGGCTAAGGCCAAAAACATTTTGATCTTTTGAGCCAACTCTGGCATTGTTGAAAATGCTATGAATCCTGGGAAAATCAAAGAGACAAAAGGGGTTAAACAAAGTAAACAAAACAGAGCAGAAGCCTTGTCTCCCTCCAACCTTTAGCTTCCAGAGCAGCATTTCGAACATTAAATATTGGCCGCATGCATTAGAACTAGCTCAACATGTCGTTTATTAGGGTAGGACATTTGTACCACGGCACGTTTTATGCTTTCTCACTCTCCATAGGCTGGCAGGGGTCTCTGGTCCTGGCAGCCATTTCGGGGGGCGGGGGGAGATGTCCCTTGTGTGCAACACAGAAGAGCAGCAATAAAGGCAGTAGGAGAAGTGAGTGTGCAGCAACCGGAATATCTGCAGGCGTGGGGAGGGAGCTTGACCATCTTCGCCCATGAGCCTCAGTGTTGCTGCCGTCACACTCAAAAAGAGCTGCTTGGAATCGGTGCAGCCTGGGCAAGGGGAGTCCACCCTCCCCCATGGACTGTAAAGCCTCAGGTACTGGGGTTCTGGTCCTAACAGCCATGGGGGGGGGACAAATGTGAGTGGCAGATTGCTGCAGGCAGGGGTGACCTAAAGGGACATCTTCAACATTTTTATTAATGACTTGGATCAGGAGGTACAGGGAATGCTTATCAAATTTGCAGATGACACAAAGTTGGGTGGAACAGCTAATACTCTGGAAGACAGAAACAAAATTCAAAGTGACCTCGATAGGCTGGAGCGCTGGGCCGAAAACAACAGAATGAAATTTAATAGGGATAAATGCCAAGTGCTGCACCTAGGGAGAGGAAACCAAATGCAGAGTTACAGAATGGGGGACACTTGGCTCAACAATGCTACAAGTGAGAAGGATCTTGGAATTGTGGTAGATCACAAACTGAATATGAGCCAGCAATGCGACGTGGCTGCAAAGAAGGCAAATGCAATTTTGGGCTGTATTAATAGAAGTATAGCTTCCAAATCGCGGGAAGTGATAATTCCCCTTTACTCGGCACTGGTTAGGCCTCATCTTGAGTACTGCGTCCAGTTCTGGGCACCTCACTTTAAGAAGGACATAGACAAACTGGAGAGGGTTCAGAGGAGGGCAACAAGGATGATAAAGGGACTGGAAACAAGGCCCTATGAGGAGAGACTGAAAGAACTGGGCATGTTTAGCCTTCAGAAGAGGAGACTGAGGGGAGATATGATCGCACTCTTCCAGTATTTGAAGGGATGTCACACAGAGGAGGGCAAAGATCTCTTCTCGGTCATCCCAGTTTGCAGGACACGGAATAATGGGCTCAAGTTACAGGAACCTAGATTCCACCTAAACATCAGGAAAAATTTCCTGACTGTCAGAGCAATAAGACAATGGAATCAACTACCTAGGGAGGTGGTGGGCTCTCCCACTCTGGAGGCATTCAAGGTGCAGCTGGACAGACATCTGTCAGAGATGCTTTGACCTAGATTCCTGCATTGAGCAGGGGGTTGGACTCGATGGCCTTGTGGGCCCCTTCCAACTCTACTTTTCTATGATTCTATGATTCTATATTGCCAGTTTGGGGTCAAATAAAGCTTAATAGTTTTTACTCTTACACCCAAAGCACACATTAATTTAAAGACATAGCTAAGAGCTAGGTCTAGAGTAAGTGCAGTTGCCTCAATCTGGATCAGAACCCTAGGTGGGGGGTAGGGGTAGTATCTATTTGCTTCAGCGATTTATGCTGTAGGTGTGTTGGGGAAGGAATCCAGATAGGAGCTACATTTGGAGGAGGGAAGGGTTAAAGCACCTCTACCCCCAAGCTGGGGCCCCAGACTGGATTGGGACTTATTCTAGAATTAAAAAAAAGACAAGTTGTGAAAGATGCCATAGGTGAGAGAGGCATGGGGAGGCAGCCCGAGTGAAAAAAAATATTTATTTATCTATTACATTTTTGAATCGCCCATCTGGCCGGCCACCCGGCCACCCTGGGTGATGTACAATCTATAAAATACAATAATAAAACAGAATTAAAATACAGTTAAAACAGTATAATTTTTTTTTTTAAAAAAAAAACCCTAACCCACCCCATATTCCCGCCTGAAAAACCAAGTTTTAATGCACGGTGGAAGCTCATCAAACAGGGGGCATGGTGAAGGTCACTGGGGAGGGAGTTCCATAACTTGGGGGCCACCACAGAAAAGGCCCTCTTCCTAGTCCCCACCAGCCTGGCCGCTCTGGCTGATGGGACAAGAGAAGGCCATCCGTGGCAGATCTTGTTGAGCAGCCTACTTGATGTTGCTGGAGGCGCTCCTTGAGATAAACTGGGCTGGAGCCATATAGGGTTTTAAAGGTCAAAACCAACACCTTGAATTCAGCTCAGCAAGCAACTGGTAGCCAGTGCAACTCATTAAGCACTGGCGTGATGTGATCACGCTGGCGGCTGCCCTTAACCAGGTGAGCCGCCGCGTTCTGTACCAGCTGTAACTTCCAAACCATCTTCCAGGGTAACTCCACGTAGAGTGCATTACAGTAGTCTAGGCGAGAGGAGACCAAGGCATGAACCACTGACAGGAACAGATTATTAGGAAGGTGGGGGTGCAACTGCCGTATCAGATGGAGTTGATACAGCGCCGCCCGGCTCACAGCTGACACCTGAGCCTCCATGGACAGCTGGGAATCTAGAATGACCGCCAAGCTGCGGACCTGGTCCTTTAGGGGTAGATGAACCCCATTCAGCACCAGGTCAACATCCCCTAACCTCCCCTTGTCTCCCACCAAAAGTACCTCCATCTTGTCGGTTCAGTTTCAGCCTGTTTCCTCCCATCCAGCCACCTACTGAATTGGGTTGCCAAATCAGATTGTTGGTTGTAATGACCTTTAATCCCTGGGCTGTTTGGTGAGTTGATGCCTGACTATGAAGTCCTTTTTAGTGCTGCTGCTTAGTGCTGCTGAACTGGTTTCTAAGCTGATTGGCAGAAGCTGCTCCTAAGTGGTATTGCGGTGTTTGGGTACCCAGAGTATAAGGGATGCTTTTATTATGTTTTATATTAATGTACTTACAATCTTGCCATTTTACTGGAAGATGGTACTTATGGATTGTTATGGTATGCTTGTAATTCAGCTACTGAAGTTGATCTCAAAAATGGGATAGACAAATTTATGAAAAAGACGATTGGGCCTGGTTTACACATAATGACAACCCAGCATTAAAAAACAAAAACAAAAAACTGCTCAATCATTTCCCCTTATCTCTCCTGCCGTCAGGAGCAATCCAGAGATGCTCCGTCCCTGGGTTGCTGTGACATCCAAACCCAGAAATCTAGCTTGTCTCTCCCTTGACAAGCCAGCGCAGGAACCCAGGGTCCCAACCACAGCCACTGTAGGTGAAGGATGTCAGAAGACGGTAGCTAATCTTAAATCCAAGGCTCAAATCCAGGGGCATATCTAGATCCTTACAGAGTCTCCCATATTCTCACAAATTTCTCTTGCTCCTTCTTGTTCTGTGGATGGCTATGGACCAGGAAGGCTAGGATACGCATCTTCTTGCAGTGAACTAAGATAAGGCCCTTGTTGTCTATAGTTCACATAAAAGCGATACGTAACATTACCTAGACTTGGAGATCTGACCAGGTAAGGCATGTTCTCAATCAAGCAAGATTTCATTTGCTTTCTCCTATACATTTTTTGCTTTTATTCTCCACTCCATCAGCTTACCCATTTCGCATAATGTATGTCTTATTTCTTACCCAGGTCTCCAAGTAAAAGCTATCAAACCAGCATAACTGTGTTTTCTGAATTTGGAATTTTTCCGCTTGGATCATAAAAGAAGTCCAGATTATTATTATTTTTAATCTGTCAACATAAAATAGTTATTCAAAGTCCTTTAGGGTGCAAAATCATGCATGTTTAGACAGGGGGGGGGGGGAAAGGGCCAGTAACTGCCATCATGCTGGGAAAGATCGGATTGTGCCTTTAATTTAAACTGCTGATAGTCTTACAAAGATGATGTCATTACAGATCAGTACATATCCCAAGGAGCCTACCTATGGTAGTGCCCTGCGAATGGCCAACATAGTATATCTGTTGTTGTCCACTTTTCTGCAGCATATAGTCAACCACAGCTAGAAGATCATACTTGGCCATCTCATCAAAACTAGAGAGGGAAGAAACAAACACACTCAGCACTGACACATACAAAGTTAATTTGAAGGTGCACAACGTACAGAACAGGCACGGTACATACAGAACATGGTACATGAATTTGCACAAGCACATATGGGGGGGGGCTGGATTCAACTATTTTTGGGTCCTACATTTTTGTGGCATGGTCAGAGCTGCGTTTAACTCTGAAGCTATTTTCACTCATCTTGCATTTGTTTCTTGCTTTGCTAAATGGGGCAAGTTCTGGTCAAAAATGAAACAAAACAAATTTATTGTACGTTCCTACCACCATAGCACCCCCCCACCCACCCCACCCACACACATACACACAAAAGCATCAACTATAGTAGGAACTGTCAGATATAATTAGCAGAGTGATAGCGAGGAGTTCTTCACTGACTTAGATTATGATTTAAGCTCAACAAGAAATATGGGGACAAACATTACAAGAGTGCCAAATTCACATTCTGAGCTGAGTTACTACAAGTTTTGGTGACATCATCACTTTTCATCAGATATGAATTTAGTACTTCTTAAAAACAAAGGGGTAATAACTAAGAAGCCTTATGAAACACTGACACTTTCAGCCTATACTGGATTGGAACCAATGAAATAAAGTTGTGTGTTTATATAACAAGGTAGCTTGTTCCATAGACACATCTTTAAATATTGCACACGTAATGTCTTGAGGTGCTCAACAGCCTGTAATTCTCATTGCAAATTACAAAGATTGCAACAATTAAATATACCTGAAAGCCCAAAATTTATCTTGGTCTACAGACAGAGTTTGGTGACTTCTGGACCAAATGTTTCCTCTGCTGTTTCCAATCCAAACATCATAGCCATAATCTGCGAGGATGAAGGCCAAACTGTTGTTGGCCAAGTTAACGACCCAGTTGCTTCCATCTCCCAGAAAACCATGCTGGAGAAACACCACGGGTTTCAAACCTGGAGAAGGAAGAGAATATTTTCTTTGGTTATCTAGCTCATGTGGTAAGATGTAGCTAGGGCTGTGCGTCCTCCACCCCAAAAGCAAATGACAAAAAAAGGAGGTGGGAACCTGGGCCAATTTAGCAATTCCGGGGGCAAATGGAAATGAGCAAAAATGTTTGTTTCTGGAATGGGGCAGGTCAGCGGAGCTCTTATACGGGAATTCCGCCAAATCATCCTGATCCTGAAATGAGCGTTTCCGCTTGTTTCAGGTCTTCCTCCAGGAAGCATTAAATCTCCATTGCACAAGTGGTGGGTGGGTCCTGCTTGCGAAACAGAATCAGTGCGTCCATAAGCATCTGGTTGGATACTGCCCACCATTTTTAAGTCCTGGCAATTTGAATGGAAGATAATTAAGGGCACATTTTAACTCACACGTATTCAAATAAAATTGGATTCAGAAGAGGATTTGGAAGCAGGGAAGCAGTATTCTGTGTACATAACTGGGAGAAGGTTGCCAGGACATGAACGCGGATGTGCATGCTTGTTTATCGATTACGAGAAACTTTTTGACAAAGTAAAACATGACAAGTGAATGGAGTTGTTGGTAGGCAAAGATACCAGGAGATATTTACAAATCAGAAACTTGTACTGGCAACAAAATCTACAGTGAAAGTTGATATTGGATATAGAAGTACAAAGAGGAGTATGACAAGGAGAAACTCTTGCTGATTTAAATGATGGTATCATTGTTAATGGAGAGATTATCAATAACATTCAATATGCAGATGATATAGTATTGCTAGCTGACAATTTAGATGTCGACCAATTTAGATGGTCTGCAAATATTATTTGATAAAGTCAATGAAGTAAGTAATGAAGACGGTCTAATAATGAATGTTAAGAAAACCAAGTGCATGGTAATTAAAAATCAAGTAATCCAAGAAATATAGTTAAAAATTCAAACTGAAAATGTGGAGTGGGTTGATGAATATAAGTATCTTGGAATTTGGTTGAATGAGCATTGGGATCATAGTAGTGCAATTAAAGTTAGAATAGAGATGACCTATAGTAGTTTTTTAAAGATGAACAATGTAATTCGTAACAAAGACTTAAAATTTGCCTTGAAAAGTGCATTGTATGGTGTTACGTATTTTCAGTTCTACTTTATGGCATGAAATCGTGGACTTTAACACAGACTACCATAAAAAAGATAGAAGCATTTGAATGTGGACTTATTGCAGGAACACACAAATTGCATGGACTGAGAGGGTGACCAAGAAAGAAGTATTAGAGAGAATGTATGATGATCAAGAAATTATAAAACACATAAAATGCAGAAAACTAGAATATTTTGGTCATATAATGAGTAATGAAACATATAGACCATTGCAGCTGATTATACAAGATAAAATAAATGGGAAAGAAATGTAGGAAGAGGACCGTCTTGGTTGAAAAACCTTAAAGAATGGGTTGGAGGTATAGATGTTACTGTGAATATCAGGGGGCTGCCTACAATGAGGCCGAAATCGGCCCCGCTCGCCCCCGAGACTCGTGGGCCTTACCTGGTGCCCACTCACCCCTCCGCTCGAGTCGCCACGCCGCCACGTCAGCAGCGCAGGGTCCCATCACATCATTTCCGGCCGCCAGGAAGTGATGCGACGGGACCCTGCGCTGATGCGATGGAACCGCGTTTTTGGCATAGAAACCAGCACTGTTTTAAGCCATGTTGCCCTGGTTTCTACGCCAAAAACGCGGCACGGGTTTCCATCGCGTCAGCACAGGTTCCCGTCGCGTCACTTCCAGCCAGCCAGAAATGACGCGACGGGACCCTGCGCTGCCGGCGCAGCTGCCCGAACAGCATGGATAATGGGCGGAGACTCGCTCCCGCCGCGGAGAATCCGGGCTTCAGGGGGGCTGCTCACCGAGGAGAGGAGAGACAAGATGAGCCCGCCCCAAGGTATGAAACACACCACTAGTTGGAGGCAATAAAATATCATTGTTTAGAGAAGCCATGTCTAAAGAAATTATAGAACACATAAAATGCAGAAAACTAGAATATTTTGGTCATATAATGAGCAATGAAACATATAGACCATTGCAGATTATTATACAAGGTAAAATAAATTGGAAGAAGTGTAGGAAGAGAAACGTCTTGGCTAAAAAACCTTAAAGAATGGGTTGGAGTCAATACAATATCATTGTTTAGAGGGGCCATATCTAAAGACTGTTTAGCCATGATGATGTTCAACCTCTGGTAGGAGAGGAACAAGAAGAAGAAAACTGAAACAAAAGGAGCTAAAAGCTGCAATCCTATACCATCTTCCCTGGGAATCAGCTCTTTTGAACTCAGTGGGACTTACTTCTGTTTATAAATGTATATAGGATTGCTCTGTTAGGCAGTTTAGCTGGATTGTGCCCATTGATTTTACATGTGGAAAGACCACACATTAATATCAAATATCTTGGCATTTGAAAGTAGACTGGAGTTCAGAATTATGTGCTTCCCCCACCCCAAGATCAAGTGTTGAACCTGCCAACTTGCCACTTTACAGAGAAAACGATTCTTCTAGCACTCTTAAGAGCTGGGTCAAAGTTACAATTGCTTTAAGATTTAATTTTGTCATCACTTTGTAACCTGCCTTTGGAAAACTTCATCTGGACATTTAAATACCGGTGTACTGTCCACCCCGCTGCATGACAGACTCCCTGGCAGAGGTGCTGGAGGTGGTCTCCGATGTGTGTGTGCTGTTCCCCAGGCTATTGGTGCTAGGGGACTTCAACGTGCATTCGGGGGCTGCCCACACGGGGCACCTCAGGACTTCATGGAGACGATGGCTTCCTGGGAGCTGCACCCTGTATTAACTGGACCTACCCATGTAGCCGGTCAGGCACTGGACTTGATTTTTGTTTCTGGAGAGGGGGGAAATGATCTGGAAATTGGGGGTATATCCACCACCCCCTTGTCATGGTCAGATCACTATCTGGTGGGGTTGGATTTCTCGATACCACAACCCCTCTGCAGGGGTGAGGGACCTATTAGGATGGTCCGCCCCAGGCGTCTTATGGATCCGGATGGATTCCTGAACGCGCTTGGGGAAATGGAGCACACAAACTGTAGCTCTGTCGAGACCCTGATGGACGACTGGAATGCTGCAATCACCAGGGCATTAGACCATGGTTCACTCCTTCGCTGCGAGCTCTGAAACAAGAGGTGAGAAGGCTAGAGCACCGATGGCGTTCCCGCTCCGAAGACGATCGAACACGGGTTAGAGCTGCATCTTCAGCCTACCGGGTGGTGGTGGAGGCAGCAAAAAAGAATTTCTATGCTGCCTCCATTGCATCTGCGGAGTGCTGCCCAGGAGGCTGTTCCAAGTGGTCCAGAGTCTGGAAGGTCCAGCCACTCTGGACCCAATGGAACAGTCTAAAGCCTCCTGTGATGCTTTAGCAAAGCACTTCACAGATAAAATCGATCAGATTAGGAGTGGGATATCATGCATCGTGGACACAAGGAGTGAGCGGGAGGAGGCCAATGGCAGACCAGTTTTGTGGGATCGGTTCCAGCTTCTTCCTTCTGATGAAGTGGACAAGGTGCTTTCATCTGTGGGGCCGACCACCTGCTTGCTTGATCCTTGCCCGTCCTGGCTCATCATGAGCTGTAGGGAGAGACTGGGTGAGGGGATCAAGGCGATGGTGAATATCTCCCTCGAGGAGGGAGTGATGCCATCAGCCCTCAAGGAGGCAGTAATAAGACCGCTTCTAAAGAAGCCCTCCTTGGATCCCCAGGATCTAAACAACTGTCACCCAGTCTCCAATTTACCATTTCTGCGCAAGGTGATCGAGCGGGTGGTGGGTGCTCAGTTGAAGGCACACTTGGATGAAGCCGCTTATTTAGATCCATGCCAGTTGGGCTTCAGGCCTGGACATGGGATGGAGACGGCCTTGGTCGCCTTGGTGATGATATGAGGAGGGCTTTGGATAGGGGTGAATGCTCCTTTCTAGTCCTCCTCGATCTCTCCGCGGCTTTTGATACCGTTGACCACGGTATCCTCCTGGACCATCTGGAGGGCTTGGGCTTGGGAGGCACTGTATTGCAGTAGTTCCAGTGCTTCCTCTCTGGAAGGTACCAGAGGGTAGTTCTTGGGGAGGAGGCTTCGAACCCTCGGCCGCTCACTTGTGGGGTGCCGCAAGGTTCCATCCTCTCCCCAATGTTATTCAACATCTACCTAAAGCCACTGGGAGCTATCATCAGGAGGTTTGGGGTGCAGTGTCATCAGTATGCGGATGACACGCAACTCTACCTCTCTTACCGAGGTTGGCCGTTGATACCCTGTCCAAGTGTCTGGAGTCAGTGGGTGGCTGGATGGGAAGGAACATGCTGAAGCTGAACCCCGACAATACCGAGGTACTTCTGGTGGGGGACAAGGGGACGTTAGGGGATGTTGACCTGGTGCTGAATGGGGTACATCTACCCCTGAAGGACCAGGTCCGCAGCTTGGGGGTCATTCTAGACTCCCAGCTGTCCATGGAGGCTCAGGTGTCAGCTGTGAGCCGGACGGCGCTGTATCAACTCCATCTGATACGGCAGCTGCGCCCCTACCTTCCTAATCACCTGCTCCCATCAGTGGTTCATGCCTTGGTCTCCTCTCACCTAGACTACTGTAATGCTCCCTATGTGGGGTTACCCTGGAAGACAGTTTGGAAGTTACAGCTGGTACAGAATGCGGCAGCTCGCCTGGTTAAAAGCATCTGCCAGCGGGATCACATCACTCCAGTGCTCAAGGAGCTGCCCTGGCTACCAGTTGCTTGTCGAGCCGAATTCAAGGTGTTGGTTTTGACCTTTAAAACCCTATACGGCTCTGGTCCAGTTTATCTCAAGGAGCGCCTCCAGCAATATCAAGTAGGCCGCTCAACAAGATCTGCCACAGATTGCCTTCTCCTTGTCCCTTCAGCCAGAGCAGCTAGACTGGTGGGGACTAGGAAGAGGGCCTTTTTTGTGGCAGCCCCCATTCTGTGGAACTCTCTCCCTAGTGACCTCTGCCATGCTCCCTCTCTGCTGAGCTTCTGCCGCTCACTAAAAACATGGCTATTCAGGCGGGAATATGGGGTGGGTTAAGATTTTAAAATTTTATACTGTTTTAAATGTATTTTATATTTTATCATGTTGTACATCGCCCAGGGTGGCTGGTTTGCTGGCCAGATGGGCGATCCATAAATGCAACAAACGAATAAATAAATAAATAAATAAGCCTCAAACGTAAAGGGAAAAAAGGCCTCAATTTAAAAATGCCACAAGGAAAAAAAGGTGCAATATAAATATAGCAAACAAACAAACAAATAAATTTCTGCTAGGGAGAAAACAGTTATACAGTGGTCTCATGGTGTGTTCCCACAACCCTCTCAGCCCTGCTTTACACCTGAGCTGATAGACAAGCATGTCAAGAAATGAAACTGTGGTTGAAGCCCATCAAGTCTTGTCCCTGCCCAGCAAACCCTTTCCTCCCTCCTTCCCTCTGCCCATCCATGCCTGCCCTTGATGCTGGCCTTAACTTGGGAGCTTGGCCCAGCGTTGCCCGGGGGTGACTCCAAGCTTGGAAAGTGCCAAGAATGATGAGTTTCAACCAGCATTTAATTTGCAGGAGGTGTGATTGTACATCAGTTCAGCTGTAGAAGATGGGCTTGGAGTGTGGCTGAAGAATGGGCTTGGAGTGTGTCCTGAGTGCACTTTTTCTGTTTCCTCTACCTTCTCCCGATTGTGCATCACGTTAAGTAATCATACCTGAATCTCCCTGATTCTGAATGCCAAACGGTATTCTGTGGAGGGTGAGGATATAGCCATCTGCTGTCACCACTTTATGTTCTTCACAGGGATAGCCTTTGGTGGTAATAAGTTCATTCTGCAAGAGAGGGGAAAGTCAGTGGTTTTTCCTGAAGGTGTTCTGCAGTGTCACTGTCTCATCTCAGCTTCCGATGTGATGTCAAACGTGTGTGCAACAGAGCACTGAAGAGTGACAAACGAAAAGGCACGGTGTTGGGAAACTGATAGCACGCTGGGGGTTATAAGGGCGGCACTACCCATGGCCATAAAGGAATAGCCACCACATCTCCCCCTGAACCCCACCCCAGTAATGTTTGCTTAAGGAAAACATTAATGCAACAGTTCACCACTCTCACTCCGTCGCACTGGCTGTGTCTTCTAGGGGGACAGAACGATCTCGCAGGCAGTGATGTCCTGTTGTGCATCTGCTTTAACTACACATCAGCTGGGAAGAGAGGTGGGTCAGCGGTGGCCTCCCATTGGTGGTCACACATGGTTTCCCCCCAAATCATAGCCTGCTCCAGAATAAGGCATAATTTGACTTAGGTAAGGGCAGAGAGGGAATTGATGGTGACTGGTGTCTATTGCTTGTGTACCCCAGAAGTGCAGATGAAGAAACAGAATGGGCAGAAAGACCTTACACCTGGGGAAATGGGTACAAGGATAAAAGAAACTTCTGAGAGAACAGCTTTCACCTGGACTCCTGGAGGTGGGGTTGCTGTGGGTTGTAGGTGTGGCTGTCTGAGGCCCTACAACAACCGGTTGGCTAGGGCCTAGGTAGTAGGTTCTCAAACTGGGTAGGGCGGAGCAAGTCTCCGTGGGAGCGTATGAGCATCTTGTACACACTTGAACCTGTGAACACCTGCAAGATCCTCGAACAGGATCGCTACAAGTGGCAGCTGGAGGATGGAGCCACTCCATTTGAGTCCTTTGGCTCACTAAGTGGGGCAGCCAGGCAGCCTTGTGAACTCGTTCCCAGCCCCACATGGCTTGACTGCCTGGAAAGGTGACATCGAGATTTAACCACCACATTTGTACAGAACTCAGCTTTGGTAGAAACAGACAGACATCTAGGTAGATGGACTGTGCTCATGCTCTCTCTCTCTCTCTCTCTCTCTCTCTCTCTCTCTCTCTCAGAGAATATTGGCATGCCCATATTTTTCACTGGTTCACCCAGACCCATGCTGCTGCCTTCTGTGCAGTGGTACTACCTGCATAGCCTCATGAGAGTATTCCTGCACATCTCACCCCAGAAGATGAGTGGCCTCCATATATTCCTTTGCTGCTCATTGTTTCTTATTCTCCATTATTAATATTTATTGATATGTAGGCTGTTGCACAAGGCCATCACTTGCTTGCAAGACCAGCACTGATGCCAACAACAAACACACAAACAAACAAACATGCTTGAGATGCAACAAGTTTGGCTTAGCCCAGATGTGATGACCTACAACTCCCATCATCCCTCACCATTGTGCTGGCTGGGGAATGCTGGGAGTTATGGTGCAACACAAATGATGTACACAGAGTGGAGAAGGCTGGGTTGGGTCATTTTCCTCTTTATCTGTGTTCTGCCAGCAAGTGAAGACATTTCCCTTTTCCCTTTGCCTCTGCTGTTGCTTCATTTTATTTGTTGACTGTTAGTTTTGGCTTTTTCTGTTTTGGCTGCCACTTTTAGCTTTTTAATGTGTGTTGATAATTACTCATTATCTCTATGTTTTTCTATTTTGTAAGCGACTTCGAATGCCTCTCTTTGGGGAGGGGAAAAGGAGGGTACAAATTTCTTAAATAAGAATAAACAAAATATCATGCATCCATCACAGCCAGGCAAAAAAAGATGGGTCTAGAAGACAGCAGGGGTACATCTGTCCAGAAAATCTTGAATGTTGTTGCACTTTGATTGGCAGCTCCTTGTACACACTGGCATGTGAGGTTTTGCACATGCTCATGAAATGGATGGCTGGTATTTGGTTTGGAAGGTCCAGGAGCTAGAATGAATTTAGAAGGATGTGTTTATGCTTGAATAGTGTGAAGAGCGCTTTTGGGCTGAAGAATCGTGCTGGTGAAATGACAATGTGTCCCCCCATCATGTATTTTGAACAAACACCAACAGGCAACTTACAATAGTCATAAAGGCTTCTGGATTCACTTCTCTTTTTGTTCTCATTGGTTCCCTTGAATGGACCCATCCTTGGGACAGGCATATCGCAAGAAGAATTGGCCACATCCTCTTCCTTGATAACGCAGGATACAGATACTGATGGTGTTCTGTGCAACATAAAGAAATGTAATTTGCCTGTTAACAGGGATGTTGAAGAGTCCTTGGTTTTGAGTCATGAGTTGAGTCACGAGTCTTTGGACCCGAGCCCGAGTCCGAGTCCTTGGTCCAAAATGGTGACTCACGAGTCACAAGTCATGAGTCACTCCCAAAGCTGACTCCACGAGTCCCTATTAAAATCTATGGGGTTTTCCCCCAACAAAATAAGGCTACTTCAGATGTGTGGCTTAAATACATTCTAGGCACAAGTGTGCCTTTTTATTTCAAAACTCTGCAACTGATTTTGGCAAGAACAGACCAGGCAGACAAACCCAAAATAACCAGGCAGGCAGAGGAGGCAGGGAACCCCAAAGCAGGCAGGCAGAGGCAGCCAAGCCAAACCCAAAATGTCTGAAAGGTTGCATTTTAGGGAAATGATTTTAAAAAATAAACTTGCTGTACTTCCTAAAACCTATCCATGTTGCATTTGGGGAACACGATTTTGGAACACCAGTCCTTGGTCTCGAGTCCCGAGTCGAGTCTCGAGTCCCATTTAAAATATTGGGACTCGAGTCAGAGGGGGGACTCAGTCTGACTCACGGGTCGAGTCCTGGAGTCCGAGTCCCCATCCCTGCCTGTTAATAAGTTGTGCTGAAAGGAATCATTCCAGCGATGACGGTTGAAAGCAGGGCTGGGCAGACTTCAGGCTTGCAAGGTCTACTTTGTTTTTTACTAGAACCCAGAGATCTGGAGCCTTGTACAAAAGACATACGTTTAGAATTAAGGAATTTTGAGCCCAGGAATTGGTTTTTTGTACTAGAAATGAATGGAGCTCACAGTCCTTCCACACAACAGTCCTTCCACACAACAAGAGAGTGGTATAGTGGTTAGAGTGCTGGACTGTGACTATGCGTGTGCTTGTATTGATTGATAGATAATTAGATAGATAGATCAGCACACACACACACACACACACTAGTTTGTGCAGAATCTTAAGATTATTCTAGAAGCAAAGCAGCTCAGATTTTAAAAAATATTTTCTTTTTAAGAGAGCCAGTATGGCCGGTAGTGGTGAGAGTGTTGGACTGGGACTCGGGAGATCTGGATTCTATTCCCCACTTGGCCATGAAGCTCACTGAGTGACTTTGGGCCAGTCACTGACTCTCAGCCTAACCTACCTCACAGGGTTGTTGTGAGGATGAAATTGAGAGGAGGATTATGTAGGCCGCCTTGGGTTCCTTTTAGGAAAAAAGGTGGGGTATAAATATAATAAATATAATAAATAAATAAATAAATAAATAATCCAGTCTTGCTTACCCCCAGTTTTCTTCATTTCAGCAGTCTTATTTAGGTGTACAGTGATTAGAGAGCCTGATGATGTGAAGGTGAACTTGTCAGTCACTCAACCCCCTCCCCCCATCAGAGTTCAGAGAAACAAAAGCAAAAGACACTGTTTCTTGAAACACACTGCCTGCCTTTTTGAAGCTGAATTGTGAATGATGACTTGTTCAGGTTCCAGCTTCAGTTCTGGTCTCTTTGGAAGGAAGCCCACTTTACCTCAAGAAGCACCAGAAATCATCTGAAGGGGCTCAATTCAGCTCAGGTTTCAGCCACAGATATATATTGATGTGAAAAATGAGTGAGAAGAGGGGAGGAGATGCAATTAGCAGAACAGTAATGATATATTATAGTTATTCTATTAGCATAATAATTCAGGTTGAAAGACTATTCTACACAAACTATTCTCTCTCTCTCTGTATGTGTGTATGTATATATGTGGCACACACATATGTGTGTGTCTTTAACTGGGAGAGATATAGAATAGTATGTGCAGAATCATTTATATTTAGGTTATTCTAGTAGCATAGCAGTTCAGGTTTTAAAAAAAGTATTCTGCACAAACACAGAGAGAGAGAGAGAGAGAGAGAGAGAGAGAGAGAGAGAGGTTTGTGTAGAACTGCTATTATTTATTTGTTTATTTATTTATTTATTTAATACCCTGCCTTTTTTCCTGCAAGGAACCCAAGGCAGCTTATATAATCCTCCTCTTCCTCTCCATTTTATCCTCACAACAACCCTGTGAGGTAGGTTAGGCTGAGAGTCAGTGATTTATTATATAAGGCGGCTTATATAATCCTCCTCTTCCTCTCCATTTTATCCTCACAACAACCCTGTGAGGTAGGTTAGGCTGAGAGTCAGTGACTGACCCAAAGTCACCCAGTGAGTTTCATGGCCGAGCAGGGGTCTAGAGCCCAGATCTCCCGAGTCCCAGTCCAACACTCTCACCACTACCGGCCACACTGGCTCTCTTAAAAAGAAAATCTTTTAAAATATCTGAGCTGCTTTGCTTCTAGAATAATCTTAAGATTCTGCACAAACTAGTGTGTGTGTGTGTGTGCACGCGTGCTGATCTATCTGTCTAATTATCTATCAGTCAATACAAGCACACACATATACACAGAAGTTTGTGCAGAATAGTTATTTTTTTATCCTGAACTGCTATGCTAGTAGAATAACCATAATATAAACTATTCTGCACAAACTATTCTGTGTCTGTGTAGATGCCTATCTATAATCTCTTTCTCTCTCTCTCTCTCTCTCTCTCTCTCTCTCTCTCTCTCTCTCTCTCACACACACACACACACACACACAGAATAGTTTGTGCAGAATAGTCTTTTTATCCTGAACTGTTTCGCTACTAGAATAACTTTAACATGCCATTCTTCTAATCGAAAACCTCTTCTCATTCTTTTCTCTCATCAAGAGTAATAAAGAACAAAGGAAGATGAGCCACAGCATTGTTTTATAGCAGCAGAAATCCTTTCATTTCTAAAATTCTCACAAAACTATATGCAAATATTTTCAGTGTAAAACAAAAGATGGAGAAAGAGAGAGAGATATGAATGTTTTGCATCATTTGTCCTCATGCTTCTCCATGTAAAATTAATATTTGACAGGTAACACTAACCTGATGCGTGCTCCACTGAGAAGTTCAGATGTGGGGATGAAGATGGAAACACTTGCCTCAACATTTATAACACAAAGATAAGATAAAAGTGACAGATATATGGCAACAATCCATATAACTCTTTCCTTGTAATCATTCAGTGTTGGCAATTTACCCATAAACATTGGGTAAATACATGGCACCCATCCATAGAACTCTTTCCTTGTAAACATTCAGTGTTGATCACATTCACATTTAACGCTTTCCCATCTCTTTACTCTTTCAGCTACCACTTAATAATAGTGAAGGGAAGTCACTGAAAACTAGACCTTGAATGATCACTCCCTGTACGTATCCTCACGTGTTGTTGCAACTGTAGGGGAAATTTGAATGCTCTTCAGTGGGATGGTAGGTGGGGTGGTGTGCTGAGTTGTAGGAATTTCAAATGCAAATATCTCACCCAACAGAGCTGTAGCCTGTAACCAAAGGAATGCATTTCCAGCTATCCAATACAGTCCCTTGTGCACTGCAAGCAACTCCCATCTTGTAAGGTTTCATGGATTCATTTCGTGTGGCATGATATCCAAGTATGGAGGGGGGAGAAATTTGACTCATTTGCATTTTAATACTGTGGCGGACCGAACCTGGTCCGTTGCACGGGTTCGGTACCTTAGGGGTTAACCGGCACCGAAGTTGTGCCGGGTACGCGGCTGTCAAAACCTTTTCTCCTAGCCACGAGTGAGATTGACAGAGAATCCCCTCCAGAACACAGGGAAGCAACAATCTAGTCAGTTTCAGCAAAGTTTAATGGAGCGGAACTAATAGACTACAGGAATTTCACAGTATAAACAGAACAGTCAATTCAGATCTGAAACGGAAGTATTCAATTTGCTTTCTAGGAGGCTTTGCTCGAATGCAGAATATTATCTGACACCAGAGACTCTGACTCTAGGTTCTAACGTAGCGGTTTGCTTTGCTGATTGCTGGGCATCCCACCCGGGGTTGGCAGTTGCTTGGTCCTAGCCGGAGCTAGCGACCTGACCTGTGCAAGCCTGCACCGTATTCCCAACCACCTCTGGTCCCTTGGCACATCCTTTTTCAACCCTTTACGCCCCCTCCCCACCCCTGCTGACCAGGTGGGCTGGGTCCGCCCCCATGGAGCAGTGGCGTCTCCTGGTGTTGACTCCTCCTGGGTGTTTTGGAGCACTTTGGGGTACTTTGCAGCTCTTTGAGACTGCGCCCCCACCCTCTCCGGAATGTTATGTGCCCTATTGTGCAGATGTGGATTGTGCCTCTGTCTGCCCAGAACTGTGTCTCCTATGCCCCGGGTGGGGATTATGTAGCCGGATGGCGAGTGGAATGAGAAAAACAAGTCAGGGATCAGTGTGTCAGGGTTCAAGGTCTCAGGGTTCAATGTATGCTCTGGCTTTCTCTCCATAACTGATTTCACACTTTTGAACCAATATGTGAACTGAAATGAATGGCTGAATGAACCAAAGAATGGTTGAATGTCAGTTCTGAGAATTGGGCTGAAGTGTCTACGCTTTGGAAGCAGGCGAATAAACAGATCATCATTCGATTGCCTGCTTAGCTTGTCTCTCACATGCAAAGCAAAACTGGAGAGAATTTAAGCTCCCTCCATGGGTTAAACACCCCACCCACCCTGCTGCTTCCAAGTGCATCTGTGCACACTGTTAAGCCTCCTTACCTTTAAGAAACAACTCAATCCTTGAGGATCAGCATCATTGGGAGCTGAGTGATAGAGGTAGGGATGTGCGCAGAGCTCGATTAGGGGGTGGAAGTCTGGCGAACTTGCCAGGCTTGACCCCTGGAGCTCCGCTTGCCCTACCTCACGCATCGGGGAAGTGACTTCCGGTTTCCGGCGCTACGTTGTTTACGAAGAAAATGATATATGATATGTTAAAAATGGTGGCGATTTGTGTAATTTGAGCACATTGCAGCCTAATATGCACAAATCGTCACCATTTTTTATCATATTTTCCGTAATTTTCTACATAAACAATGTAGAGCCGGGGACCCGGAAGTCCAGTGAATGCTTCAGCTGGCTCTCGCACTTGGCTCGGCTCACGCAGCACGAGTCAAGTGCCAAGCGGGTCGCCCACCCCTAGCATGGAGGCTATTCCAGGGAGAAGTACCCATTCACCTTGATATGCCTTGTATCACTTAGCTGCAGAGAAGTTCCCAGTTCATGCCTCTGACAAGAGTTGCCTCTGTCATTTCTCCAATTGGAGATATATTCTACTGTCATAGTTCTTCTTATACAGGTGTGGTGCACGCTTTTCAGGAAATGGTTTGATGCAAGCCTCCATTGTCTGCTGGAATGGCCTTAATATCCCCAATTCAGTTCTCACTCACTGGATTTTTCCTTCTTTGTTCATCCATTAGAGAAAATAATAAATATTCTGTTAAAACTATGGAGGAGGAGGAGGAGGAGGAGGAGGAGGAGGAATGTAATTCTTTTGAGTAGAATCTCCAAAGTGCTTCACATTCTCAATCATTGTATATTAATTAAGGTTACATTTGCTGCAGCAATTTGGCTTGGATCCAGACAGAGTTAGTTATGCTTACGGCAGACCCACTGAAATCAATAGAAGTGGAATGAGTAATGCCTAGCTTCAAATAAGAAGGGAGAGAAAAAAGAAAAGGTAGGGTGGAGGGAAGAGAGAGAGAGAGAGGAAGGAAGAAAGGCAGGCAGGCAGGCAGGCAGGCAGACAGACCACTCTCCTTACCTTTAAGAAACAACATGATCCTGGCTATTCCAGGGAGAAATACCCATCCACCTTGAAATGCCTGGTATCACTTGGCTCTCAGAGAGGTTCCCAGTTCATGTTTCTGACAAAAGTTGGCTTTGTTGTTTCTCCAGAGAAGATATGTTCTACTGTTATGCTATAAATACAGGATTAAAAGATTTAGAAAAGTAAATTAAACAAGCAAAGAACCTGTAACTTCAGAGAAGTCTATGGATAGATTGTTCTTATACAGGTGTGGTGCACGCTATTCAGGAAATTGTTTGCTGCAACAAGCCTCCATTGTCTGCTGGAATGGCCTTAATAACCCCAATTCATTTCTCACTGGATATTTCCTTCTTTGTTCATCCATTAGAGAAAATAATAAACATTGTGTTAAAACTATGATGATGAGGAGGAGGAGGAGGATATTAATTAAGGTTACATTTGCTGCAGCAATTTGGCTTGGATCCAGAGTTAGTTATGCTTAGGGCAGACACACTGAAATTAATAGAAGCGGAATTAGTAATGCCTAACTTCAAATAAGAAGGAAGAAAAGGAGCAAAGGTGGGGGGGGGGAAGAAAGAGAGAGAGGGGAGGATGACAGACTGACCAGGGTGGTGATGGGGAAGCAGAGAGAGAGAGTGGAGAGAAAGTGTAGGGGGAACACAACCATGGCGGTCCTCCAGGAGTGTGCCTCCCTGATGGTGTCTTGCCCAGGGCCCCCTCAACCCTGGCAGTGCCACTGAGGAGAAGAAGTCACCGTGTCAAACCAAGGATTATCAAGATCCTTTCTTTATTGGCCTTTTTTAGGATTGTCCGGCTGCTTCCCCCCACCCTTCTTCTTGTTTTCCCCATGATAACTGGATTACTCCTCATAATCTTATTATTTGGTTTTTGTGAATGTTGCTATGCTGTGATTTTTGCAGGGATGGGGACTCGGACTCGAGGACTCGACTTGTGAGTCAGACTGAGTCCCCCCTCTGACTCGACTCGGACTTGAGTCCCAATATTTTAATGGGACTCGAGACTCGACTCGGGACTCAAGACCAAGGACTCTTCAACATCCCTGGGCTGTGCCAGAAGGAGTGGAGAGGAGCGTGATTGCCAGCGAAGAGTGCATGGAAGCGAGGTGTGCCGCTGCTTGGCCACTATGGACGGCTACCAGGAGTGCAGCCCCAACAGTGTGTCAAGATTTATTTTGATTGATGTGTTGCATACTTGGGAGAGGCAGAAGAAGGACCTGAGATTACTCTGTGTGGCTGCTCTGAGTGTGTTTCTGGTTCCAGCAAGTTCCATCACCAGTGGAGCGGGTGTTCAGTGAGGGTGGAATTGTGATGAGACCTCACCGTTCCAGAATGGGGGCCAATCATTTAGAAAAAATCATGTTCCTCAAATGCAACATGGATAAGTTTTAGGAAGTACAGCAAGTTTTTTTAAAATCATTTTTCTAAAATGCAACATTGCAGACATTTTGGGTTTGGCTGCCTCTGCCTGCCTGTCTGGGGTTCCCAGCCTCTTCTGCCTGCCTGGTCCCTTCTTGACCAGTTCAACAGTTGAATTGTCCAAGACAAACGCCTCTGCCTGCCTGCTTTGGGGTTCCCTGCCTCCGCTGCCTGCCTGGTTATTTTGGGTTTGTCTGCCTGGTCTGTTCTTGCCAAAATCAGTTGCAGAGTTTTGAAATAAAAAGGCACACTTGTGCCTAGAATTTATTTAAACCACACTTCTGAAGTAGCCTTATTTTGTTGGGAAAACCCCCCATTGATTTTAATAGGGACTCGTGGAGTCAGCTTTGGGAGTGACTCGTGACTCGTGAGTCACCATTCTGGACCAAGGACTTGGACTCGGACTCGAGACTCGGGTTCAAAGACTCGTGACTCGACTCGTGACTCGAGACCAAGGACTCTTCAACATCCCTGGATTTTTGTGTATTGATTCTAGTATGTTTGTAAAGTGCCTTGGAAGGTTTTATTCCAAATGGAGGCCTGTAACAACAACAACCAATAATAATACCACCACCAGAATGGGCATGTGCCACATCCATCCCCTGTCCTTGATTTCTTGCACTTGAATTGGTTGGATCCAGCCCTGCAGCCTGAAGAAGTTGGCCAACACTGAGCTAGATGACATTTCCCCATTGCAGGCCTGAGTCAATCTGATCTCCGTATCTTCTTTGCTATTCCCAGGGCCAGCCCAGGGTAATGTGAGGTGGCTTCCTCAGGAAGCAGATATTTTTGTGACATGAAAAGGTGGGATTGCTTTATTTATTTATTTCTTATATTTATTAATCGCCCATCTGGCCGGCCACCCGGCCACCCTGGGCGATGTACAATTAAAACATTACTTGTTTTAAAGCTTTACTTGTTTGTTTGTATATTTATTTATTCATTGCATTTTTACTGCCGGGCAGTGGAAGTGATTTTCTGCCTCAGCTGCCAAACTAACTTGTTTGGCCCTGGGTACTATGCACCATGGGTTGGGTCCAGATTTAGTCATACTTAGGAGTAGACCTATTGAAGACCATGGGAAATCTCATTGATTTCAGTGAGTCTACTCGAGGATTAAATGTGGATCCAGCCCTTTGATGGGAGGGGGGAGTATTTGCTGCTCCACCTCAGGCAGCTCTGACCGTTGCCCCATGCCCAACACCAGCTCCCCATTGCCATATTTTTTTATCATGAACAAATGGCTCGAACTGCATGGTTATCATTTTGCTTTGCAACAAACAGTTTTCTTTGAAGGTGTGTCACTGATTCCTGCTTGCTATTTTTTAGCTTTCCAGTTAGAAAGAGCACATTGGAATGGCAATTGGCACCCTATGACCTCCGTCAGACCAATTGCACTCAGAAAATAGATCAGTTTCTGGCCTTCCATACCCTGTATGTAAGAAAAAATGACATGGGCGGCCAGATCAAATGTGGCTGCCCGTAGTCCTCTGAACTCAGAGGATTATGGGCATCCTATCGAGGGCGGGAGGAGCCCTCCAAAACACTTAGATGGCTGATTTCAGCAGTCGAAGTGTTTTACACTGGCCCGTGAGGAGAGGAGCTGGAGCCACAACCGGGATTACTCGTAGGATGGCAGTGCCTCACCCCTCCCCTCCTCGCCCTGTGCCGGCTCTGAAGTCAGTCTTCCATCTTCGGAGCGGCAGCTGGTGTAGAAAGAATTGTACTGGCTGCACGGGTGCTTATGCTGGTTCAGTTTGTCTGAGTGTGGAAAGCTAAGCAGGGTCAAGCCTGGCTATTACTTGGATTGGAGACCCCTCCTATAGTTTCCTGCATTGAGCAGGGGGTTGGACTCTCGATGGCCTTGTAGGCCCCTTCCAACTCTATGATCTATGAAATCTACATTTCACTTTTCTGAGGTCGGGGCTGGGACTCCGCTAGAGGTGGGGCCGAGCCTGGAGTCAGCTCGTGGCTTGCTCCTGGCTCGGCCCTCGAGGCGGCAGCCGATCTCGCCATTCAGAGCGGCGCAGAGCATTCTCCGTGACGCTCGAGCGGCCCCCTCCCACTGCCAGACCCCCCGCTACCCCCATAGCCGCCGGACCCCCCCGCCACCCCCCCGCAGCCGCCGGACCCCCCCCCCCACTGTGGCAGAGTGACAGGCAGAAGCCCAGGGAGGGGCCAAGCTGAACATTCCAGAGGCTCTGATTGGCTGAGGCCGAGAGCATAGAACCCAAGGGAGTTGGCAGTTACGGGAGTTGGTTGTCAGTTGGGGAGAGAGTGGGTTGGAGTGAGAGAGGGAGTGGAAGGTTAGTAGAGTAGGTAGGGAAAGGTGGTACTGAAGAGAAGAGTTCAGACAGGAAATCTAGTACTAAGTTGTGAGAAAGCAAACGTGGAGGTGTTAGTGTAGAACAATTCACAGGAGTCTCCACTTAGGGAGTGAAGGACCTTCTGTCTGAGGAAGAAGGAGAAACTTTGGACTAGTGTGAGGGACAGTTAAGTTCCCTAGTCTGATACTGTAACTTTCAAGTAACCAAGCCAAATTGATACAAAGAGCACTGTATAACATCTGCCTGCCTTTAACCTGAATCTAAGCAAAGAACAAGTTTGAATGTAAATTCCAAGTTATCTGTTCCTGAGTTGAATATCAGTTTAGAGACATTGTTAGAACAATAAATCAACCTTTTTATTCAAAGTTCTAATTCTCCAGAGTCTGACTGGTGACAGGAAAGTAAGAAGTGAATTAATGGAGGGGCACCCTGCTTCAAGTAATCAAATAAAACAAACGGCTCTTAAGACAAACAAATGTGGGTGAACAGCTACACATAAGACCTAAGACATAATTGGCTAACGCAACTTTAAAAAACAGCTTAAAGTCTGAAGTGACCAATACAAGGTGGCACTTGGTGAGAGTGAAGTACACATTGAGGGTGTGGGCTTTGGGGCGAGGGGGCCCGTTCGCTACACCCACCACCATTCCGCAGCCGCTGGACCCCCCCCCCCGCAGCCTACCTTCTCCGCGCCGCCGCTGCCGGAGCCCCGCTCGTGCTCTGTTTTGGCGGGGGGAACCAGGGCAACAGGGCTTAAACAGCGCTGTTGTCCTGGTTTCCCGCGCCAAAAACAGAGCGCGGGGGTCCCATCACGTCACTTCCTCCGTGCCAGGAGGACGCGATGGGACCAGCGGACAGGGAGGCAGGCTCTCTGGAGAGCCTGCTGTAGGTAAGCCCGCGGTGGCTGAGTAGCTCGGCAGACATGAGCAGGCCCAGTTCGGGCTGCTCGGCTACATCCGGGCTACTCGGCTGCATCCCTAAATTTCTCTGACTCTTCCTATGGCCACCTAGATAGCACCTGGCAGCCATAGGATTACGTCCTTAAGCTTGCTAATGAGATGCGTTAGTCACCACACGTTGTTCATCAGATGTATTGCTGAACAAACACCTGTGTCATCAGTTGAAGGGCAAGAGAGGAAACCTCAGTAAAGATAATGCTTCATACTTTGGCCAGGAAGGAGAGCAAACTGCGAGGGTATTGCTATATTTGTTCTTTTAGAAACAAGAAAGGGTGCAGTCCAGAACATCCTGCCTTGCCGTTTTGGGAGGTTTCTATCATAACAACTTAGAGTGCAATCCAATGCACATTTAGGCAGAAAAAGGGCCTATAACTGCCTGGCTGGGGCATGCTGGGAGTTGTAGGCCTTTTCTCTCTTTACACACGAATAGGATTGCACCTTTAAGGAAGGCAATTTGTGCTGTCTCTAGCACTTCAGAACGCATGCCGGAAGTGAAACAATGAAGTAATGTGAATTTTTTCTTTGGGGAAGGGCTGAATCTGTTGAAGTTTAAAGGTCGCCGCTCCTGTACCTCACGCTGTGCGTTGGATGCATGTAAGCCTCCGAGTTCAGAGGCTTATGTGCATCGAGGGCAGAGGGCATCAGATCATGCCCTTGAACATGATTAAAACTGGACACACAGTACAACATTGCCATAATTAATAAAATCAAAGTGCCAACAAAACAAGCCCAAGACACCATTTTTATTAATTCATTTTATTAAATTTATATATTTATAAAGTTTATATTTATAACATTTTTTCATCTAAGAAACCCATGGTGGCTTACATGATCCACCTCCACTCCATTTTATCCTCACAACAGCCCTGTGAAGTAGGTTAGGCTGAGAGTCAGTGACTGACCCAAAGTCACCCAGTGAGCTTCATGGCCGAGCGGGGACTAGAACCTGGATCTCTCACCACTACACCACACTGGCTCTTCCACCATTCCACTTACTTATTTTAAAATATTCAAGGAAATATTCTTTGGCTAGCCCAAGAGCCAGAAGAAATAATGTAAGTGTTGCTCTCTTCTCAGAGTGGGTAGTCCACTGGCAAGAAGAAACTTGCACCACCAGTGTGGCATAGTGGTGAGAGTGTTGGACTGGGACTCAGGAGATCCGGGTTCTAGTCCCCACTCGGCCATGAAACTCACTGGGTGACTTTGGGCCAGTCACTGACTCTCAGCCTAACCTACCTCACAGGGTTGTTGTGAGGATAAAATGGAGAGGAGGATTATGTAAGCCGCCTTGGGTTCCTTTCAGGAAAAAAGGCGGGGTATAAATATAATAAATAAATATAATAAATAAATAAAAAGCCCCCCTGGTCCACTAGTGGAGATGTCCCACCAGTGGTGTTCCATTGCTGGTGGGGTGAGATAGCATGAGGTGTGTGAGGAGAGGCATAGAGCTGCTGAATCCAAAGCCCCCTTAAAGCTCCTATTTCCAGTAACAAAGCCTTAGGAGAGGCGTTTCAACCTTTTAGAAGGGATGGGATTCACAAAACCCAGGAAACCACCAAATGACCAGTGGTCAGGAGAAAGGGAATGGAGCTAGAAGAAGGGGGCGTGGCCTTCTGGGGACCCTGGGGGATGAGATTGGAATCACAGGACTAATCCCACTGACATAGACTGCACTCTAAGCGGGTATGTAAATACAAAATATTTACACTGTCATAGTTCCAATCACACTTTCATCAAAGAAAAGGACATGGCTTCTAACCTTCTGCACTTTGAACATTTTTTTTTGTCCCACATACAATAAGCCATCCTCAGGGTATATGGTCCACACAATTAGAATCGTATGGAACAGGAAAGTGAGGACATGCCTGTTGGCGTTGACCCCACTGTTGTGCCCCTGACAGTTCAGCCGCACTATTCTCCACACATTGGGGCTGAAGGTCTGAGGTGGGGAGCCTGCTGTCCATATGGAGGCTCCTCAGGTTATTTTGAACCCTGCATGATCAAGTAGCCTACCATACATGCATACAGCATGCTTCCTGCTTCTGACCCACAGCCCTGTGTGGACAGGGCGGGGCAGGGCCCTCAAGGCCATGGCAGAGGGGGACGGGCAAGCAGGCACAGCCCTGCTCTCCCCACCATGTGATTGCAATCATGTGAGGGCTCACATGTCCAAAAAGGGGCACATTGGCCAAAGTGGGTTGTTGGGGTGGTGAAGCCATGGCATGCCCCCAATGTGGCTTCAATTTCTAAAATTTCGGCCAGTGCCATGATGACAGGTACAACAACCCGCAGTCAACCCATACTCAACCCTTGAATGTGGGTTATTGTGTTGTTATGACAGGGCATTAGATACCCTGATGGCGAACCTATGGCATGCGTGCCACAGCTGGCACGTGTGGACCTCTCTGCCGACACACGAGCCATAGGTCGCCAGGGACACAGAGCTCGAACAGAGCTCAAGAGCAGGGGGCAAAGCAGCCGTTCCTGCCTGCTGCGTGTCGCCTGGCATCCCGCAGGCCGCGTCCTCTGCCGGGGAAGGGCCGAGAAGGTCCTCCTGGGGTGGGGCGGGCAGGCCTGGAGAGTCACCGCCTCGCGCCAACACTCCCTGGCAGCGGCGTGAGGCAGCATCATGCTCAGCGCGCCCGGGCTCACAATCCCCCCCACTCTTTCCCCCAAACGCTTGAGGTCTTCTCCTAATTAGAGTTGTATGATCGAGCCTCGCCAGGGCAGAACGAGGCTGAAATTGGCCCCGCTCACGCCCGGCGAGGCCTTACCTTTTCTTTGGGGCGGCTCGCCCACTCCGCGGCGAGCCGCCCGTGCAGCCCGTTCCATCCCGTCGCGTCACTTCCGGGACCGGAAATGACGCGATGGAACCCTGTGCAGGTGCGCTGGACCCCTGTGGCACATTCTGCGCCTGAGCAGGGTCCCGTCGCGTCTCAACAGCGGCAAACAGGCCAGAGCAGCCCGATCAAGCGCCGCGCTGCTCAGAAAATGGAGTTGGGTTGGGTTGGCGCTGAGCCCGAAAATCAACTAGGAGGCGCCAACCAGGATTGGATGCACCGTTATCTCCTTTCCCCTCCAGATTCCTTCCCTCCCTCCCCCGTTTATTTACATTTATTTATACATGAATTATAAACCACTAATCATTTTTAGCATAAATAAGTATAAACTGAAAAATTGCATGCCCAATGCAAACTTTTACCTAATGCAGTGTTTGTAGTCCAAGACATAAAGGTTGTTTAATGTGTTAAGCACGTTTAGTTTTCTTGTTTATCTTGCTCATCCTAGTACAGGTTGACTTTTACTTTTACTAATCCAACACCTGTAGAAGCAGGGAAAGGATCCAGAGTAAAGCTTGCCCCATACAATTTCAGTCTGGCATATAATCATATTACAAGTTGAGAATCCCTTATCCAAAAATACATGTGCCTAATTATTTAAAAAGTGTATCTAAATTACCTTCAGGCTATGTGTACAATGTAGTACTATACAAAAAATTTGAGTTGATGTTTTTTTCAATAAAAAACTGTTTGTATCATTGAAAGCCCTGTTATTGTGTTTTTCTTTTAAGACAAAAGATGTTAATTAGTTCAGACAACTGTATGAGTTGTTTTTACTAAACTAAAACCCCAGTATTCAGGTTTAATTGCAGTGTTGGCACTTTGAAATAAATAAGTTGGTTTTGTGTTGCAGTTTGGGCACTCGGGCTCAAAAAGGTTCACCATCACTGCCCTAAAAGAAGAGAAGCTAACACCCCACCCTATTGCAAATGGTTTGGGATCTTTGGCTGGGGTAAAAAAAACATGCAGTTGGGTGAAGTGCGCGCTTCGCCCTTTATCACTAAACATAGACTTGACATACTAATTCTAAACCAAGACACAACATATAAACACTAAACTGAGACACAACACATTCAGAAGGAAAAAGAGCTGTTTACTGAAGAGGAAATATAGAGCAGGTACAGTGTCTTAGTTCTTGATGGTACAATGTTATACACAATACAGTCAGGCAGCAAAATATACCTACTGGATATCCAATTATACTCTTAAAATTTAAGAGAAAAGGTCCCTTTGCCCTGGCAGCCTATGGGCAGCAGGAAGTGGATAAAAGGCCCCCATGCTGGCAAGGCAAGAATCCATAGCTACCTGTCTTGTTGTTGGTCCCACATTGAAGGGGTCTTGCGTGACAGAGGGGAGCAAGAGGTGCGCAGATCCCTGCTTGCTGACTTCTATTTGCTAAGCTTGAGTTCTTCTTATACCGTTCCCCTGAATCTCTTGCTACATGAGAGGGGCAAGGGCCGTCTTTGCCTCCCTGGTGTTCCTAATCACAGTTAATCACACTGTTGAACGCCTGCCACCTTAGTCTCCTTTGTGTGCCTATTGCTGAGGGTATCTTATCTTCTGTGTGAGGCTGGGGCTTCTGATAGGTGGATGGGTGTTATTGAGAGGGGGAAGCCTTGTAGGTTCCCCTCCCCTGATTAGTTTAAGACTCTGATGGAGCCCTGTCCTGGGTGGGAGGCCATCCTTTTTCTCAGGGCTGTTTCAATTTATTTTCTGGAGTTACTCTCCTTTCCCTACTAGGCCATGCATGTTCAGCTATTTCATGTGCCTGCAGGCCATAACAATACTTTCAGGCTCACTGCTCAGGATCTGCTTCTGACCAGCATTTTCAACAAAGATGTAAAACCCAGCACATGCTTCTCATCATTGCTGGTCCTTGCCTTACTGATCCTGAAAACACTTTGGTTCCTCCCTTGCCTGTGCCTGCATCATGCCCCCTCACCCGCCTTGTGTCTTGAGATGGATTTCTTGGCGAAGGACCTTGGCTTGCTTTTCACACCACTTGCGTCTTGCTCAAGGTGGACTTCAGTGACTGATTTGGTTCACCCCAGATCTCATGTGTGCAGTTTTTATTTCCAGTGTAGAAGTCCTGGGTACAAAGTCTAGGGATGTATGCATTATGGTAAATCTATTCGGTCTGTGTTTCGTGGATTGTCAGGCATGTTTCATTCCATTGTCTGCTCGTTGATGGCACTGGATTTTTTTCTTACCAGAATTTCCTTCTATCTGCAAATGTGCATTAGTTAATGCAGCTTAACACAAATCCTCCCCAAAAGTGAAAAACCGTTCTGCAAGTCTGCGGAATCCGCGTGACTCAGATAAAACCAATCTGCTGCAGAATCTGCAGGTGGACTCTCAGACATGTGAACTTGTTTGAATCCATTGTGGATGCTGTAGCGGACGGGACCCCTCGCTCCAAAGCCCACACCCTCGATGTGTACTTCGCTCTCACCAAGTGCCCCCTTGTATGGGTCACTTCAGACTTGAAGCTGTCTTTTTAAGTTGCGTTTGCCGATTATATGTCTTAGGTCTCATATGTAGCTGTTCACCCACATTTGTTTGTCTTAAGAGCAGTTTGTTTTATTTGATTACTTGAAGCAGGGTGCCCCTCCGTTAATTCACTTCTTACTTTCCTGTCACCAGTCAGACTCTGGAGAATTAGAACTTTGAATAAAAAGGTTGATTTATTGTTCTAACAAAGTCTCTAAACTGATACTCAACTCAGGAACAGATAACTTGGAATTTTCAACAGTTACATTCAAACTTGTTCTTTGCTTAGATTCAAGTTATAAGATGTTATACAGTGCTCTTTGTATCAATTTGGCTTGGTTACTTGAAAGTTACAGTATCAGACTAGGGAACTTAACTGTCCCTCACACTAATCCAGAGTTTCTCCTTCTTCCTCAGACAGAAGGTCCTTCACTCCCTAAGTGGAGACTCCTGTGAAGGGTTCTATGCTAACACCTCCACGTTTGCTTTCTCACAACTTAGTACTAGATTTCCTGTCTGAACTCTTCTCTTCAGTACCACCTTTCCCTACCTACTCTACTAACCTTCCACTCCCTCTCTCACTCCAACCCACTCTCTCCCCAACTGACAACCAACTCCCGTAACTGCCAACTCCCTGGGGTTCTATGCTCTCGGCCTCAGCCAATCAGAGCCTCTGGAATGTTCAGGTTGGCCCCTCCCTGGGCTTCTGCCTGTCACTCCGTCACAGATGTCTCTGAGGTCTCTAGTATAAACCCTGCCCCCTGCATGACATTCGTGGCCCCTGCATTGTCTTGGGTCTTGATCCTTCAGATATGCACAAAAGCTGCTTATGACCTGAGCACTTGTCTCCAGATGTGGGCTGACATTTTACTGTCTGACCCCAAAGTCTTTTGGAAAGGGCCCATGAAGAGGAAGAGAGAAAGGACAAACCAGAAAATATGTTTGTGCTCTAATAACTGAAAATAATATTTTTAATAGAACAGTAATTAATGCAAAAAAAAAACCCTGACCGCAATGCACCTAAAATGGCTTGTGGATGTGGACAATCACGTTCCTTTGGCTGATGACTAGGTCTACTCATAAGAAGTTCCCATTGACCTTAGGATCACCTAGAGCAGGGTTGGATAACTGCAGGCAGTCTGGGGCTAATTCGCCCCCCTACACCAATGCGTTGCACTACTGCTGAGGAAGCAAAAAATGACAATTTTAAAAATTGTGGCACACCCTCAAACTTTGGCATCAAATTGCTAAATTTTGGGCTAACTTGGGACAAATTCAGCTTGAAAACACAGTAAGCCTCCATAGCAGCATGCTGCCAAATTTCAGGGGCAAATCGCCATTATTTTGAATTTTTTGACATTGTTTTCATGTTGTGGGGGCAGTGGAGGCTGCATGCAGCCTGCAGGCCACATGTTGCCCACCCCTGGTCTAAAGCTATCAACATTTCTAAAGTCTTTGACCATCTTCAAACTGACTGGATTTTTAAAAGCAGGAAGCGGATGTGGACTTAGAATCAAGTTAACAACAGCAGTGTTTTGTGAAGAAATTCCAGAGTTCTAGAAATTGGCAGATTCGTTCGGAATTATTCGAGAGGGAATACTGAAAATTTGCTGATAGTATCCTTTACTTGGTACAGAAATTTGTCAGCATGTTAGAAATAAAGTTCAGATCGACTTCCGGGTGGAGTTTAATGTCGAACTGATGCTTCCTTGGAATCGGGGGAGACTGGCGTGGCGTAAAATCCAGTCAAGAGGTTATCCTGGCTGGTTAATCTCCTCGGAATAAGAGGATGATCTAAGAGTGATTCCCAGCATATTTCTAAGTGCTCTCTCTGTGAGTTATTTTGCAGTGTATTGGACGGATGCAGTTTCTCTCGGGGAGGGGTAGAGAGTGGGAGTATCCATCATTGCTCACCGTCGCGTTTGGAGGGTTTTTTTCAAGAACCTGAAGACCAACAACTCCATTTCTTAAAGATTTATTGCCAATTAGCAACAAAGAGAAATTTTATCCACAATCAGGACTAAATACCCTTTTCTCTGGAATATTAAAAAGAAAATATGCTTTAAAAACTTCATAATGGGAAGATCAACAAATGTGCTTTGAAATGAGAAAGAAAGAGGTATTGTAACTCCTTTTACTTTGGATTCTGGAAAAGTTTAAAGCAGGAGTAGCTGTCTGTTAAATTTATACTGCGTCACAGACAAGATGGCTACTCATGATTTGTGGCTGAAGTTAGCCAAAGACCTGATGGCCATGTTTGAAATATTCAATTAAAAAAACTGCTGCTGGGGAGGTTGGTGAAATCAAAAGTGTGGAATGTACAAATAAATCAAAAATTCCAGGATAATACAGAGGGTGACCGATCGTCTGTTTGAACAGAACAGGGAGGACAAAGGGAAGATTGATATGCTGCAAGAGATAACAATTGAATTTTCAAAGAGAGAAAGCAAAAAGGAGGGGATTGCCATTGAATCGGACAGTGAAGACGTTTTCGAGAAGCCATTTATGGAGAACTGGAAAGGTGATTGTTGCCGGGCTATTTGGAAGAAGCCAGCTATGGGGGCTCACAAGGGGGAAAAAAAGTCTTTTCTGGAACATGAGCCTGAAAAAGATGTATATTATGAACACTGTGTTTGATCGGGGGAAATGGTTTGCTGATTATTGGATGGGACAAATGGTTTGACCCATGTTATGATAAAAATGGTTTGCTGATTATTGGATGGAATAAATGGTTTGACTCATATTATGATAATTGCTGACTATTGGTGGAAGGGGGAGGTTCTTATGAAAGAAGTAGAGGGTTTAGTTTCCCAAATGGATTGGTGGGAGAAATCCAACTAGGGATGTAGCCGAGCAGCCCGTCAGACAGGAGCAAGGCCCGAACTGGGCCTGCTCGCGTCCAACGGGCTGCTCGGCCACGCGGACGGGCTTTACCTGGGCTCTCCACCGAGTGGAGAACCTTCCTTCACTGTCCGACGGGTCCCGTTGCATCACTTCCGGCGCGGAGGAAGTGACGCGACGGGACACTGCTCCATCGCACTGGACACCCGCGCTCTGTTTTTGGCTGGGGAAACCAGGGCAACAGGGCTGTTTAAGCCCTGTTGCCCTGGTTCCTCCCGCCAAAACAGAGCGCGGGTGGGGGTCCAGCACGACGGAGCAGTGGCTCCGGTGACGGCGGCGGCGGACCAGGTAGGCGGGGGGGGTTTCCCCGGCGGTGGCGGTGGGGGGGTTTCTCCAGTGGCAGCTGCAGGGGGTGGGGGGGTTTCTCCAGCGGCGGCACGAGCAGTGCAAGCGGCGTGAGCAATGCTCCATGCCGCTCTGAAGAGTGGGATCGGGCTGCCGCCGCTCATGGGGGGGGCAAGCCCAGAGCGAGCCTCCAGCCGACTCCAGCTTGGCCCCACCACTAGAGAAATCTAAAGGGATCGCTGATAGTGATCCAAAGAGAACATTCATAGATCTGAATCTAAAGGGGTTGGTGAGAGGAACCCCTTTGAGAGAAAAGAGAACATCTCCAGTCTGAGGTGGGTTGTTGTTGTTGTTTGTATTTTTCATTAATGTGGTGGCTTTGATCCTGAAGGGGGCATACTTGGGAAGGATGGGATTAGAAAAAAGATTAGTTGCTGAGTAAAATAAGGATAAGGTTTAATATTGAATTAGAATCTGAATAGTAAATGGTTATTGGTAAAAATGTATTGAGTCTGGATGAAACTTAGCATAGAGAATGACTAATGGAAAGGAACCAACTAAATGTGGACTAAAATTTGGGATGTGAAGTAATGTGGAAATGTGAAACTATTTTTAAAAATAAAAATAAAAGCTAGACTGTTTGTTTTTATAAATAGAGGGAAAGAAGATAGAAATTTTCATTAAATATAAGTAGAAATATTAAATATTGTTCAAGTAGAAGGATTATTATCTATGTTTAGGAGCAGGGCTTTTTTTCTGGCGGAACGCACCTGAACGGCGTTCCGCCACCTAGTCAATTAGAAAGAGCTGCTCGCTTTATCACTCAGCATAATTAAATTCTTGTGATGTTAACAGCAGTTCGTAATCCCCCATTAACTATTATTGTGAACTTTCTAGTAGGAATGTAGATTGAAGAAGAATGTATGTTGTGTTGCTGCAAATCATCAGCATTACAAAACAATTTAGCAATTAGCATAAGTACAGTGGGGGTTTTCTTCAGACTCAGAGTTAGTAATTAAGTCAATTAAGTCAATTAAGAAACACAAAAGCAAACACAAAAGATCTTGCTGTTCGTGACTCACTTGGGTCCGAATTTGTAGTGGACGGGAGAGAAGAGGATCAAGATGCTTGAAGTGATTAGTAAGCCAGTGAAAGGGAGATATTTTAAGACATGTCATTGATTTTACTGGGTCGCTAAGGCCCCCAAATATATTTGCTTAGGCAATGTGTAATTGGTCCCCTATTATCCCCCCTTTCTTTTCATGTATTCACTTTACTAAACTGTGATTAATATGTGTAACTGCAAAACTTATAAACACCTTTCAAAAAGGAAATGTCTCTGAGCTTACTTTTGGTAAGTATTCCAATTTTTTTGCACATTTTACTGCATTGCTTTTTATTTAATTCCATACATTTTCTTTTACAGCCCCCCCCCCAAATTTTACTTGCATCCCTGTTCTCTAAAGGGGCGGTTTTAGGGGGCGGTCCTAGGGGTGGGTATGGGCGTGGCCAGGGGAGGGGGGGTGAGTTCCACCACCTTTTCTCTGAGAAAAAAAGCCCTGTTTAGGAGTAAAGTGCTGTAAGGTTTCGAGGCTTTGTGAATTTGTGAGGTTGATAAATAAGAGAGGGGGGATTTTTTTTGCTTAAGAGAAAAAAGAAAGCAATTTCTTTATAATTACAATATAGAATATTTGATGTTACTTATACTTGGTTGTGGAAAAATTGGAAGTCCTTTTTAGTTTAATGTTGTTTTGTCTTTGTAGTGTATGTTTGTTTGGTTTTTGTTCTGTTTTTTGTATTTTGTTTTTATGGATTTTAACATTCAAATAAAAAAATTTACCAAAAAAAAGAAAATAAAGTTCAGATCAAAAGCAAATATCACAAAGCAATATGTGAAATATAGCAGTGAATCTACTTATCTATCCCTTGTCTAAGGCTGTAGTCATATGCAGAATTACTTGAGAGTAAGTCCCACAGAACTTAGGGGGCATATACTGAAGTAAACACAGATCAGTTTGGGTTGTAAGCTTTAAAAGGAAGAAATATTTTTTAAAAAACTTCTGCTGTTCAATGCTGCCACATTTTTATGTTGGATTATGCATGTTGCCTTATCAGATCAAGTATTTCATTATACATGCGCTGAGGTGCATCCAGGCCCCAGATGAAATCAAAATGTTCCCATTTTGGAATTTGTTTATGGAAAACAAGATTTTTGATTTTAGGGACTAATAGAGCAACGTCTTCTGGGTCTGAGAGCAGGTCTTTTCCTCCGGACCACACCACAGTTGGTATGGTGATGACTTCCACTTTATATATTGGAGGGGTAAGCTAGGAAAAAAAATGTATATTGAAATAAAATAAATCAGTTAAGAAGTCATAGCCTATATATATATATATATATATATATATATATATATATATAAAGTAATCCCTCCTCTCCCCTCTCTCTATAAATCATACTTCCTCTTCTGAATTATAATGATCCCTTACCTTCTTTGAATTGATCTTATTACTCAAATCATCCTCCATCCTTATTGAGGGCTGGATCCATGTTTATGCTGGATCAACTGTGCTGATGAAAGTAGACTTCCCCGCCCCCTCCTTGCCACTGCAGACCCTCCAGCCCCCTGAAAACACTACAGAGAGAGTCAGGAGGCCAGGCTGAACGGGGGATTTCCTCTTAATATGATTGCCAGCTTCAGGACCAACTCAGAGTACGAAAAGGTTGGATCCCTTCTCCATGCCTGCTCTAATCCCATCAATTTTTGGTGATCGATCCCACACCGAGAATCAGGGATGGGCAAGCTCTGGCCTGGGGTCCAACTCCAGCCTCCAGGTGAGCCACAATCCAGCCCTCTGGGGTTCCCCAAGTGGACATGCCGCCTCCCCCTGGCTGCACCCCAACCACCGACTGTTTGGCAGTATCCCAATGTCTGCAGGTTCCCCCCCCTCATTCTGAAAGGTTGAAATGCCCCTCTGAAGGGTCAGTTACTACCCACCACCAGAATGCAGCCCCCAAGAGCATCTCCAAAATTGAATCCGGCCCTCGGGCTGAAAGAGGTTCCCTGCCCCTGCCACAGATCGCCCCATTTGGCTCTCCATGTAGCTGGAAGGGCAAATCCACTCCCTTCTAGTGTAGAATGGATTCCAACCCGAGGAGCAAATATATGAGGATTTCTCTCTTTTTTCCTTGAGTGCTGCTGAGACATGTGGGGGGACGTTCTGAAGCAGGGAGACTGTGGTATTCACATAGGCTCCCCATGCAAATTGAAAACCTGATTACATATACATGGGACATATACATGGGGGGCTGCTCTAAATTCAGCCCCACCCCACAAAACAATGCACTGCTTGTTTTCACTAGAGTGGCAAGAACTGAATGGTAGCTGGAAGCCCAACATCCTTCCAGCTTTCCTCACAGGACTTGTTTTCCCATTCACCTGGCCATCTTTGTTGCCCTGTTGCTCTGAGCCTGTTCCAGTTTGTCTGCATCTGTGCAGTGCCCAGTTCCCATCGCAGCCTTTTAAGAAGGATTTAGATTAGCTGCACCACTAGAGATAGTAAGCATGGAAAGAGTCCAGGCGATAATTCCTGGATTCATCGTGAAGGCAAAGAACTCCCGAGAGTACCGATGTGGTAAGCAGTGGAGATTCTGTCCTCAGGAGCCCAGGAATGGCAAGAGGCACATGAGTGCTTCAGCAAGTGCTCTGCACTGTCACTGCTGCCTGTAGCAGGCGTGGTCAACTCTGGGAGGCCCAGGGGCGATTTTGGTCCCCTGCCCCCTCGGGCTGCACCCCTCCCCCACAGCCCACACAGCCCTGGTGGGGACGATGATGATGATGATGGTGATGGTGATGGTGATGGTGATGGTGATGGTGATGATGATGATGTCAAATGGTGTCCATAGTGCTCCGTAGTGGTAATCCACAGATGCTGCAGACACCATGGTTTTATTTTTATTTTTTTGAATTTTTTTATTGAATTTTCCAAAACAACATTTGGCTTCCGCCTCATTGTCTGACAAACAATACCAATCCTTATCCAATATATAAGTTTCTTCTATTTTCACATAATGAATTTCTATCACACCCATCTTCAGAAATCAAAACCAAAAGTTATTAAGTCACTTTCCCTCCTCCCCAAGAAGTCCACCAGAGGTTTCCAGTCTTTCTTGAATGAAGTTAAAAAAATTTCTCTAATTAAGCAAGTCAATTTTGCCATCTCTGCTAAGTCCAACATTTTCAACAACCAGTCTTCTATAGTTGGTATAGTTGCTTCTTTCCATTTTTGAGCATAGATTATTCTTGCTGCCGTCATCATATATTGTAGTAATGTTCCATAGTCTTTCTCAAGTTGCAAGTCTATTATACCCAATAAAAACATTTCTGGTTTCAGTTTAATATTCACTTTTAAAATCTTTTGTATCCATGTGTGTATTTGTACCCAATATGTTTTCACTTTTTTACATGTCCACCAAACATGATAAAATGTTCCTTCATGACTTTGACATTTCCAACATACATTTGACACATTATTATACATCTTAGCCAATTTCACAGGAGTTAGGTACCAACGATACATCATCTTGTAAAAATTCTCTCTAAGATCAGAACACAGTGTAAATTTTATACCTTTAGTCCACATGTGTTCCCATTGTTCCATCATTATATTATATCCAAAGTTCCTTGCCCATTTAACCATACAGTCTTTAACGTTCTTCTTCTGTCCCAAACTTCAACAAAAATTTATACATTTTTGCAATTACATGATCATCACCTGTACACAATTGTATTTCAAATTCAGACTTATCCTCTTCTATATCATACATTCTTTTATCCACTTTAAATCTCTCTAACAATTGCATGTATGAAAACCAGTGTAAGTTATGACCTTGTGTTACTAAACAATCCCGTGTTTTAATCCAATGTGTTCCCTGACGCAATTCCAATATTTCTCTGTATTTTAACCAGTTCTCATTGCTTGTCATTTCTTTCCTGTATAATGCCTCTTGTGGTGATATCCATAAGGGTAATTTTGGGCATAACCTGGGCTTGTATTTGTTCCAAACTCTTAATAACGCCCTTCTGATATAGTGGTTCTTAAAATCTACATTAACCTTAGCTTTGTCATACCACAAATATCCATGCCATCCAAACCTTAGATCATGCCCTTCTAATTCTAGAAGTCTGTTATTTCTCAATGTCACCCATTCCTTCAACCAAACAAAACAGCAAGCATTAAAATACAATTTCAAATCAGGTACACCCAATCCACCCCTTTCTTTCGCATCCTGTAGAACTATATATTTAACACGTGGTTTCTTTCTTTGCCATATAAATTTAGATAAGTCCTTTTGCCATTCTTTAAAGGGCACATCATTAGTTAAAATCGGTAGTGTTTGAAATAAGAACATCATTCTTGGTAAAACATTCATTTTTATCACAGAGATCCTACCCAGCAAAGACAATTTTAGTTTCTCCCATTTCAACATATCATTTTTAATTCCTAACCATATCTTAACATAATTGTTTTGAAACAACGTGGAATTCGAATTTGTCATTATGATACCAAGATATTTTACTCTTTTTTCAATTTTAAAACCCGATGTTTGCATCAATATCTGTTGGTCTTCCGCTCTCATATTCTTCACCAACATTTTTGTTTTTTCATGATTTACCTTGAATCCTGCCAACCCTCCAAACTCATTTAATTTATCCAACAGAGTTTGCACTCCTTGTAGTGGATTTTCCAAGACTATCATCAAATCATCTGCAAAAGCTCTCAACTTGTATGATTCTTTTTTAATTTTTATTCCCGGGATTTTTCCATCTTGCCTAATATTTCTAAGCAAAACTTCTAGAACTAAAATAAACAGTAGTGGAGATAATGGACATCCTTGTCTTGTTCCCTTTTGTATCATACAGGGCTTTGTCAATTCACCATTAACAATTATTTGTGCTTTTTGTGTCGAATATATCGATTTTATTCCTTTAATAAAATTCTCTCCAAAATCCATTTCATTCATTACTCCAAATAAAAAACTCCAGTTCACGTTGTCAAAAGCTTTTTCAGCATCCAAAAAAATCAGTGCTGCTTGTTTTTCATTATGACAATTTAAATATTCCAACACATCCAACGCAGTTCTAATGTTATCTCTTAATTGTCTTTTAGGCAGAAAACCACATTGATCCTGATGAATAAACTCTTGTAAAATTTTCTTTAGTCTTTCAGATAGAATCATTGTAAATAATTTGTAATCATTATTCAATAGTGAAATTGGCCTGTAATTTTTAACAGAAGTCAAGTCTTGTCCTTCTTTAGGTATCAATGCAATATTAGCCTCTCTCCATGTATCTGGTAACTTCCCATTTTGTAGGATATTATTCATAGTCCTTTGTAGTGGTTGTAACAACTCACCTTCAAAACATTTGTAATAAATTGCTGACAGTCCATCAGGGCCCGGTGTTTTCCCTTTTTTTGATTTCTTAATTGCTTCAGATAATTCTTGTATAGTTATAGGGCCATTCATAATTTGTCTTTGATACTCTGTAATCTTTGGCAAGTTTTGCCGTTGCAAATAATCTTCTATTCTTTTTTCAGAAATTTTTTCCCCTTTATATAATTGTGAATAAAATTGAAAAAACGCTCTTTTCATACCCAAATTATCCGTTATGTCAGTGTTGTCCTCCAACAGCTTAAGTATTACTCTCTTCTCTCTCTCTTTCCTTATTTTATATGCCAACCATTTCCCTGGTTTATTAGCAAATTCAAAATTCCTTTGCTTGGCATAACTCAATTTCATTTCCAGTTCTTGCGTCATCAACATAGATAACTGCCTCTGCAGTGCTTTAATTTGCCATGAAATATTAGTATTATTTGGAGATTTTTCTAATTCCTTCTCTTTCTCTCTGATTTCCAATAAAATCTTTTCTGTCTTTTCTTGTCTCTTTTTTTTAAGAAAGGAGTTATGTCGTATAAATTGTCCTCTGATGAAGGCTTTACTTGTATCCCAAACTATTTGTAAATCCACACCTTTGTCTAAGTTGTTTTCAAAAATTCTCTCAGTTTATGCTTACAGTCTTGGACCACCCTTTCTTGTTTCAATAATGATTCATTAAATCTCCATCTAAATGAACACTTCTTCCTTTTGAAAGTTACAGAAACTGGATTATGGTCAGAAAACGTTTTTGGCAATATTTCAGCTTTATAGATTTCCATAGCCATAGCTTTCGACAACCAAATCATATCAAGTCTTGCATGTGATTTATGTCTATCAGAAAAAAATGTAAATTCTCTGGAGTCTCCATTTTTAGTTCTCCAAATGTCCACCAACTCCAGATTTTCTATTAATTCAAAAAAACTTTTTGGCAATTTCCCCTGATTTTTTCTTATATCTTTTTCCGAATGTCTATCTTATTTTGGTGACACCACTCCATTCCAATCTCCCATTAAACACCAATTTTCGTATGTAGATTCCAAAAGTCTATCCATAAGACGTGTATAAAACATAGATTTGTTTTCATTTGGTGCATAAATCCCCACTACCAATATTTTCTTTCCCGAGATATTAACTTCTACTCCAACGTATCTACCTTGTTCATCTGAGAAGATCAATATTGGAGAAAGTTTATTCTTTACATATAAAACCACACCATTTTTTTCTTTGTACTAGCTGAAATAAATTCTTCTCCAAGTTTCTTTTGTATCAAGTATTTGAATCTCTTTTATTTGTATGTGTCTCTTGTAAACAAATCAAATCCAACTTCAATTTATTCAAATAATGAAATATTTTTCTTCTCTTTTGTGGTGCATTCGCACCATTTGTATTCCAAGACAAAAGTTTGTAATCCATTTTTAATCAGATTAATTTGTAATCCACATAGGAGTTTCTAAACTGCACCTCCAGTCTCATCCCGAGACCCTTGTGGTTTTATTTCCCACTTTTCCACAAAATTTCTCGCCTCCTCCACCGTACTGAACTTATATCTCCTTTGGTTCATGGTAAAACTAACTCCTCCTGGCAATTCCCATCTATATCGAATATTTTGCTGTTTAAGCTTCTCAGTCAAAAATATATATTCTTTCCTTTTTTGCAAAATCCTTGATGGAATTTCCTTCAAAACAATTATTTCCACATCTTTCCCCTCATCATTCACCATCATTTTCTCCTTATAGTGTTGTTGGATAACTTGATCTCTTAAACTTTTCCTGACGAACCAAATCAAGACATCTCTCGGGATTTTATTTTTAACAGCAAAACCAGAGTTAATTCTGTAAACTCTATCAATTTCTGCTTGCATAACTTCATTTCCATCCTCAAAAAATCTGCTAACAGCTCAATAATCCTCTTTGTAATGTCTTCTGATTGTTGTTCTGGAATTGATCTCAATCTTAAACAACACTCATTTCGCCTTAGCTCCATCAGCGCCAAATCGCTTAAGCATTTTTCAAGATGTTGTTCTGTCTCTTGACATTTAGCTTCTAAGGTCAAGACCTTCTGATTTGTGCGACCCAACTCCTGGGAAACTTGTTCATGTGATGTTTGCATTTTATTAATTGTTACTTCTAAACTTGTCAATCTTTCATCAAGTTTTTTCTCTAATTTCTCAAAGGATTGTTTTTGTTCATTAAAAAATTTTGCTTGCTCTTCTGAAGACTTTTGACATTGGTCCATCATGTTTGTCATTTTTAACATCATTAAATTAAAACTCTCAGCCATTGTTTGATTTTCTTCCACATGGGAAGATTTCCTTCTTTCTTCCACTTGCCTTGAGTCTTTTTTTGCTGGCATCATGCAATATATATGTTACTTTTAACACTGCTACAGCTTCTGTCTGATTTATGACAGGTGGCAGCAATTACCTAGTCTTATCTTGTTCTTGGTATTTCAAAACAAGCCGACTTTCCCCATGACGTAAGAGCAAAAATAGTTCACATTTAGCAACCTCCCATTCGACATTAAGTAAAAAAAATAAAAATAAAAAATACACAGTCCAATTAATTCTTCTGAAACTCCCCTCCTGTATATACTCCTTATTTCTTGATTACTTCTTGACCATTTATTTGTTTCGGTTTTGGTTTAAGCAGTTTTGTTTCTTCACCCCCCTTCTTCTCCGATACAGAAAATAGAAACTGACCTGGGAATGGTGAGTCTGCCAGACGCTGGGGTCTTTAACTCATAAATTTTTCTTCTTAAAAAGATGTTACAAGGAGGCTTGCGGATCTTGTCTCATAAATCAGAGCATAAGCCCTAATTCAGAGATACGGAACCTGGTTCGAGGACGTTGTTAACTCCTGCCACTCCCCTGCCGCTCAGAACTTGCCGGAGGAAGAATCTCTCTACCGAAAAATCCCGCCTCTGACAAGGAGCTTGCACCTACGGAGCATATGAGGTTAATCCTTCGATCTGTCTCTTATCCAAGTCAGATTGATAGCCAGAAATTTTATCTGGTTACCCCAGAAACCAGGCTGCTTCTTTTCCCTGGGCGAGAGCCCTGCGAAAAAGCTTCAAACCGCCATTCCTGTCCCTCCGGAAGCTCCCAGACACCATGGTTTTAAAAGCCCAATTTTAAACCCAATTCAGAGACAGCACGGATGTTTCAGGATTCAAAACAGATCATTGGAATTTGGAGTTACACTTTAAGAACATTGCAGGTGAACTGGCCATCAGTGCTCAGAGATCCTTTCTAAATTCCAGTTGGCAGTTCTGTACATAAATCTTGCTCCCCCTTGCTTTTCTTTTTCAAGGGCTGTGTTTTTCAATAAATGTTATTCCATACCTGATTGTGCTTTTCCATATTCTTATTTGGATCATGCCAGTCATAACCTTTGAATTGTTGAGACTGGAAAATCTGGAAGTGAAAACAAGGAATGAAATATTCCATAATAGTTAGATTAAAGGTTAGGAAGCATACCGTGGACTCCTTCATCCATTAAAACTAGATAACACTACAATATAACCTCAAGTTCTTCACATATGAGAGAGGATTTGGAGTTTTATCTTTGCACTTTATATTAATGTCCCTGTTATTCTGGGCTGTAATCCTGTATATTTACCTGGGAATTGAACTCAATGGGCTTCACTTTTTAGTAGACATGTAAGGGCACAATCCTGTGTCCCTCTTATCTTGTCAGAGGTGCTATGACCTTGGAAATCTTAGATTTCATAGATTATAGAGTTGGAAGGAGCCTACAAAGCTATCAAGTCCAACCCCCTGCTCAATGCAGGAAACTAGAGGAGGGGTCTCCCATCCAAGTAATAACCAGGCCTGACCCTGCTTAGCTTTCCACACTCAGACAAGCTGAGCTACCTCATAGCTGGCGCAGTTCTTTCAATCCTGGGGGTAACCCAAACATGGAAGACCATGTTCTGTTCCTCCATGGGGGTCATTCATTGGGGTGGGGTGGGAAGGGGTGTGACTATGCCAGATTCTGAGGAATCCAGGCAGCGCATCAGACTCTCCTGCTCACAAGGAGGAGGAAAACATCTATGCGGTCGAAATCAGCTATCCAGATGTTTTTGAAGGTGAGGTGAGTGTGGCGAATATCCTATCCACAGCACTCCTCCTGCCCTCAGTAGGATGCCCATAATCCATTCCTCAGTAGGATGCCTGTGTTCGGAGGGTTAGTGTCTTACCTGGGTTTCTGACTTGGAGCTACAGAGATAGCTTGCTTGGAAGAAAGCATTATTTGCTCAACACATCTGGGACTTGTTCAAAGTAAATATTACAGTGTTTCCCAAACAGAATTTGTTTGGAGAAGGATTCCTTCAACCCTCAAGTTGGAGTTCAGAGCTGCATAGCCATTTCTGTTGAAATAACTTTTTATTTAACTAAATTGTTTCCTGAACTCTGTGTAAAAAACAAAAACAATGACGACAACCCTACTAAAGAGCTCTGAACTTGGAGTTCTGAACTTCTTAGCCAGTTCTGGTGAGGGAGAAGAGACAGTTCTAGGGTAGTGGAGGCAGGCAGGGGGGTGCTGGCTCTCCTCTCCTGAGCACTCTGATTTTGATCCAAGTGGGAAGAGGATGTTTGCAGGTTGGAGGTGGGTCTTCCAAATCCAATTTTGAAGTGGGTCTTCCAAATTCCAGGGTTCAAATCCAAGCCTGACTTAGATGAACTCCCATGACATCCCTACAATCATTTACTTGTTGCAATCTATATTGCTATGAGTTATGTCTCGATTATAGTGAATGGTTTTTCCTACCTAGCAACCTATAGATGATCAAAAAGAACCTGATAATCTTTCATAACCTGGAATCTCTATCCAGCTTTTAGGATGAGACATCTATCAGAAGTTGAGAAAGACAAAGAGAAATATCTAGAAGCAGGGCGCTGTTCAAATTTGCACGTACAGAGACACATAGCACTGCTTTCTCTTCTTTTTTTTAAGATCGAGCAGGCTAAAATGGAAACATTATTGTGATAAAATAGCTCTTTGTGAATCTGAAATGGTAACAGTGGTTGTGCTGCCTCCTCTAGCACTCTGCTTCCTCTATGTTCTGCTTGTATATTTGTAAATAAAAATTTTGATCCCAGAAAGATACCCGAAGTCTCTAGAGCCCTTTCATCCAAAGGAAGCTGAACCATATGGTGCTGTCCTGGATACCTCACTGCTCAGGAAAGTGAAAAGTGAACTGCTTAGCATAATAGATATTAATGGGTAATTGTCAAATATGCATGTTATTTTACTTTGTTATAATTGCCTTACCTTAATGGCAGAAATGATGTAACACTGTTCCAAACGATCACCCTTTACTAGTTAATAATAATATAACAAAAGGGCAAATATACCTGTTGCCAATGAAACAGATTCTGAGTAGATGCTCCGGCTGGGAATCGAGCGGTATACACATCTACTCGGCTCTGAAAGAAGGAAGGAAGAGACCCAGTTTCCTTGTACCAGGGGATGATTCTTGTCATGAGTGAAATGTAGTCATTGTATATAGAAAATTATTAAAGGGTGCAATTCTATGCACACTTACCTGGAAGCAGGGGGGGCGGGTGAATCCTATTTCGATGGGGCTCCTAATCCATTGCAGCTTTTATTCTGAGCTTTATGGGAGCTATCCATGGTGCCCTGTGGTGGTGACCCTATGTTGGGGGTGGAGGTCAGCACCATGGATAGCTCCTATAACGCTCCAGATAAAACCTGGAATGGATTAGGAGCCCCACTGAGATAGGAGTCACCAGCCTCCCCTGCCTGGAAGGAGGTCCCATTGAACTCAATGGGACATACATCTGAGTAGACATGCGTAGGATTGCACTGTAAAGAATGTATGCATTTCAATGTGAATTCAGCTGGTCCACATTTCCTGAACTAATCTAATGTGCAGATCAGAACGCAATTATCCTTCAGATATTGCACTTCTTAAAATTTTGTGATGCAGTTCTTTACTCAAAAAATTATCCAAAATGGACATTTATAAAATACATTAGAAATATATACTGTTTGCAATCCCGAATGGGAGCACTTTATCTCGGAAAATATTCACAAATTCCCGAACTTGTCTTCATGTTTGCACAATGTGCACTTGAAAAATGTGTACCTTTTTCAAAATCCACAATTTTCTCAAAATGCACACCTTTTAAAACACCCATGCTTTAGTCTATGGGGAAAATTTGTGCAGATTTGGGAATTGCTTGCACAACTTTCACATCTGATAGGTATTCATTTTGCGTAATTTTCCTATTCATGCAAAACGAACAGTGATCGGAAACGCGAGTGGAAATCGATGAGAGATGAGCACCGAGCTGATGTTTGGAGAATCTTGGCAAGCTCGAACATCACTCGTTCACTGATCCCTAAAAAATGATGTAAAGAAACAGAGAAGGGGGCAGAGAAGCCTCTGCTACAGGCCATCAAAAAATTAGGTTCCTGCCCCCCTGAAATGCAAAGACTTTGTCAGCCCACCAAACGTTCTGTGCCCCTGGTGCTGAAAAAGTTCAGTTCAGGACTCTCAACACTGAAGGACTATGGGTTATACCCAATGTTAATTCTACCTAGAGCAGATCCATTGAAATGACTGGGACTCATGTTAGACTAACATTGGATTCAACCCATTGGATACAACTCATTAAAGACTCATGATGGAACATCCACTTGCATGGCCCCTCTTCTGCCCTTCATCTTTTGCTACTGTTCCGCACCAACTGCACCAGTTTAGGATGAAGGATGAATTCTTGGCCTCCCCTATTGTTCTGGCATATGGTGATTCTTTGGATTGGATTGCTAGTTGCTATGACAATTAATGATAACTTGAGTATCCTGGACAATTATCCCATGAGGACAACTGAACACCAGGGGGTGCTGTTGGTTTTCAGGAATCTAGTATCCTGCATGTTCTAAGGAATGAGCTGAAAGCAGGGATGGACAAATCAGTGTATTTCCCATTCATATCACTGTCACGTGTGTGCACCCATAAATCTATTCCATCCCCTTTCTGCATTAATCTGTGATTTTTGTATATATTAAAAAAAACCCTCACAAAAATGCATATTCAAATATGTATTTTAAATGTATTTTCTCTCAAAACACACACTTCAAAATGCATTTTCTATCAAAAATGCATTTTCATACACACACACACACACACACACACCTATATATATAAAAGAAGAAGTCCTGACTGACTGACTGATTAACTGACTCATCAACGCCCAGCTCAAACTGTTTAATCCAGGAACATGAAATTTTGAAGGAACATTGCTTTTATGATGTAGACACCCACTAAGGAAGGATTTTTGGAAATTCCATCCCTAAGGGGGTGAAAAAAGGGGGCAAAATTGCCCCACTCTCATATCTCCTATGGGCAAAGCAACAGGGGAGCAATTATGCAAATCGGCCTCACCTCATAATTGCTGCAGGAGCCAATAGGAGCAGTTATGCAAATAGCCCATACAACACTTAGAATTTTCGTATGAATTCCTGCAGGGGCCAATAGGGATGGGTATGCAAATCTCCCCTAGGCCATTTAGATTGTTCTCTGAGGGGGTGGAAAGGGAGGGAAACTTTTTAAATGACTGCCTGACTGAATGACTGCTGTGTGGGGGGCGCCGTCACATAGGCTACATCACGCTTTGAAGGATCTACCCCAAACTTGGCACAGTCACTCTTCATCACCTGTAGACTCTCAGGATTAATCTGATTTTTCTTTAAGATCAGATATTTCTGTCAGAAAAGTTTTCTGCTGCCAGCACCCAGCCTAAACGTTACACTTTCAGTCAGAGACACTGTATCTTTTCTATTGTACCAAATCCTAAAATCCACGCGAGCGCAGCCGCGGGCAACAGCTAGTACATATATATATATATATATATATATATATATATAGGCTGCAAACTGCATTGGAACATACTGGAATTGTGAAAACTAGTGGATAACTATGTTCTGCTCTGTACATTAGTCTGGGAGATGCAGATTAGGCCAGTTCGTGGTTCATATCAGAATTTGCAAAGATTAAATTTCTGAAGCATTCCTAGCTTATCTGTGGGTTTCCATTTTGGTGCTGAATAAATAAAAATATGAATTTCTGAGATTTCCTCTGGGGGGGGAAATTGCCCTCCCTCCTCCCCCATTTATATTTATTTATTTATTTATTTATTTCTTATATTTATTAATCGCCCATCTGGCCAGTCACCCGGCCACCCTGGGCGATGTACAATTAAAATACAGTAAAATAATATGATAATTAAAACAGTATTAAAAAATCTTTTAAAATCCTAACCCACCCCATATTCCCGCCTGAACAGCCATGTTTTTAATGCACGGCGGAAGCTCATCACGGAGGGGGCATGGCGAAGGTCACTAGGGAGGGAGTTCCATAATGTGGGGGCCGCCACAGAGAATGCCCTCTTCCTAGTCCCCACCAGCCTGGCTGCTCTGGCTGATGGGATAAGGAGAAGGCCGTCCATGGCAGATCTTGTTGAGCAGCCTACTTGATGTTGCTGGAGGCGCTCCTTGAGATAAACTGGGCCAGAGCCGTGTAGGGTTTTAAAGGTCAAAACCAATACCTTGAATTCGGCTTGGCAAGCAACTGGTAGCCAGTGCAACTCCTTAAGCACTGGCGTGATGTGATCACGCCGGCGGCTGCCCTTAATCAGGCAAGCCGCCGCGTTCTGTACCAGCTGCAGCTTCCGGACCGTCTTCCAGGGTAACCCCACGTGGAGCGCATTACAGTAGTCTAGGCGAGAGGAGACCAAGGCATGAACCACTGATGGGAGCAGATGATTAGGAAGGTAGGGGCGCAACTGCCGTATCAGATGGAGTTGATACAGCGCTGCCCGGCTCACAGCTGACACCTGAGCCTCCATGCCCACCATCAGATGGCCTGAGGAAGAGGGGGGTCTTAAGATTACTCCCTGACATTCCTCTCTCCCCGCTGGATCCTCTTTTTATCAGAAGGGTCCCATGGTGCCCTCTATGGAGGCTGCCGGCCATGTGGGCCAACCCCTCCCACTGCCAGAACTGCACGCTGCCCCCCTCCCTGATGCACGTCCAATGGATGCTGATGGGAGCAAGTTCTCTGCATGTACGCGTGCGGATCTCCTACCCTCAAAGAGGTGCCCTAAAAGTGGTAAAATGGGATGTTACATTTAGGTGTCCAGCTTGTCGTGCTAGATTCAGTCATTACTTTTATTTGTTGGGTCGACTGTCTGGTTTTAAGTAGGCTGGTGGTTTCTTATCCATTTCTGTTTGATTAATTTTGTTTCATTTTCTTTTGTTGTTATATAATGCCCATCTTCCCAGTTTTATATTGTGATGACCTCAGGGTAGAAGCAGTAAATCTGAACTGCACTGACTCAACACTTACCGTATTCAGATTTCCTGCATTACAGCCAGCGAAGAAGAAGAATAAATTTAGACAAGCACGACTGAAGGGTCGCAAGCTACAGATGGTAGCAATAACCCTTCTGATGAATGGATTCTCTGGAAGGAGTTCTTTTTTGCCAAGTGAAGTCTGTAAAGCACAAAGATTTGATGGAGTAATTTGGACTTTTCCTTGTTTCCTTGTTGTTTTCTCAAACTTTTCCTGTTGCCACACTGAGGTAGCAGACAAATTACTGTCTTCTTTGCATTGTACTTTTCCTACATAATCTCTGTAATCTCTAAACCAGCCTTCCCCAACCTGATGCCCTCCAGATCGGTTGGATTACAAACCCCACTCCACCCCCACTGGTGAGCTCCTCACCAATTGGAGGGGGACATTTTCCCCTTTGTCTCCCTGGGAGGAGGCCGAGGGGCAAGTGACCCCCAATCCAGCCACCGCGTTTGCAAGGCGACCATTCTGGCCGGGGTGGGAGTGGAGGAGCTTTCCCCTTGGTCTCCTGAGGAGGAGGCCGAGAGGAAAGCGCCCCTCTTCTGAGCTGAGCTGCAGCATCAGTGGCAGGTGGGATCCAGTCGCTCAGCCTTGCTTCCTCTCGGAGAAGCGAAGCCCACAGCTGGTTCCCACCCACCGCTGTTGCCACAGCTGAAAGGGCTGCAGCATCGACATGCGGGATCCAGCCGCTCTGCCTCACTTCCTGTCGAGAGACTGAGAGACTGGTTCCCCACCACCACTGCCACCACAGCCCAAAGGGCTGTGGTGGCAGTGGTGGTGGTCAAGAACCAACCAGCCACTTCCTCGACGGGAAGTGAAGCCAAGGAGCTCCTTCCCCTGCCATGCACTGCCTTACCAAGCCCCAAATGGCGCATGTGGTGGACCCTGGCAGCTTCCCCCATGCGCCTGCCGATGCCAGGAGAGCGGGATTGTTTGCTAGTAATCCCGCTCTCCCAGCATTGTGGGGGGAAACTGATGACAGCCTCCTAAAGTGCCACTTGGGCACTTTGGTGGCTATCATCGCCAGAGCCCCTTGGCCAGAACGGCAACCCTTTTTTTGCCACTCTCGCCAATGGACTTCATAGCCTTTTTTTTTGCATGACCATGGCTTAGCGTGTCATCTGGGTTCAGATGACATGCTAAGCCACGGAAGGTTTCCTAAACCCTAGAGCAAGCCTTAGCTTTGTAGTATGGTCTAGATGCTACCCCAGGGTGACTTCTAAACCACCCCATGGGAAGAGTGCTGCGTTCGGACAACACAGTGGCTTAACATGCCATGCAAACCCATCTGTGAGAGGCCTACAAAAAACACAATAAAATGTGGCAGGTTAAGCTAGCTTGCTTTAAGACCATTTGGATGAAGGGGTGTTGGAAAGAAAGAAGAGACAAAACTTACCCTGAGGAGTCCTTCTGGAAGCCTAAGTAATCCTGTCGCAGGGCTTTTGGCATGCTGAAGTCTAGTCACTGGGGCTAAGGCCAAAAACATTTTGATCTTTTGAGCCAACTCTGGCATTGTTGAAAATGCTATGAATCCTGGGGGAAATCAAAGAGACAAAAGGGGTTAAACAAAGTAAAGAAAACAGAGCAGAAGCCTTGTCTCCCTCCAACCTTTAGCTTCCAGAGCAGCATTTCGAACATTAAATATTGGCCGCATGCATTAGAACTAGCTCAACATGTCGTTTATTAGGGTAGGACATTTGTACCACGGCACGTTTTATGCTTTCTCACTCTCCATAGGCTGGCAGGGGTCTCTGGTCCTGGCAGCCATTTCGGGGGGAGGGGGGAGATGTCCCTTGTGTGCAACACAGAAGAGCAGCAATAAAGGCAGTAGGAGAAGTGAGTGTGCAGCAACCGGAATATCTGCAGGCGTGGGGAGGGAGCTTGACCATCTTCGCCCATGAGCCTCAGTGTTGCTGCCGTCACACTCAAAAGAGCTGCTTGGAATTGGTGCAGCCTGGGCAAGGGGAGTCCACCCTCCCCCATGGACTGTAAAGCCTCAGGTACCGGGCAGGAGTAAACTATAGGGAAAGACTGAAGGAGATCTCCCCTTTGGGTATTGCCACTTTGGGGTCAAATAAAGCTGAATGATTATTACTCTTACACCCAAGCACGTATTAATTTAAAGATGTAACTAAGAGTTACATCTAAAGTAAGTGCAGTGGCCTCAATCTGTATCAGAACTCAAGGCTGGGAGCAGGGGAAGGACCGTTTAACCCTTTCCCCCGCTGAGTTCCCCCTTCAGATGGGGTGGGGGCATGCCTGCAATTTATATGACAAATAGGTATCTATTTGCTTTGGCAATTTATGTTGTAGGTGTGATGGGGAAGGAATCCAGATAGGAGCTACAATTGGAGGAGGAAAGGGTTAAAGCACCTCTACCCCCAGGCTAGGCCCCCAGACTGGATTGGGACTTATTCTAGAATAATAATAAAAAAAAGACATGTTGTGAAAGATGCCATAGGTGAGAGAGGCATGGGGAAGCAACTCAAGTGAGAACTGAGTTGCCAAAGCACATTATTGGTTGTAATAATCTTTAAACCCTCCCTGGATTGTTTAGTGAGATGATGCTGGATTGAGAAATATTTTTAGTGCTGCTGCTTAGTGCTGGTGAACTGGTTTCTAAGCTGCTTGTCAGAAGCTGCTCCTAAGTGGTTTTGCTATGTTTGGGTACCCAGACTATAAGGAGTGGTTTGGTTTTATTATGTTTTTATATTTAATGTACATAAGCTCTTTTACATGAAGATAGTAGGCAATCACTCGTGACCGAGTAAGATTGTCTTCCAGGATAAAATTACAAAAAGAAAATTATAAAAAGAGGAAATTCTAAAAAATTGTGTAGACTCTAGCGATGGGTCCAGAAGCGACTGTGGAGGCCAATTCTAGATCCACAAAGCTTCCCACAGTGAGGACACAGGTTACCAGATGGAAGATGGTCCTGTAAAGGATTCGTTTGATGTGCTTTTCGCTTAGCATATTTCTCCCTTTCACCTTGCACTCGGGCTTCTTCAGAGTCCATAGAACCTTTGTGAAAGGCCAACCTCCAGTTAGATCGTTCATGGGCCAGAGCTTCCCAGTTTTTGATGTTTATATTGCATTTTTTTAGATTTGCCTTATGAACATCTTTAAACCTCTTATATTGGCCACCGATATTCCGCTTTCCATCCTTGAGTTGGGAATAAAGTAACTGCTTTGGGAGACGGCAGTCAGGCATTCGAACAACATGACCTGTCCGTTGAAGTTGGCGTTGAAGGATCATTTTTTCAACGCTAGTAGTCTTTGCTTCTTCCAGTACACTGACATTTGTTCGCCTATCTTCCCAAGTAATTCGCAGAATTTTCTGGAGGCAACGTTGCTGAAATCTTTCGAGGAGGTAGAAATGACGTTTATAGATAGTCCATGTTTCGCAGATATACAATAAAGTTGGTAATACAATGGCTTCATAAACCAGCATTTTGGTCTCCTTACAAATATCCCAATCCTCAAACACTCTATGTTTCATTCATACATGAAGATGGTACTTATTGAAAGGATTGTTATGGTATGCTTTTAAATTCAGCTTTATGAAAAAGAAAATTCAGCCCGGTTTACACATAACGACTAACCAGCTTTTTTTTAAAAAACCAAAACAACAACCAAAAAACTTATTGATCATTTCCCCTTAGTTCTCCCTCCATAAGGAGCAACTAAACAACCCAGAGATGCTCCGTACCTGGGTTGCTTCGTGTGACATCCAAACCAAGAACTCTAGCTTGTCTCTTCCTTGACAAGCCAGCGCAGGAACCCAGGGTCCCAATCACAGCCACCGAGGGTGACGGATGTCAGAAGACGGTAGCTAATCTTAAATCCAAGGCTCAAATCCAGGGGCATATCTAGATCCTTACAGAGTCTCCCATATTCTCACAAATTTCTCTTGCTCCTCTTGTTCTGTCGATGGCTATGGACCAGGAAGGCTAGGATACACATCTTCTTGCAGTGAACTAAGATAAGGCCCTCGTTGTTCATAGTTCTTGTAAAAGCCATACGTTACGTTACCTAGACTTGGAGATCTGACCAGATAAGGCACGTTCTCAGTCAAGCAAGACTTGATTTGTTTTCTCCTATTTTAGCTTTTATTCTCCACTCCGTCAGCTTACCCATTTCACATAATGTATGTCTTATTTCTTACCCAGGTCATCTCCTCCAAGTAAAAGCTATCAAACTCTTCAGGCAAGGCTCAGCCCAGCATAACTGTGTTTCCTGAATTTGGAATTTCCCCCCTTGGTAGCATAAAAGAAGTCCAGATTATTATTATTATTATTATTATTATTATTATTATTAACCTGTCAACACAAAATGGTTATTCAAAGTCCTTTTTGGGTGCAATACTATGGATGTTTAGACAGAAAAAGGGCCTTCAACTGCCATCATGCTGGGAATGCTGGAAGTTGTGGGACTTTTTTCTGTCTGAACATGCATAGGATTGTGCCTTTAATTTAAACTGCTGTTAGTCTTACATAGATGATATCATCACAGATGAGTACTTATTCCAAGAAGCATACCTATGGCACTGCCCTGTGAATAGCCAACATAGTATAACTGTTGTTGTCCGGTTTGCTGCAGAATGAAGTGGACCACAGCTGGAAGATCATACTTGGCCATCTCATCAAAACTAGAGAGGGAAGAAACAAACACACTCAGCACTGACACATACAAAGTTAATTTGAAGGTGCACAACGTACAGAACAGGCGCCAGCTAATACATGGTACATGATTTTGCATAAACACATATGGGGCCGGATTCAACTATTTTTGGGTCCTACATTTTTATGGCATGGTCAGAGCTGTGTTTAACTCTGAAGCTATTTTCACTCATCTTGCATTTGTTTCTTGCTTTGCTAAATGGGGCAAGTTCTCATAAAAAAATGAATCACAACTAATTTATTGTATGTTCCTACCACCATAGCACCCACACACACACACAAGCAGCAACTGCAGTAGGAACTGTCAGATAATTAGCAGAGTGATAGCGAGGAGTTCTTCACTGGCTTAGATTATGATTTAAGCTCGACAAGAAATATGGGCACACACATTACAAGAGTGCCAAATTCACATTCTGAGCTGAGTTACTACAAGTTTTGGTGACATCATCACTTTTCATCAGATGTGAATTTAGTACTTCTTAAAAACAAAGGGGTAAAAACTGAGTAGCCTTATGAAACATTGACACTTTCAGCCTATACTGGATTGGAACCAATGAAATAAAGGATGTGTGTTTATCTAACAAGGTAGCTTGTTCCATAGACACATCTTTAAGTATTGCACACATAATGTCTTGAGGTGCTGAACAGCCTCTAATTCTCATTGCAAATTACAAAGATTGCAACAATTAAATATACCTGAAAGCCCAAAATTCTTCTTGGTCTACAGACAGAGTTTGGTGACTTCTGGACCAAATGTTTCCTCTGCTGTTTCCAATCCAAACATCATAGCCATCATCTGCGAGGATGAAGCCCAAACTGTTGTTGGCCAAGTTAGTGACCCAGTTGCTTCCATCTCCCAGAAAACCATGCTGGAGAAACACCACAGGTTTCAAACCTGGAGAAGGAAGTTAATATTTTCTTAAGTTATTTAGCTCATGTGGTACGATGTAGCCAGGACTGTGTGCACTCCACCCCAAACGCAATGAACGGAGTATGAACTCCATTCTCCCTGCTAATCTGTATTTCATTTGGAGCTGAAATAACGTCCTAACATTTAGGGCAATTCAGGTAATCGGGTAGTATCCAAGAGAGCACTTACGCCCCCGCCGAATCTGTTGTGCCACCGCAAGTGGAACAGAGATTTAGCGATTCTGGCGGCAAATGGAAATGAGCAAAAATGCTCATTTCTGGAATGGGGCAGGTCAGCAGAGCTCTCTCCTAAGGGAGTTCCGCTGAATCATCCTGATCCAGAAATGAGTTTTTCCGCTTGTTTCGGGGCTTCCTCCGGGAAGCGTTAAATCTCCATTGCGCTAGGGGTGATCCACGGACCATGGGGGGGGCTCGTGGCTCTCCGCAGCTCGCCTCTCTGCGGGGGCAGCCCCCCCCGCCTCAATCTTCTGAGCGGCGCGGAGCAGTTCTCCGTGCCACTCCAGCCACTGGTGCTGGTCCCGTCGCGTCACATCCAGCCCCGGAAGTGACGCAACGGGGACCCTGTGCAGGCCCAATATGGCGCACAGGGGTCCAGCGCACCTGCGCAGGGTCCCATCGCGTCACTTCTGGGGCCAGATGTGACGCAACGGGACCGGCGCGGGCAGTGCGGGGGGCTCGCCATGGAGAGGCAAGCTGCCGATGGAGAAGGTAGGCCCGCAGGCCTGCATGAGCCTCGCACAAGTACGAGCCGGACCGAGTTCGGTCCCACTTGTGCCCGCACGAGCTAAAGGTAACATCCCTACATTGCACAAGTGGTGGGTCCTGCTTGCGATGCGAAACAGAATCAGTGGGGTGCAACAGAATCAGCGGGTCTGTAAGCACCTGGTTGGATACTGCCCATCATTTTTAAGTCCTGGCAATTTGAATGGGAGATAATTAAGGACATGTTTTAATTCACACGTATTAAAATAAAATTGGATTCAAAAGAGGATTTGGAAGCAGGGAAGCAGTATTCTGTGACCTAACTGGGGAAGGTTGCTGGGACATGAACGTGAATGTGCATGCTTGCTTTATTGACTGTGGAAAAGCTTTTGACAAGGTGAAACATGGCAAGTGAATGGAGTTGTTGGTAGACAAAGATACCAGGAGATATTTGCAAATCGGAAACTTGTACTGGCAACAAAATCTACAGTGAAAGTTGACAGAGGATATAGAAGTACAAAGAGGAGTATGACAAGGAGGTACACTTTCAGCATTGATTTTTAATTTGTATTCCAAATACATCTTTAAAGAAGCTCTTGCTGATTTCTCAAGGCTTAAAATTTGCCTTGAGAAAGTGCATTGTACGGTGTTACGTATTTTCAGTTCTACTTTATGGCATGAAATCGTGGACTTTAACACAGACTACCATAGAAAAGATAGAAGCATTTGAATGTGGACTTATTGCAGGAATGTACGAATTGCATGGACTGAGAGGGTGACCGACAAAGAAGTATTAAAGAGAATGTATGATGATCAAGAAATTATAAAACACATAAAATGCAGAAAACTAGAATATTTTGGTCAAACAATGAGTGATGAAACATATGGACCATTGCAGCTGATTATACAAGGTAAAATAAATGGGAAAGAAGTGTAGGAAGAGGAACGTCTTGGTTGAAAAACCTTAAAGAATGGGTTGGAGGTATAGATGTTACTGTGAATATCGGGGGGCTGTAATGAGGCTGAAATTGCCCCCGCTCACTCCCCGAGACTCGTGGCCTTACCTGGTGCCCGCTCGCCCCTCTGCTCGAGCCACTGCGCTGGCAGCGCAGGGTCCCATCACATCATTTCTGGAAGTGATGCGACGGGACCCTGCACCGATGCGACAGAACCACTTTTTTGGCATAGAAACCAGGGCAACATGGCTTAAAATGGCAATTTTAAGCCATGTTGCCCTGGTTTCTACACCAAAAACGCAGCACGGGTTTCCATTGCGTTGGTGCAGGGTCCCATCCCGTCACTTCCTGCCAGCCAGAAATGACACGACAGGACCCTGCGCTGCCGGCGCAGCTGCCCGAGCAGCGTAGATAACAGGCAGAGAATCGCTCCACGCTGCGGAGAATCCGGGATTCAGGGGGGCTGCTCACTGAGGAGAGGAGAGATGAGCCCCCCCCCAGGTATGAAACACACCACTAGTTGGAGGCAATACAATATCATTGTTTAGAGCGGCCATGTCTAAAGAAATTATAAAACACATAAAATGCAGAAAACTAGAATATTTTGGTCATATAATGAGCAATGAAACATATAGACCATTGCAGATGATTATACAAAGTAAAATAAATTGGAAAGAAGTGTAAGAAGAGGAACGTCTTGGCTAAAAAACCTTAAAGAATGGGTTGGAGTCAATACAATATCATTGTTTAGAGCGGCCATATCTAAAGACTGTTTAGCCATGATGATGTCCAACCTCCGGAAGGAGAGGAACGAGAAGAAGAAAATTGAAACAAAAGGAGCTAAAAGCTGCAATCCTATACCATCTTCCCTGGGAATCAGCTCTTTTGAACGCAGTGGGACTTACTTCTAGCACTCTTAAGAGCAAGGTCAAAGATACAATTGCTTTAAGATTTAATTTTGTCATCACTTTGTAACCTGCCTTTGGAAAACTTCATCTGGACATTTAAATATGCCTCAAACATGTAAAGGAAAAAAGGCCTCAAGATAAAAATGCCACAAGGAAAAAAAGGTGCAATATAAATAAAGGAAACAAACAAACAAATAAATTTCTGCTAAGGAGAAAACAGTTATACAGTGGTCTCATGATGTGTTCATACAACCCTCTCAGCCCTGCTTTACACCTGTGCTGATAGATAAGCATGTCAAGAAATGAAACTCTGGTTGAAGCCCATCAAGTCTTGTCCCTGCCCAGCAAACCCTTTCCTCCTCCCTCCTTCCCTCTGCCCATCTATGCGTACCCTTGATGCTGGCCTTGACTTGGGAGCTTGGCCCAGCATTGCCCGGGGGTGACTCCAGGCCAGGAAAGTGCAAAGAGTGATGAGTTTCATCCAGCATTTAATTTGCAGGAGGTGTACATCAGTTCAGCCGTGGAAGATGGGCTTGGAGTGTGGCTGAAGAATGGGCTTGGAGTGTGTCCTGAGTGCACTTTTTCTGTTTCCTCTACCTTCTCCCGATTGTGCATCATGTTAAGTAATCATACCTGAATCTCCCTGATTCCGAATGCCAAACGGTATTCTGTGGATGGTGAGGATATAGCCATCTGCTGTCACCACTTTATGTTCTTCACAGGGATAGCCTTTGGTGGTAATAAGTTCATTCTGCAAGAGAGGGGAAAGTCAGTGGTTTTTTCTGAAGGTGTTCTGCAGTGTCACTGTCTCATCTTAGCTTCCGATGTGATGTCAAACGTGTGTGCAACAGAGCACTGAAGAGTGACAAACGAAAAGGCACGGTGTTGGGAAACTGATAGCACGCTGGGGGTTATAAGGGCGGCACTACCCATGGCCATAAAGGAATAGCCACCACATCTCCCCCTGAACCCTACCCCAGTAATGTTTGGTTAAGGAAAATGCAACAGTTCACCACTCTCACTCCGTCGCACTGGCTGTGTCTTCTAGGGGGACAGAACGATCTCGCAGGCAGTGATGTCCTGTTGTGCATCTGCTCTAACTACACATCAGCTGGGAAGAGAGGTGGGTCAGCGGTGGCCTCCCATTGGTGGTCACACATGGTTTCCCCCCAAATCATAGCCTGCTCTAGAATAAGGCATAATTTGACTTAGGTAAGGGCAGAGAGGGAATTGATGGTGACTGGTGTCTTTGTGTACCCCAGAAGTACAGATGAAGAAACAGAATGGGCAGAAAGACCTTACACCTGGGGAAATGGGTACAAGGATAAAAGAAACTTCTGAGAGAACAGCTTTCACCTGGACTCCTGGAGGTGGGGTTGCTGTGGGTTGTGGCTGTCTGAGGCCCTACAACAACTGGTTGGCTAGGGCCTAGGTAGTAGGTTCTCAAACTGGGTAGGGCGGAGCAAGTCTCCGTGGGAGCGTATGAGCATCTTGTACACACTTGAACCTGTGAACACCTGCAAGATCCTCGAACAGGATCGCTACAAGTGGCAGCTGGAGGATGGAGCCACTCCATTTGAGTCCTTTGGCTCAGAGGCGTAGCGTGGGGGGTGCAGGGGGGGCCGGCCGCACCGGGCGCAACATCTGGGGGGGCGCGCTCGCACTCGCAGCTCTCTGCCCCTGCCTGGCTCACTCACTCTCTCGCAGTGCTGGCTGTGCGAATCCGATCCGAGCCGCCGGGTTGCCGCCCACTGTGGAGGGGGTGTGTGCCAGGCGTGCGGTGCGGTGGGTGCGAAGAGAGAGCGAGGGACTATCTGGGGGAGGGACACATTGCAGCGGCCGCCCAGCACTGCGAAGTATCCTGGCTAGCCCGCGCGGCGACTCCCAGCTTTTCTTTTCTTTTGCATTTGCAGCGTGGAAGCCGCATAAATAAATAAACAAACAACAGCCAGCGGCCGGCGCGTCATGTGGACTAGAAGATTAGCGCGGCTTTTGTGTCTCAGGTTGTGTGGCTCTCCCCCCCCCCCGAATCTGTGTGTGTGTGCGCGCGCGTGCGCGTGAGCGCGCAAGGTATAAAATTAAAATAATAATAATGATATCCTACCACGAATCGGGCTGCTTTGAAAACTTTTGTGTTTCTCTGCCCCCCCTTCCTCCCCTGTGTGTGTGTGTGTGCGTGCGTGTGCGTGTGTTTTGCATTGCCCTGCCTGCTCTGTTGCCGAGCCGATGCCTCCCGGGAGGAGGAGGAGGAGGAGGGGGCGGGGTAGAAGAGAGAGGGGGGGGTATTAGGAAAGCTACTGCAGCTGCCGCCGCTGCGTTGGACGAGCCGTCCAAGAAGGGAGGGGATCCCCCCCCCATAGAAGGTACTCTTTTCCTCTGTTCCTCCATTGATTCCTCGCATTGGGAGGCAGTTGCAGGCAGCTAAGTAATGATTCTCCCCTCCTCCTCCTCCTCTCCCTCCATCTCCATTGAGATCGCAGAGACACTGTCTCTGCGGGGCGTTGTTAAGAGCTGGGGGCTTTTGTTGCCGCTGCGAGATTCAAAGGGACTAGAAACGGAGGGTTTCCCATGTAAAACCTTGCCCGCCCGCCCCTCCAGCAGCACTGTCCGTGCGCCCTAACGCCCACCCGCTTTCCTGGGATTTTGAAGGAATACCTTTCTGGAATCTCTAAATAATGATGATTTTTTAAAAGAAAAACAAACAAACAAAATGTATTGCCTGCGAGTACTTTTCACACATGAAGAGAAATACTTTGCTTTCACGCTGTTCTTTTTCTCTTTGAGTTGAATCTCCCCCCCCTCCCATCTTCATGAACGAATGCACTAAGGAAATATATATATATATATATATATATGTCTGTCTGTGTGTGTGTGTGTGTGTGTGTGTGTGTATCTCTTTCTCTCTGGGTGTATTTTATATATCTATATAGTACTTAAAACAAAAGGAAGCCCAAACTTTTTTTTTGAATTTTAATCTGGAGGTTTGCATCCATAGTCTCTAGTTGGTTTGGCAGAGAAATTGTGTTTGGCCTCTTGTATGTGTGTGTGTTTAGTCACTTTGGGTGATATCTGAGGAATGAAATGTTCTTCTGCATGGGAAGGCTCCCCCCCCTCTAACTAGTTGACTGGTATTTACAAGTGAAAACGACCCCCATTGTGGGGTCCCCCCCCCATTGGGCACAATTGCTGTGATCTCCTTTGGGTATCCTAGTTTAGAGATCCCACGCTTTGAGAAGGAGGGGGTTAGAAATGTTCTGGTTTTAAAGTCCTTCTGAGTAGATATGGGCACATCAGAGAGGCCCCCCCAAAGGGGGGGGTGTTCCTCATCCTCACCACCACCCTCTCCTCCTCCAGTGCAGCACCGTTTTCCTCGTGTAAAATGTGTAATGCATGTTCGCACTCAATAAAGTGTTTGAAAATAAACTTGTATTTAGATGCATTTTACTTTAATTACATCAGTATTTTCATAACAAACAATACATGTGCTTAGGGGGTAAGGGTTTCTTTAACTAATCTAGTGGAAGAGACTCGAGTGCTAAAATCCACGGGTTAGGGGGCGCAAATTACTTGCCTTGCCCCGGGTGCTGACAACCCACGCTACGCCACTGCTTTGGCTCACTAAGTGGGGCAGCCAGGCAGCCTTGTGAACTCGTTCCCAGCCCCACATGGCTTGACTGCCTGGAAAGGTGACATCGAGATTTAACCACCACATTTGTACAGAACTCAGCTTTGGTAGAAACAGACAGACATCTAGGTAGATGGACTGTGCTCATGCTCTCTCTCTCTCTCTCTCTCTCTCTCTCTCTCTCTCTCAGAGAATATTGGCATGCCCATATTTTTCACTGGTTCACCCAGACCCATGCTGCTGCCTTCTGTGCAGTGGTACTACCTGCATAGCCTCATGAGAGTATTCCTGCACATCTCACCCCAGAAGATGAGTGGCCTCCATATATTCCTTTGCTGCTCATTGTTTCTTATTCTCCATTATTAATATTTATTGATATGTAGGCTGTTGCACAAGGCCATCACTTGCTTGCAAGACCAGCACTGATGCCAACAACAAACACACAAACAAACAAACAAACATGCTTTAGATGCAACAAGTTTGGCTTAGCCCAGATGTGATGACCTACAACTCCCATCATCCCTCACCATTGTGCTGGCTGGGGAATGCTGGGAGTTATGGTGCAACACAAATGATGTACACAGAGTGGAGAAGGCTGGGTTGGGTCATTTTCCCCTATATCTGTGTTCTGCCAGCAAGTGAAGACATTTCCCTTTTCCCTTTGCCTCTGCTGTTGCTTCATTTTATTTGTTGACTGTTGGTTTTGTTTTTTTCTGTTTTGGCTGCTACTTTTAGCTTTTTAATGTGTGTTGATAATTACTCATTGTTTCCCAGTTTTTCTATTTTGTAAGCAACTTCGAATGCCTCTCTTTGGGGAGGGGAAAAGGAGGGTACACATTTCTTAAATAAGAATAAACATAATATCATGCATCCATCACAGCCAGGCAAAAAAAGATGGGTCAAGAAGACAGATGGGGTACATCTGTCCAGAAAATCTTGAATGTTGAACTTGTTGCACTTTGATTGGCAGCTCCTTGTACACACTGGCACATGAGGTTTTGCACATGCTCACGAAATGGATGGCTGGTATTTGGTTTGGAAGGTCCAGGAGCTAGAATGAATTTAGAAGGGTGTGTGTGCTTGAATAGTGTGAAGAGCGCTTTTGGGCTGAAGAATCGTGCTGGTGAAATGACAATGTGTCCCATCATGTATTTTGAACAAACACCAACAGGCAACTTACAATAGTCATAAAGGCTTCTGGATCCACAGCTCTTTTTGTTCTCACTGGTTCCCTTGAATGGACCCGTCCTTGGGACAGGCATATCGCAAGAAGAATTGGCCACATCCTCTTCCTTGATAACGCAGGATACAGATACTGATGGTGTTCTGTGCAACATAAAGAAATGTAATTTCCCTGTTAATAAGTTGTACTGAAAGGAATCATTCCAGCGGTGACTGTTGAAAGCAGGGCTGGGCAGACTTCAGGCTTGCAAGGTCTACTTTGTTTTTTACTAGAACCCAGAGAACTGCCAGCTGGAGCCTGGTACAAAAGACATACATTTAGAATTAAGGAATTTTAAGCCCAGGAATTGGTTTTGTGTACTAGAAATGAATGGAGCTCACAGTTCTTCCACACAACAATCCAGTCTTTGATACCTCAAGCTTTCTTCATTTCAGCAGCCTTATATAGGTGGGGAAAGTCATTTTGTTATTAATTATTGTTAAATCACTGGGAGTCAGAAATCCTTGCTGGTCTACTGCAAATGACCGAGAGATTTACCAGTAGATCCATATCTTCCTTCTGCTTCACGTTGGTTTAAAGTATAAAATTAAAGCTCTTTGAATGGGCCAATGAAGCTGTTTGGGGAATGAAAAAGTTGGTTTTAGCAAACTACATAGTTATCCTATTTTAACAGAAACAACAGAATACACTGGCATAAATATTTCAAACATTTAATATTCCTCCTGAGTGCTTTTATTTTTCAACAAAAATCAGGAAGCATAAGATGTTGAACTGGTTCACCCGACATGACAAACCACCATGGATTGCCATGACACCTGAATGTGGCGCAGTTTCCGCAGAGTGGCTTATTTTTGATGAACACGCCACCCTGAGAACCCATGGCTTGTTGCTGGTTTGTTCTGGGTGTCTTGTTTTCAGGGTGGCTTGTTGTGATATCTGAACCCAGCAAGGCAACTTCATCATTGATTGTAAGGAAGGGCCAGAGAGCCTCCTAGCAAGAGCAGCGGAAACCCCTGGTGCTCCTTGTGACCTCACTAGTGTCGTCACCATCCTCTCTCATCCCTCGTCAGTGTCCTCCACCCTGTGCTCCTAAAAATCAAGAAGAAAGGACCCCAGAGAGTTTCCTGAACATGTTTGCTACTACCTTTAAAAAATTGTTGTTGTGTTGTTGTTATTTGGTGTTCCACAAGTGTGCAAATGTAAAAGTCCTACACGTATAAATCTGTGTAATTTCCCCCTCAGCTTTACTGCTCCGTCATGAAATTTGCATGTTACTGATCCCCTTCACTGTTCTGCCTCGATATGGGCATATGTTTACCTTGAAATTTGTTTATCTTTACTGATCCATGTCACTACTCTGCTCTGCCCTGAAATGTGGTATGTTTACTGATCTCCCTCACTGCTCTGCCTTGACATTTGTATATGTTTACCAATCCCCCTCACTGCTCCGTAACCAACATGTATATATCTGACAACTAACAACAGAGACCAGTGGAGGGAAGAAACCAGCATGAAGGGGTGAGGGGAGAGGAAAGCGGCCAGCAGCTGCAGGAGAAGGATCTTTTCGAACTGATGTACTTACTTTGGAAGTAGGTGAAGCAGCCGTTAAAAAAGGTGTTCCCTAGCAAGGCAACTGCCAAAGGGGAGGATGAAATTAACAAGGACATTGACAAGAGGGGGATATCAGTATGCTTGGCTAATTAGCAAACTGGTGGTCTTGTGCTCTTGAGCACTTGCGCAAGACCCCAAATTAGTATTATTTTTTTTAATTGTGAATGCATTACTGCATTGGCTCAGAAAATTAATTCCATTTGGTGATCTGATGCAGGGGGTCGGGAGTTTCCCTTGGGAGCCGGCAACCCCAGTGGACCAATTGCAGAAAGGGTGCTGATGTAGGGACCAAGGAAATGAGGAATTCTGTTGCAAAGGTGCCTGGGATACATGCTGGGAGACGCCGGGAGGACTGAGGGGGGAAACAAGCCATGACAAGCCACCGAGCACCCAATTGTCTGTCAGGGTAGCAAGTGAACAATAATAAGTGAATAAGCAAGTGGCTTATTTTCAGGGTGGCTTAGCGTGACATGCGAACTCGCCCATTGTCTTTCATCATGGTGCAATTCAGCACCAATGTTCCAGCTAATGTTGCCGAGGCACAAATAAATGTGACATACTCCAATCTGAGCATGAATTTTTGTATAAGATGAGAGGACTCATCCTACATAGCCATTGTTGACCCTAAGAAGGGATTCATACTGCCAAATTTCTGAAAGATAGGTGCCCTGCTTTTTGTGCTATGCACCTTCATATTTTGGTCTTTTTTAAGGGAACTGCAAATCACTTTTAAACTTTCAGGCAGAATTAGATGAAAATTGCAGTGATAGTTGCCTCCACTGAGCTAGTTGCCTCCACTGAGCTTGCCATGTCTCAGATGAATAAGTGCACGGACTTTTGTGCAAGCACAGTCTATACATTTTGAGGATATATATATATAAAAAGGGCACACTTGTCCCCTACATGTCTTGTGCACCATAGTTCTGAAAATGACAGAAAGCCCAGAGATGCCATTAAGTACAAAAAATGCAAAGTTTGAGAAGGATAGGTGCAGCAGTTTATGGGGAAGGAGAGTCCTCATATTTGGGAGGTGGTGAGTGATTCCCTCTTCCTATGGTTTTTTTGGGGGGCAATTGGTATGAAGATGGCACACATCCTAGAGGTGTCCCCAGAAATGAAATCTGCAATGTTTCAGGAGGATAGGTGCATGGGCTAGGAAGTTATGATGACTAGAAGCCAGTTTAAGGCTTTTTTTCCTCCCATAATGAAGCGTGGTAGGGGTGGAAGAAAGGTCATCTCATTATCTCATCCTTGCCCTCCACCAAAGTACAGTGATTAGAGAGCCTGATGGTGTGAAGGTGAACTTGTCAGTCACTCAACCCCCTCCTCCCCATCAGTGTTTAGAGAAACAAAAGCGAAAGACACTGGGTTTTTTTTATTTAACACACTGCCTGCCTTTTGAAGCTGAATTGTGAATGATGACTTTGCAGGGTCCAGCTTCAGTTATGGTCTCTTTGGAAAGGAAGCCCACTTCACCTCAAGAAGCACCATAAATCATCTGAAGGGGCCCATTCAGTTCAGGTTTCACCCAAGATATATTGATGTGAAAAATGAGGTGAAAAGGGGGGAGGAGATGCAATTAGTAGAACAGTAATGATATATTATAGTTATTCTATTAGCATATAATTCAGGTTGAAAGACTATTCTGCACACTGTATGTATGTATCATAGTATGTATGTATATATGTGGCACACACATATGTGTGTGTCTTTAACAGGGAGAGATATAGAATAGTATGTGCAGAATCATTTATATTTAGGTTATTCTAGTAGCATAGCAGTTCAGGTTTAAAAAAGTATTCTCCACAAACACCACACAGAGAGAGAGAGAGAGAGAGAGTCTGCAGAATTGCTTGTTAAAAAAAATATCTGAGCTGCTTTGCTCCTAGAATAGCCTTAATATCTGCACAAACTGGTGTGTGTGTGTGTGTGTGTGTGTGTGTGTCTGTCTGTCTGTCTGTCGATCTATCAATCAATACAAACATACACATTGTTAAGAGAAAGACAAGTCCTTTTCCACCACATATATACAGAATAGTTTGTGCAGAATAGTTATTTTTTTATCCTGAACTGCTATGCTACTAGAATAACCTTAATATAAACTGTTCTGCACAAACTATTCTTCGGCTGTCTGCCTATCTATAATCTATCTCTCATCTATCTATCTATCTATACCTCACACACACACACAGA